>CM030366.1:67523372-68723372 GCA_017893485.1 Hemerocallis citrina
TCTAAATTTTTCCATGACACGATTCATTTAAATTCTCTAAAAACAAAAAAGTACTACTTTTCTTTAATTACACAATAATTCATTTTAATAAATTATATCAAGTTCTTTTCTAAATTGGCCTTGATTCTCATTATAGTGGGTCAAAAAGCTTATAAAAATTTCTCATGAAGTCTAGGCAATTTTAGAATAATTCTAGTATTTTTTCTTAATTTTTTAAACACTTAAAACCCTTTAAAAAAAATAAAAATATAAAAAAATCAAAACTCTAAAAATTTTGCCCAAGGCCGGTTTCGAATCAAGCACAGCAGGCCCCCAGTTGAACAGTAACGCCACCAGAACGCACTCATTAACCAGAATGACCAAAGTGACTAACTGTCTAAAGGAGAGGTTAAAATCTATTTGAGTTTGGGTTTCGGGTTTTGTGAAAAATTAATGTTCAGGAAAAAATTTGTTTCTGGAGGGACTCGAACCCGAGCACGACAGGCCCCCACGGGTGAACAGTAACGCCCCCAAACCACACCCAATAACCAGTATGGCCAAGATGACCAATTCGCTATGAGATTAGTTGAGTTATTTTTAACTCGATTCTCTGTTTATTATTAATATTTCGTATGTCAAAATCTCTTAAATTCGTTTGTCTTCTAAATTATTTCATGAAACTTTCCAGATTACTGATTTTTATAGATTAACAACATAACAGTATTTTAAAAACATTATTTTGACATAAAAACATGATTTTTTCCTTCCAATTTGTGTTCTATGTCTATAATTTAAACATTGCAAATTTATCATGATCCTTACCAATTTTAGCATTACAAATATTACGAAAAGGTTGTCTCTTGCTTTTTCTTCTTTTATTTCCATAATATTCTATAACATGATCTCATTTATCATACTAGTGTCACAATGAGTTAATAAGCACAATTCAATTATTTCAATTATTCAGTGAGTTAATAAGCTCGGGAACATGCCACTATACTAAACTGTATGACGAATGAGTTCTCAATCAAATATTTAGGGCTCCCACTCAGACCAGGAAAACTCACTAAGTCGGACTGGCTGCCGATAATAGATAGGGTGGAGGACAGACTATCTGGCTGGAAAGGAAAATTGCTGTCACTAGGAGGCAGAGTGGTACTCATTAACTCAGTATTGTCTAATCTGCCCATTTACTACATGTCTTTTTTTAAGCTTCCAAAGTGGGTTATCCAAAGGATTGACCGAATCCGAAAAATATTTATTTGGAAAGGGGCAGATTCGAATAGGGGAGGTTACCACCTGATCAAATGGAGTATTGCTTGCATGAAGAAGAAGCATGAAGGGCTAGGCATCATCGACTTAGAGATATGAACCTTGCCCTTTTGGGGAAATAGTGGTGGAAGGTTTTTCACCACGGTGGGGGAAGGATGGCAGGATTTCATTCAACCATACCTTCGGGGAAAAGGTATGAGAAGTCTAGGCTTTCGAGTAGGGGCTAAGGTCTCGCGATTCTGGAAAGGAATTACCAAAGTAAGCGGACCGTTTAATTTAGCAGTCACGTCGACTATCGGTAATGGACGGTCCACCAGATTTTCATAGGATAAATGGTGTGGTGCTCATACACTGAAGGAAACTTTCCCAGAGCTGTATGCCAAAACGAATCAACCCAATATCTCTGTGGCAGAGACTTGGAAGAGGGAAAATTGGAGGCCGTCGTTCTGAGGAGCTCTTATGTAATACCCTGATTTTTCAATTAATGAGAAATTATTTATTTTGCACGTAGTGTGCACGTGCAATATTTTGTTTGGATTATTTTATCATAATGTGTATAATTATTTAATATATTTTTCTCAAATTATTTTAGTACAAAAAGCCTTCTTTAAAAGCCTTATTTGATTTAACTAAAAAGCCTTTTTTTAAAAAAGCCCAAAAGCATTTTTTATTTTAATTATTTTTATAATTATTTTGGCCCAAAAAGAAAGCCCATGAATTAATTTATTTTAATTAAACTTGTCATGTAGAAGACTTTTTTAAACAAAATTATTTTTTATACAATTTTGGAATGTACAAATTTGGCCTAGTTGCATGCACGTGCACTACACGTACACGTGCAATGCACACTCCCTATGCTTGTCCGGTAGCATTCTTTTGGGAGGGAAAATTGAATTTTTGGTGTGGAGAACATGGGGGTAGTTTCAAGGAGGTGGGTAGTTTTCCTAACTCCTACTTGAATCTAAGCCCTTCATTTTGCAACCACCAAGATGATCTTAGCCCTCCATTCCCCTCATTTTTTAGTATAAATACCCCCTTTCTCATGGCTAATTTTTCATATGCAAAGTGTAATTTCTAAAGCTAATAGTATTATAATTGTGAGTTACAAAAGATAAGAGAGTGTGTGGTTCTTTGGTTGCTTGGAGCATTCGGCTAGGGTAGCTTTCGGCCAAGGAGGAGAAGTATTCGGCTAGGGCTTGGGAGCTTGGAGTGGTGCACTCTTTGGCTAGGAGGAGGTGTTCTCATCTACTAGGACTCATTGTTTTTGTGTTCTCTCCAATTAAGGTGGGTAAAACAATTCCTGTTTCTAATATAGGGTTCATGCTAATATATTGATAACACTATACATGGAAAATACTAATAAGAGACCACTCTAATTAGAAAGTTAGTATGTGAATGGCTTAGAATGATGTGATTAATTGTGTATGTGAATTGCTTGCATGAAATTATACCATATGAAGCACTTCCTATGATTACTTAGTTTAATTGAATAATGATGCAATGTGATTAGCATGATGTGTGAAAATCTTTATTAATTACTTGCAAATTGTGTGGTTGAGACATGACAATTGATAAAGATAATAACACTATGGAATTTGAATAGGAAAAGTATATTGAATGCTTTGAATTCATGTGTAGAAGTGGCATAAATGAACCAAAGAATTGCTTGTTGTCATCAAATTAGAAACATACCAAACTTAGTAAATTTTGAGTTTCACCTATTCATGTGCTATATGAATTCTTTGGCTAGTATGAGTATGGGAAAATCCAAAGTTGTATTGTGTTGTGAATGTAGATTAATAACCAGTAAATTATCATGGAAAATTTTGGGATAAAAGAGAGATTAGAAGATCAATCGATTCTTTTCAATGTCGAAAATAAAAGATTTGCTAGTTTTAATTAAAATAATTAATTTGGGTGGAGAAAATGTGTTTTTAGTACAAAAATTTATTTTTTCACTTACTGTTTTGAAGATGGAATAAAGAAGATTAAATCTGGAATTTTTCAGTGGCTTATATAAAGGCAATATGAATCAAATTGTTTTGAACATCGAGTTGATTTCTAAAAACAGTGTGAATGTGAGTCTAATGGGTTTTAACCCATACTGTGACAACCTGAGCCAGTGGCTCAGGCGGTCGGTGACTCTGTTCGGTTTCCCTGAGCGGTGTGGTTCGAAACCCGGCCTCACCATCTTTTTAATTGACTGTGTATATATATATATGTACAGCGAAGTGATAGCATATATACTTAATCGCCCCCTTCTAATCGCTAGCACCGATTGGCCTATCGGCGGGTGCTCTGGCCTTCTTCTCTACCGTGCTGGGTTCGAATCCTTCCCCTAGCACTTAGGGAAAAATATTTTTTTTGGGAGTTTTTGATGTCCAAAAAATGTGAGAAAAATATGGTAATTTTCATAAAAATACAAGGAATTTTATGGGATTGGTTTGGGTATTATTTGAAGAAAATATAATATAGTTTGTGAACAAAAAGTATAGTAAAGCTATGGTTCTAAAATACATACTTATGAAAATTTACACTTTATAAGGATATATTGAAATGAACTTATTAGAAAGCAATTGACAAAGAATTTTGTGGTGTGACATGATATTATCAATTTTCACTTGAGGATATTGTGCAAAATGTAAAGTATGGGTGTTTAATTATAAGTGCATGAGTGCATTGTATGATATTGGAAATTTAGAAATCATGTTGATGAATTTGTTGGCCATGAATATGAATTTTTGAGTTATAAGTATTCACTATGGACTTGTGAACAAAGAGCAATCATGAATAAGAAAGAATATGAAATTGTGACATGAAAGCGGTTATGACTTAAAGATTGTGAAATGAAATTTGAAATAGAGTAGCTAAGTCTCCCCGGCATTGAGAAAGATGAATTGAATTGAAATTAGACCAAGGTTGGTCATGATGAAACAAATGAATAAGTCCGGTTGATGGAGAGGCTAACTCTAGTGATCATTTTGTTCATGATTTTTAAATAAAACTAAGGACTAGTACATAGTGGAGATGTGATGAAAGTAGAAGAAAAACACGAGTATGAGGGCCAACGGATAGCGGTGTGAGAGCGATTCACAGGTTGCCTGCTTGATGCGTCAAGACAGTGCGTGGGCGCTACTCCGGAATTATCGTCCCGGTGGCGACGTTCGTGGGATGTTCGAGTGGCTATGGGTGGTGCCATTGTTCCATGACGGAGGCTGAATTGTCCATAGGTTGCCTGCTCGATGCGTCGTGACAGTGCGTGGGATTCCCCTCCAGGCTGCCTGAACATGGGCTCATAGATCATAGGACATCTAAGACACTACCGTAGTTACAGTAGTAGTTTAAAACATAACGGGGGATTGAACCCTAACAAGATGAAGAACGAATAAGGGCTTGCCCTCGGACCTATGTAGTATGGGATGCATAGAATCCGAACAAGTGCGCATTAGTGTCATATAACATAATTAACTGCATTAAGGACTAAGTGCACAATCACAACACGACATCAATAGGGTAGTCCCCTTAGTTTGGAATGTGACAAGTTTGTGTTTGCTAAATATGAATTGTTAAGTTATACTATTTCCGGCAAGCGAGGACGGCCGTGTATAATGATCGTCGGTTGAATAAACTGACGTACCCACAGTCTAATATGCAGGTAAATGTCATGCTAAAGATTAAAGAGGATTTGGATGCTTAAAGATTTTATCAAGCTGTTATACTTGTATTCAATTGTTGTATTTTACTTCCGCTGTGCAAAAGAAAGATGTAATTATGATGTAAACTCTGATGTATGATGAAAAGTTTTTATTTCCCTGTAAAAGTGTACTAAGAAAGTGAAAAGATCCTGTAGAACATCTCGAATTCAGTGTATTTGGGATTCGGGGCGTTACATCTTACCCCAGGATTACATCAGCAACTGCTCAAATTGCAAACACACATCATACGGACCGGGACGATATGCACCCAAGGACCAGACCAGATGCGATGGGAATTAGAGACCAAGGGAGCTTTCACGGTCAGATTCCTGTACCACCGAATTCACTTCCGGGGATGCAGACCCAGCTGGGCACAGGTGTTATGGAAGGCAAAAACACCACTGAAAGTCAGAGTCTTCCTCTGGCTAGTGCTCAATAATTCAATCCTCACAACAGAGAACCTAGCCAAAAGACAACCCCAGATTGCGACTGACTGTGGGTTCTGTAACATGCATACGGAGACTTTGAATCACCGTTTTATTCACTGCCCAAGGAGTAAGGCGACTATGGTAGAGGTTTTAAGAGCCCTAGGAACAAGTGACTACCCCAGCAAATATGAGGATTTGTGGATTGGCCCCAAATTCACCTCGATTCGCCACGAAATGAAGGATGCGTGGTACATTGCCATTGCGACAACTACATAGGTCTTATGGCTAGACAGAAATAACTTTTATTTTTGTGCTTCATGTAGTAGTATTTCTGGTAACCTTACTCATATCATGCATCTTATTTCTTTTTGGGCTACAGCTGCCGCCACAGGAGCGAGAGGGAGGATTGCCAGAGTCTTCCAGGTGGAGGATTTTGATGATGAGAAGGTAGAGTTTAGGCCGACACTGGACTGAAGGGCGGCGCCATCTATACTCATCAGAGTCTCAATAGCTGCAGTCTCTGCTAGTTTGTAGTTGGCCTACTGTACTTTTGATGGTTTGATGCATGGAGGATTAGACCCACCCCCCAGGGTTTTGTTGGGGGTTTATGTTTTATTTTCTGCACTGTACTTTATTTCCTGCACTGTACTTTTGTATTTCTCCCGGTACACCGGGGTTGTTTTATTAATTTCTTATTAATGAAACAGGGTGGCATTATTCCACCTTTTACCTCAAAAAAAAAAAATTCAACTAGCCATTCACAAGCATATTCTACATCTAGCATGGTTCCAAATTTACATTTTCATAGCAACATGATAATTCTACTACAATAACCATAATTTATAGCAATTACTATACAATTTATCAAGTATTCATTTTATTATCTAACTAGTTTCTTTTTAGAGCCAACACATGGTTAATTTACTAGTTTCTTTAGCAATTTCATCAATCAAATCCCTAGCATGTTGTTTACATTAGAAGTAGAGAAATCACCCACCTATTTGAAGAAACAAATGAAAAGAACTCCTAGAAATCTCTTTGAACACATGAACGGTCATTCTCCTCCTAGATTGTGCCACCACAAGAGCCTTCTCCTCCTTGTCCAAGTGAACCTGAGCACTCCCCTTGCTCCTCATGAATGGCCATCCTACAAATGAAATGGAACACACACAATAAAACTCCTCTCAATCTTTTTACTCACAATCTCTCAATCTTTTCTCACACTTAAGTTTCTTTTTCTCACAACTAGAATTTCTTTCTCTTTCTCTTTCTTTCACAAACTTTCTACTGTGTTTCATGAAGAGAATTGGGGGAGGGGGGGGGGGGGGTATTTATACATTTTTCAAGGTGGGATGGAGGGCCAAGATTGAACTAGATAGATGTAGATTATGGACTAGGATGAGTTAGGGAGTTAGAGCAACCACCCATGTACAATTAACAACATCTTCACTAAGCCAACTCTCCCACCTCTCCATGCTTGAATCCGGCCAAGCCTTGAGCACACCCAAGACACGTGCTAGTGCAATGCACGTGTCACCCCAAGCACCCCTAGTTACTAGTTGTACAAATATTTGTTAGTTGATTTGTTACAAAAATGAGTCTACCCTATAAGTTGTCTCATTTAAATGAGAATAAACTAGTGGGCTCAATTTAGTGGGCTTTAGAAATCATGGGCTTAATAATTAAAATAATTAATTTAATTAGGGTGGGCTAGATTCAAATAATTAGACCTAGGATTTAAAATAGGCTTTTGAATTAGAAGGAGAAGAATAAAAATACTTTGTTCATGGCATGAAAATAAATAGCTTTTAGGGGGTAAAAATGTACATAAATTTACATGTGCAAAACACATAAAAATAAAAATAAAACTCTTATTTAATTAAAATTGAAAATTCAGGATGTTACAAAAATGAACTCAAAATAAACCTTGAAATGTTGCCAGGTACCCGTGGACTAGGTCCAGGTCGAGAAAAAAACTATAAAAACATTTTGCGGTTACTTTTTGACCTGGCTGATTGAACTCATGAGTCAAGCGACCCGTACACTTGGGTACCTGACTCGACCCGACCCGTTCGCCAGGTCTAGTCATCCTCGACAAAACCGAGGATGAGAAGCAGCCAATGCAGACCTCTTTTCGATGGTGTCATCACTTGTCACTAGATGAAAGTGCCAAAACATTTCCCATTACTACAGGTTGGGGGCAATCTTATGAGATCTGGGAAGCCCTCTAAGGAAGGTGAGAACATGAAACCGCTTTTGACCCTCTTGCATCGTCTCCATACTAGTGGTTAGTGAAAAGAGTTCCTGCAACTCATCACATATCTTCTTGAAGATAGCATAGTACTCATCGATACTTCGACTACCCATCTCACAACAACAGTATGCTTGTTGAACACTATAGGCATGTGTCATACTAGTCAATCCAGAGTAGGTTGATAAAAGCTCCTCGCTTCTAAAGTTCCATAGCTATATTACACTGCATCGCAGTATCACGAATACCGGGCTCCATATTTCCACATAGAGCCCAAGGTCGAGTTATCATTTGTCATGGGATCAGGTGGCCTATTAGTCAAGTGACAGTAAAGGCACATTCCTTTTAATTTGGCCACATCCATCTTTTGCCATTGTTGCCAATTTGTGCTATTTAGTTTCTTAGTCAGCAACTTGGTTGGGTAGGGAGGAAGAGTAATTTCTTTCACTTCAATGTCCTGCTCTTCTTCACTCATCGTGGCAAACACAAGTCATCTCACAAACAATGTTAAGAGGAATTTGGGTCACTTTCTAAATAAATTCGGGTCATATTCAGATTAGTTTTGGGTCAGGTTCAGGTTGGGTTCGGGTCAAATTCAGACCTGTTTCGGGTCTAATTTGGAGTGGAGTTTGGTTGGAATAGTGCAGATCTGAAGGAGAGAAATGTTGTATTCCGGTGGATAGAGTAGTCAAATTTGTGAGTATCAGAGTCGTCAGGGTCAGAATGCGACGAGGTCGAACACGAACATATCGCAGCCCAATGATTTCCAGTAGTGTTGGCTCTGAGCCATTACCTCTTTCTTCAGTTGGGATCTACAGCATCAGAGAGGAATGAGGGTTGAGAGCTTGCTGATGGAGATGGTGGTGAGGGAGTGACAGCGGTAAGGTGATTGAAAAGGAGGCTGAGAAGAGGTGGCAAAGAAAACTAGGTTTGTCCAATTTGGGAATTAGGGCTCCGATATCTTTTAGAATGAGAAGATAGAGATTGTGATTAGTTAGATTGTATTTATTGTTTTACCGAAACATAACTTACACATATTGATAGCAAACAGAAGCATGGGCTTAAACTGGTCTATAACTAGCTACAAAATTATATTTCTAACAATTACTATGGCAAATACTTTGCTGCTATAACCTTAAACATCAAAAGGAGCCATATCAGACCCACCTCAACCTAATAGCCCTAATGTGAACTGCACCCTCATGTTGTACTCTATGCACTGATGTGCCCACTTGATCGTCATTCTCGACATGGAGTGATATGGGTAAAAATAGAGCTAAATCGGGACCATTCAGATCAGGCACGAATCTTAAAGCTCTCAGGGGTAAAATGATAATTTCACCTATAAACAGGCCCGAAAATGGGAACTGGATCTTTTCCAAGCCCAGTAACCCAAAAATGGGTCTGCCTTACTGGGTTAGGATGACAACCCATTATGAACAAATCCAGGATATTGTAAAGAGTAATTCAAATTCATGATTATCTCTAAGAGGCGGTTTAAATCAAACCTCTTATCATGAAACGATTTAAACTCTTATTCTTATCCAAAAATACTGGGACATAGAGATAAATGATTATCTCTAAACTGTCTCTCAAGGCAACTGTAAATACCACTCCACTCCCATTATAACAAGGTAATCAATATTTTTTTCATAAAAGCGTTCTCTCATAATCTTCCTGATTACTGACTTGAGCGTCGGAGGGTTCATCGCCGGGATCCATCCCGGTGTTTCGAACTTTTTGCAAGTTAGCGACAGCGGCAAGAAATAATTAAACGCCGGCAAGAAGTCAACAAGTTCGCTTTTATTATTTCTTGAAGAACTCACAAATCATCTATTTGCTCCAACATCGAAATTAGCAACAAAAAAATGGCGCCATCTGTGGGATACAGAAAAAGCGATCCAACCACACATCCCCGGTAAAAGTGGTTTCTAAGCCATGTCTCCGAAAGGAAAAGGGAAGGCAGTGGCGTCCAGCCGAAGAGCCACTCATCTTCCTCCTCCCTCGCCACTCCAAGATGTTCTTCCTCAACCAGATCAACAAGTTCAGCAACCGCAGTCGGAATAGCCTCTTACTCAACAACCTCCTCCCAGGTCCAGGGGGTTGCCCCGGAGGGTTCCCGTTGAAGCCGTCAGGGACAACACTCTGTAACACCCTACAAAATTGAGTAATGATAATTTTTTCCTCGTGTGTAACACATGTGTATTTTGTACTATTAGGAGTAATATTCGTAACGTATTTTTATATAAATGTCATATGTATTTTATATTCTAATTATTTATGTGTTTTCCGTTTTCTCAAAACTCATTTCAATTAATATTCGTAAAGTGTTTTTATTTAAATATCATATGTATCTTATATTCTAATTATTTATATGTTTTTCGTTTTCTCAAAACTCTTTTCAATCCTATTTTTAGCCAACTCAAACATTTATTTTAACCTTTGTGTTTTACGTACATTACACATGCTTTCAATACACGTATTGATTACATATAATTTCCGTTACGTGAAATATCTGTAACATTATTGCTCTACGTACTTTGTATTTTGACTGTTTTTCTCCCAAATTAATTTTTAATATTTTTATATGTGCATTCATGTGCAAATTTCAAGCAATTTTAATCCAAAAAGAATTTTCTAAGAATGATATCTATTCTCATTTTTATCTAAGTTATTATTTTGATTTTTAATCCATAGGCCTAAAGTCTCTTTTCAAGCCCACTAGAAATTCATTAAAAAGAAGAAGCTCATTAATTTATTCTACTTTAAATAAACACTTTTAAATCCTACACCTGAAATGTAATAAATATATACATTTAGGCTATAAACAAATAATTAAAAAAGTGAATGAGAAGTGTGCACATGTGGAAAATCCAAGGGTTCGCCAATTCATGAAGGAGATGAAGGGGTGGGGGTTTGTGGTTTTAGTCTTATGAGGGGATATTTATTCATGATAATGGGTATTTATTTTTGGGTAATGAGTGTCTCTTCATTCACTCATTTAGCCCTATAAATAGCCTCTTCTATTTTATGAACAATGCACACTAGAATCAAAAGAAAAGAAATAAAAGAAAGAGAAGAAATGAAAGAAAAGAAAGAGAGAAAAGAAAAGAAAGAGAGAAAAAGAGAGTTGCTTGAGTTCTTGCTTGGAGGAAAGAAAGCTTGCTAAGAGGAGAAGGAAGTCCCATTCTTGGAGCTAGAAACCATCTACTAGGAGTTCCCTTTCTTTTGCAGCTATAAGGTGGGTGTCTTCTTGAACTTTCTAAAATTTTAGTATCATGCATGTGTAGGAAAATTGATATTTAAAATTGTTTATACATATGAGTAGTGGTTAATTTGTGATGATGGCATTTAAATGAAATGCATGTTAATTGAGAGATTATCTTGTAGATAAGTTGAAATTATGTTGTTTGGGTGCATGGTAATATATTATGATTATATTGAATGAATTGGATATAAATTTGTACACAAAGTTGCTAAATCAAGCAAAGAAAAGTTGTTTTGAATTTTTTTTGCACATCAAAAAATTGTATCTAATAAAATAGTTGAAATTGTAACACCCTAGATTTTTAAATAATGTTTTCGGGATTATTAAATAAATTAAAATAATATTTGGTGATTTAATAAATATTTTTTTGAAATTTATCTTTTTTACACGTGCAAATATTCTTGGAAAGTTCACAGTCAGAAATTATTTTGGGGAAACCAAATATTTATTAGTAGGTATTATTTATGAAATTTCTGGATTTTTCTGTTATTTATTCGGCGCACTTGCAAATATTACGAAAAGAGGGGCTTTTGTGCAAAATTACCACTTGGATTGAAAACTCCAGATTTTTGGATTTTTGGGCTGAGCATGATATGGCTAGTCAACTCAGAGATAAAAGTTTACTTTTTGTTCTAATAGATTTGGTTTATTTTGCAAATTTCTTAAAGAAGGGTCTTTTTATAAAATTGTCACTTAGGGGCAAAATTACAAAATTTATTTTTTGGATTTTAATAACAGTGCCGACCAGTATTAGAGAGGTTATTTTTTTTTTTTTTAATTTAAATTGAATTTGTTAAGCTAATTTTCAAGTATAAGCTAATTGTTTTTTTTAATTCAAAAGGGATATTTTGCAAATCTATTCAAAACCCTAATACACCTATTTCCGGCCAAATATAAAGAGAGTGCAGCCATCTCTTTGCTGCTCTACACAAAAGGTTTTCTTTATTATTGATTTCTTGAAGTTTCGAAGCGAGGATCTTGGATTTTTTGCGAAAGGAAGGACTTTTCTTATTCTCTTTATTATTTTCGGTTGATTCTTCAATAAGGTGAGTGGCATATATTTGATTTCTTATTGTTCTATGCATGTCGTATGTGATGATTTGTCTATTAGAAAGCATGTTAGGGATTGTATGATGATATAATGAATTATTGATGGATGGATGAATAAAGATTGAATCTTTCATGAAAACTATGCTATTGATGATTAAAACTCTATATAGATGACTTGAGATTGTTAAAGAACCTAATAGAAATCATAAGTTGTTTCCTTTCATATGCTTGCTGTTTTGATTTGTTATATTGAGATTATGTGATGGATATGCACAAACTTGAATAAAAATGAGTTCTTTTACTGTTGAGTATACATACACACATTGTTGATAGTTTTGATGAATAAAACTCGATGAATGGTTGTTATAATTTCACATTATTCATGGGTAAACTATTGTGAGCGGTGGTGTATGAGTTTAATGAATAGCAAGAGGGGTTTATGGATCAAAAGATCAAGTTTTGAGAGTTGGGTTATTTCTTGATTTCGGGTCTGTACATACACAGGCCGAAATTGATCTTTTTGTATTTTTGATGTTTTTGAATTGGATTTGAGTTGTTTTGATACTGAGTTTGATTTGAACATTATACTACTTCTAATTGATGAAGTTTTGATGCTTTGACTAATGCTTAAACATACCTATATACACTTATATATTCATATATCCTGTTTTGAAGTAATTGATGAAATTTTGCTCTTTTATGAATTTGATGAAGTTTTGATTTGTTTTATAAACTCCAGTAGGTTATACAATTTGTATTTAATCATCTCAGGATTTTTGTTTTGCAAATTTATGATTATACAAAGACTTAACGAAGTATCAGTAAAAATGTGCACGAAATTAAAAGCTATGTTTTTCTTGACATGTCAGTCGACCAGTCCCATTTTGAAATAAAATGTGCGGTCGACCATCATTTGAAAAATTAGATTTTCTGGGCTTGTGTAGTCGATCATTGTTATTTTGAACAATTTTGACAGTCGATCGACAACTGTTGTCTGTGTTGTTTTGTTGAGTTGTCATGCCCCGCTTCCCAAAAATATGGAATACGAGTACATGACATTAGCCCAGCGAATGACTAACGTCACCCATAAGCTGTTTATCCGATCAACTCAACAATATAATTAATACAGAACAATTGCGCAAGCAATAATAATAATCCTATTAACAATAATACTTAGAATGAAACAATATGAAATATCTAAATACAATAAACCAACCTCTGCAACAATAATAAAATTCGGGTCATAAGCCCAAAACAATAGTAAATCCCAAACACAATAGAAATAAGTCTCAATACAATAACTTCAATAAGAATAACATTCAATTATAAATCAATAATTCTTTAGAAAGTTTACTCTGCATTCCCAGCAGACAATTCTCCTTCATTACCTAGGAACACTTCATCTAAAAAGGAAAGAAAAATTGTCCTTAGAGCAAGTCATAGACAGCAAGTAGAGAAAGCATTGAACAATGAAATAATGATATAACAATGAATCAATGGATCAATAGGAGTAATAACATGGGACAATAACAATAAGCAATATCATGATAATCATTGTAATGGCTATAAACAATAAGTCCATAGTCGATAATAATATTCAATGATCAATATCAATAACACTTGGCCAATATTCGATATCAATAGGAACAATGATAAACAATATGCAATGACGATGTGTAATCTTTTAGTCTATTAATCATTTTAAATCCTAATAATGCACGTACTACTGTGTCCCATATATTCCATACCACAGATTCAATGCATACAATCAATTTCGTTTGGACTATAGTGGTAGATTGTATAGTTCATGTACTAGGTATGATGACGATAACAATATAACACGGGCCATTGAGACAATTTGTTGCACAATGACGATAACGATAATAACACGGGCCATGGTGTAATTTCTTACACGATGACGATAACAATAATAATACGGGCCATCATCCGAGTACAATACCCATATCATCAACCACTCTAGTCAATCTCTTAAACATCGGCTTGTTAAATTATTTATCAATGCAACAATACAATATGCAATTTGAGACATGACATGAACAATAGTATCAATAGGGAAACGATAGGATGGTAACATGAAATAGGATAATTAGAATGATGAAAATAACTCATTAGGATCATGCAATGCATCATACATCTATTAATTCCTACAATAGTACGATATAGGAATAATTAATCTATTAAAATCTGGATCATAAAATTCTGGACAGCAAGAGTGGTCTGTACTAAAATGCAATTTTCTACTGTTTCAGAATTCAAAAACTGAATCCGTCAAAATTTCTAGAAACTAGACTTCCCAACGAATCCAACGCATATTTAAAGATCAAAATCCGACAACAGTTGCTAGGTCAACCACACCATTCTTTACAAATTTTATGTTCAGGCAGAATTTCGACATCATGTTATAATTTTAAAAACAGTAAAAACTTAATATTAAATTCATCAAAAATATTTGTTAAACTCCTAAACATGTTAAGTAACTATCTGAAAATTTTCAAAGCAAAATTTTAACATATGATCAGTCTTTTAACAGTTTAAACATCAAATATACAAGAATCTGAAAATTCTGGAAATAAAAATATAGCTGTAGTAAAACGGGCATAACTTTTGCTACACAACTCGGAATTCAAAAATTCAAGATGTTCTGGGAACTAGAAAGATAAAGCTACAATTCTTATTCAGAAAGTTATTTATTTTAAGATCATTTACTGGGTCAAAAATAGCATAAAAATACAACCAGCAAGCAACGTACAGGTTTTTGGGTATTTTTCATGAAATAGATTAATTAAACACGATGACTATCACTTCTATTAGTTGATAAATTTCATAATCAGCATAATGAGTGTCAAAACATGGTAAATAAAATTAGAACACACACATATATCAATTTATCATCAATCCAAACAACAATCGATCAATCCAACATACAACCTAGTAATTATCTCTCAATAATTAATTGTGTTATGATTATATGTGTAACCCTATCATGAATACTATATGGATGCATGAACGATTCGATCTTTAGAATCAAAAGTGGCACAATATCAAGAATATTGGGGTTAGCTCGTGTAAGCCCTCAATAGACCCAACAAAAGATAGTCAATACAACGATATGATAAATGAATATGATCTACTTGCAAGGATTTCAATAAAACTTGAATTTGATACGATGTACCATTCAAGAGGAAAGTGACTTGCCTTATTGATGGTGAAATTGAATACCAAGAATAACGGGATAAGGATCCCAGAGCAACGAACCCACGAACCAACACAATTAGCGCGTGTATAATACGTGCAAACGAAACCTAAAGAAATCAACAGCACAAAGAGATAGCAACGGCAACGGCAACAGCAACAGTAAAGGGGGAGAGAGGGCACAGTGGCGGACGACGACGACGTCAACTGGCATGATGGCGATAGTGGTCGGCGTCGCAGGCGGCGGCGCGATGGAGTCAGGAACAAGGGGGCATCGTGGGGTAAGCTGTTGTCGTCGAGGAACAGGAAAGGGAGGTCGGGGTTCGGGTTTTAAGTGTATGGGCATCGAGGGAAGGTGGGGCGGTGCTCAGGAGGCATCGACAGGGCGTGTTGACAAAGGGGGTGGCCGAAGTTGGCCGGAGGAGATGGGGAAGGAGGATGAACTGTAGTGGGTTCTGAGTTTGGGCGGGAAAACGACCGGGAGAGAGAAACAGAGAGGAGAGAGATGATGTGGCTCTTAGGGTTTCAATTGTGCAATTTTTTGGGTTTGTACTCGGATTGTATTTATAGACCGTAATTAGGGTAATGGGTTAGTGGTTTAGGATCCAATAATAGCGGTTTTGAATCAAGAACAAATGAAATTGGGTTTTAGGGTTCAATAAGAGATGAGTCTAAAATAATATGGTTCAAATAAAAAAATACCCACAATTAAATAAAAGAAAATAGGATCAACAAGAATAGTTTAATCAAGGAAACGAAGAATTTCATGAACAAATTTAATTAAAATAATCAAGAAAGAAAAATAGAGTATTTTATTCAATTACAAATATAATATTACAAAAAGGAGAAAAATGAAAATAGCAAAAACGGTAGTTATAATCCTACCCACCTTACAATAAAATTTCGTCCTCGAAATTTAAGCAAGTGGTAGTAGGGTAACCCCGAAGCAAAGAAAAGAATAAGAACTACTCAAAAAGATGGGGAAACCTCTTCCGAATCTTATCTTCAAGCTCCCAAGTCGACTCACTAGGTGAGTGAGGATTCCAAGTAGCATGAACCAACTTGATAACCTTATTCTTCAAAATCTTCTCCCGTCGGTCCACAATCGACACTAGATGAATCTCAAAAGACAAATCTGGTTGAACCGACAACTCCGAATAGTCA
This sequence comes from Hemerocallis citrina, assembly GCA_017893485.1. NCBI lineage: Eukaryota > Viridiplantae > Streptophyta > Magnoliopsida > Asparagales > Asphodelaceae > Hemerocallis > Hemerocallis citrina. The sequence continues at coordinate 67,539,693 of CM030366.1, forward strand.
ATAACATGACTATCATCCTGAACATACTTTCTGAGCTGTGAAACATGGAAGACGTCATGCTGGCGGCAACGTGAGTTTATAGGCCACATTGCTTACTCACTCCACCACATCGAACGGACCAATGAACCTAGGGGTTCAACTTGCCCCCACCACCAAAATGAATCACACCTTTCCATGGAGACACCTTGAGGAACACATGATCACCAACTTCAAACTCTAACAGCCTCCTATGAATATCTGCCCATTTCCTCTGCCTGTCCTGTGCGGCTTGCAAATGCCTCATGATCTGGGCCACTACGTCAACAGTCCTCGTGATCAATTCTAGCCCCCAAAACTTCCTCTCACCAATGTCATCCCAGCACACTGGTGATCTACTCTTCTGACCATACAAAACTTCATACGGAGCTGCCTGAAGACTAGCTATTATTGTATGAAAACTCCACTAAGTGTAGATGATTTTCCCAAGAACCTCCAAACTGAAGCACACAGGACCTCAACATATCCTCCAATGTTTGAATAGTCCTGTCCGATTTTCCATCTGTCTGTGGATGGAATGCAGTACTAAACTTTAGATTACTCCCAAGACTGTTCTGAAGACTCCAAAAATTGAGATCTGAATCTAGTATCTCTGTCTGATATAATACTGATAGAAACACCATGCAATCTCACAATCTCCTGCATATACTTCTCTGCAAGGCTCTCTGTAGACTGACCAACTCTGAAGGGAATGAAATGAGCATTCTTCGTCAAGCGATCCACAATCACCCTGATGGCATTGTGATCCTTGGGACTTCTAGGCAAAGCAGTCACAAAATCCATAGTTGTATTCTCCCACTTCCACTCCGGAATAGGAAGCAGTTGAAGAAGCCTAGCAGTCCACTGATGTTCTGCTTTCACTTTCTGACAGATCAGACATCGAGAAACAAATCTTGCAACAACCCTCTTCATACCGTGCCACCAGAAATGCAACTTCAAATCCCGATACATCTTCGTACCACTGGGATGAATAGAGCATGATGAGCAATGAGCTTCTTCGAGTAACTTCTGCCTGACTTCTCCCTTGGAAACACATAGACGGGTCCCAAAGCGGAGAGATCCATCCTCATGAATCACAATATCAGTTCTAGAACCAGCTTCAACCTCAGCTTGGAATTGTTGCAACTACACATCACCAGACTGTGCCTCCTTAGTCTGATCCACCAAAGACGACTGCAACTGAAGTACCATACAACTCTACTCAGAACCAGGCAATACCACATCCAATTCCAATCACCTCATAGCTTCCAAAAGTTCCTTCTGCTCAATCATAACCATAGCAACAGGTCTTCTGCTCAAAGCATCAGGTACCGAATTAATCTTGCCAGGGTGATACTGCAAACTGATATCATAATCTGCCATCAATTCCAACCATCGCCTCTGCCTCATATTCAGCTCCTTCTGAGTGAACACATACTTGAAACTTTTGTGGTCAGTGAAGATCTCCACTCGGTTTCCAAGTAAATAATGCCTCCAAAGCTTCAAGGAAAAAATCACAGCAGCAAGCTCCAAATCATGTGTAGAAATAATATGGCCCAAGAATGCCACAGATCCAACCAAAACTCACGCTTGCTAAGCTTCCCATCAACTGATTCTCCCTCAAAGTTTGCATCACAACCTTTAAGTGCCCAGCATGCTCCTCACGGTTCTAAGAATAGACAAGAATATCATCAATGAACACCACCACAAACTTGTCCAGAAAGGGAGAGAAAATCTGATTCATCAAGCTCATGAACACAGTTGGAGCATTAGTAACTCTGAAAGGCATCAGCAAAAATTCATAGTGCCCATATCTTGTTCGAAAAGCAGTCTTTTGTACATCATCGGCTTTCACCTTAACCTGATGATAACCAGAACGAAGATCCAGCTTTGAAAATACAGAAGCACCTCCCAATTGATCAAATAGGTCATCAATTCTCGGCAACGGATACATGTTCTTCACTGTGACATTGTTGAGCTCACAGTAGTCAATGCACAACCTCCGACTACCATCCTTCTTATTGATTGACAGAACTGAAGCTCCCCAAGGTGAGACACTTGGTCTGATAAAACCTCAATCCAGCAACTCCTAAATCTGCTCATTCGACTCAGCCAACTCGACAGGAGCCATTCTGTACAGACTCTTAGAGATTGGAGCTGTACCCTGTTAAACATCAATACTGGACACCACTTCACGATCTGGCGGTAATCCTGATAATTCCTTAGAAAAAACATCCAGAAAATCCCACACAACCAACGGTGTGATAACATCATCAGCATACACTTCCTCCATAACTCCAACTTCCTGACTTACCAACTTCTCCATACAAGCGAGCAGTGTTTCACCGACACAGAATTCAAATTCCTGACATTCTAGCATATAAAACACCACCTTCTTCTTGCAGTAGTCAATTACAACATAAGTGGCACCAAGCCAACCGATCCCCAAGATGACATCAAAACCAGAATTATTGATGACAATCAGATCGACAACAAAATCCATACCACCAATAACCAAGGGACTTTGCTCAAAAATCTGAGAACACACGACAACACCTCCACCTGTAGAAATGTTCGAAGCTACAAATGATGCAGATCGACGAAGCGGGAGGAAACAAATGAATGAGTAGCACTAGAGTCAAAAAGAGTATGAGCAGGAAAGGAATGGACAAGGATAATGCCTAATAAGAAGTCAAAGTGAGAACACAAAAGGCAGAAGCAAAATGCAAGGAACAGATATTAATGGAAGGCTAACATGAATAAACAACAAGATAGAATCACAAAATAGCAAAGGAAAAGGAAACAAACAATGCAAGGAAGGAGAAGCAACATGAGAATCCTGGGACCTGTGAGTTATGGGCCCACCATGCTTCCGCTGCGCAAAAATCCAAGCGGCAGACATGTCATTGTAGATCAAGCGATGCCGATCGACGAACCGAACAGAAATCAAGGATTGGATAACTCTAGAATTAAAAGAATATGGGTACGAAAAGAATGAAATGTACCCAATAAGGAATCAATGAATGAGGACAACTGCAAGATATGTAAGAAAACGAGGAATCAAAGAATTGAATATGAAGGGACCAAAAAAGAATCAAATAAGACTAGTTCCCAGATCATAAGTTGGTTATCAATTGTTCATGTGATTCCTGCATTGCACATACTGTTGAGTTAAACCGGTTAAAACCCAAATCTGATTAACATATCAATCAAAGCCAATCTTTCTTTTGTTAGTCACGTTTGACTGATATATTATCCAAACCAGGCTCTGATACCACTAAAAATCTTGTCACGCCCCGCTTCTCAAAAATACGGAATAAGAGTACATGACATTGGCCCAGCGAATGACTAACGTCACCCGTAAGCTGTTTATCCGATCAACTCAATAATATAATTAATACATAACAATTGCACAAGCAATAATAATAATCTTATGAACAATAATACTTAGAATGAAATAATATGAAATATCCAAATATAATAAACCAACGTCTGGAAATAATAATAAAATCCGGGTCATAAGCTCAAAATAATAATAAATCCCAAACACAATAAAAATAAGTCTCAATATAATTAGTTCAATAAAAATAACATTCAATTATAAAGCAATAATTCTTTAAAAAGTTTGCTCTGCAATTCCTGCAGGCAATTCTTCTTCATTACCTATGAACACTTCATCTAAAAAGAGAAGAAAGAATGTCCTTAGAGTAAGTCATAGACAGCAAGTAGAGAAAGCAAGGAACAATGAATCAATGGATCCATAGGAGTCAATAATATGGGACAATAACAATAATCAATATTATGATAATAAATGCAATGGCTATAAACAATGATTCAATAGTCGATAAAAATATTCAATGATCAAAATCAATAACAATTAGCCAATATTTGATATCAATAGGAACAATGATGAACAATATGCAATGTCGATGTGTAATCCTTAAGTCTGTTAATCATTTTAAATCCTAATATTGTACGTACTACTGTGTCCTATATGTTCCATACCACAGGTTCAATGCATACAATCAATTTCGTTTGGACTATAGTGGTAGATTCTATAGTTCATGTACTGGGTATGATGACGATAACAATATAACACGGGCCATTGAGACAATTTCTTGCACAATAATGATTACGATAATAACACGGGCCATGGTGTAATTTCTTACACGATGACGATAACGATAATAACATGGGTCATCTTCCGAGTACAGTCCCTATATCATCAACTACCCTAGTCAATCCCTTAAATACCAGATTGTTAAATTATTTATCAATGCAACAATACAATATGCAATTTGAGACATGAGATGAACAATAGTATCAACAGGAAAACGATAGGATGGTAACTTAAAATAGGACAATTAGAATGATGACAATAACTCATTAGGATCATGCAATGCATCATATATACATTAATTCATGCAATAGTATGATATAGGAATAATTAATCTATTAAAATCTGGATTATAAAATACTGGACAACAAGAGTGGTCTAGGCTAAAATGTAAATTCCCTCTATTTTAGAATTCAAAAACTAAATCCGTCAAAGTTTCTATAAACTAGACTTCCCAACGAATCCAACGCATATTTAAATATCGAAATCTGACAATAGTAGCTAGGCCAACCACACCATTCTTTACAGATTTTATGTTCAGGCAGAATTTTGACATCATGTTGTTATAATTTTAGAAACAGTAAAATCTTAATATTAAACTCATCAAAAATATTTGTAAAACTCCTAAACATGTTAAGTAACAATCTGGAAATTTTCAGAGCAAAGTTTTAACATGTGATCAGTCTTTTAACAGTTTAAACATCAAATATACAAGAATCTGAAAAATCTGGAAATAAAAACACAGCTGTAGTAAAATGGGTATAACTTTTGCTACACAACTCGGAACTCAGAAATTCAAGATGATCTGGAAACTCGAAAGATAAGGCTACAATTCTTATTTAGAAAGTTATTTATTTTAAGATCATTTACTGGGTCGAAAATAGCATACAAAATACAACCAGCAAGCACCATACAGGTTTTTGGATATTTTTCATGAAATAGATTAATTAAACACGATGGGTATCACTTCTATTAGTCGATAAATTTCATAATCAGCATAATGAGTGTCAAAACATGGTAAATAAAATTAGAACACACACACATCAATTTATCATCAATCCAAACAACAATCGATCAATCCAACATACAACCTAGCAATTATCTTTACAATAATTAATTGTGTTATGATTATATGTGTAACTCTATCATGAATACTACATGGATGCATGAACGATTCGATCTTTAGAGTCAAAAGTGGTACAATGTTAAGAATATTGGGGTTAGCTCGTGTAAACCCTCAATAAACCCAACGAAAGATAGTCAATACAACGATACGATAAATGAATAGGATCTACTTGTAATAAAACTTGAATTTGATACGATGTACAATTCAAGAGAAAAGTGACTTGCCTTATTAACGGTGAAATTGAATACCAAGAATAGAGGGATAAGGATCCCGGAGCAACAAACCCACGAACTAACACAATTAGCACGTGTATAATACGTGCAAACGGAACCCAATGAAATCAACTGCACAAAGAGATAGCAACGGTAGCAGCAACAGTAGAGGAGGAGAGAGGGCATGGCGGCGGACGGCGACGGCGTCAACTAGCACGACGACGGCGGTGGTCAGCGTCGCAAGTGGCGGCGCGATGGAGACAGGAACAAAGGGGCATCGTGGGGTGAGCTATTATCATCGAGGAATAGGAAAGGGAGGTCAGGGTTGGGGTTTTGGGTGTCTGGGCATCGAGGGAAGGTGGGGCGGCGCTCAGGAGCCGTCGACGGGGGGTGTCGACAAGGGGGTGGCCGGAGTTGGCTGGAGGAGATGGGGAAGGAGGATGAACAGTAGTGGGTTCTGAGTTTGGGCGGGAAAACGATCGGTAGAGAGAAACAGGGAGGAGAAAGAAGAGGAGAGAGAATATGCGGCTCTTCGGGTTTCAATTGTTGAACTTTTTGGGTTTGTACTAGGATTGTATTTATAGATTGTAATTAGGGTAATATGTTAGTGGTTTAGGAACCAATAATAACAGTTTTAGGTTAAGAACAAATGAAATTGGGTTTTAGGGTTCAATAAGAAATGAATCTAAAATAATAGGGTTCAAATAAAAAAATACCCACAATTAAATAAAAGAAAATAGGATCAACAAGAATAGTTCAATCAAGAAAAACGAAGAAATTCATGAACAAATTTAATTAAAATAATCAAGAAAGAAAAATATTGTATTTTATTCAATTACAAATAAAATATTACAAAATAGGGGAAAATAAAAATAGCGAAAATGGTAGTTACTTGAGTTTTCTGTTGATTTCTTGAATAAATGGTTATTTTTTCGAACTTATGGATTATTGATCTACTGTTTTAGATGATGTTTTTGTTACAGATTACAGTATTTTACATAAAATTATATTTTGATTATAATAGAATTTAAGTTGTCTCTATAACTTCATAAAGTGAAATATATATGGTTTTGAAGAAATTTATGTTTTGTGATATTCTACGACTTCAAAATATGGTTTCCAGTTACTTAATAGATTTAATACTTTAATTCAATTCTGGAATTTATGAGTATATTAATTGAGTTTGGACTTTTGCGGATTTAAGAAGTTTTCTTAACCTAAGCGTTTTGAGATTTGGAATTAATAGTTTTATTGAAAGATTTTGTGTTGATATTCGATTTGTGAGTCTCTAGGAGTTGAGTGGGAGTCCTGTGAACTGGTAGATGAGATTTTTTGGATTTTGACCAGTTGGGTCTTGGGGTTGTTATTGTGGAATTAAGTCCGGCAAGATATGCTAACTCTAGAGAGGGGAGGGAGGACTTGTGTTTTTAATAATAATCAACCTAAGGACAGGCACTAGTGGAGATGTGATGGAACTTGGGAAACGTAAGATATGCTCTAGGGGTCCAGTCCAATGGATGCATTCCAGGACTTGTGTGTTGTTTTGTCTCGAGAGGACATTTGGTATGTTTGCGTGTCGAGGGTCTGCAGGCCTATTTACGGAGCATATATGGTGCATTCGGGTGTCGAGTATTAGCGGGCCTATTCACGGGTTGTACTTGTGTATCTGCACGTCGAGGGTTTCGCAAACCTATTCGTGGGGTACACGGTAGGGAGGTGATTCTCCAGCTTTTGAGCTATTCTTACATGATGCTTGCGCGTCGAGGGCTGTTAGGCCTATTTGCTGAGTATTATAGATCTTGTTTCTATCACCGTAGTAGGATTAGTTGCATAACGAGGGATCTAACCCTATAAAGTGGAGAATGGTAAAGGCTTGCATCGGACCTATGTAGTATGGAATGCATAGAATTCGACAAGTATGCATTAGAGAGTCATCATATTACATTAGTGTTTTCTTGACTTGGTTTTATGCATGTTTGTTTTCTGTTTTCCTACACTTGACACTTAGTCTAATTCACTTGATGTTTTCATATTTTATTTATTGTTATTTTATATTCCATTCGTTATTACTGTTGGTATGTGTTGATCATGATTTTATTCTTTATGTTTTACTTATGTTGTATTTCTTTTGATGTCACTCATACCGTTAGGGCTGACCCCTGTAGTTTTGGGAGTTAGGGTTATCTCTAGCTTCATGTTTTACAGGTAGGTGCCTATAGCTTGGTATTTGGATGCGTGTGGTAGAATGATAATATGGCTTATAAAAACTGTAAAAGAACTAGATTTGCCTGTGGGCACGTGCCTACGACACGTCTTCAGAACGATACAGCATATTAAAAGCTTTGTTAACAATAAAACAACAATTATGTAGCTCAAGTTTGAGTAGTATGACAATAATTAGTTGTAAATAAAAGTCCATGTCATTAGTATATGTTGAAAAAAAATATATAAATAGGGGTATAAAATCCAACTTCTTAGAACTTTGAGGGTGAAAATTGATGAAATTTAACTATTGAGGAGATGTTTGCTATTTTCAATGTAAATGAGCAATAAAAAAACATAAAAAATTTGAAAAATCTAAAACTCTAAGTAAATAGAGAGAGAATGAGAAGAAAAAGTAAATAAATAAATAAAAGAAGTTTTTTTTTTTGTGGAGGGGAGGGGGGGTGTCTTTTGAAAGTTAGATTTGGACCATTGATTTTCTTACTATATAAGGAGAGCCATTTAATAGCTTTGCTTTGTGTTTTATTGTATAGATAGCTGTAATGAAAAAACTGAGGTTAATAGTTATAGTTTATTTATTGTTTTGCTATTTCTTTAATATGAGTTGCCAAAGTAATTGCCAGTCTGCTACTACGCTATAATGGCAGCGGACATGACGTCTTTAATTCAAATCAATTCCTCTTTGCTGATTTCTCCAAAAACTATATAAAATGAAATAAAAATAAAAACAAATGCTTAAAATAAAAATAAAATCAATTCTTACGAAACGTCTTCAGAACAATACAGCGTATGAAAAACCTTGTAAACAATAAATCAACAATTATATAGCTCAAATTTGAATAGTATGACAATAATTAGTTGTAAATAAAATTCCATGTTTTCATTAGTATATGTTGAAAAATAATTATAAATTGAGGTATATAAGTCCATTTTCCATAAGTATATATATAGGGGGAGGGAGGGGGAGAGAGCGAGAGAGAGAGAGAGAGAGAGAGAGAGAGAGAGAGAGAGAGAATTAATTAAATAAAGGATTTGTTTTTGGGGGAAATTTGAATTTGAGTTTTGAAAACTTTTGAGGGGGAAAATGTGTTTTGTGAGGTTAGATCTGGCCTTTGATTTTGAGGGGATTAAAGGAGAGCCACTTGATAGCTTTCTTTGTGTTTTATTATATAGATGTGTAGTAAAAGAAATTGTAATTCAAGATCTTTAATTTTTTGCTGTGTTTTGTAAAGAAATTTTGTAATAAAAGTTGAAAATTTTATCTGTGTTTGGCTATATTTACTATTACATTGAGGTAGATGCTCGGAATTGGGTCACATATTTCTGAGATATTATATTGGAAATTCGGGTGCTACAGGAATATAAAGCTAAATTTTTTTTGAGAGCATCTTGTATGTGTCAGGTTCACCCCTATAAAATTTCATAAGATTTGGAGTTCGTTTACTATTTTAATAAAATCTAAACTCAGAACTAGTTGGTGATTAACTGGGTGCTGAAAATCTGTACACATTTCGGTTTTTGATCAATTCAGCATTGTAAATAAAATAATTTGAGAAAAGTCAGAATTAATAAATTGTAGAAGACTCGTTAACCTTTCGGAAAAGTCTAAGAAATAAAATTTTCACAAAGAATTTAATTTATAATGATTTTTTCAAGATTGTACAATTAACAGTATTTCAGTATTTCGACCCTAGGCCTACTGTATATTTCGAAGAATTCAAGGTTATAGATACTGTATTTTTAGGAAACTTATAACTAAGAAATTGTGGTAGACTTGTATACCTTTATTTTGATATAAAAAACGCAAAGTTTCGTGAAGTATATGATTTTCTGTGATTTTTACAAATAGCATGAAATGCAGTTTTCTGATTTTTAATTTACTGTTTTTGCAAATGAAACTTAAATGAAGCGATTGAGAATATTTCTCACTGTTTTAAGTTATATTTTTGGAAAAATAAAGATCATTTTCATTCTTAAATGAGATGCGAACTCAAGAGAAATATATATATGATTAAAGATGTTAAGATTGATTCAAAATAAATCAAGGAAAATGATGAGATTAATAGTTTGAGATATTATGGATGAATAAGAATAAATGAAGGTTTTGAATAAGATAGGAATACATGAATATGAATAATAAAGGTATGAATACCCCCAAGTTTTGAACATGAAAATATGTTGATTCTAGAAGCTTCGTGAGACCCAGGTACTGGCAAGTGTTGAAAATGATCAATTGAGTTTTGAGAAAGGGCCAGTATGGTCTATCTTTCTTAGTGTATGGTTTAAGACCGGTAGGAGGGTAAACTAGATCTAGGTAGTATTATTTATTCATGTGTCAAACATAAGGACAGACACTAGTTGGGGATAGGCACTAGATGAAACTAGAGCAAACGTGAGTTATAGACTCCAGAATGATCGTTGAAGAGAGACAGTCCCCAGTATTTCGGGACGATGGATGTAAGGGCCACAGAATGATCCACAGAGCGGGAATGATCTCCAGTATTCCGGGATGAGAGCGACGCTTATGGGATACTTGTGCAATGAGGGCTGCAGGATGACATGCAGAGTGAGGCAATCCCCAGTATTTCGGGAGGATGGACGTAAGGGCCACAGAATGATCCACAGAGTGAGATTGGTCTCCAGTATTCCAAGGGCGAGAGCCAATACTTGCAAAATATCTGAATCTTGTAGTAGTCATAGTAGTAGGATGCATGGTGAGGGATCTAGCCCTATAATGTGGAGTACGTAGGTGCTTGCCCTCGGACCTATATAGGATGGGGTGCATAGAATCCGAACAAGTATGCATTAGTGTCATTTTAGTATAACATCGGCATTAGGCATTAAGTCATATCATACACTGACATGTTTAGGATAGTCACTCTTTGCACTTTTATATGCATTCAAGTTTGTGTTTGTTAAAGTAAGAGATTCGTTATAATACAGCATAGAGAGGATCGTTGTTTATAACATTGCGTCGATTGTAAGCAGCTAACATGCCCACAGATTTTCAGTGCAGGGTTTGATTGGATTAGCAAGAACTTAATGACGATTGATGATTGAAGCTGCTGATGTTAAAGTTGTATTTGTATTTTATGTTGTATCTTATTCAAACTACTGCTGTGTAATTCTGAAACAAACCATCTATAAAAAGAAAAGTTTTTATTTCCTTGTAAAATTGTACGAAATGAAATCAAAGATCTTGTTGTACTGCGAATTACATGTAAATGGAATTCGGGGTGTTACATTCTCACCATGACCACATCTCAGTTCACAATCCTTCAACTGACTCCATGGCCTCTCAAAGTCTTCTAGAGCTAGGGGATCTTTGTTAAGTAATTGTTAACCGTCAGCAAGGGGTAGACCTCCGAACTCGCTTGAACGAGAGGCAAACTCTTGATGAAGTCCCTCACCTCGAGCGTCAAAGGGCCCCGAGAGTCCGGTCCCCCCACAGGCCAAGACCTAGAAGAACCCCCTCCACGAGGAGGCAAAGGGAGTCCCCTCCACGTCGTCGGCAGAGAAGTCTCACCCCAACAAGTCGATCGGCACCTAAAGACCACCGAGCTGGAGGGGCACCAGTCACTGAGGCAGAGTTCCCGAACTTCAAAGAGGACATCCTACGAGCCCTCAATATTGCCACCAGCCATGACCAGCATGCACCTAGCCCTCGCCATACCCCGAGTCATGACTAGCATGCACCTAGCCCTCGCCGTACTGCCACTCATGAAGGAGAGTCTCAAGGGTCGACTAGATCCAACCGGAGGGACAACTCGGTCCATCACCGTCTCCACGAGATAGAGAGGCATCTTAGCAGACTCGGTCTGGAAGAAGAACAGCGGGCGAGGAATTTCTGCCCAAGCAGGCCTCCCCTCTCCAGGGCCATCATGGAAGCCTCGGTCTGTGAGACCTTCAAGCCCCCTCACTTCGAGTCCTACAATGGGAAGTCAGACCCAGCTGATCATATCGAAAGTTTCAAAACCCTCATGATGATTCACCAAGTCTCAGATGCACTTCTTTGCACGACCTTCCCAACCACATTGAAGGGACCTGCGAGAGAATGGTACTCTCGACTGTTCCCGCCTCCATCTTCTCGTTTGATCAGTTTGAGGAACTCTTCCTCACCCACTTCATCAGTAGCCACAGAATAGAGAAGACGAGTGCATCCCTATTGGCCCTCAGTCAGAGGAAGGGAGAGCGCCTAAAGGACTATGTCCGGCACTTCACAATCGAGGCTTATTTTATCGCCTCTCTTGATCAGTCGGTGGCCTCTGTAGCATTCCGACACAACATCAGTCATGCCGACCTAAAAGCATCCCTTGCCAAGAAGTCACCCTGGGACTTCTCATAGCTCTTATTAAGGAGTGAGAAATATATCAGGGTGGAAGAAGCCCTCCACCCTAATGACCAGAAAAATCCCTTTTCCGGGAGCAAACGAAAGGGAGCAGATGAAGAAGGAACTAAGAAGCTCCAGAAAGATAACAGTGGCGAGTGCCGCCCTCCTCCCCGCTTCAAAAAGTTCACCCCTCTCAATGTCAGTGTTTCGGCTATCCTCATGGAAGTCGGTAAAGAAGGCCTGCTCAAACCTCCCCCAAAAAAGAATACCTCTGGCAAAAAGATGAATAAAGATAAGTGGTGTCACTTTCACAGGGATCATGGTCACGACATAGACGACTGTCGGGCCCTCAAGGATGAGATTGAAGCCCTTATTCAGAAAGAACAACTGGACAAGTTCGTTCGAAAGGATAGGGTTGACCCTCCACCACCCCGAGAATAAATAAGAGAACTGAAAGACCTGCTGAGTCCCCTGACTCCGAACCTGAATCAATCCTGCACCTGATCCACGAAGATCCAATGGGGGACAGTCCAACTCCTCCAAAAAAGCCGTCATCCGAGAAGTAAACTCAGTACAGAACCATCCTCCGCCCAAAGGCTTCGGGGTCCCCGTGACCTTTTCAGATAAAGACTTGGAAGGCATCCAAATGCCTCACCGTGATGCCCTCGTAATCAGCCTTCACATGGCCAACCACGAAGTGCGCCGGATCCTAGTTAACAACGGTAGCTCTGTCGACATCCTCTTCCTAGAGGCCTTCCAGGACCTTAAGTTGTCCTGAGAACGTCTCAGACTCTTTAGTTTCACTTTCCACGGATTCTCCGGAGTGCTAGTGACTATCAAGGGGGTTATCACCCTAGACGTAACCGCTGGCAAAACCCCTACCACCCGAACAGAGCCGGTAGATTTTATGGTTGTTGATGTGAAGGCTGCATATAATGCCATCCTCGGCCAACCCGGCCTGGCCTCACTTCAAGCAGTACCCTCTGCCTTCCATATGAAGATGAAATTCCCTACTGCCGCAGGGGTGGGAGAAGTCAGGGGAAGTCAGGAGACTGCCCAAAAGTGTTATATGACTTCGGTGGGAGGTCCGGTTCTCTTTCTCGAAGCCCTTGAGTTCCCCAGAGGGAGCGCCAATCTGTCTCAGAGCCAGTCGATGAGTTAGAAGTAGATTTTTCCGAAGGGGGTACTTCCTACTCGGTCAAAACCAACATAGTCCAATGCATCAGGGGCAACCGAGACCTGTTTGCATGGACTGCTGCCGATATGCCCGGTATTTCGGAAGAATTAATCATGCACCATCTCAGCATAGCTCCCGAAGCTAAACCAGTCCAACAGAAGCGTCGCAAGTTCGCACCAGACCGCCAGAAAGCCATCAAAGAAGAAGTGAATAAACTCTTGGCGACACGGTTCACCCAAGAGGTCACTTACCCCGAGTGGCTTTCCAATGTCATGATGGTAAAAAAGGCCAATGGAAAGTGAAGGATTTGTATTGACTTCACCGATTTGAATAAGGCCTGTCCAAAAGACTCGTTCCCGCTTCCTAGTATCGATGCCCTAATCGACGCTACTTCTGGGCACAAACTCTTAAGCTTTTTGGATGCCTTCTCTGGGTATAACCAGATCAGGATGTTTCCCCCCTAATATTCCGAAGACTTATTTCACAACAGACCAAGGCCTATATTGTTATCGCGTCATGCCCTTCGGGCTAAAGAATGCCGGGGCAACATATCAGTGTCTCATCAACATGGTCTTTAAGGAACAAATTAGGAGTAACATGGAGGTTTATATGGATAATATTTTGGTAAAAAGCATCCGGAAGCAGGACCATGTGGTCGACCTCCAAGAAGCCTTCGATGTCTTACGAAGCCACAACATGAGGCTCAACCTGCCTAAATGTGTCTTCGGAGTATCGTCTTGAAAGTTCCTAGGTTTTATGGTTAGCCAGAGGGGGATCAATGCCAATCCTGAGAAGATCCAATCCATATTGGATATGGCTCCCCCGTCCAACGTCAAGGAAGTGCAAAGGCTCACAGGGTGTCTCACTGCCATAGGGCATTTTCTCTCTAAGTCAAGAGAGAAGTGTCTCCAGTTTTTCAAGGCCCTAAGAGGGACGAATGGTTTTGAATGGGGGCAATCGCAGCATGAATCGTTTGACCAACTCAAAGCATATCTGGTCAACCCCTTGCTCCTGAGTAAGCCCAAGCCCGAGAAAATTCTCTACTTTTACCTCGCCACATCGGAACAAATCCTCAGTGCCGTCCTAGTAAGGGAAGAAAACAGAGTGCAGAGGTCGATCTATTACGTGAGTAAGGTCCTCTGGGATGCCAAACTCTGCTACTCCATGGTTGTAAAGGCCTTTGCACTGGTCATGGCTGCTCGAAAGCTCCGCCCATATTTCCAAGCTCATTCAGTGGTCGTTCTTACCGACTAGCCCCTCAAGTAGGTGTTGAACAAGCCTAAAAGTTTGAGGCGCCTCATGAAATGGTCCATAGAGCTGAGCTAATACAATATCAGCTACCAGCCAAGGACCGCTATCAAGGCTCAAGCCCTAGCAGAGTATATAGTGGAAAGCACTATCCTCGACCCCTGCAAGGAAGGAAAGGAACCCCTATTCTTGAGCATTTATGTTGATGGGTCCTCATGTGCTGAGGGAAGTGGAGCAGGGGTCATCCTCACTGGCTGACTTTGTTCTCCAGTACTCGCTCCGCATCAACTTCTGAGCGTCAAACAATGAGGTAGAGTATGAAGCACTTATTGTCGATCTATTCCTGGCACCCAACGCGTCAAGGTATTCAGTAATTCTCAACTGGAAGTGAACCAAGTCTCAGGGGAGTACGAGGCTTGAGATGACTGCATGGCCAAGTATCTGGCTAAGGTTAAAGGGTTGTTAGCCTCCTTCCAAGAAGCAAAAGTCCTATGGATCCCTTGAGAAGAGAATGGGCAGGCAGATGCCCTATCCAAGTTGGCTTCCTCCTCTCTCCAAGGGATTGATTGCACTATTTTCATTGAATTTATTTTAAGACCCAACATTGAGGAAGGAAGCCTCGAACTGATGGAAATACCCCCCATGGCACATGAGAAAATTTGGATGAAGCCCCTTCTCGAATTCCTCGAAAAGGGAGTCCTCCCCTAAACCCCAAGGAGGCTAGGAAAGTCAGAACTAGAGTCGAGCGATATACGCTCATTGAGGGAGTCATGTACAAGCGCTCCTACACCCAAGTGGACGGCAGACCCTACTTGCGGTATCTTTCCCCTAGGAAGCCCAGTACGCTCTCAAAGAGGTCCATGAAGGAG
The DNA here is from genome assembly GCA_017893485.1 of Hemerocallis citrina. Taxonomy (NCBI): domain Eukaryota; kingdom Viridiplantae; phylum Streptophyta; class Magnoliopsida; order Asparagales; family Asphodelaceae; genus Hemerocallis; species Hemerocallis citrina. The sequence continues at coordinate 67,555,010 of CM030366.1, forward strand.
TCGGTGGCACCCATATGGGAGCAAGGTCCCTTGCTCGCAAGATCCTAAATCATGGCTACTTATGGCCCATGCTCCTTAGCGACGCCGAATAACATGCCCGCCATTGCACCCCCTCTCAGAGGTTCGCATCCATTCGGTGTTTACCTCAAGCTGAGCTATCCTCCTTATCCAGTCTTATCCCTTTTGCCATGTGGGGAATGGACTTGCTCGGGCCTTTTCCTTTAGCACTTGGTCAGAAGAAGTTCCTTGTCGTTGCGATCAATTACTTCTCAAAATGGATTGAAGCCGAGCCCTTAGCAACAATTACAGAGAACAGGGTCCAGCAGTTCTTTTGGAAGAATATTATCTGTTGATGGCAAGATTGAACCGAGGCCGGCCCGGCCACTGTCGGCATCCCCCGGATCTTGGTAACTGACAATGGGACCTAATTCACAGGGGCGGCTTTCGCAACTTCTGTACGGATCTCGACATCTAGCAGCGATTCTCCTTAATTTCCCACCTGCAATCCAACGGTCAGGTAGAGAACGCCAACCGGAAAATTCTCTTTGGCCTAAAGAAAAGACTGAACAAATCTTCTAAGGGGTTGTGGGTTGAACAACTTCCCAATGTGCTTTGGAGCTACCCCACCACTAAACAGACCCCAATAGGAGAATCTTTGTTCAATTTGACATACGGCTCAGAAGCCTTCATCCCCCTCGAAGTTGGCCTACCCTCTCTCCGCTTATTGGCCTTCAATGAAGATCAAAATTCCCACCAACTTCGTGTAAACCTTGAACTCATCGATGAGATCCGAGAAAGATCCTCTATTCGTCAACAGATCTATCAATGTAGAGTCGAGCAATCCTACAAAAAGAGAGTCTTCCCTACAAATCTCAAGGAATGAGACATGGTCCTGAGAAAGCTATCAATTTCTTTTCCAAGCAAGAATGGGAAATATCTCCAAATTGGGAATGGCCGTACAGGATCTCCAAAGTTGTCCACCATGGTGCGTATCACCTTGAAGACCTGGGGGGGAAGAGAGTGCCGAGAACTTGGAATGCAGAGCACTTGTTGAAATTCCAAGAGAGCTAGTTTCCTTAGTTTTTTTTTCTTTACTTTCGTTGTTTCTTATTCATCGCTATGTAATAAAGGTTTGCAACTTAGAAGCAGCCACTTAGTTTTTTCTTTTATAAAGACAGATTATTTTTCCGAAGAGTTATTGCCAAAAACAGATTGTTTACTCTGAGTATGACCACTCTTAAAAACGACAAGTTTGGAGTCCAACACTTAGTTCGATGCCACTTTAGCCACTTGTAAACAAGCAAGTGCGAAGTAGCTCGCCACTCGGAATTTCTCCCACAACTATTAAAACTCTTAAACGACAAATTTGGAATCCAACACTTGGTTTGATGTCACTTTAGCCAATTGCAAAAAAGGAAGTGCGAAATAGCTCGCCATTCGGAATTGCTCCCACAACTATTGAAACTCTTAAACGATAAGTTCAAAGTCCAACACTTGGTTCGATGCCACTTTAACCACTTACAAACAAGCAAGTGTGAAGTAGTTCGCCATTCGAAATTGCTCCTATTGGATCCTGTAGGCAAGGCAAAAAACACTAGAGGGGGGGTGAATAGTGTTGTATCAAAAATTAATTGCGGAATTGAAAGTTATCTTCTGTCCAGTCGACTATAAAAGAGATATCAGTCAACTGGGGCGTCAGAGTAGAAGAGTATTTTAGACTAGTCTGAAAAGTCGACTTAAATAATAGAGACAGTCGACTCGCCAGAAGAGTTTTTGAGACGTTTGTTATATCAGTCTGATCAGTCGACTTAGAATGGATATCCAGTCGACTTACCAGAAAGATTTAGAGTAAACTGAAATGCAAGTAATGAAAAAGTTCAAAGAGATACAACCACGGAGATTCCAATCACAGAGTACACACGATGTATCCTGGTTCGGTCCTCCTGACCTACATCTAGTCCCCAAGCAACCCACTTGAGATTTTCCGCTATTCTTGAAAATATACAAGAATACCCTACGACATTTAGACAACAATCTTGTCCAACCCGTAGTCCTCTCTCACAACTAGAGAGAGCAACCCACTCTTCTACCAAGAGTGAAAACCTGACTCTACAACCTAGAGTCCTACTCTCCAACCGAGAATAAAAAGAAAACAATAAAATATTTACAATCAACCTATAGCCTTGTTGTGAATGCGATTTTGTACGTGGCTATTTGGTTGACTTCTGAATTCAGTCCAAAATGAATTTAATGTTATGCTGGACTGAAAACAGAAAACCAAGACTTAGAATGCTTTTTCTTGTCAAATCCAAAAGCTTTAGAACTTAAGAAACAAAATGCTTGGAAAAAGTTGTTAACCTTTGTCAAATAATCTCTGTACTCTTTTTATAGAGTTAGAGACGTTTGAACGTAGGAATGTTGAATCCCAACTGCCATACAACGGAAATAAAAAAGAATTGATTTTGAAAAACAAGTTTAAAAATAGAAAACTGTCGAAACGGCTTGAACAGTCAACTGGGTTGCCGTTATGAGTCGACTGGTCAGAGTTTGAAGAAGTTCAGACAGTTTTGTACAGGTTCAGTCGACTGGTCCTCAACGGCAATCAACTGGTACTCAACAGCTGATCAAGTTCAAACTGTTTTGACCTTTAAATTTTGTAAAACACACATTTATAAATTTATGTGTGAGTGTGTGTGTGTGACAAGGTTGTACATCAATCTAAGACTCATCAAAGAGAAAAATTATATTTATTTTACAAGACACACAAACTATAAGACATTGAAGCTTTGGTCTTGACTTGAGTCTTGAGTGAAGCTTTAGCCATTGTCTTTGTATGAAGCTTTGCTTGATCATTCGTCAGCTTTAGAACCTTGTGGCTTGCTTGATCAATTTTATTTGAGGCCTTTGTGTATCATACATGATAACTTTGATACAACCTGCAATATATGAGAAGTAGCACAATAACTTTTCATTGTGTTGGAATCATTAAAATCAAGAATCAACAGCTCCTACAACTGTTGAAACTCTAAAACGACAAGTTCGGAGTCAAACACTTGGTTCGATGCCACTTTGGCCACTTGCAAACAAGCAAGTGCGAAGTAACTTGCCATTCAGAATTACTCTCACAACTGTTGAAAACTCTTAAACAAAACTCACGACATCTCATTGATCCAATGCAAAGTTAACATTCTAATACTTGGCAGGTTTTTATTTCAAAAAGATATCAATTATAAGATCAGAAAGGTACAATCAACAAAAAACTTTGCTTAAGTGCTGAGAATATCTTATTTATAAACAACAATCCTAACAACAAGTCTTATTGGGACACAATCTCCTACAAAAATTACAAGCATCTCCCTAACTCCTTCTAGGAAGGACGCTCCTGTTAAGAGATACGCCCGGCCGATAAGCGTTGGGACGTTCTCTTGACCTCCAGAAGAGATCTCTAGACCCGCAAGCCGAGTCGCATTGTCAGGCCCCATAGTTTTAGCGGCCCGTCCAACTGATGCCCTGTTGGACGAACCATCTACTCCGCTCTGAGCATCCCTTGGGACTCGCAGAACTTCGGGTAAATAGAGAGCCAGCTCGTGAAACGACCTTCCTTGAGAATGCTCCTCTCGCGAGCACAGCGTGCTCCTCACTTTGCCACCTTCGAGAAGCCTCTTTAGTTGGTGAACTTCCATCTCCAGCTCAACTATTCTCTCTTTGAGAGAATCAACCTTCACCTTAAGCTTCAAATGGGGCACGCTCCCCGCCGAAAACTCGAGAATTGCCATATTAAGATGGGCTACCTCCATACTTCTCTCGAGCACCACGTTATTTAACCCCTCTCGTTCAGTAGTAGCCGAAAGAAGGGGGTGTCGAAGGAGTTTAACCCGTGAAGGATCTTGTGTAATCGCCTCCTCCGAAGGATTGTCTTCTACCCCAACATGGGCTACTTCCCTCGAAGCCCCCTCGCTGCGTCGTACTGCTATCTCTCGACGGGATAGCACTCTTCTCAAGTATTGAAGCTCCACTTCAGTTTCCGAAAGTCTCTCCTGAGACTGAGCGAGTCCAAACTCAGTAATACGGAGTTTCGTACGAAGCTGAGACGTCCAGCTGTCCTAAGAAATACGTACGGGGAGTGCAATGACCTGCCAATGACAGAAACAAGCATAAATCACTCTAACCGAAAGTATAGAAGCGTAAATCACTCTAAGTTCAAGAGTGAAAACTACAAGATAGTTCTAAGCTTGAGTAGAGCTACAAGATAGTTCTAAGTTCAAGTGTGACAACTACAAGAGAGTTCTAAGTTTGAACAGAGCTACAAGATAGTTCTAAGTTCAATGTGGCAACTACAAGAGAGTTCTAAGTTCGAATACAACAACAAAATAGTTCTAAGTTCGAGTAGAGCTATAAGATAGTTCTAAGTTCGAGTATTAAAGGCTGTAAGATTGCTCTAAGTCTCACGGCCATACATAATAAGGGTACCCAAAAATAGTTTTTCATTGTTAAAGTAAAGATAAAAAAGCGGTGGCCAGTCCGTTGTTAGGCATTGATATAAAAGCATTCCCTCAATCGCCTCCGGCACCGCCACTATAGCCATCTGGGGGTCCGCCACAACGTTCTCCTCTTCCTCTTCCTCCTCACCTTCTACCTCCTCTCCCTCTTCGTCAGGAAACAATGAATATCCCGAGCAATCAAAGCCAGGGGCACACTCGCATACAGTGTTCTAAATGGCGTCCGCCTCGGACGCCTAGGCGGCGCCTAAGCGCTCAAATGGAAGAGAACGAACCGCCTTTGCATTAGGCGGTGGTCTAGGCGGTTAGAGGTGATTAAGCGGCCGTCTTGTTGAATAGGCGTCTGCGGCGCCAATCGGGCGTCCGCCTGATGTCCAACGCTTTGGCGTTTTCTATTTTTTAAAATTTTAAATACTATAAAATAACACAAAAAAAGAGAACTACTATTAATCTATTAATCTGTTATATAATATGTATGGATCTTTAATAGTAGTGTAATTGTTTTTACTTTTTTTTGTATTATTGGTGATGGATTGCACATATTACACCTATTACACATTAAAATAGCACATTTTACACATATTACACATATTACAATTGGACAATTATTTTTTTTAATTGCACGAGGAAGTTTTTTTTATGCATAAACACCCTTTAATTACACATATTATACAAGAACATGATGAATATTTATAATTAGATTGTATGATTATACTTACGATTAAAGAATAGGGGCTGAAATTAACTAAATCGGCAAAATAAATTCAACCGCCTAGGCGCTGCCTAGGCGCCGCCTAGGCACCCTAGGCGCTAGGCACCCCTTGACCGAACCGCCACCGCCTAACGCCGTTTATAACCTTGCTCGCATACGTCGTTCAAAGCCCTGGAGTATGCTTTTCGCATATTCTTCTCCAGGTACCCAATGGCCTTCTTCTCCGCCACTGCCTCGGCCTCTTGCACAGTTGCATCCTTCTCCCTAACTTCTTTCTCTCTCTCTACCGCCCTCTCTCGAGCGACCTCCTCCCTCTCTAAAGCGTCATTATCCTTCTCCTTAGCCAGCGCCACCTCCAGCAGAGAGATCTGAGCAGCTTGAGACTTTACTAAGAGGGCAGCCGCTTCAGACTCCTTCCTGGTCCTCGACCGCTTAATCCTCTCTCGGTCTTCCACAGTCCTCAGCTCCTTCTCCTGCTCTGCTACTTGCCTCAGCAGGTGGCTAAAGTGGAAGATCGCCTACAAAGAAGTAAAAAACCAAAGTTCAAACTAAGCTTACATAAAAAAAGCATATCTAAAACATATCGTCATCTGTGCCTTTGCTATCTCTAGAGCCGAGTCTCCCACAGTCTCGTGCTCCATCGAGGCCTCGTCCTTCGGCATGGCCAAGTGACGACCACATCCATGTAGCTTGTCGAGTCCCCGAGGTAACCATCGTGCCTCTTGACTTGCCAATCGGGGACGAAGATCCTCTTCAGCTTGTTGGTCAAAATGTGCTCCGTCGCAGTCATAAGAGGAGGTACCTCGAGAGACAAGGCCCCCGAGAGGGGGAACTCTCCCGTGGCAGGGATAGCTGATGTAACAGGGGGGGGACTCCATGTCCATAACTGGATGGGCGCTGCTCTCACTCCTAGTGGCCTTCGATGGCAAAGGTCTCACGAAGGTCCTCTTCCTCTTCCTCCCTTCGGTGCCTAGTCATGATGGCATTGAAAACCATGCCTATGTCCTTTGCAAAAAAAGGTAAAATGTGTTAGAGAAATTGGAATATGTACGCAAACTACAGAATAGAGACCAATACAAAGAAAAAACGCGTACTAGGGTTCATCGGGCTAAGACCCCCCCCCCCCCCCCCCCCCCCACCCATCCAAGAGAAACTCCTCTGAGATCTCTTTCCAATGCAACATTGGTCGGTCCAAAAGAATTCCAACCATCCTCTCCTCTTTCGGGCTAAGAGACGGTTCTGCCTTCACCCTCTTTTGCACATCCTCCCTCCAAACCGTCAGTATACCCCATGGCTCCCGACTCCGAATCAAGAAATACTTGTCTCTCCAACACTTCACAGAGTTGGGATAACTTTACACCCTTTCGAGCCGCTAGATAGAAACGATACCCCATTCACGACTTCTAATGAATCTTGTACAACATTCGGAGAACGGTGAGTCGGGGCTTGACAATGAAGCATGAACCTCGTAACGTGCCTCCATATGTTTGGCATGAGTTGAATTAGACCTACCCCGTACCACCTCAAGACTTCCCTCACAAAGGGATGTAGAGGGTGGCAAAGCCCCGCTTGAAAAGCATCAAAAGGGAACACACAGAGATTAGGAGAAAACGAAGAGCAAAACCTAACTCTGGGGCCAGACAAGCTGAGCTCAAACTTCGGGGAATCATAAAACACTTACGAATAATGCACAATTCCGCCTCTGTAAGGATGGTGACGATGTTGTTCACCTCGATGCGCTCTCGAGGTTCGTTCTCCTTAAAGAACCACTCCATTCCTTGTTCGAAATGCCTCAGCTCCTCGGCGTTGTATTGGTGAACGTCTCCCAAATGTGACACGGCGATCGAATGTCTCCTAAACTCCCCCATCCTCTAATCCCTCTCAACAACCATCTACCATCACGCCCTTCCGCTTGTCAACCCTAGAAGAAGGATTTGGAGATTGCGCTTTGACACGACCCGAGGGGGAGGCCTCGTAATCTGAAGATATTCTAGACATCTCTTTTAAAAAAAAATTACCTTCTGATGTGACATTCACAATCGGAATCCTCGCCGGAGAACGGGAAGATCACCGGAATCTCTTAAAAACGGTGAAGTAAAATTTTCTTTCAGACTATGAAAAATGAGAGAGTGAGGATGTCACGCCCCGCTTCCCAAAAAGAATACGGAATACGGATATGCGACAAAAGCCCAAAGACTGATTTTCATCATCCATAATCTGTTCAAGGATCTTTACAACATCTCACGAAATAATCAGAGTCGGAAGCAAAAGTATCACCCAACATGCACATATGAACCAAAATACCAACAAGAATACTTGAAACAAAATATATTAATCTCAAATAGTCATGATCTGAATAAGACAAATATCCTGGGTGACATTGCCCAAATACAAAATGAATCTAAGTATCAAAATACAATATTGTTCAAGCAAGCTATAAGAAATAATAACAATAAAATTCAGCCCTAATACTTCATGTCACCAATACCATCTGGAACCTGTTCTCCAAAATCTGCAATTCAACAATTACAGAAAAGAGGGAAAGAGAAAACAAGTACCCGTCAATTGCAAGTTACAGGCTGCTTGTAATGCAGGATACAAGTACATGGGGAAAACTAACTAATAACATGGAATATACATGATATCAAGTATAACAACTAGCATGGTAAGGTGATCAAGTATCATGTAGCATATAACAAGAGTCGGATAAACAAGTATCATGTAAACATGCATCAAGTGTCAAGTATCATGTAATCATGTAAACAAGTCTCATATATCATGTAGTCAAGTATTAAGTAAGCATGTATCATGTTCAAGTGTCACATATTAAGTCTTGTAGTTATTACTATCTAGGTAGCACTTCATGCACCCCATATTATAACACATAGTTGTTACAACAAACAGTTTCGCTTTAGATTTCATAGTGGACTATAGAGGGCAGTGTACTTGGGGACAAGTAATCCAAATCATATACTAAATTCTAAATTAACCAAATCATATACCAAACTCCAAATAATCCAAATCATATACCAAATTCCAAATAATCCAAATCATATACCAAATTCCAAATATGGGAAACACGGGTCCACTTCCGAGTACATGTTTCTAAGTTATTCACTATTAGATCTTTTCCTTAAACCCCGGCTTGGTTATTTATTATTATATCAAACAAGCATGTAGGTGTGCAAAATATATCAAGAATAACATGGCATGATCATGTAACAAGTTCAAGTTGTAAGATGAGCATATACGGGAGCAAGATAACACATAAAAGAATAAAATAACCAAAATCTCAAGTTTAGGACAGCAATAACACACTGCAGTAAAACAGTGATTCCCAGTGTTATAAATATGCAAATATGAATCCGTCAAAATGTCTTGAAAAATAGACTCCCAACCGAATCCAGAGAATACAAATAAGTCATATAGTAATTCACAAAATCATAACTCAAAACTGATTTTAATCCAGAAAACAGGTTCAGTCAGAAAGCAGAAAATCAATTTCAAGAGCAGGAAAACAACATGAAAATGCATTAAATAAATCCACAAAAAATATTGGGTATTCCCCTATATGTCTAGTATCATAATATAAAGTTTAGAATTTTCCAGTCAAATTAGATCAGTCATCAAAAATCAGAAAATATCAATAAACAATAGTTTGGGAAATCTGAAAATCCCAACACTGCTGTACGAAAACTATAATATCTCGCAACCAATGAAACGAAATCTAAATCCGCCAAAGGGAGATGAAAATAGATAGAATAAAATAACTTTCATATTTCACAGATATTTTTCATACAGTCAAAGGAATCAGGGTGAAAATACAATTCTTTACAGAACAGCGAGTAAAATACAGCAAGTACAGTCTTTATAAATAAGTATGAAACGGTATATAAAACTCATCGATAAAATCCACCAAAATTCTTGGTAATCCCAAAATAGATATAGGAAAACTGACCAAAGTTTCAGATCAAAATAATATGTGTAGCACAAGTATCAAAATGATTTAGTCATCAAAATTACCAAGAAACGAAATCTGGAAAAGATCTACACCTCTGTAGTAAAACAGTCATATCTCACACATACGAAAACGAGATCGAGCAAGGTTAGAGGGGTTGGAAAGAAGATGAAATCCTATACAAATCACGTTCTATACTGAAATTAAGATTCTGATCTTAATATGGTCTAAATTACTGATCAAGACAGATTATCGGCAAAATACAGAATTTCCTCAAAAACCAAAATCAACATAGATTCAATGAAACTTGATCCAAACACAACCAAACATGAAATCGAGTCTGCTAAGTATCCAAACATCATAAAATAGGATAATATGAAATAGGATAATTAACAGATCCAAGGCAAGTCTATCATATGGCTCTCAACAAATACCCAAATTTCAAGTAGTCCACATTTTGCAAGCCCAACTCTTGGGATACATTTTGCACTAGGAAACATGCTCCTACCTACTCTCCCCTCTCTCCACCCCTCCCTCCTCCCCAGGATTGATCTCCGACGTGCTACTTAAACCTGCTCCCACCCCCCTCCCCTTCTCCCCCCCTCTCCCCTCCTCTTACTTCCCTTCCCAGCCATCGTTTTCTTCCTGTGCCCTTGTTTGTTACTTTAGTCCCACTTTCCTTCTTCTCCGACGATTTGTCCCCCAGTTCCATCTATGGCCTCTTCTTGGGTGCTCAATGAGTCGGAGATGAGGGGCTGCGGTCCCGTAGAGAGGGGCCGCCCTACTCCGACTAGCCCAACACCACCGTCTCCGCACCCATAACCCTCCGCTATCACATCCCATCCAAAACCCAAAGAACAACCTACTGCCCTTTACCAAAACCAAAACCAAAAGCATAACATGTCCAGTTTACCTCTGCCTTTGGGGCTGGAGGGGTTACCTTCTGAGCTCAGACAGGCTACTGCCCCTAGGCGGGCACATCGGGATGCGCTCCCACGGCGAGAGGGGCAGAGCTCTACTCATCATCGCTCATCTTCTGAGCATCAGTTGGAAGGGAGGGCCCAAAGAAGGGGTCCCCCTACTGGCCGATCAAGGCGTAAGAGTCCCCCGACTTCGAGCCGACGTCCTGACCATGATCGCTTCTTCAGAGACGGGTACCACTCAAGCCATCAAAGAAACATTCGAGAAAATGACAGTGGCAGAGTGAGAAGTGACAGGTATCACACTAAACACAACCATGACCAGGTCCAACCTCTACTACCAAAGAAAACTCCACTCACCTCCAATATTCAACTTCAACACTCTGACCAACCCCCCCTACACATTGCCGACCAGCTATCGCCAAGGCGGCCGTCCACCGAAACCCCTAGGGATGTTGTCAGTTGGGCCCAAGGAAGGGGACCAAGTGAGAACCCAAGGGGTATCGATCGACTACCACCAGTTGGGACAGGAGATGAGCAATGGCAGGTGGTGGAGCACAAGAGAAAGAGAAGTTCCAAATCCCCACCAGCACCGCAAAAGACAATCAAAAAAACTCTAAGAAAGGGGAAGCGAAAGCCGGTACCGTGCTTTAATTGCGGTGACCTGGGCCACTTTCGATCGGAGTGCACCAAAGACATCCGTTGTCTTCGGTGTTTGAAATGAGGACACATCTCGTACAATTGCACGAACGCCACCGCCTCTAATGATGATGAGGCAAGGAGAGTATACAGGGGTCGTTCGCCAGACACTCCGGCCACCATCAAGTTGGCTACCAGTCTCAATACTATTAAAGCGGAGAAACATTGGCTCAAACAATGGTGTGCAGTGGCAACTGTGACGGCAGGTAAACCATCGGAGGCACACGTTCTCAAAGCTTTGAGCGACAAATGGCCGATGAAGGCGCATCGCAACTGGGTCGTGAAGAGAATGTGCCCCCGCAGGTTTTTGATCTCCTTTCCATCGACTCAGAAAATGCTAGAGGTAACCAGTGACACTAACTACGACTTTGGTCACTTCAAGCTTGTCTTTGAAGCGTGGTCTCCTGGGTTTGGTGCTGAAAAACCCCAAGGTTCTAGATTTTGGATATGGATCCATAATGTTCCTCTACATTTTTGGAAAAAAGAAGCATTGCAAGAGATGGTATCTGATTTCGGAACAATTGAGGAACTAGATGAGAAGACGACCAATAGATCGGAAATTGTCTCGGCAAGGGTTATGGTGAGGAGTAGGGATATTACCTTGATGCCGAGGTTTGCGAAGGTGGTCTCGTACGAGGACTCGTATCTCATACGATTTGTCCTTGACAAGTGCGCAGACGAGCTGCAGGTACATGCCGCCACCACTACCTCAACTCAGCACGCCGCCCTCAGAGATGGGAGGAGCTACAAACAAGTGGCTGCCCCGACGTGGGACATCACCATTGATGGCTCACATGAGATCGAGAGAGCCCATCGAGAAGTGATCGAAGCAGCCAGAAAAATGGAGGCGCTCAAAGAGGCAACGGAGGAAGGATCGAAGAGGGTGGAGGCGAGGAGGCATTCCGGTGAACGGCGTAGGTACCGCGGCAAGGGATCAAACGGCCGCCCAACTGCTACCCAAGAACCAGTCAAAGAGGCGACAGCTAAGGGTCAGAGCCAAAGCACTTCTCTTTCCCCAGGCTGTGGCAGCAAAGTACTGCAAACTAACCATGCCACTGGCAGCCCTGCTCACAGCCCAGAGAACAGGCCAAAAGAGAAGACGCTATCGACAAAAGAGTGGGTAGAAAGAGTGTGGAAAGCACCTCAGGGGCAAAAAGAAGCTCAGTTCGCACCGAAAGCTCAGGGGGTAGAGGCGGTTTTGGGGGAAAAGGCGATTGGAGCTCTGAGCGCTCACAGAGAGGGGATCTCAGAAGTTGGTGAGAAGAGGGGGGTGGTTGTCGCCTCAGATCTGAAGATTTCCAGAGATGGGAAAGAAGACAACTTCAGAGATAAAGCTCTTTTGGGGGAACAGGCGATAGGAGCTCTGGGCGCTCACAGAGAAGGGCTTTTAGAAGTGGGTGAGAAGAGGAAGGCGGATCTGAGGATTTCCAGAAGTGGGATAGAAGACAACAACCTCAGAGATGAAGCTTCTCTACTCCTCAGAGATTGTGAGAAGAAAGGGGTAAGTGAAAGAAAGAGCATGGTGGTAAACGAGCTTTACAACGGGGATCAGGAGACGCATGTGAGCGCCTCTTCAACTGCCCAGTACCACACGACACGTGGCAGGGGCTCAGTGGGTATTGAGGGCGGCAGCTGTCTTGTCGCCTGTCAAGTCGCCTCGAAAGCGGGTTCGAGCGGTGCGCTGCACCGCGAGTTAAAGCAGAACTGCGGGGTGGTGCACCGCGGATTAACTGGTGCCAGCGATTCGTTGGAGCGCGGAGAAGTATACAACGAAGACGCAAGTTTGGTAGCTACAAGTGTTGGGCCCAATGAGGGGCCAGAACGTAATTTTGAAAATGGGCCCAAAGAGGGGTCCGTAATGATGCATTCGATTATTGTTAGTAACCCGAACACATGCGGGCCCAATGAGGGGTCCGCGGGAAGGGGGCTTTCATCACATCGACAGGAAAATCTGCTCACTGATAGTGAGGAGGAACGAGAAAGGCGGCTAAATTTGGATGAAGAATTTTCATTTTCTGATGAGGATTCAGAGGATGGCGAGTTCATTGCTAACACTCAGAGAGATGTCTCTCCTGAGGTGGTTCTATCCACTATCCCAGACTCTGCACCCGGGAACAGAGTCGGAATGTCTCAGAGGACAGTTGGGTTCAGAGTGCACCGCTCACCCAAGAGGGCTCATGGGGAGTCCTTGGACGACTACCTTGAGGTAGCTGCGGCGGCCAAAACTGCTAAACTTGATAATGGAGGTACGACTAGTTTTTTAGCTTCCATTTTAAATTTCATGTCAGATAATGAGGTTTTTTTACTAGCTGAAACATGTGGGTTAGAAGTTTGGGATTTAGAACGCAATGCGTTACTTCTCAACAAAATTAGGGGCTGGGAGACGGATAGGGTTCACACCAGTTCTGAGTATGCCCTCCGCGATGGCGCAGGGTCGACTATCATTCTCGAGGATGTAGCCGGCCCCGCACCTTCACCTACGATCTCTGATAACAATGTCCCCTAATGAATACACTTTTCTGGAATGTTCGGGGACTGGGGGATAGAGGGAAGAGAGATATGGTAAGAGATGTCATTAATAACTCAAAGGCAGATGTTGTAGGTTTACAGGAGACCAAACTCCAAATCGGGCTCAAACTCAAAAGAGTTGGGGGCCATAGAATTAAGGAGTGGCTGTTACGGCCGTCAGTAGGTGCCTCAGGGGGGATTGCCATAGGTTTCAACTCTGATATCCTCTCCTGCACTGAGGTGCATGGCGGAACTTTCTCTTTGACGGCAAGACTGAAACGACGTTCCGATGATTGGACACAGATGGTGACTATTGTCTACGGGCCGAATGTGGCCACAGATCGAGAGTCCTTCTGGCAAGAACTGGCCGACATCCGGCAACGCTGGTCGGGGCCCTGGATGGTGGGGGGATTTCAACATCACAAGATTTGCTTTTGAGCACAAGGGGAGAGGCGCCAGTGACAGGCACAGAGAGGAATTCAATAACCTAATCACGGAGCTGGAACTGATCGATATTCCAATCAATGATAGACTTTTCACTTGGTCTAATATGCAAGCGGCACCGGTTATGGCAAAGTTGGACAGGATTCTAGTCTCTATGGATTGGGAGGCTAAATTTCCACTAGTTTCGGCTAGAGCGATCCCTAGGCCAACATCAGATCACACACCGATCCTTCTCGATACGGGAAATCGAGGGCTACGAAAGCCCAGGAAATTTAGATTTGAAAAGGCCTGGTTGGAAATTCGGGGATTCCATCATCTGGTTATGGAGAATTGGGCGCTTCCTATGGCGGGCAGGGACGCGGCATCTCGCTGGTGTGGAAAAATCCGAAGGCTGAGAAAGAGGCTTGCAAGATGGAATCGATCTAGGTTCTCTACCATCTGGCACGCAAAGGAATCCTTCTTAGAAGGCATTGATGAGCTAGAACGGATAGAAGAATCTAGAATCCTTTCCCAGGAAGAGCGAAGCAGGCTATTACAACTCCGTGAGAACATAGCCAACCTCTATAGACTAGAAGAGATCAAATGGCAACAAAGGTCCAGGATTACGTGGCTCAAAGAGGGAGACGCGAATACGGCCTACTTTCATCGGGTTGCTAACGCCAGAAGGAGATCCAATCTTATCCTATCAATTCAGACAGATTCAGGAACTTCACAAGATGAAAAGGTGATCGCCACGGCCTTTCAGACTTACTACAAAGACCTCTTCGGGAGGAAGAATAACTTTAGGATCCCAATGAGCGAGGATCACTGGCAGGTGTACCAGAACGACTCAGGTCTAGACTTTTTCTCGCTGGAGGCGCCTTTCTCAGAGTTAGAAGTCAAAACGGCAGTCAACCAGTTGGGAGCAGACAAATCACCTAGACCAGATGGCTTTCCCATGATGTTCTACCAAGTGTTCTGGGAGGAAATTAAAGGAGACTTCATGGACATGATGGAAGAATTTTACCACAATAATCTGAGACTGGGAATGTTCAACTTTGCAGAAGTGGTGCTGATTCCCAAACGAGAGGAGTCCAAATGCGTGGGGGATTTTAGACCAATTAGTCTGATAAATTGCTCGGCAAAAATCATTACTAAGGTACTTGCAATCCGCTTGGGAAGTATGATGGACAGCCTTATCAATAAATCCCAGACAGGCTTCATTAAAGGCAGATGTATACTGGACTGTGTGGCCACCGCTGAACAAGTTATCCACCACTGCCACAAGAGCAACTCCAAGAACTTCCTCCTGAAACTGGATTTTGAGAAGGCATATGACTCAGTGGACTGGGAGTGTTTGCTGGAGGCGCTCAGAGGGAGAGGTTTCGGTGATAAATGGATAAGATGGATCAAACAATGTTTGCACTCTAGCAAAACAGCAATCTCGATGAATGGGAGACCCGGTCCATCGTTCCCTTGCAAGAAGGGACTCCGACAGGGAGATCCGCTATCCCCACTATTATTTACTATTGTTGCGGATGTGCTTAGAGGAATGATGGAAAACTGTCAGAGAAAAGGGTGGATAAAGCCTGTGGCCAGCAGTGACACTAAACAGGGTTGCACGATTCTTCAATATGCTGATGATACCCTTCTCTTCGGAAATAGCACGATAACTGAAACAATTTGCTTTAAAGGGGTCCTCTATTGTTTTGAGGCCTGGTCAGGCCTTAGGATTAACTTCCACAAAAGCGCATTGGTCCCAATTTCTCTATCAGAAGCAGAAGCAAGGAAGCATGCCACTATCCTGAACTGCGCGACGGAGGAGTTCCCGATTAAATATTTAGGGCTCCCGCTCAAACCTGGGAGACTCAACAAGGCGGACTGGCTGCCAATTATAGACAGGGTGGAAGACAGACTGTCTGGGTGGAAAGGCAAGGCGCTCTCGCTCGGGGGTAGAGTCATACTCATTAACTCTGTGCTATCCAACCTGCCCATTTACTACATGTCGTTTTTTGAACTTCCAAAGTGGGTGATCCAAAGGATTGACCGAATCCGAAAAAGATTTCTTTGGAAAGGGGCGGATGCTAACAAGGGAGGCTATCACCTCATCAAATGGAATATATTATGAAGAAGAAACACGGAGGACTAGGTATCATTGACCTTAGAGATATGAACCTAGCTCTCCTAGGAAAATGGTGGTGGAAAGTGTTCCACCACTGTGGGGAAGGTTGGCAAGAGTTTATTCAACCCTACCTTCGAGGTAAAGGGACGAGAAGTTTAGGCTTCCGAGTGGGTCCTAAAACCTCCCGCTTCTGGAGAGGCATCACAAAAGCTAGTGGACCGTTCAACTCAGCAGTGTCGTCTGCTATTAGTAATGGGCGGTCCACCAGATTTTGGTGGGACAAATGGTGTGGTCCACAGGCCCTTAAAGACAATTTCCCAGAGCTGTTTGAAAAATTGAATCGACCGAATATGTCGATGGCTGAAGCATGGAAAAGAGGGAGTTGGAAGCCGTCGTTCCAAGGATTGCTTTCACCAGGTTTGCGTCAGCAATTGAGTGAACTACAGGCGAGAATTATCCAATCTGGGGTGTTGTGTGGCCAAGGCCCAGACCAGTTGCGGTGGGGACTTGAGAAGAAGGGAGTGTTTTCGGTTAAATCCCTTTACCACCGAATTCACTACCGGGGATGCAGACCCAGCTGGGCAACGGTACTATGGAAGGCAAAAACACCCCTTAAAGTCAGAGTTTTCCTCTGGCTTGTGCTCAACAATGCTATACTCACCAGAGAGAACCTAGCCAAGAGGCAACCTCACATTGCGACCGACTGTGGTTTTTGCAACACACACACGGAAGATCTGAACCATTTGTTTATTCACTGCACAAGAAGTAAGGCCGTCATGATAGAAGTCCTAAGAGCCCCTAGGTACAAGTGACTACCCAAGAGAGTATGAGGAACTATGGGTTGGCCCCAGATTTGCATCGATCTGACACGACATGAAGGAGGCTTGGTATATTGCCATTGCGGCAACCACATGGGTGTTATGGCTAGATAGAAACAATTTTTATTTCCGTGCTTCATGTAATTCTATTTCTGGTAACCTTACTCTCATCATGCATCTGATTTCCTTTTGGGCTACAGCTGCTGCCTCAAGAGCGAGAGGGAGGATTGCACAGGTCTTCCAGGTGGAAGAATTCGACGATGAGGAGATAGAGTTCGGGCCGACTATGGATTGAGGAGTGCACCCGATCTTTGTACTTTGGCTGTCTGAGATTTAGATATGAAAACCCACCCCCCAGGATTTTGTTGGGGGTTTATGTTTTATTTCCTGTTGACTGAGGTTTAGACGATGAAACCCACCCCCCAGGGTTCTGTTGGGGGTTTATGTTTTATTTCCTGCACTGCACTTTTGTTTTCTCCCGGTTCTGCTGGGTTGTTTATTAATTTCTTATTAATGAAACAGGGTGGTGTTATTCCACCTTTTAACTCAAAAAAAAAAAAAAAAAAACAAATACCCAAATTTTAACAAAATCTCACATATATGATCAAATCAAGAACGGGCAAAATCTAAGTTGTTTCATGTCAATATTGTGTCGTGAGGCAACTATGGTCAAATTACTATAAAGACAATATCAAAAAGGGATTTCATACACGAATTGTCTCTAGAACCCAACTACACTACAAGCAGTATTTATGACTTGTATCATAGAAAGAAATTTGAGTACAAGTTACTTGCCTTAACCGAAGACGAAAACGAATAACACCAAGAATAACGGGAACAGATTCCGGCAACGAACAAAACCCACGAACGAGAAATCAATGCGTACAAAAACCACGAGCCAACGAGAACCAACCTGCACACCAACGGGAACCAAACTCGCAAACAAAGAGGGACGGGAGCGGGATGGAGCCGGGCGTGCAGTGGATCGGGGTGCAAGAGTGGACGGGATGAAGTGAGGGGTGGAAGCCGGGATGAAAAAAAACAAAAGGGCAGCCGCTAACGGGAAAGATAGGATATAAAAAAAAAAGGGCAGCCGCTAAGGGGAAAGATGGGATATATATGTGTGTGTGTGATTTGGTTGAATGAAGTTAGGGTTAGGGGGTGGGGAATTTGAGGCGGCTACCGCACATACAAACCGGGTGGTGAGAAGCTAACGGGTTGGGGTGTTGATTTCGGTAGGTTTAAACAAGGTAAGAAATTATGGTAGGGATATATATTAGGAAAGTAGTAGGTAAAGAATGGGTATATGGTGGCTTTGATAATAGGATCTGGAGTGGGGGAAAATTATATATGCTGGTGGAATATATCAGGAAGGTAATGGATGGCAGAAGATCTGATGGGTAAATGGTAGATAGGTTTTATAATAGGTTGGCTAGGTGTATAAAAAAAATAGAGTATAGGATGTCGATTAGTGGTTGTATAGATGGGTAATAATGGTTAATTGGGTTGGGTGCTAATAGGAATAAAATCCAACAGACTAATAAGATCATCATAAAAATAATATTTATAACAAATTGTAACTTGCATTACAGTATAAAAATTAATTTGAAATAACTACAAATACAGTTAGTACATAGAATTTGATTTTTAATAAAAAAAAATTAATACTGATAATAACAGAAACAATAATAATAGTAATAGTAATAATAATAACAGTAATAGTCACAATAAAATTTTTGATCGAAAGCAAATTTTAATAGGAGATCCAATAATTACAATTTCACAAAAGAATTTGAAAATCGAAAAAAATAATTTGCAAAAAAATTTTAAATACAGAAAATACACTAAAATACATTTTTGGGAAAACAGGGGTTACAGAGGAGAAAGGTGAAGGGGGGGGGGGGGGGGGGGGGGGGAATTTATACCCAAGCCAGATGGGCTTGGGCCAGAGTCGTGATGGGCCCTAGTAAAGCCCAAGAGGCGCAGAACTCCAAACGGTCAGAATACGAAGCGACAAAGCAGCCGAACCATCAAAGGGCCACGTGTCGCAACAACCAAATCCCAGGTGTTATAAACGTTCGCCAGACACTGCAATTGTCCGACCATAACGTTCGCCAGACACCGCGACCGTTCGATCAAAATGTTCGCAAAAAATGGCAACTGATCGCCATAACGTTTGCTAGACACTATGACCGTTCGCCAAAACCCTTGCCGCAAATTCCGAACAAATGGTGATCCGATCAGAAAATGGGAGAAATAGCGTTGGCTGGTTAACAGTCAGTGCTGACCAGTCAACACCATGGGTCACTCATCTGTAGCACGCCGCCACTCGATCGCCACGTTTGCCGTACATGCCGAACAGATAGTGATCTGAGAAAAATTGGGGGGGGGGGAAATTTCACCTCCCGATCCGTGCTCGATCATGATCAACGGCCCAGATCATCCCACGTCGACAGTCAACGATCAACACCACGTGTCACTCATCTGTAGCTCACTGCCACTTGATCACCACGTTTGCCGAACACACCACACATACATTGATCTAAGCAAAATTGAGGGGAAAATTTTACCTTCCGATGCGTGCTCGATCGTGGTCAACTGCCCAGATCATGCCAAGTCGACAGTCAATGGTCAATGATTAACGCCATGTGTCACTCATCTGTAGCTCGCCGCCACTCGATCTCCACATTCGCCGAACACGCCGAATAGACATGATCCGAGCGAAATTGGGGGAAAATTTTAACCCCCGATGCGTTCTCGATCGTGATCAACGGTCCAGATCATGCCACGTAGACATACAACGGTTAACGCCAAGTATCACTCATCTGTAGCTCGTCGCCACTGGATCGCCACGTTCGCCGAACACGCCGAACAGACAGTGATCCGAGCAAAATTGGGGGGAAAATTTTACCTCCCGATGCGCGCTCGATCGTGATCAACGGCTCAGATCATGCCACGTCACCAGCTGACGTAATAAATCCTTTATTTAATTTTAATAAATCCCCCAGAAGTGCTGAGGTATATGTCTACGAAAAAACATGGTCTTGACAACCTCCAACAAGTGACAATTTTTGTGCTCAGCAACACTGTCTTTTTGAGGGGTGTAAGGATAATAAGACTTATGTAGAATACCAAAGGATTTATTTTTATGAACTTAGAAGTAAAGTATTCTTTTGCTTTATCACTACGTAGAATTTTCACAACAACATTGAGCTGGGTTATCACAGAAAGATTAGAAACTAGTCAAAATTTTAGAATGACATTTCATTAAATAGAATCAAGTTGTATGAGGATAGTCATCGAAAAAAATAAAAAAATATCTGAAGTTACTAAACTGAGACTGAATAGGTAAATGACCCCATACAAGCAATGCTAGTATCTTGCATTCGGAAACTATGTTGTATGGGAGGCATATCGTTCCAAACAAGCGTGCATTATAAGAGTATATTTGAATTGTGCATGTTAACATAGTAAGTATATGTTTGACCCTCTAGTAAATTAGTTTCATACTCACTCATACGATATTATATAATTGACTATTTTCCAGTTATGTTTAACATATGTATGTTACAAAATTTGTTTATAATAAAACCAACTTCGAGAAATTTATTCTCTTTGTTACAACTTTGGTTAAATGTTTGACATAAATCCAAATGATTGAGAAGCAAAAAAAACCAGAGAAGGAAGAGAGTGAAAAAACCAATAAAATGAAATGGAAATGAAAATAATAAAATCAAACTGATTTGATGTTGAGGCTTGTGTAGCACACAATCTCCTTACAACAGTTTTTGCTTCGTCCGGGTGCTGGACCTAGTTGAGGCGCTGTCTCCCAGGATGCAACGATGAAGAGTGTTCACGCTGACACCACGTAACGCTCTCGAACTTGTAGCGTCAGAACTTTATCACCGACTTACCAAATGAACGTACGAAAATGGAACAGAACATAAAGGAAGAGTGGACATTTTGTGCAGGGAAGAAAGTGAGGGGGGGCTCTATTTATAGGTCTAGGGTTAGAGACTGTAACGGAAGACTAGGTTATGAATGCATTACAGTGTAACTGCAGAAAATCTCTTGAATGCGTACACTGTAATGGCAGACTGCAGTCAATGCCTTTGAATGCCTTCAGTGTAACTGCAGAAAATCAATTGAATGCGTACACTATAACGACAAACAAAATATTTAATACTGCACTGAAACGGCAAAAAAAACTGTTTCTGCATTTATTTCAGTCGTTTACATAGAAAAAATCAAAACTGTAGCAAAAAGTGGCTCTGCACGGGGTGGAGTTATATCGGTCCGGCATTCGTGTCCGCAGGACGTGCTGGTGCACACAAGCCACATGTAATCCGGTCCGAGATTCGCACCCCCCCTCCCTGCCCCCCTGTGCGTGCGAGAGAGTCTATTGTCTAGCTATCTTACAATGCTTAGAAAGAGGTTAATATATATCCTCTTCTAATTCCTTTGATTTTTCCGACGTGGGGACTTTGTTCCCTCAACCCATTTTCAGAAATGAAAACGTCTCACTTTGAGAGACAATTTCTCATTCACCCCTTAACTGTTTTTAGCAAATAAATATATGATTTTGGTCTACTCACGAAAAAGAACACAAATCAATCAAGATCTCTCAATAGTTCATTGTGGATCTTACTCAAATATTTCTCAAAAACTGGTTCATAAATGATGTATAAAATACCCATTTTCTAACAATGTATTGATTAAAGTTTTTCTTCTATTATGCTATGTTTTGAGAGTTATTTGAAGTTGTTGGGAATTTTACCTTCGACCTCACAAGCTGACGATCGCACAAATGGTAGTTTTGCAGGTAAGGGTGCCTAAGGTGTTAGCATAGAAATGTGACATTCTGAGCCTGTCATCTTATCAATCCAAGTGGTTTGAACTTGTAGTAAGATTTTCGCATTTTCCTGTATTATATTATGTTTATGTACTCAATTGAAGTAAAAGATTCTGGGTGTGTCACGAATTTTTCATTCTATGAACTTTGGGGCGTTACAGAAACTCACTTCTACAAGTTGGATTAGCTCGTGTATGATGATTCAGAGGCAAAGTTTCATATTTTTTTGAATTAGTTTATTAACCTTTTCACTTGTTTTGCTCTCATTTTTGAAGTATTGGTTACTTTTATTAATTGAAAGTGATACAGGGTCATATCTTGCAAACTGCAAGTCAAAACTCACTTTGACAAGTTATATTAGCTCATTTATGATGATTACTAACTAGTAGCAAAGTTTTGTATTTTTTAACTTGTCTACTAACTTTTTCACTCATTTCACTCTCATTTTGAAGTATCGAGCGAATACAAGGAATTACAATCCATCTCATTTGAGCTTGGAATCTATAGGTATCTCGTTACAATCCATCTCATTCCATCTAATTTTAGTCTTATTAGAAACCCAAATTCAAAACATTTAATGATGTAGGTTTGGGTTTAAGAAATATCTCATCCACATATTTGTGTATAATTAAATCAAAGTTAATTTTACACAATCACTATGGTTTGTGCTAGGATTTGTGGAAGAGCGACAGACTCCGATATAAGGAGAAAAATAGGAAGCCAGAGTTACTAATCTAGTGTCGGGTGTAAGTTATAATACTAGCTTGTGTCTGGAATGGAATTTCGAGGCCGATATTTTGTTGCCTGAATATAGTTTCCACAATTTCTTGAAGTTGTTGCTACTATGCCGTCAGCCGAGCTATCTGCTCATTATGACTCTGTGGAAGTAGATGCACAATGATCGAATACTTGAGTGAGTGATGGTCCTAAACTCATTCCACACACATGACCATAGCGATGTGGCCCTATCACTTCAGTCAAATTTTTGCGCTGAAGTGTTAATAGTTTGGATGAAGCAGTGGAAGGCCTCTCATCGTAAATTTTTCTAACAAAATACATATTTGTGTATAATTAAATCAAAGTTAATTTTACACAATCGCTATGGTTTGTGCTCAGATTTGTGAAAGAGCAACAGACTCCGGTATAAGGAGAAAAAAAGGAAGCCAGAGTTACTAATCTAGTGTCGGGTGGAAGTTATAATACTAACTTGTGTCTGGAATGGAATTTCGGTGTCGATATTTTGTTGCCTGAATATAGTTTCCACAATTTCTTGAAGTTGTTGCTACTATGCCGTCAGCCGAGCTATCTGCTCATTTTGACTCTCTGGAAGTAAATGCACGATGACCAAATACTTGAGTGAGTGATGGTCCTAAACTCATTCCACACACATGACCATAGCGATGTGGCCCCATCACTTCAGTCAAATTTTTTGCGCTGAAGTGTTAATAGTTTGGATGAAGCAATGGAAGGCCTCTCATCATAAATTTTTCTAACAACCTCCTGCGAAAAGACGGAAAGAAAAAGTTTTTTTCAAAGGGAAAACAAAAAGATGAAGTTTAGATAAAGTTATTTTTTTCCATAGCGAATTAAAAAATTAAACATGCACACAAGATATAAAATAATACAACTATATTATGAAATCTTTAACACTATAACTCCTTGGATAATTGTCGCTTATAAATCCAACTTTTATATATTTGAATAATAATACTCAATCTGAAATTTAAATTTCATAAAATTTAAAGTTATTATAATTGAAAACTATTTTGTTAGACCCTCTCCTTTTTAGACCCTCCCTAATTGATTTTAGCTAATTAACTTCCTAAAGCAGCTAATGACCAAGATTCACAATATATAACCCCTTCAACATATCAACCAAACAATAATGACCGAGATTCACAACATATTACACCACATAATGACCAAGATCAGTTAACCTACTATTATGTAGATTCTAACTATTTAAGATGTAAATAATCAAACTTTTAGTCCAACATAAGAAAATTTTCCCTCAACGCCTTAATACCACATAAGTAGAAGTCTCTAATTTTAGTGCTTATATCACACAAAAACAACCACATAGCATGAAAATATTTAGAAAAGAGAAATTAATAAAATGTTCTGCTTTATATTTCTTTTTCCTATAAAAAAACACTTTTAGATAATTTTGTTATCCCAAAAGATAGCAAGATATCACTTGATATTATATCTTCGTTACTACAAAAAAATACACCCCAAAATAAATTCATGTTTATAGGTTGATGTAGCAACCTACTAGTTTAAGCTAATACATATTTCATATTTGTGCCAGGAGACATACCATGCTATATATATGTGTGTGTGTGTGTGTATATATATATATATATATATATATATATATATGGCAATTCTAAACTATATATGATGAACTAATGAATGGTGAGTCGAGTTCTATTTCTCTAATATGAATCTTTCAACATTGATTAGTTAACCTACCTATTAATGCATCATAATTATTTTGAATCATAACATTCACAAATCCTAATTATTCTTATCTCCTTAAAAATAATTTCCCAAAATTAACAAAACTATAATTTTCCCACAATTCCAATATCCCTAATTATTCTTCTCACAATCCCAATTTCTCAATTTCTCAATTTCTCAATTTCTCAATTTCATTCCTAGTGTTTGAGAGAGGGAGGAAGACGATGGTGATTAGAGTGATGGCATAAAAACGGCGATGGCGATGACAATGGCTATTGGGGGCAACGGTGGTTTGTGAGAGGGATGTGGGAGCTAGCATGGTTGAGGGCACGAAAATGGGGGAGGCACGGGGGCACGACGAAGAAGACGGCAGTAGACGATGGTGGGGGATAGCGATAACAATGGAAATTTTGGGTTTGTGATATATATATATATATATATATATATATATAAGGAAAGCTTCGGTTATGCACTCCTCTAGTGCACACAGCCGTGTGCACTCGTGCTCAGCCGTCCGATCTGCATTTTGATCATGATGTAGATCTAACGGCTCGCATTCTCTTCCCACTACAACACATGTGCGATTTACCGGCATATATTCCCCGGCGTTTTACCATTCGCACCGGGGTAGGGAGGGACCAGGAATGGGACGTCAGATTGGATGGTTATACACTGGCGGCCTCTATAAAACGCTGGTGAATCATGATATTTGCCGGCGTTTTATTTATAAACGCCGGTGAAGGGTATTATTCACCGGTGTTTTAATAAAACACGCCGGGGAATATACAAATACAATCACCGGCGTTTGTAATTTAAAATGCCGGTGAATTAACTGAGATAAATTCCCGCGTACCCTAACATTTCGCTCACTAATTTCCTAAATCCAATTTTCACGCCTTCGTTTTTCCTCCTCCCTCTCTCTATTTCGCACGCTTCGCCTCCGTCCCTTCATCATCTTCGACAGCCCAATTCGATTTCCCTCCTCCCTGTCTCTATTTCGCGGTGAATTTGCGATTGAAAACCACCGCTCGTCTCCCCGCTCTCTCTTTATCTCCTACGCCACCGCTCGTCGCCCCCCTCCCTCTCTTCGGTAATTTCTGTTGATTTCTCTCCTTTTCACTGTCAAAGATGCTGAATTCATGCATCTGATTGTCATCTTCGCATGATTTTTTTACCAAAGTAATGGGTTCACTGTCAACTAAGGATGCTAGCTGTATACCTAAATCCTCCAAATCTGTACAAGAATTGGGTGAGAACAAACCTTGTGCAGGCTTCTTTTGTAGCCACAAACATCAATGGTTTAGTTGGGATGAAGAATTAATAGAGAAACATATATGCTTAGATAGCGGAAATTTTTATTTTCTTTTACTGTTAAACAAGCTGAATTCATGCATCTCATTGCCATCTTAGCATGATTTTTTTGCCAAAGTATAAGGTTCACTGTCAACTAAGGATACTGTATGTATACCAAAATCCTCCAAATTTGTACAAGAATTGGGTGAGAACAAACCTTGTGCATGCTTCTTTTGTAGCCATAAACATCAATGGTTTAGTTGGGGTAAAGAATTAATAGAGAAACATATATGCTTAGATGCCGGAAATTTTCATTTTCTTTTACTGTTAAAGAAGCTGAATTCATGCATCTCATTGCCATCTTAGCATGATTTTTTTACCAAAGTAATGGGTTCACTGTCAACTAAGGATGATGTATGTATACCAAAATCCTCCAAATCTGTACAAGAATTGGGTGAGAACAAACCTTGTGCAGGCTTCTTTTGTAGCCACAAACATCAATGGTTTAGTTTGGGTGAAGAATTAATAGAGAAACATATATGCTTAGATACCGGAAATTTTCATTTTCTTTTACTGTTAAAGAAGCTGAATTCATGCATCTCATTGCCATCTTAGCATGATTTTTTACCAAAGTAATGGGTTCACTATCAACTAAGGATGCTGTATGTATACCAAAATCCTCCAAATCTGTACAAGAATTGGGTGAGAACAAACCTTGTGCAGGCTTCTTTTGTCGCCACAAACATCAATGGTTTAGTTGGGATGAAGAATTAATAGAGAAACATATATGCTTAGATACTGGAAATTTTCATTTTCTGTCACTGTTAAAGAAGCTGAATTCATGCATCTGATTGTCATCTTAGCATGATTTTTTTACCAAAGTAATGGGTTGACTGTCAACTAAAGATGCTAGCTGTATACCAAAATCCTCCAAATCTGTACAAGAATTGGGTGAGAACAAACCTTGTGCAGGCTTCTTTTGTAGCCACAAACATCAATGGTTTAGTTGGGATGAAGAATTAATAGAGAAACATATATGCTTATATACAGGATATTTTCATTTTCTTTTACTGTTAAAGAAGCTGAATTCATGCATCTCATTGCCATCTTAGCATGATTTTTTTACCGAAATGGGTTCACTGTCAACTAAGGATACTGTATGTATACCAAAATCCTCCAAATCTGTACAAGAATTGGGTGAGAAGAAACCTTGTGCAGGCTTCTTTTGTAGCCACAAACATCAATGGTTTAGTTTGGGTGAAGAATTAATAGAGAAACATATATGCTTAGATCCTGGAAATTTTCATTTTCTGTCACTGTTAAAGAAGCTGAATTCATGCATCTGATTTTCATCTTAGCATGATTTTTTTACCAAAATGGGTTGATTAATTTTGCTCCTCTAATGAATTTATTGAATCTTTGACAGGTACAAAATGCCTAGGCGTGGAAAACGGATAAACATAAATGATGGCAACGAAAGCCATGGGGATGAGCAGCCACTATCTAATAGTGGCAGTCAAACAGAGGAGGGGGAGGGTAGCACGCCGCCCACTATCAAAAAACATCGAGGGCGAACTAAGATGCCGGGCATATGGAAACTTAATAATGACGAAAGGATTGTGGTGGAGGAAAACGGTGTCGGGCAACCGGTTGGTGATAATGCAAGCAAATTCTCATCCTTTATTGGGGTAATAGCAAGGAACCCACGAATAATTCCTTTGTCGTACGAGAGTTGGCCGAAGGTGCCAACCACGACAAAGGCAACTGCAATTACAACAATCATGGTATTTACCATCTAAAATAAATAATTGGTTGGCTCAAATATGTTATTGAAATATGTATTTTTGGTGATGGGTATTCGATTTATGCAATTCAGTTATCATTTGTTAAAGTTCATAAATTTTGCAGCAATACTTCTCGTTCTTGGACTTCCTTACACCTTGGGTTGAAAAGTCACTCTCCAAAAATTGGAGGGACTACAAGAGTGACTTGAAGGCTAAGTTTTTTGACAAAGACCTTACAGAGGCGGATAATGCAGGGGCTGTGCCACCGAATGTGGAGCCTTCAGATTGGCAATTTCTTGTGCATTACTGGTGTTCGGCAGTCAGTCAGGTATTTACATTACTAACCAAAATTTAATGACTTTGTGGTTGTATGGCTACTCTAATTAAATTTTTTGTTAACTTCATTATGGCATGTACAGAAAAGGGCGGAGGTGGGTGTTGCCAGTAGGTCAAAGCAGCTAGTGTTGCACACTGCTGGTACACAGAGCTTTGCTCTGGTTTGGGAAGAATCGGTAAGCGCAATCAAATTGAACATTTTTGACTTACAGTTATTTGTTTATAAGCATTTCATCTTACTAATATATAGGAAGAAGGTTTGGGGGGTCCTATGGAGTTTGGCGACGTAGATTTTTTCGATGCCACCCACAAGTCGAAGGATGGGACGTATGCGAGTCCTGAGGCAGAACGGATTGTGGTAATTAGAAATTTACTACTATATATAGGCTATAGCAATGTTATTGTTTATATATATCTTCAGTTGCGTTTACTTTTTGATGATCTCTTGCTGTTTTTGTAAATGGCTAATAAGTTGTCGAAATCTCATCTGCTTTTAACTCTGATTGTTATGTCCTTTTACAGACTAACGCTCGGAAAAAGTTTGGTGAAATCTCTTCCGCTTCAGATTCTGACCCCACGACGGCATCCACAGATTTTCGTACCTGCCAGCGACTTGCCTTGACCGCAGTTAGGGGAAAGGAGAGGCATGAAAGTGTCCGTGGTATGGGGCTAGGCCCAACCCCCTCGCGGTTATTCGGGCGGAGTGAATCTATTTCAAGTGGGTCTCGGGACGAGGAGATGATTTCAATAAAGGCACAAGTGGCACTCCTCCAAGAACAAATGGCCTAGTTAATAGGGCAGCAATCTCATGTCCCACCACCGGTAAGTCTTTAAATTGGTAATTTTGAAGAGATTATAATTTTGAATGCATGAAAGACACATATTAGTGTTTGTGAGTCTGCATTGTGGCTGTCGTCTAGTGGCTGTCGTCTATGTTTCTTAATTGGGCTGTGATTAGAAAGAAAGGACTCGAGTGGAGATCTAGAAATCCATATAGAGACATCTCGTTTATTATAATCTATTATTATTGTTGGACCAACCCCCTCTTGCTGTTGTTGCTGATGTCTCTTTGTGTGCGTGTGTTGAAGAGAAAGAAGGGATGAGAGAGAGTTGAGGTAAATGCCGCTATATTAGCCTGGTGTATCCTCATTCTCTACCATTTTCTCTTTCTGGCTCCATTTATGGCTTCTATATTAAATTGGTTTCCTTCCACAATGACAGTTCTGTAAAACTACACTTGATATGAGCTCTATTCTTATTGTTCTTCAATAAAATTGGGAGTTTTGGTGACCCAACTAGTGATCATAGCTGCACCCCACTGCATACTCACAAACACTAATACGTTTGCAGTATCTAAGCATATATGTTTCTCTATTAATTCTTCATCCCAACTAAATCATTGATGTTTGTGGCTACAAAAGAAGCCTGCACAAGGTTTGTTCTTACCCAATTCTTGTACAGATTTGGAGGATTTTGGTATATATACAGTATCCTTAGTTGACGGTGAACCCATTTTGGTAAATAAATCATGCTAAGATGGCAATGAGATGCATGAATTCAGCTTTTTTAACAGTAAAAGAAAATAAAAATTTCTTGTATATAAGCATATATGTTTCTCTATTAATTCTTCATCCCAACTAAACCATTGATGTTTGTGGCTACAAAAGAAACCTGCACAAGGTTTGTTCTGACCAATTCTTCTGCAGATTTTGGGAATTCTGAAGTTTTTAGATCCAGGATCACAAATTTTGAATGGGCTGTGATTGGATTGTTTAGTGAATGTCAACAAGTGTTCTTAATTGGGCTGTGATTAGAAAGATACGAGTTGGAGTGGAGATCTGGAAACCCATATAGAGACATCTCGTTCATAATAATTTATTATAATTGCAGTTCTTGTCACTCTTGCTGTTGTTGCTGATGTCTCTTTATGTGCGTTTGCTGAAGAGAAAGCAGGGATGAGAGAGAGGTGAGGAAAATGCCGCTATGTTAGCCTGGTATCCTCATTCTCTACCATTCCTCTTTCTGGCTTCTATATTTGGTTTCCTTCCACGATGACAGTTCCTTAAAACTACACTTGATATGAGCCATATTCTTATTTTTCTTCAATAAAAATGGGAGTTTTGGTTATCCAACAAACATGTACCCGCATACTTCCAAATGGCATTTTCTTTACAAAGTCGGGCTCCAAAGAATCGATCTATGACTAGAATCTCCATTCAAAGCCCAATCAAAATTTGTCATCCTGGTTCTAAAATTTTCTTTTGTAGCCACAAACATGAATGGTTTAGTTGGGGTGAAGAATTAATAGATAAACATATATGCTTAGATACGGGAAATTTTCATTTTCTTTCACTGTTAAAGAAGCTGAATTCATGCATCTGATTGTCATCTTAGCATGATTTTTTTACCAAAGTAATGGGTTCACTGTCAACTAAGGATGTTAGCTGTATACCAAAATCCTCCAAATCTGTACAAGAATTGGGTGAGAAGAAACCTTGTGCAGGCTTCTTTTGTAGCCACAAACATCAATGGTTTAGTTGGGATGAAGAATTAATAGAGAAACATATATGCTTATATACAGGAAATTTTCATTTTCTTTCACTGTTAAAGAAGCTGAATTCATGCATCTGATTGCCATCTTAGCATGATTTTTTTACCAAAGTATAAGGTTCACTGTCAACTAAGGATGCTAGCTGTATACCAAAATCCTCCAAATCTGTACAAGAATTGGGTGAGAACAAACCTTGTGCAGGCTTCTTTTGTAGCCACAAACATCAATGGTTTAGTTTGGGTGAAGAATTAAAAGAGAAACATATATGCTTAGATACCGGAAATTTTCATTTTCTTTCACTGTTAAAGAAGCTGAATTCATGCATCTGATTGTCATCTTAGCATGATTTTTTTACCAAAGTATAAGGTTCACTGTCAACTAAGGATCCTAGCTATATACCAAAATCCTCCAAATCTGTACAAGAATTGGGTGAGAACAAACCTTGTGCAGGCTTCTTTTGTAGTCACAAACATCAATGGTTTAGTTGTGATGAAGAATTAATAGAGAAACATATATGCTTAGATACTGGAAATTTTCATTTTCTTTAACTGTTAAAGAAGCTGAATTCATGCATCTAATGGGTCATCTTAGCATGATTTTTTTACCAAAGTATAAGGTTCACTGTCAACTAAGGATACTGTATGTATACCAAAATCCTCCAAATCTGTACAAGAATTGGGTGAGAAGAAACCATGTGCAGGCTTCTTTTGTTGCCACAAACATCAATGGTTTAGTTTGGGTGAAGAATTAATAGAGAAACATATATGCTTAGATACTGGAAATTGTCATTTTCTTTCACTGTTAAAGAAGCTGAATTCATGCATCTGATTGTCATCTTAGCATGATTTTTTCAAAGTAATGGGTTCACTGTCAACTAAGGATGCTAGCTGTATACCAAAATCCTCCAAATCTGTACAAGAATTGAGTGAGAACAAACCTTGTGCAGACTTCTTTTGTAGCCACAAACATCAATGGTTTAGTTTGGGTGAAGAATTAATAGAGAAACATATATGCTTAGATACTGGAAATTTTCATTTTCTTTCACTGTTAAAGAAGCTGAATTCATGCATCTGATTGCCATCTTAGCATGATTTTTTTACCAAAGTATAAGGTTCACTGTCAACTAAGGATGCTAGCTGTATACCAAAATCCTCCAAATCTGTACAAGAATTGGGTGAGAACAAACCTTGTGCAGGCTTCTTTTGTAGCCACAAACATCAATGGTTTAGTTTGGGTGAAGAATTAATAGAGAAACATATATGCTTAGATACTGAAAATTTTCATTTTCTTTCACTGTTAAAGAAGCTGAATTCATGCATCTGATTGTCATCTTAGCATGATTTTTTTACCAAAGTAATGGGTTCACTGTCAACTAAGGATGCTAGCTGTATACCAAAATCCTCCAAATCTGTACAAGAATTGGGTGAGAACAAACCTTGTGCAGGCTTCTTTTGTAGCCACAAACATCAATGGTTTAGTTGGGATGAAGAATTAATAGAGAAACATATATGCTTAGATACTGGAAATTTTCATTTTCTTTCACTGTTAAAGAAGCTGAATTCATGCATCTGATTGCCGTCTTAGCATGATTTTTTTACCAAAGTATAAGGTTCACTGTCAACTAAGGATACTGTATGTATACCAAAATCCTCCAAATCTGTACAAGAATTGGGTGAGAAAAAACCTTGTGCAGGCTTCTTTTGTAGCCACAAACATCAATGGTTTTGTTTGGGTGAAGAATTAATAGAGAAACATATATGCTTAGATACTGGAAATTTTCATTGGGCTGTGATTGGATTGTTTAGTGGTCGTCGTCTATGTTCTTAATTGGGCTGTGATTAGAAAGAGAGGGCTCGAGTGGAGATCTGGAAACCCACATAGAGACATCTCGTTTATAATAATTTATTAATATTATTGTTTTTGTCGCTCTTGCTGTTGTTGCTGATGTCTCTTTGTGTGCGTGTGCTGAAGGGAAAGAAGGGATGAGAGAGAGATGAAGAAAATGCCGCTATGTTAGCCTGGTGTATCCTCATTCTCTACCATTTTCTGTTTCCATTTCTGGCTTCTATATTTGGTTTCTTTCCACGATGAAAGTTCCTTAAAACTACACTTGATATGTGCCCCTTCTTATTTTTCTTATTTTTCTTATATTTGATTTCCTTCCACGATGACAGTTTCATGGATTTTCTGAACAATCCACGGAAGACATGCTTAAATACTGGATTTTCATTTGTTTTACTGTTTTAGATACTGGATATTCTCAATCAGAGGAGAATATAAAGGTTTTAAGTTAGATACTTGTTTTTCATTTGTTTGGCTGTTTTAGATATATTCAAAAACAAAATTAAGTACTAGCTTTTTAGCACTGCAATATAATTATTTTACCTCTCTATATATCATTAACAATTCCAATTGCAATTGGCACTTTGATCTTAGAATTTATGAATTGGGTAGATCTTTTTGCAAGCTTTAAAAATATGTATATTATGTATTGTGGTCTACTGTTGAACTAAATTTTTTTTTTTTTTTATAGAGCGGTTTTCAAGATGAAGGAAATTCTGATGATCAGAACTGAAGCTACTCGAAGGGTATGAATCTGTGGTCGGCCTATCCTTGCTGTTGTTATGTCCTCCTTGCTGTTGTTATGTCTTGTATTATTGTTTTAAGTTTTCGTTGGGATATTTGGGACGTTCGTTACTGTATTTGTATTTGTTAATTATGACACTGTGTTAATTTTGCGGTGGATTTGGACGATGATATAACATGTGTGAAACTTTACTATCTTTAATTCTTTTGTTTGGTTGTGATTTGCGCATTAATATCCCTGAAATTGGTTGAATCAGTTGTGAATTAGTTTACAGGTTTTTTTAAATGAAATTGTAAATTGAAATCGAATGGAAAACTGAAGCAGGAAAAACAAACGGGCATACACTGGCGTATGAAATTGTGAATTGAAATTGAATGAAAAACTGGAGCAGGAAAAACAAACGGGCATACACCGGCGTTTCATAAAACGGCGGTGTATCTAATTGTTTATTTGAAAATTTCGTTAGAGAGGCGTTTCCATACATGCCGGTGTACTAGTAAGTTGCAGCACTCCTAAGATACACCGACGTTTTACAAAATGCCGGTGAATATCTATATGGCGGCATTTTACAACACGCCGGTGTATGTAAGTAGGGAAAGAAAGGCGCTCAGAAACATGCATACACCGGCGTTCTCTTACCGCCGGTAAATATTACACATTCCCCGGCGGTTGTATAATCGCCGGTGAAAAGATATATACCGGCGGTATGTGACCGCCGGTGAATGTATATTGGGGGAAAGAACGGCACCCAAAAATCGGCATATACCGGTGTTTGTCTGGCCGTCGGTGTATTTTAAAGATATACCGGCGTCCAGTATAAACGCCGGTGAATGTGCCTATCTTTCCGCGACGCTCGATTCGGGGGCATTTGCACCGGCATTTTTATAAACGCTGGTGAATGTTTCACCGGCGTAAAAAAATGCCGGTGAAGGTCTAAAAAAACGCCGGCGAATAACTTGTGTGTTGTAGTGT
The DNA here is from genome assembly GCA_017893485.1 of Hemerocallis citrina. Lineage (NCBI taxonomy): Eukaryota > Viridiplantae > Streptophyta > Magnoliopsida > Asparagales > Asphodelaceae > Hemerocallis > Hemerocallis citrina. The sequence continues at coordinate 67,588,507 of CM030366.1, forward strand.
CCGCTCTTCTAACACTTACGGAGGGGTAATTTGGTCATCTGCCCCATTACCCCTACCCTACCCTCTCTTTCTCTCTGCCCTTTCTGATCGAAGCTTTCGATCTGCCCCTTTTTCCCAAAAAATAGAAACCCTAAATCTCCTGAGCGACCTCTCTCTGTCTCTCCTCGACGTGAAACCCTACTCCTTCTCAGATCGATCGCTTTTCAATCTCAGATCCCTAATCTCTCTCTCTCTCTCGAGCGAGCAAGCTCTCTCTGTCTCCATCGACGCAAAACCCTACCTCGCTCTCCTCTAGCGACATGATCACCTCTACCTCTCTCTCTCTCTGTCTCTCCTGGTCGACGACGAATCTGCCCCTCTCTTGAGCGATGCTGCAATCTCAATAATCGAAACCCAAAGGTATAAATTTTTTCCTTCAAATTACTTTAAATCGAAACCCTAGTTTCTTCTTAGTTTAAACTTGTTAAAAATAAATTTGGGTAAGTTGAAACCCTAGTAAACACTTTTTAGATTATGGTAAACCCCAAGGAATAAAATTATTCCTTCAATTAAGTTAAATTGAAATCCTAGTTTCTTGTTAGATAAATCTTGTTTAAAAAGCTTGTTCTAGTATAAAGTTTCATCTGTTCTTGAAGTAGTAGTATGGTGGTGGTGGTGGTGGTGTGGTGGTGGTTGCGTCCCTTCAAGTATAAAGTTTCATTTTGGTATGTTGTACTGGTGATGTATTTTGGTGGATGTATATATCATCTATGTTGGTATTTTGGTATGTTGTAGTGGTGGTGGTGATGTATTTTGGTATGTTGTAGTGGTGATGTATTTTGTTTCTTCCACTTTGTAATATTTAATTATAAGTGAATTTGTCAAGGATAGTAGAAAGTTAGTATGGATGTTGTAATGCTTATTTAAAAGTTGACTTGTTTCATTTTCTATATGTATTGTGATGCACATTTCATATTTGGTTACTTGAATACCATTTTCTTTTTTTCGGATACATTAGTCCCTTCATTGTATATACTTGGAAGAAGTGGGGGTGCTGCAAATTGGTTTGGTACTAGTAGGCATGGCATAGTAAGTTTATTTTGTTATGTTTTGTAAGTTTGTTTGTTTGTTTGTTTGTTTTGTAGTATCAGTAAGTTTGTTTTGTTATGTTTTGTAAGTTTGTTTGTTTGTTTTGTAAGCTTGTTTTGTAGTATCAGTAAAGGATGAAGTTTGTTTTGTTATGTTTTGTAAGTTTGTTTGTAGCTTCTGAAGCTTAAGAAGCTTGTTCATTTTGAATTTTTGTACTAAGTGGAAGTTTGGCTTTAAACAACCTTATATTATATGCCTCTAAGATTGGCTTCATTGCTTTGAAAGGTGTCCGCTTGTACCATGTAAAGGACCATCTCCACAATGCAGCAAGTGTAACGCATTCCCAACCCAATAACAAATAACCTCCACGACAGTTTATACATAATATACCTCAAAACCACCCCTCCAAGTTGGCACACTCATAAAGTCCGACGAATACATGGACTACTCAAAAACGAGTGTAAAATAGAAGCTGCATATAGTGAACTGAGTCAATTCTATCTTATTATTATTGTAATGTTTTGGAATTCTACTGAGCTTTCTTTGGTGATGCTAAAACATGCAAATGGCGAATAAAGGTTTCCAGATGAAAAACATATGACTGCTTCAAATTGGTCAAATTCCATAAGAATGCATTCTGCAACAACCATCCAAGACCGTTACATTCAAAAGTACTTGCTCAAAGAAAAGTATGATTACAACAATGATAAAAGTACTTGAATCTTTTATAAAGTTTAAACAAGTATCATACAATCTATCAGATTACAGCAAGTCAATGTAACCACTCATCGATCTCAATGTAACCATTCTTTTTTCATTAGATCAAAGTAAGTGAAAGCTTTGTGAATATGATCATCTTTCCCTATCTTTCTGAGGTGCACTGATATGGCAAAAAATTCACCATAGGTCAGTGTTCCACTTCCATCAATATTAGCCTGTGATTGACATAGTAAATCAGGTCAGCTATTGGCATTACCACAAATAGACGATAACAAAGATGCAAACTTATATGCATAACCATATTATTGCAGGTACAACAGCAACAACCCCTTCACCCCATCCTAAATTTTAGGGGTGTATAAATCCTTCTATCTTAAGGCATAAAACTCTGTTTCAATAAGAAGTAACAATTCCTGTAGGTATATTTCAAGTGGAAAAACAGAACCACGCTACCTATCATGTCCACCTCTACATCCATTTAAGATATGTCTGTAGATTAAAGTCAGGTATATTAACTTTTGTGCTGAGATAACAAGATTTAGCTCAACTCCAAAAATTTCCCAAATGGACCAAAAGAACAATAGCCATATGTCATCTTTAGATACCTCCACATTCCCACTCCTACCTATACTATCCTTTATAATTGCCTAAAAGTAGGTTGAATGAAGACTAACCCTAGTCCTTGCTCCTTAACCTGCTTAATAGGACACTGCACAGTGCATGACGTTTACAATAATGAATTTGGAACAAATTTTATGACATAACAATACCTCAATATCATTTCTCATGAAAAATTTAATGAAGGGCAATACTTTATATAGAGAATCAAATGTAATGAAACAAATATTTTACGGCATACAAAAAAAGTGAGATATCTACAGGTTTGTTACTTATAGCATCCATTAGAATCTTAACTTCAGAATCTTGAATCTGGTAGCCAAGCTTGTGCAAACCAAGTAGGAGTTCGTCAAAAGTGATTTTTCCATTTTTGTTTATGTCCATTTTTTAAAACATCTCCTTTACACCAGCTACTTTCTCGACAGATAAATGCTCAGCAATCACCTGCAAACAAAAAGGTTGAGCTCCAAAAATAGTAAGCCTTTTCTGTTAAGAGGTACACAAGCCAACTAAAACTCATTTCAGAATAAGAGGCAAATTGAATCTTACCCTAAGAGCTTTCTTCTTGAGTTTATTCATCACATAGATCTGTTGGAGCCTAGCTATCACAGTTTCACCTAGATTTACATTTGGAGCCTTTTTAGCATTTTGCAACCAAGGATGATTTACAATGAAAAAAAGGAAATTTTAATCCTACATCATGAGTACAAAGTAGTTTTGGGTATCAGTAACATATGAAACACCAACCATTATTTTGCAGAAGCGAGTGCAATCCCTTGCCATCATAGACAACAATTTCGTCGAGTATTCTTCAGCACTCAATGCATCTTTAACTAGCTTTTTTCGCCTGTCAAGGAAAAATCTCATGAGAAAAGAAAATAGAAGCAAATAATGAAATATATTTACAATACTAGTTTGCAATTTAGTTCGATTTAAAAAGGCGCACAAAATTTTTCAAAAAAAATAAAATAATAGATACACATGTGAAAAAGGCTTAAAGGCTAAGACATGCCAAAACAGGTCAGATACACAGTTGCGAGCACCTTGAAAAACAATCATACTCTTTCATAAAGCATTAGAAGGAAACTGGAATATTAAGATTTCTTTGTTTGGTTTTATTTTATTGAAGCATGAACAAAAACATCTAGCCAAGTAATTGTGGTCATCTACATAAATCCTCTCTCATTCGGTCACTATTAAGGTCTACTTCTATTAAATCAACAAAAAAAACTAACAGAGGTAAGCATATATACCACAAGTTCTCTTGTACAAGGATAGTACCTGAAAATGATCACTTTTTTGGTGAATGTCTTGGAACAAAGTGCAAGAAGAACAGATTGATGGTAACCAGTCTGAAGCTGCTAATGCAGAATATAATGTTCTGACACTGCTACTGGTGCTACTACTTCTAATGCTGCTACCGCTGCTGCTGCAGTCTCTAAAAATATCATCAATCAGGCAAAATTATAGGCCCACAACAGAAATTTAGATAACAGAGAGCATGTTTATGTTAATAAAATGAAATGAAGTAGGCTCAGAAGTCACATGAATTCACAACACTAGGTTATTTCATAAGTGTATAAGTGTATCAAGCATTCCCTCAAAAAGTGTACTGGTTTAGCACTACAGTTGCATTAGATTGCCACGCCTAATAGATGAAACCTTTACAAACCCCCACCTCTGTTTTTGTTTTTTTGGGAAAAAGGGGGCAGATCGAAAAGAGATCAATCTGAAAGGGCAGAGAGAAAGAGAGGGTAGGGGTAACTGACCAAATTAGCTCTCCATAAGTGTGAGAAGAAGGGTAGAGAATGCGAGCCATTAGATCTGCATCATGATCAAAATGCAGAATCGAACGGCTTAGCGCGAGTGCACCAGCCCAGTATATATAAAAAAAAAGAGAAGCACAGAGATATATTTGACTTCGTAGGTGGGGAAACATTAAACTCAACTTGACCATTTCATGCATTCATCACTGCCTATTGATTCATCCCCAAAATAAAAGACAGTAAAGCATCCAATTTACCAAATTGTTCGCGAATCAAATACTTCCTTCAATTCATATAGTCGTTACCATCCTCAGAGCTATCTTCAGTAGAAGAATTCACCTCTTCTTCAATGAATGCACTACTGCCATTGAAACTAGGGTTTCAATTTAACTCAATTTGTAACGCCCCGAATCCCAAATACACTGAATTCGAGATGTTCTACAGGATCTTTTCACTTTCTTTAGTACAATTTTACAGGGAAATTAAAACTTTTCATCATACATCAGAGTTTACATCAAATTACATCTTTTCTTTTGCACAGCGGAAGTAAATTTTACAACAATTGAAATAAAGTACAACAACATGATACAATCTTTGTGCATCCATTCTTCTTTTAATCTTTAACAAGTCATTTACCTGCATGTAAGACTGTGGGTACGTCAGTTTATTCAACCGACGAACATTATACACGGCCATCCTCTCTCTGCCGGAAATAGTATAACTTAACATTTCATATTTAGCAAACACAAACTTGTCACATTCAAACTAAAGGGACTATCCTATTGATGTCGTGTTGTGATTGTGCACTTAGTCCTTAATGCAGTTAATTATGTTACATGACACTAATGCACACTTGTTCGGATTCTATGCATCCCATACTACATAGGTCCGAGGGCAAGCCCTTATTCGTTCTTCATCTTTATAGGGTTCAATCCCCCGTTATGCCTTAAACTACTACTGTAACTACGGTAGTGTCTTAGATGTCCTATGATCTATGAGCCCATGTCCAGGCAGCCTGGAGGGAAATCCCACGCACTGTCACGACGCATCGAGCAGGCAACCTATGGACAATTCAGTCTCCGCCATGGAACAATGGCACCACCCATAGCCACTCGAACATCCCACGAGCGTCGCCACCGGGACGATAATTCCGGAGTAGCGCCCACGCCATGTCTTGACGCATCAAGCAGGCAACCTGTGAATCGCTCTCACACCGCTATCCGTTGGCCCCCATACTCATGTTTTTCTTCTACTTTCATCACATCTCCACTATGTACTAGTCCTTAGTTTTATTTAAAAATCATGAACAAAATAATCTCTAGAGTTAGCCTCTCCATCAACCGGACTTATTCATTTGTTTCATCATGACCAACCTTGGTCTAATTTCATCTCAATTCATTTTTCTCAATGCCGGGGAGACTTAGCTACTCTATTTCAAATTTCATTTCACAATCTTCAACTCATAACAATTTCCATGTTGAGTTCTCAAACTCACATGTACATTCTCTTTCAATTCATAATTACACTCTGTTCACAAGTCCATAATGAAACAAAGTTCATATGTATAGCCAACAATTTCTTTTTCCCTTTCATAAATCATGATTTTTATTTCATAATCATACATGAATTCATGCAACTTCATAATATCACTATTCAACATTCATACTTCATATCTTGCACAATATTCACAAATGAGAATAAATAAAATCATGTCACACCACAAGTACTTTTGCCAATTACTTTATAATAGCCTATTTCACTTAATCTTTATAAGTTATAAATTCCATAAGTGTGTATCTTGTAACCAAGGCTCTAATTATGCCTTTTATTCACAAACCATATTGTATTTTATCCAATTAATACCCAAATCACTCTTATAAAATTCCTTGTATTTTTATGAGAATTACCATATTTATTTCATAATTTTTGGACTTCAAAAACACCCAAAAAATATTTTTTTCCTTATATGCCGAACCCAAGATTCGAACCAGGCGCCGCACCAAGACAGCACAGAGCCCCGACCACTAGGCCGGTTGCTGAACACGTCATAAAAGCGACTGGGGACTATATAAACCCTGAGTTCGCTGTTACTGTTTTTAGGGAAATTTAACAAAAAGAAGTGTTCCGCTCGGGATTCGAACTGTGCAACCCAGAGAAGCCAACCGGGGTCCAAGACCACCTGAGCCACTGGCTCGGGTTGTCACTAATCCAATTAAAAATCCATTTGTATTATTTTCGTACTGTTTTAAGAATAACTCGATATTCAATAAACCATAGTCTCTTATTACTTTGGTAAAATTTTCTAAAAACTTCCAGATTAAATCCTCAGTCATATAAGTCCATACCAGTAAAATAATATAATTTTTTTGGTACTAATGAAATATATTTTTCACACACAAAAATCCAAGATTTATTTACTAACTACAATAAATTGTATTTTCGACATTGCCATATAATTAATCTACTAGTCTTTTTATTCAATAATTTCATAGTGATAATTTACTGAAATTAGTTCTTAACTCAACCAATATACATGTGAGTTCAATAGTCCATATCCATATCAACATATAAGTCTATTCATCTCAATTTCATAATTAACAAGCATGCATTATGTCTCTAATCACAATAGCAACATCCTCAATTAAATTTTGTTACCATCATAACTTCATATTAATGAACATGGAGCAATCTACATACAACTTAATTTTAACACTAGAGTCATATAAGTTAATCATCACATTTCAAACCATTCACATACTAACTACTCAATTCAAGTGGGCTCTTATTAATATTTTCATGCATCTTTGATGGTTGAAACTAAGCATGGACCTACTTTAGAAATATAAAATGTTTTACCCACCTTAAATGGAGAGAAAAACCCAAACAAACGCAACCAAGTCCTTGTAGATGAAAGCACCTCCTCCTAGCCAAAAGCGCTCAAGCTCCAAGCCTCCAAGCCAATGCCGAATGCTTCTTCTAGCTCCAACCGAAAGCTTCCCTTCCTTGATGCCGGCCACTCCAAGCAACAACAACCCACACAATTCTCTATCTTTTATAACTCACACAATGATAATACTATAACTTAGAAATACACTTTGCATATGAAAAATTAGCCATGAGAAGGGGGGTATTTATACTCAAAGATGAGTGAAATGGAGGGCCAAGATTGTCTTGGTGGTTGTTGGATGAAGGGTTTAGATCAAAGTAGAAGTTAGAAGAACTACCCACTTCCTTGAAACTACCACCATGTTCTCCACACCCAAAATCAAAAATCCCTCCAAAAAAGAATGATACCTGGCCTCCAAATAGTGAGTGTGCATTGCACGTGTACGTGTAGTGCACGTGCATGCAACTAGGCCAAATTTGTACACTCTTAAATTTGTACAAAAATAATTTAGTTAAAAAAAGTCTTCTACATGACAAGTTTAATTAAAATAAATTAATTCATGGGCTTTCTTTTTGGGCCAAAATATTTTATAAAAATAAATAAAATAAAATGCTTTTGGGCTTTTTAAGAAAAGGCTTTTTAATTAAATCAAATAAGGCTTTTAAAGAAGGCTTTTTGTACTAAAATAATTTGAGAAAATTATATTTAAATATACACATCATGATAAAATAATCCAAACAAAAATATTGCACGTGCACAACACGTGCAAAATAAATAATTTCTCATTAATTGAAAAATCAGGGTATTACACAATTGAAGGAATAGTTTAATACCTTAGGGTTTACCATAATCTAAAAAGTGTGTACTAGGGTTTCAATTTACCAAAATATATTTTTAACAAGACTAAACTATGAAGAAACTAGGGTTTTGATTTAAAGTAATTTGAAGGAAAAATTTTATACCTTTGGATTTTGATTATTGAGATTGCAGCTTCGCTCAAGAAAGGGGCAGATTCGTTGTCGACCAGGAGAAACAGAGAGAGAGAGGTAAAGGTGATCGTGTCGCTAGAGGAGACAGAGGTAGGGTTTCGCGTCGATGGAGAGAGAGAGAGAGACAGCTGGCTCGAGAGAGAGAGAAAGATTAGGGATCTGAGATCGAAAAGCGATCGATCTGAGAAGGAGTAGGGTTTCGCATCGATGGAGAGACAGAGAGAGGTCGCTCAGGAGATTTAGGGTTTCTGTTTTTTGGGGAAAAGGAGCAGATTGAAAGCTTCGATCTGAAAGGGCAGAGAGAAAGAGAGGGTAGGGTAGGGGTAATGGGGCAGATGACCAAATTACCCCTCCGTAAGTGTGAGAAGAGGGGGAGAGAATGCGAACCGTTAGATCTGCATCATGATCAAAATGCAAATCGGACGGCTGAGCGCGAGTGCACACGGCTGTGTGCACTAGAGGAGTGCACAACCGAAGTTTTCCTTTTATATATATATATATATATATATATAAATATATATATATATATATATATATATATATATAGTAAGTCTATTAAGAGCTGGGAAGCTGAAATTCTTATCGGGAGCTGAAGATCTCAGCCGTTGGATTTCGATCCGATGGCTGAGATCTGATCCGCCCATCTTCGAGGATCAGTGAGAATAGTTAGGGGCAAAAGTGGAATTTCCCCTACTCTCATTTTCGTCATCTCTTCCCAGCCCTTCATCTCTATCTCCTATCTCCTCTCTCTCTCTCTCTCTGTCATCGCTCCCGAACTTGAGCTCTCTTTCATCGCTCTCGAACCCACAACGCAGCCCTCCAAATCAAATAGCTCGCAACCCCCAAACCCTAGCTTCGAAATCCATCTCCACCTCACTTCAGCCGCAAACCCTAAAATCTTATCCCCCAAACCCTAGCTCAAATCCCAAATCGAACAACCCCGACGCTTCCCCTCCCCCTCCCCCCCCCCCGTACAGACGCTCCTCCATGATGCTCCCCGACCCACCCACAAACCCCGACCAATCTCCATATCCTCCATCTCCTACCTCAAATATCGTTCAAAATCCTCCCCGGATTCCCAAGTCGACGGCGACCCCGAAATCCAAGCTACTGCTTCCATCTAAGACACTATCAGGTATTCAATCCTAACCCTAGTTTTTGTGGCTGGATTTTGAATGCTTGCTGAGATTTTTACAAGTTTCTTTGAAATAGTCTATTTGGCTATATTAATTTAGGAGTCATATCAAAATGTTTTGTAACTGGTGAACTGCTACAATTTTTAAAAAATAGTAAAATGAGGGTTTCTTGGGTCTCACAGTAAATTTTTCTATGGAAATTGGTTTTGATGAAGATATATTGTGGTGTGCATTCCAAGTGTTTGAATAAATGTTACAACCAATGGGGATGTGTGGCTTGTAAGTGATTAAAAAGTAGGGACATTTAACTCTCTATTAGATGAGTTTTAGGATTTTAGATGGACATTGGTGTGGAACTAAATGGGGTTTTACTTTTGGGCAACTAAAATTCGCATTGATTTGCATGAAGTGAAAATTAATTATATAGAAGTATCTTCATACCTCTTTGTTTAAGTTATTATGGAAAAATGGTGTGTGATGCTGCCCACTTTAAGATATACAATAACCCTAGGTCAAAGGAAGGGTTTTATGTAGAACCCCGTATTTTCAAATATTATTTTAATTATTTGAAAAATGAAGTTTAAATGATTTTGAGTATTTAATAAATATTTTCCAAAGGATTTATCTTTTGTACACGTGCAGAACACGTGCAAATGACTTTTCAGAAGTTTGAAAAATTAAGTTTTCTTTATGAAAAATCATTATTTATTATTTGAGAATTATTTAGTATTTTTCCAGATTTTTCTGAAGTTAAATGTACCTATTTGCAATTTTCGAGAAAAGAAGGACTTATTTGCAAAATTGACAATTTTAAGGGTTGAAGTGCAAAAGATGTTTTCTGGACATTCCGATCAGTACTTTTGAGGTTTGGAAATGTATTTTTCTATTAGATCCTAATTTAAAGGATATTTGATTTAGTTTTCAAGAAAAAGGATTATATATGTAAAATGTACTTTCGAAAGGATTAGTTTGCAAAGTGGGGATTAAACCCTAATATACAATCCGGCATATTTAAGGGAAATTCCTTTTCCCAGCCGTCATTGAATATATACAGAATTTCGAGATTTATTTTGAGGAGCAAGAAGAGGATTCTTGGATCTAGCAAAAAGAGGAAGCTTTTGTGGAATTTTCTTCAAGAACAAGGTGAGTTGGTTTGTTTTGTTTTGCTTTGTTTTGGTTGTTTTGATTGGTAGATGACGTAAGATCTTTGTTATGCTTGTTTGTGATCATTATGCCATTATTTTGTTAGTCTCATTGTAAATATGATTTGGATCTTTAATTTGAGATGGAGGATGAGAACTTTGGTTGATATTTGGATCATGTATAAGAAATATTAAGATTTATTGAGGATATGTTGATCTATGAGATCGTATCGTTGGGAAACATATTAAGAATTAATTTTGTTGTGATTAGATGGTAAACACCTGGATCTTATGGTTGTAAATCAGATTTGGATTGAGTTATGGAAGACATTTTGTTGAGAAAAACCCTAATGGGAGGATTAAGAAATTTAGATTATGAGAATATGAGATTGGAGAAATTGATTGATTGAGTAATGTAACCATGATGGAGATTATTGAGAATTGTTTATTTGCCTGGATATGAATTAATCTTATGATCGATGAATCTTTAGAATACTCCCGTTTGATTGGTGTTCAGATCTATACTTTTTGTAAACCTGTAGCCGACAGTCGACTGGACCATACAGCAGTCGACTGGCACGAGCCAGTTGTGAATTTTTAGTCTTTGAGGTTTGTTCGGGACAGTCGACCTAGACTGTGGTCAGTCGACTGGTCCTCTGCTTGTGATTTTGTTCAGTTCTTTCGGGACGGTCGACTGATAACTTATCCAGTCGACTGATCTTTCCTTAGTTTATTTTTGAGAAATGTTGGATTATGCCCTCTGGACAGTCGACTGATCTGATGTGCAGTCGACTGGTCCTGAAGGATCTTTGTATTTGAATTGAGATATTTTGTTTAGTGTTTGATTTTGAGACATTTGTTCAGTACTTGATGTTGAGATATTTGTTCAGTATTTGATTTTGAGATGTTCAGTTAAGAACATGATTTTGAAATATTTTGTTGAGCCACTTGTTAAGTGGAATTTGTTCAGATATTTGTTTTTGAGTCTCTAGAGGTAGGTGACCCTAGTATACCGGTGTTTGTTCAGTTATTTGTTAAGGCCCATTGAGGCAAGTTTTCAGTTATTCAGATTTTAGTCCGGTAGGGTACACTACTCTAGGAGATTTGTTCAGTAACCCAACTAATAAGGACAGGCATTAGTAGTGTCATGACGAATGAGAACTTGAGTTATGCACCTCAGTATGGCTTTTGATGTAGAATTTAATCTCCTGAATTATCCAAGTAGTTAACTTGAGATGTGTGATTTATCTCCGGAATTATCCAGGTAGTTAACCTGAGATGTGAGGTATTTCTCCGGAATTATCCAAGTAATTATCTTGAGATGTGGGATTGAACTACGGAATGATCGGAGTCGAGGCAACGCTTTTGGGGTATTCTTGTGGTTATGAGTCTATGTTTAGATGTGGGATGATCTCCTGAATTATCCAGGGAAACTACCTGTGATGTGGGATCAATCTCCGGAATGATCAAGCATGGGCAAATTATCATAGTTTATCTTCATCTCTTAGTAGTCATCGTTGTCAGCATGTAGTCATGATGTTTTCTTGAATCACTTTTATGCATTTGGATTTCCTGTTTTCGGCACACACTTGGCCTTTGGTTTTGGTATCACCCCTTATTCTTTGTTGTACTTCATACTTTAGTGTTTGATTATTATTTGTTGGATATTATGTTTTAAGTTCATTTATGTTATTTGTTTTGATTAGTCGCCACTCACACCATTTTTATGGCTGACCCCTTTAGTTTGGGGGTTAGGGTTCAACTCTAGCCTCACTTGTTGCAGGTTACTGCTTAGATTGGAGGTTGGATGCTTGAGTGGGCAAATTTGAGATTATTGGATTATTTAGTGATTGGTGTAAAAGAATTGTAAAGACATATTGTGTCGTTATTGAGCTGTTAATAAAGATTAATTTGAGTTGAGATGATTAGACTTCCGCTGTTATTTGTAATAATTGTTGTAATAAAGAAGAAAAATTTTAGTGGTGTTGTTGGTGTTTATTGTTCTATTGAAGTGGATTACTGGGATTTCGCCACTTATTATCTAAGCTCTCATATTAGAAATTTGGGGCGCTACATTTTAAGTGTTGTTTAGGACATTCATAGAAGGTGAATGCATCATAGATGTTAGTGAACTTTTGATATATATTTCTTATTGACATTATTTATTTGTTATTCCATTCTAATACTATATATATATAGAGGGATAGAGAATTTGGGGGGAAATTATTGATAAATGATTTTTTTTCCACCCTTACGCTAGTGTTTTGAAGAAACATTGGCATAGAGATATTCTTTTTTTTTTTAATTTTTAAAATAGGGGTCTACCCCAACATTTCTACCCATATGCCGGCGTAGCAACACTAATGTAGAGTTGTTTTGTTGTAGTGCATCCAAGAATTGGGTAAATAAAAATTATTCACCTTCAGAAATAAAAGTGAAAGATCTAATGAAAAAGACAATTACAATTAAAACCTGAATACAAGGAATTACAAGAAGAGTAATGCTATATATATAGATATTAGGTTGAAGGACTAACTAGCTAATTAATTAATTTTCGGGTTTAAGGTTTTTTTTTTTGTGGGGGGGGGGGGGGGGGGGGGGGGAGGGGGGGAGAGAGATTTTGATTGGTTCAGGGTAGGGTTGTGCACTGGATCGGGTTTGTCCTGAACCCGATCCGACCCGACCTGAATCGGTGAATATTTTTAGCATATGAAAATCGCCCAAACCCAATTGGGTGCGTTTGAGAATGCCCATTAAAATCCGGGTGGGGTTTGGGTTTTAAGAAACCCACCCGTTCAAACTTGAACCGAACCAGCCTCACACCCAATTTAGTTTAGTATATGTCATTTATTTGTACATTAGTTATAATTTTCAGCAACTCTGATGACTTATATTATACATATGTTGGTGACCAAATTTCAACCATTGATCTAAGTAGGTAGAAGGTTAAAAATTTTATTTTTCAACAATATTACTCTAAGTGCTAATCTTAATTGGCTAAAAATGAGTAACAGTATAATTATCAAAACAAAAAGGTCAGGTCTATCTGACATAACCGACCCGTAGAACCGAAAACTCACCCAAACCAACCCGAAAACCGATGGGTCCGAGTATAAGAAAATAAAACCCAACGAATTTGGGTGGATTTTGGGTATGAAAAAATGAAGTGTGTTAGGTTGGGAAATTGTTTCAAATCTACCAACGTGACCCATGCACACCCCTACTTCTACGGTTGGCATTCGGGTCGAATGGGCCGGGCTAGGCCGAACCCGCCCGGGTTGGACCTTGGCTTGGGCGGGCTCGGACCGGTTTGGTGACTTAACCGGGCCGGGCCGGGCAGGGCCTAAAGTTGTTTTAGGCGACCCGCCCAACCCGTGAACCCTTTAGGGTCCAACCCGGGTCGGGTCGGGTCGACCCGCGGGTTGGCCCGGTTAGATAGATAGGTTTTTTAAAAAATATTTTTAACTTAAAATAATAATAATAATAATAATAATAATAATAATAATAAACATTAAAAATTGTAATAATAATAATAAGATTGAAAGAGTGAAATTGGCAAAAAATATTGAAATATTATTCATATGAATTTAAGTTATACAATTTTCACAATTTCTAATGAAATGAAGAATTTAATTCACAGATATGTTTTATACACTAACATATTTCTTATATACAATTTTAATTGACTCCAATTTTACTAATTTAATATAAAAAGCAAAGATATAATACAATTTCTAACGTGTCGGTCGAGTTGCTATTATAAGAAAAGCTATTGTTGTGTTGTTGTTATTGTTCTTCTCCTTCTGGCGAGTTGCTCCCACTTGTGGACGTTGATAGTGCTTTCCCTTGTGTCCTATCTTCAACCTTTAGCCAGTCTTCTGTGCAAACGAGCATCTCTAACGTGTCGGGCTTCAAGCGATTCCTGTAATCAGTTAGAACTCTGCCACTTGAAGAAAATGCACTTTCAGAAGCAACTGTAGAGACAGGAGGAGTTAGTAAATCTTTAGCCATAATTGACAGAATACTAAAAGTGTGTTCATGGTCTTTCCACCATTGTAAAATATCTAGTGAAGAAGAAGAAGGCTCATAATCTTGTTGGTTATACCAATTTAATTCATTTGGTTGATTAGTCCTAGGTTTTTTTGATTGAATTTGTTCAAGTAAATTAAATATTCTATCATCAAATATACTCTTACCCTTACCTTTAGAAGTAGTAAAAGAAGAACAAACTACAGAAATTGTACTACTAGAAGTAAAACATCTATCATAATAATCATACAAGTTATTTAATGTAGATTCAAACTGAACTAAAAAAGTAGCGCAATCAATTACTATTTCTACATTTTTTCCAAGTAATGCAAAAAATATTTCAATCAAACTCTTCGTACCTTCTAATTTGATACGAGGATCCATAACGGTAGCAACACAAATCAACATAGGAGGAGGAAAATAATACTTCAAAAAAATTTTGTATGCAAGTTTTACAATCTCACCAACATAAGTATCATTTAACATTTCGTTAAATATTTGCATCATGCTAACTAATGAAATAAAAATGCTACTAGAAGTAGATTCATATGTTTTTGAAAATTTTAAAGTTGCAGTTTTGAAAGGTTCTAAAAATTTCAACAAAGATTCGGCATAAAACCAATCGGTGGGAGTCATTTCAAAATTTGGCATATGAAATGTGATACAAAAATCATTTACAACTGCTTTATATTCGGTAACATGTAGTAAATCAAAAGTAGAATTCCATCGGTGTCTAACATCCTTTGGAAATCTTCTAAAAGGTACATTTTTAAGCCTACACCAAGCTTTCCATTCTTGAAATACGCTTGGACTTAATGCAATGAAATGTACACAATTTCTAATTTTAACTATATATGGATCGGCTATTTTTAATGCATCTTTAACACATAAATTTAAAATATGACATGCACATCTAACATGAAAAATATTGTCAGATGGAGGGTTTAATACGCATTTTAAAGTAGTAATTGGTACATTGTTGTTAGATGCATTATCAAAATTAATACACATAATTTTATCACGAATATGAAAAACATCACAAATTTCTAAATTACGGTTTGCTATTTCAGCTCCAGTATGGGAATACGGCAATGCCGCAAGTGATATGATTCTTTTTTTGAAGAATCCAATCATTTTCGATCCAATGACAGGTTATTCCCATCATTGGAATATTGTTGACACTCATCCAACAATCCGAAGTTAAAATAACTCTACAAGTTAAGCTCCATAAAATTGCAATCAAAGCGTCCTTCATTTCCATGTACATTTTAAAACAATCCGATTTACAAGTATTTCTCGGAATTCTTCTAAAATGAGGGTTTAAGGTCGTTTGGTTAAAATTTTCCAAGTCTCTACTCTCGGGATAGGAAAATGGTAACTCTTCCTTTATGATTAATCGGGCCATTTCCTGACGAACAAGATCGGGATCATAAGGGTGGCTATCAACTAGACCGGTCCTAGGGTTGATTTTTTATTGGCCTTGTAGGTTAGCAAGAAGGTCTTTATGGTTATGTTGGATGTGTCTACTAATTGTACCGGTGCAGTCACCCCTCTTGAATTTGTATGTTTTAGAACATGTTTTACAAACTTTCAAACCTATACCCGGAGTTTGTTTATCCGGGATATAATCATAAAACTTATGCCAATCACTACTTTCTTCTCTACTTTTCCTACTACTACTGGGTTGTGTGGTTTCGGTTGGTTGTTGTTGTTTTTCTTCTTCTTCTAATTGTATGTCACCTACAAACTCGTCGTGTGCACCTCATTGTTGGGTAGGAGGATCATGGTACTCTTGGGCAGGCTCACTAATTGGGACAATTAGTGGCCTACGGAAAGAGGAGGAGGAATCTTACCCACTACGACCACTACCGCGTGATCTAGACATAATGTAGTAAGGTACTAATGTATGTAAAAAAAACTACACAATGTAGGAACGGTGAATTATAAAAAAAAATCTAAAAAACAAGACGGTTGAGATAGAGAAGATCAAAAAACCAACAATAATTATAACTACAACACAAAAATAAAATAACGAGAGAGGTATGAAATTTTGATACCATTTACCGTGGATACGCGTATATAAAATAAACCGTGAAAATAAGAATAGAAGTAGAACTAGAAATAAGCGATTTCGGAATTGAAGAGTTGAGGAGAGCTTGAAGGAGAACTGACGACTTGATCACTTGGAGTTGGACGAGAGTTGAAGAGTTGAAGACATTGTTGAATTTTGATTTCGATACGATCGAAATTTGATCGTGTATATGCCTTGAACACTTGCTTGTTGAATACTTCAATTGTTGAAAAATTCCTTAGAAATGAGTTATAATAGTAGAGAGAGTAAGAGAGTAATGTGTGATTTTTCTTATGGGGCTTTGGGGGGTATTTATAGGCTAAAATGTAAAAAAACAAAAAAACAAAAAAAACCCAAAAAAATAAAATAAACGGCTATGAGAGAGCCGTTAGGCTTTCTGTTGTACAGTAGCGCCCAAACGGTCACTGACCCGCGGGTCAACCGTTAGACCCATAACGGGTCGAACGTTCGACCCGTACGGATCCAACGGTTCGTAAGCCGCGGGTTGGCGGTAGGTTGGCCAATTTTTAATGGGTTCACGGGCCGGGTTACGTGGGTTGGAATCGCATTTTTGACGACCCGGGTCGACCCGTTACTGTTCACGGGTTCGACCCAAACCTGCCAAAATGTTTCACGGGCTGGGTTAACTATGCGGGTCGCAGGCGGGTCGCCGGTTGACCCGACCCACTTGCCATCCCTCTCCGTAAGTGTGAGAAGAGGGGGAGAGAATGCGAGCTGTTAGATCTGCATCATGATCAAAATGCAAATCAGACGGCTAAGCGCGAGTGCACATGGCTGTGTGCACTAGAGGAGTGCACAACCGAAGTTTTCCATATATATATATATATATATATATATATATATATATATATATATATATATATATATATAGGGATAGAGAATTTGAGGGGAAATTATAGATAAATGATTTTTTTCCAGGTTGGGGGGGGGGGGGTGTTGGCATGAACCTCAGGATATACACCCCTTACGCCAGTATTTTGAAGAAACATTGGCGTAGAGATATTCTTTTTAAAAAAAATAAAATTAAATAGGGGTCTACCCCAACATTTCTACCCATATGCCGGCGTAGGAAAACTAATGTAGAGTTGTTTTGTTGTAGTGCATCCAAGAATTGGATAAATAAAAATTATTCACCTTCAGAAATAAAAGTGAAAGATCTGATGAACAAGAAAATTACAATTAAAACTTGAATACAAGGAATTACAAGAAGAGTAATGCTATATATATAGATATTAGGTTGAAGGACTAACTAACTAATTAATTAATTTTTGGGTTTAAGGTTTTTTTCTTTTTTTTTGGGGGGGGGGAGATTTTGATTGGTTCAGGGTAGGGTTGTGCACTGGATCGGGTTTGTCTTGAACCTGATCCGACCCGACCTGAATCGGTGAATATTTTTAGCATATGAAAATCGCCCAAACCCAATTGGGTGGGTTTGAGAATGCCCATTAAATTCCGGGTGGTGTTTGGGTTTTAAGAAACCCACCCGTTCAAACTTGAACCGAACCCGCCTCACACCCAATTTAGTTTAATATATGTCATTTATTTGTACATTAGTTATAATGTTCAACAACTCTAATGACTTATATTATACATATGTTGGTGACCAAATTTCAACCACTGATCTAAGTAGGTAGAAGGTTAAAAAATTTATTTTTCAACAATATTACTCTAAGCGCTAATCTTAATTGGCTAAAAATGAGTAACAGTATAATTATCAAAACAAAAAGGTCGGGTCTATCTGACATAATTGACCCGTAGAACCAAAAACTCACCCGAACCAATCCGAAAACCAATGGGTCCGGGTATAAGAAAATAAAACCCAA
This sequence comes from Hemerocallis citrina, assembly GCA_017893485.1. Classification (NCBI taxonomy): domain Eukaryota; kingdom Viridiplantae; phylum Streptophyta; class Magnoliopsida; order Asparagales; family Asphodelaceae; genus Hemerocallis; species Hemerocallis citrina. Next base: position 67,606,777 of record CM030366.1, read on the forward strand.
CGAATTTGGGTGGATTTTGGGTTTTAAAAAATGAAATGCGTTGGGTTGGGAAATTGTTTCAAATCTACCAACTTGACCCATGCACACCCCTACTTCAAGGGAGAAGGAGATCTGAATTGCTAAGGTTCGAGTAGAATTGGGAAAGAAACCCGATCCGAATACAAGAAAGATGGCGCCATCTGTGATTTGGGCCAAACTCATATTAGGTTGTAAATTTGAGTTTGCTAAAGGCCCAACTAAAGGTAACGAAGCTTACAATAAACTAAGGGGCCAAATTAGAATATCCATAATATGGACATTTGTAAGTACCATATTAATTAAGAGGCCAAATTACAAATTACAACTATATTAAGGAAATTGGTCCTTTCTCTATTTTGAAATAGAGCAAGGATGGCAAAAATAGGAAAATCTCATTTAAACTAACACGTGTCAAATTTCAAATTTCAAAAGAGAATGAAAAGATAAGGAAAGTGGAAAATACAGTTATGGTGCAAAAATATTTACTTGCCTAAAATCTCTCTTAAGTATTATTTGACTAATCATAAAGATGCTTACTGAGATTGAGGTTTTCTCACACCAGCGTTCTCCATGTCTCCACATCTTTTGCTTTCTTTCTTTCTCTCCATTATCTACAAAAAAAAGGAAAAAAAGAAAAAGAAAAAAAAGGAAAAATAAACAAATAAGGCGTAGAGGCGGGGGGGGGGGGGGTTCCTAGAGTGGGATCCACCTGGAGGAATTCCACAGGCTGGGGTCGGGTCGGGGTCGGTGCCGACGAGGAGGAGGTGGGAGGCGGTGGAGAGAAGGTTAAGGAGGAGGGATGTGAAGGAGCAGCTAACAAAGCCTCATGCCTTGATCCGCATGATGTCGTACAGCTCAATGCCGACCAATCCGACACCAACCCAAGTCGAACCTGACAGCCCCTTCATCCTTCATCCTTCAGTTCTTCTTCTTCATTCATTTTTTTACATATTTATTTACTGATGATTGATGGATGATAAATATATTTGGACTTGAATAATTAAATTGATGGTGATGTTTTGCAAGAAATTTTTTTATTATCTGTGCATTGATTTATAGTTGAAAGAGCGATTTTTGTAGATAAAGTTGATAACTTTCGTACTTGGTTGATGATTATGTTTTGATATTGTGAGTAAAGTACGAATTTTTATGATTTTATAATCATATATATATATATATATATATATATATATATATATAGCATGTTTGGAGGCAGAAGATGACGCACGTGTGCACGTAGAAGTGGAGGGGGTGTCGGAGGGGGGGGGGGACATCGCGGTGGTCGAGGACAATGGAGACGCAGGAGAAAATTAAGGAGTGGAGGGAAGAGGAACAGAATCTGGGTGTTGCTAGTCAGAATGTACACAAAAACCGGGATGTGCAAATATTTTTAAACTGTGCAAATTGCACGGGTTTATACTAGTAACCCTTAAATTTCTTCCCAAAATGATGAGAAGTGACTCAGGAGTTGTTGAGAATCTTTCTCAGAAGATCATCCATCATTTAGAGCATCTGCAGTCATTTGCTATTTATCCATTTTATGCATATTTTAGCAAATGAACTGCTACAGTCGTTTGCTATTTATATATATATTGACGATTTCACTACAGTAGATTATATATGAGAGCGGATATAAGAATATGCATATTATGCAGGACGGATCTTGATCCGTAAGATCCATCCCAATTAAAAAATTAACTTTTTTTTAGTCGGACGGAACTCGAAAGTCCGTCCCACATTTTAAAATCAATTTTCGAAAAAAAATTTGCCCAAAAATTCCTTCCGATTTTTTTTGGCACAAAAAAAAATATTTTTAATTATTAAAAAATTGCAAAAATTATTTTAAATTCGTGGGACGGATCTCGTAGATCCTCGAGATCCGTCCGATCATAAAAAAAAATGTTTGCTATATTATAGCATTTTACCACTATAGCAAACTCGCTTTGCTATATGTATAATATGTATTTAGCTATTTTTTAGCAAAACACGACTGTAGATGCTGTTAGACTTAGCCCACTATTTACACCATCGTGAAACCAGGCGGCAACTTATTCGAGTTAAAAAATGAGTTTCTCTCTCTAGAAGTTCTAGAGAGAGAAACTATCCCCAAAAAAATCCAAAACAAAAAACCCTAGATCTGAGTTTATGGGGGCTGCGGCTAGGGTTCGTCGCTGCCGCCCTGTTGCTCCCTTCCCGCCGTCCCTCCAGCCTATCACTCCACCTCCAGTACCTCCTTCCTTTCTTCTTTCCACCGTTATCCAGTCTGCGAGGAGATGGTGGGTCGTCGGTCTCGAGAAGATGGTGGGTTGTCCCTCCTCCCCTTCTTCTTTCCGTCGCTCTTCAGTTCGTCTTGTCCCTTCGTAGTGGTAGTGTCGACCGTCTCTTTGAAGTCAGCGTCGGCCATCTCTTCGGCATCCCAGACGGGGACACCAAAGTCGTCAGCGCCGGCCCTCTTCGGCGACGGGTGGTCTTTCGCCGCCCCCTAAGCTGACGCTCTCCCACTGTCGTCTCTCCCCCTTCGGTGCTGGAAACGGTTCCATCGCCGCCACCACCATGTCCACGCTCTCGGGGCCGATTACGGCGATCTGTAGCCATGATTTGGACTTCCAGGGTTGGTGTAGTTGGCGAAGAAGTCAGGGGTTGTGTTGATGGCAGAGCCAAAAAAAGAGGCTGGAGCTTATACCCCATTCTGTTGGGGAGTGATTTAGAGGGGCGGGGGCTGCATCTGTAATATCCCGGACAGATATTATATTTATATAATTATTATTTTTAAAGTTAAAATATTTTTATATAAATTACTTGTTTTGTCTAATAAAAAGTTATCTTGATATATATAATAGTAAGTATATACAGGTATTGTATCAGTTTTGTGCACTTGTACAAAATCTTGAAAATTACGTTTTTTGAGAAAATGTCTAGAAAATTCCGGGGAGATATTAAAAATTATTATTTTATCATTTTTTATTTTTTTTTCAGAAATGAAATATTTTGGTGGATATCACCTGGTTTAGTTAATAAACATTATATATATCTATATAATAAAACACAGAGAAAGCTATCAAGTGGCTCACATTCAATCTATCCCAAAATCAATGGACCAGATCTACTCTCACAAAACATATTTTCCCGCCCAAATTTCAAACTATACAAATTTCAAAACCCCCACACACACCCTCTTCCTTCCCAAAATACCCCCTTTTCTCTTTTACTCTTTACCGCTCAGTCTCCCTCTCTCTCTCACTGTCTCCTTCTCCCTCTCTCCCCCCGCTCTCTCTCTCATCGATCCATCGATCCCCTCAGTCTCTCTCTCTCACTGTCTCCTTCTTTCTCTCCCCCCCCCAAACCTTCGGCGCCTCTTCAACGCTGCCCTCCCCCACCTCGACCGTCGTTCTCGATCCAGTCACCACACAGTTCCCAGCTCCCCCCCCCCCACCTCGAGTCGCCAACACACCAGACCCCTCGACCGCCGTTCTCCTCCCTTCCGCTCTCATCGACCACCAGCCCCGACCTCCTCCCTTTTGGCAATCAACGACCACCAGCGGCAGCTCCGACGTCGCTCCACTGCGACCCCATCCAACCACCGAACCCCTCTCCGACGTCGCTCCACTGCCGACCACATCCTCAGTTGATCCCGACCATCGATTTCACCGTCTCTACATCTCAGGTATACTTAATTTTATAGGGGTTTTGAAATTTACTACAGGAGCTTCGAAATTTACTTTTTTTTCCCTTCAGATTCTTGGTGATTTAGTAGTTAGTAGTTAGTAGTTAGTAGTTAATAAAATTTCAATGTTATTCTGTGGTTATTAGGGTTTTGGATGATTGAGATTTGAGTTTGAGATAATATTTTTGGAAATTCAATCAGTTTAGATATCTTTCGTTGTTTTTATCTGTTTAGAAATTCAACCAGTTTAGGTAAGTGGGATTATACGATATGAGAAGAATGCAACTTTTTTAGTAAAGGAGAAGACACATGCCATTCATGGGGACCATGATGGTTCATTTTTCAGTGAACCTAATCCCAACCCCTCAACTCATTGGCTCCAACAATTTGCAAGCAACCAAGCCAGATCAGTCAGGTGTCGCCGTGTCTGTTTCCTCAGTCTACAAGACGTGCACTTGAGAGGTATTTTATGATGTTTTTTGATGTTTTGTTTCTTTGAGGAATTCCTTTACCTGCATTTTGTATCTTGCATATTCTGTATAGACTGAATACATGTCTTTTAATAAAAGGGAGTATATCAGAGACATTGAGAAAGGAGGGAGGGAGCAGAGTACTACAGTATATCCTAACACACTATACATATAAATAATTAAAAGAATAGGAGGCCCAATCAGATCAATTGGTTTGTAACTTGGAAGTTTCAACTAAGTTATCTTTTTTGGGGGTCAATAGTTTGAAAAAGGTAATGGAATGCTGATAATTTGGAGACTAAAAGCCTAAAACTATAGTATTTGTTTTTGTTTGTAACAAAAGAGCAAAAAGATGTCACAAGGAAGTGCAGCAATTTTATTGCATAAATGTGGTTGTCAATGCCTTTATCCATCCCATTATACAGCACCGCATATTCTAATTTCACAATCATATTACTAAAACCACAAACCGTGTTAGAAATGTTCTTAATAATGCAGTTCAGTGGAAGTAGTTAATAGTGTCTTAATCACCCTATGCAATTGATTTTGGTGATTATCTTTCATTTATTTTCTTGAAGTAGAAATAAAAAAGTTACATTTACATGATTGTATGGAGTAGTTGATTGTATTAGAAAGGTGGGTGTATTTGTTTACACCCACCTTTTTTTGTTTACACCCACTTATTCGTTAAAATATTTTAATTTTTTTAGAAATTTATATGCAGTTCAGTGGAAGTAGTTAATAATGTCTTAATCACCCTATGCAATTGATTTTGGTGATTATCTTTCATTTATTTTCTTGAAGTAGAAATAAAGGAGTTACATTTACATGATTGTATGGAGTAGTTGATTGTATTAGAAAGGTGGGTGTATTTGTTTACACCCACCTTTTTTTGTTTACACCCACTTATTCGTTAAAATATTTTAATTTTAGAAATTTAAAATATTCTAACTAAATTTACATGCAGTCCCGAATACGTGCTGTAGGCACGTCCCACGGGCATACCTAGTGTATATATATATATATATATATATATATATATATATATATATATATATATATATATATATATATATATACATACCAGTCTGTATACATCTATTTTGTACCAAACCGGTTCTGAAATCTTCTGAGCCGGTAATAAAATTATTTTATTGTTATTTCTTGGAATTAAATTATTTTTGTACAGATTGATTCGTTTTTACTAATAAAAATTATTTGTATAATCATATACGTACAAATATGTACTGTAATGATTTCGTACATACGTACGAAATCGTGTAGTATGTGATTTAGGAAAATTATCTTTTATTCTTGACCAATCATGATGAAATAGAGGGTTAAGATTAGATTGGGTGTTGATTGCAAATTTATTGGGTTCGATTGTAATTTAAAATTACGAATAGATTCGAATTGTTTTGAGCCACAAATGAGAAGAGACAAGTGACTCATTCTCTACCACTTGCTCTCTCTCCCTCTCCTACAAGAATGGTCAGCCACTTCAAGAGGGCAAAAGCCCTCTTTCACTTTGTGTCTCCCCATCTCTTCTCATTCTCCATCTCCTTCTTTTACTTGTTAAAAATTAGAAAAAGATTAAGAAGAAAAGAAAAAGAAAGAGAGATTAAATCAAAATAAATAGAGTGGGTTCTTCATGGGTTCTCTTTGAAGGGGAGCAAGAACAAGGAGCAAGAATAAGGAGGAGAAGAGCAAGCTAGTTCTTCCAAATCGATTGGGTGGGGGTTTCTTAAACTTTTATGTTTTGTTTTATTGTTTTATTTGTTTGTATGTGAAGGAATTGGACTAAAATCATGTGCATATTGTTGGTTGTGGACTAGAATAGATGGCACATAAAGTGGAAGTGGTAGAACACAAAAATAAGGCATAAAGATTCGATTTTTGTAGTCCTAGGATTAGATTTATTTAACTAGGTTAAAGGTGGAATTTTGACCCCAAATTTATTTTAGAGGTTCTTGGGGGTGTTATTACCATGCTCAAATTTTAGTGGATTTTTCGGAGTTGTTTTGATGGGTGAAACAACCGTTTCCCCCAAAACAGCGAGTGTTGGGCTAAAACAGCAACTGGCTGTTTTGGGGTGAACATCTGTTTATGTTCGAAGGGCTGAAATTTGATGTTCCTTACGGAATTTGGAAAAGTGACCAACTAGGAAGTTGTAGTAGACGTTCTCACCTTTCCAAAATACCCTATTTGGTCAGATTTCGATAAGTAGTGTAAAATTTATGGCCATTACAAAACAGAGCAGCCAGCTTGGCTGAGAGTGCTCATTGTTTTGCTTAATTGTTGTTTTTGAGCCTCTTACTTGAGGAATCTGAGGACTTGACCAACTAGGAAGTTATAGTAGACATTCTCACCTTTTCAAATTGCCTTATTTGGTTAGATTCCAATAAGCAGAGTAGAAGTTATGCCTTTTACAAGACACAACAGCCAGCTTTGGCTGAAGTGCTCGCTGTTTGACTTGTTCTATGTTTTTGAGCTTCTTACTTGCGGAATCTGAGGAAGCGACTAACTAGGAATTTGTAGTAGATATTCTCACCTTTCCAAATTTCTCTATTTAGTTAGATTCCGATAAGCAGAGTAGAAGTTATGCCTTTTACAAGACACAGCAGCGAGCTTTGGCAGAAGTGCTCGCTGTTTGGCTTGTTCTATATTTTTGAGCCTCTTACTTGTGGAATCTGAGGAAGTGACCAACTAGGAAGTTGTAGTAGACATTCTCACCTTTCCAAATTTCTCTATTTGGTTAGATTCCGATAAGCGGAGTAGAAGTTAAGTGTTTTGAAAGTTTTTAGCTTTGCTGTGTTTCTGGTAGTTTGAAATTGTATTCAAGAGGCAGGAATTTGGAATTCCTTACAGAATCTGAGAAAGTGATCAGCTAGGAAGTTACAGTAGATGTTCCCAACTTTTCAAATTGTTTAGTTTCGTTAGATTCCGACAAATAGACCAAAAGTTACAAGCTCTCAATGTTTTAGCTTTATTGTAGCTTTGGTTGTCTTTTGTTAGTTTTTGCGTGTGTTCAAGGGACGGTAATTGAATTCCATAAGGAATCTAAAAAAGTCATCAACTAGAGAGTTGTAGTATATGTTCCCACCTTTCTAAATTGTATGATTTGGTTAAATTCCGACAAGTAGAGCAAAAGTTACATGTTGCAGAAGTTTTAGCTTTTTGTTGAAATTATGTAGTTTGGTTTTCTGTTTGCGTGTGTTCGATGGGTAGGAATTTGGAATTCCTTACAGAATCTGAAAAAGTGTTCAACTAGAGAGTTGTGGTTGATGTTCTTACCTTTCTAAAAAGTCTAATTTTGTCGAATTTTGATGTGCCTAGCACTGTTTTCTTCTAGGGTGTGAGAAGGCTTTTTATGTCGCTTTCGGGTTTTCATTGGTAGTATGTTTATATTAGACTGTTAGAAGATTCTTCTGTTACTTCTAATTATAAAAGATCAATTTTTACTAGTAGGCATGTTTGGTTGCTTATAGGTTGTTAGAATACTTGTATGGTTGCTTCTATAAGTTGTTTTGCTCATACGTAGCTTGTCGGGCTCGTACGTAGCTTATTTAGCTCGTATGTATGTTGTTGTCTCATACGCAACTCGTCTGGATCGTATGTAGTTGTGGATTTCATACATAGCTTATTTGGCTCGTATGTATGTTGTTGTCTCATACGTAGCCTGCCTGGCTTGTATGTAGTTGTTGGTTTCATACGTAGCTTGTTTAGCTCGTATGTGTTTTGTTTACTCGTATTTAGCTTATTAGCTAGTACGTAGTTTCTTATGCTCGTCTAGGGTGATATCATTGTCCTAGGAGCCATCGACCGTCAAGACGTGTATTTACCTTACTCCTAAGGGACTGTGGACGAGTCACTCCTCGTGTACCATCGGATCTTAACCGGTGTAGGTTGATCGCGGACCGAAACGTAGACGAAATCCAAGTTCAAGGTAGTAGCATGCAAATACGTTGCCGGGATCTTGGATCGATAGGCCATGAACCGGATCCTTAGGGATTTTGGTAAGCCTAGGTTGAGCGCCTAGTAGAGTTATCTTGCGAAGTCTAACTTAAGACCTAGCATGTTGTATTGTCATCCCTCGGTTTGTTTAGGGTTAGTGACATCGTTAGGGTAGTAACTTATGGCTATTACTACTTAACCTTTACTTATTATCATTTTCACCGAAGGAAAAGAGTTGGTGTTAAGGGTGATACCTAGAGCAGGTATCGGGTCCTATCGGGTCAGGTCCTCCACTACCCGGACCCGGACCTGGTACCTTACGGGTCCAAAAATTGGACCCGGGCCCGGACTTGTAAGAACCGGGTCCGGGTCCTATGTAAAAAAAATTACCCGTCGGGTCCGGTAGTAGAGAATAAATATTTGCACTTAAGTATTTTTGCACCGAATACCTTACGATTCTAACAATTTTTGCACTTAAGTACATGAATTAATATTATATTTACACATCTATCTTCAACAATTACTTTTATATGTATATTCTTATAACCCTATTATTCAAATTCTATAGGTTTGAGGGTATGTTTTAACGGGTCGGGGTCCGGGTCCGGGTCGGTTCTATTTTTAGCGGACCCGGACCCGGACCCAAAAGTGCATCGGGTCTAATTTTAGGACCCAGACCCAGACCCGGACCCGTATTGGTCGGGTCGGTTCCGGTCCAATGTCGGGTCCGGGTCAGGTCTGGGTATCGGGTAAATGTGATAGTGCGAGTGATACCTTACGATCCGACCTGTCCTATATACCGGTACTAGGTGGTGTTATTGGGGTTGTACCCTTCTTGTCAAAGGGATACGGTCTGTGCCTTCTCATAGGTTGGGAGCATGGGATCCGTATCTGGTCTGTTAATTTCCGAAGTGCCATGATACGGGCAGGCAGAGCTAGGGGATGGACCCCCGTAATCTGTCATGTTCTATGTCGGGGAAGCGAACAGGCCATAGACCACGGTCCATGAGTCAGGGCGCCGCAGGGGATGCTTCGAGCTAACCTGTGTTGCAGGAACTCTGAGGGTTCGTCTGGTTTTTGAGTGAGGTCTGGTACGCCGGGTAGTAGTGGAAAATGGGGACACCATGAGTTGACTGTGAATGGCGAGATTATACCGTTTCATGGCAATCTCATCAGTCATGTTGTATCTTCATAAACAAATTGAGTATAAAAGTAGAATTCATGGCAGGTTCAAATCTCTATATATGAAGAAACGGCTTGTTATGGGCGTATGTGGTATGGGACACATACTGTTCTGGAGGCTCACTTGCATTGGAATAAGAGCATCCTTGTATTAGTTATTTTACTTTAGAGTCTAAGTCATAGCATACACTGACACATCAATTATATATACACGTTTTTCTTTTCATCAATTTGTTTGTTTAAAGTTGAGAATCGCTACTAAGCATCAGTATATGTACTGATGTTCCCATTTCAATAGGTACCGGATTTCAAAATTACAGGTACCGGATTGCAGAAGTACAGGTACAAGATTCAGGAGGACTCAAGGCAAGAGAAGCAAGGAGTCGATTTTATTTAAGTTTTCTATTGTAATATATGTTGATTACTATTGTTTCTTTTGTAACAATTGTTGTAATTTATTTATTTGTTGGAAAGCATCCAAGTGAAGTACCAAGTGTTGTTCTTTATCCATTGTACTCTGATATAAATTGTTGAAAATTGTAACACTTGGGATTATAAAGGTATTATTGTAATACTGTTGTAATGTATTGCAATTTTGTAACATTCGGACTGGTAATACATTTGTGTTGAATAAAAAATTTTAAATTTTTCTATTTTTCTGCGTATTGTGGCTAATTGAAGGAAAGATTCTAGCTTATGTCACGGTTTCCCAATGTATAGAAATCGGGGCGTTACAGCATTCGGGCTGCTTCCCCCGATGACCACAGTCGACGGAGCACCACCACCACTACGCCCTCATAATGGAATCTGACCCCCAACACCATTGTCCATTGCAGCAAGAGAAGAATGTGATGCTTCAATCCATTGGGACTTGTCTTGGTTTTTTATTGAGAGAGAGTGTGAGAGAGTCAGTGAGTGAAGATGTTGCTCCTCACAACTCTATGTTGGTATTGGCCTGTATTTGCGAGAAAACACTGGAGAGAGCAAGGGCGTGAGATAGGCGAAGGTATCCTCTTCACGGCTCTCTCTTTGACTGTGGTTTTTGGTGGGGGAGTGATTATTGCATGATTGTGGGAGGTTAGGAGGAATAGACTAAGCTTGGCGGTTGTAAAAATTCTGCCTGCGGGGCTTGGGCCCAAAGATGGGGTCTCCCCAGCGAGTAGACTGAACTCAACGGTTGTCAAAATTCTGCCTGCGGGGTTGGGCCCAAAGATGGGGTCCCCCCAGCGTGGAGAAGGCAGGGCTCGGAGGGTGATAAAATTTTGTCAGACTAGTTTCAGGTGGGTGTGCACGTGCCGTGGAAGCAGTGTACAAAGTTAAACTGACGTACATACAATTTTGCTGGATCGAGCTTGTTTGTGGGCCCACCCTCAAGGGTTGTTGAAGGGATTTGTTGTTTGTATGGGTCAAGTTGCTTCATGTTTTAATTTCATGTTGGTAGGTTATTTGTACGGGTATGTTTGGTTAATTTCTGATTAATGAAACAGGGTGGCTATATTCCACCTTTTCCTTCAAAAAGAAAAAAAAAAAAAACTTATTCGATTTAAGTGGGATAACTTGTTTTTTTTTAGTGAACTAGATTTGCCCGTGGGCACGTGCCTACGGCACCTCTTCGGAACGATACAAAACACGAAAAGCCATGTAAACAGTAAAACAATAATTATGTAGCTCAAGTTTGAATAGTATGACAATAATTAGTTATAAATAAAAGTATATATTTCCATTCGTATATGTTGAAAAATAATTATAAATGGGGGTATAAAATTTAACTTCTTAGAATTTTAAGTGTGGAAAATAATGAAATTTAATTGTTGAAGAGATATTTGCTATTAAAAATTCTAAAAATTTACAAAACCGAAATCTTAAAATCTAAATTTCTAAGTAAATAAAGAAAGAATGTGAGAGAGAGATAGAGAGAGAGAGAAAGAGAGAAATATGAAAAAGTAAAGAGAGAAGATATAGAAAGTAATAAAGTAATGAGTTTTTTAGGGGAAAAATTTTGGTTTTGGGATTTAAAATTTTGAAAGAAAAATATGTTTTGTGAGTATGGGCCTTTAATTTTGGAGGGATTGATTGTGAACCACTTGATAACTTTCTTTGTAATTTATTATATATAGATTGCAAATTAAGCTGTACAATAATGAGCTGCATGTAACAGCAGCGAATCGCGTTCACGATGGATGATTCTGTTCCTACTGCGCACTGCCTTTAGCGATCTGCAGTCCGAGTCGCTATCTTTTGCATCTTTATCCGCCGGTGCAGCTCCAGCTCCGACCCTCTTAGCTAGCGTGCTTGTTCCCTGTTTGTACTGTGTATTTATTCTCTCGTTTTGTTTCGCTCTTGCGCTTTCATACGCTATTTATTTTACATCTTGTAAAACCCTCCTTTTTGTTACTGTACAAACGTTTTTTATTAATATATTTTTTGATCTGGCTGGAGTCTTTAGACTCTATCCGCTTACATCAAAAAAAAATAATGAGCTGCATGCTATCGGGTTTTGTACCCAACCTAATCCCAAACATCAAGGGCACCATACAACCCGACCCGATCCCGACATCAAGACCACCATCACAGAAGATAGGCCCCACCGCCATTATCCATTGCCCCACTCTGCCTGTACATGTAAGTGCCCGAATCTAACGGCTCAATCACTTTCAAATCGATAGCCCCAAATGTTAGGTATGAGGTAAGCATCCTAACGGGTCGGATCTCCTTTTCTAATGCCCACTTCCAATCCAAACTCACTAAAACTAAAAGTAAGCACATTTACCACAAGAAACTATTGGGCTATCGGGTTATCGGGTTTCTCACCAACACCCATTAAGTTTCCCCAATTCAAACACTTGTACTGTAGTTAGTTGTTGGCTTATTAAAATAATAAAATTAAAATTAAAAAAAAAGGAAGACAATTCAGTGACTGCCCCCCACGATCAGAGAGCTACATATGATTGGAGGTACATAAAAGAAAAAGGAAGGAACAGAAACAGCTAGCACATACCGAAGAAACCATCTTCCCAAAAATTTTGATTTCTTGATTTTAGTTTAGTTTTAAAAAAGCAATAATGAGGATGAGGAAGGTGTGTCCAAATTTGGAGAGAGAGGATGGTCTGGATACAGTGCTAGAAGTCCCAATTCCTGAAGAGTTGTTCATGTCGAACTCTACCTCTAGGGGCTGCAAGACTGGTTGCACTAACATGCTTCCATGGATTAAACCTCGCGGCGGTTTCCGGGCTTCTCCGGAATTTGGATTTGGTGGAGCCGGCAACGGCACCGGCAGTGAGCTCCAGCTCATGCTGGGGGTTGTTGGGGCTCCGCTTGTTCCGCTGCCAGTACAGTCTCAGCATTCTATCTCGACTGGTCAGATTAAGGAGGATCCATTTGTAAGTTCGATTTTTTTTTTTTTTTTTTTTTGGTATCCAGAACAATTAATTAATGAAACTGGATGGATGACTATACTACATAAAGTTATTTCAACTTTGCTAATAGGATTCACGTTTTTTTGTGAATTGACCCACCGTAATAGGAGGCGTCAATGGCTAAGTACATAGTGCAGCAATATGTGGCTGCGGCGGGAGGGAAGGCCGCGGTGAATAGAATAAACAGTATGTATGCAATTGGGAAGGTTTGGATGACGACTACGACGACGACGACTTCAGAGTTTGGAAATGGTAATGATGAAAACAGTAGGAGGAAAAAGAAGGAGATGAAGTATGTGGGTGGGGAAATGGGAGGGTTTGTGCTGTGGCAGAAGAAGCAGCCGGAGTTATGGTGCATAGAGCTGGTGGTGTCTGGATGCAAGCTTAGTGCAGGTAGCGATGGGAAAGTCGCATGGAGACAGACGCCGTGGCAGCCGTCACATGCGTCGAGGGGACCGCCGAGGCCACTCCGTCGTACTCTCCAGGTACGGAAAAATCATTTTTTCATATCATATGACTCTGTTGTTGGATTTGTGTCTCACACTTTAAACCTTTAGGGTCTGTTTGGAAACATTGAAGTTGGGGAATGGAAAGGAATGAAATGAAAATGAATTGAGAGGAATGGAAAGAAAAGGAAAGGAATGAATTAATTTTATAAGTTGTGTGTGTTTGGCAACTGGTGGAATGGAATAGAAATTGGGGGTGGAGCTTCAAATCTTCTTTCCATTCCTTTACGCAGCTTTCCGAGGGAGGTGGAGCTGGAATAGAAATTGGCTGAAATCTTTCTCTAGGGAATAAAATTTAGTTGTTTCCTTTGTTTTTTTTTTCAAAACAAACAAGCTGTGGAATAGGATAAGATGAGTTTATCCACAGTATTCCATTCCTTTCCCTAGTTTTTTGGGTTCCAAACGCACCCTTAATTATTTACAGTAATTAAATACTCCACTCATTTTACAGTTCTAGTTCAAATTTTTAGTGTTTAAGTTCATAATTAGCTTCATTTTCAGTCACTTCAAATTTCATCTTCTTCCTTTTCCTATGTGAGCATTTGACATGCTTCCTCCCCCTCCCTTATTCCCTCTTAATTTCATGCAATTGTTTCAAATTGGTGAAATTAATAAGCTGGAACAAAGTCCTTTGGGGAGCGGTAAGTTAGGAAACTAAGGTGCCTGCAGTTATTCGAACCTCAATATCGATGTAGTTGCTTCTGTTATCCTCGATCGAAGAAAAAAAAAACATGTTCACTTGCATGCTCAGAAATTGAACATATTACTAAAAGATCTGAAAGCAGGTAAGATGGTTTCATTGTTTGGATAGTACCAGATAATAGATAGATGTGCATGTTTTAATTCCTGGCATGCATATGTGTTCACAGCTCAAATAGTTTGTCTGTAACAACCCACCCGCTCACCTAATGAACTACAATCATAGGGGGTAGTTTTTTATGCGAACTTTCAAAGTGCTGTTTTTTCTCTCTAGCTTCAACCCTTCAATTCAAATTTCCACACCACTCAGTCTCCATATGATTTGATTTTATTTAAGTTGTAGTGACACTTCAACATTTCAACCAACAACCTAAATCCGAATATATATCTCGATCTCCAGTTATAATGATATATGCACCTTGCACCCGGTCAGGAGCGAGAAAGAGAGCACTGTAACGAAGCAACTTATCGACTTCCTCTCGCATATGATATGAACGCAGTCTGCTCCTTAGTTTCATCTATCCACCTAATGTGATGCAATGCCAAAGTGTAGAAGAAAAAAACACACATGGAAAGTGGTTAGCACTTAGCACCCAATTATTTAGTCTGTGGACCTAACTACGTTTTATAGTCAACCATTTGACTTATATTGAAGTTCATGAACTCAACTTCTTTCAGTTCACACCAACTACAAGACACTGATTAAGAGATGTTACTCTTACTAAGAAAGTGATCTGTGCTCCTAAAGTATAAAACGAAGTAAATTCAAACATATATATATATATATATATATATATATATATATATATAGCAATGCGCCATTGCAAACGGATATACAAACAACTTAAACTGTTGTTGGAAACAATGGCTTAGGTTATAAATCTAAGCCGTTGTTCCAAAATAACGGCTTGGGTTATAAACCTAAGTTGTTGTTTCGAATATTGTTCGGAACAAAGGCTTAGTTAGGTTCAAAATAAACGAAACCGTTATTCCGAACAACGCCAACGGCTTCAGTGGTTTGCAATGGAGCATTGCTGATATATATATATATATATATATATATATATATATATATATATAACTTCATACATATAGTCAACACTTAGCAATCACAGATTTAATCTAACAATCACATTAAGGAGCCATTATGAAACTTATTGTTTTGTTTTTATTTTTTCTCCAAGAATTTACAAACAGTAGGATTTAAGAAAAGAAGATATATCCACACGTTTGAAACAACCTACTTATACAATGACAGGGTCTTGATCCAAGGTCCACTGCCAACTTGTTCTCCAACTCTGTTTGCATCGGCGAGAAGGAAATTGATGGTGATGATTGCTTTGTGCTCAGGCTGGATGCTGAGCCAGAAACACTCCGGGCACGAAGCAGCAACAATGTCGAGATCATGAGGCACACAGTGTGGGGCCACTTCAGCCAAAGGACTGGCCTACTTGTCCAACTGGATGATTCTCACCTCCTCAGAATGAAGGGAGCCACCAACGAAAGTGAGAGCGTGTACTGGGAGACAACCATGGCGTCATCAATTGAAGACTATCGGTTTATAGAGGGCATCAATATAGCTCACAGTGGGAGGACTGAAGTCTCCTTGTTTCGGTTTGGTGGGGATGGAGAGGGGCCCACGAGGACACGGATGGAGGAGATGTGGGCAGTCGAAGAGGTAGATTTCAATATACACGGGCTGTGCATGGACTGTTTCTTGCCTCCGTCTGACCTTCATGATGAGAAAGAAGGTTGTGATGTAAAGATGACGAACGGGATGAGACTGGTCAGGGTTCAAGGTGGTGCTACTAAACTGGGGTATTCTAAGGTAGCTGCACTTAACATTGAGGAAGACGAACATGAGAACTTCTGACTCCCTTTTTTTGGCTTGTAAATATAGGACAAGATTTTGAATTGATGTAATGACTAATTAACCAATTGTTCGCATTACAAATCCAACTTGTACTGTCTTTTTAATCGTATATCCATTTGCTGAAGACAAGAAATGAATGAACTGAGAGACAACTTCGCAATGATATTAGATTTTTATCAGCATTTGATCAAAAAATTAACCATACTAAATGATACAATATTCTGTTATCAGTAAACTAGTTGAAGCTTATTCCTTGTTATCGTAGACAATTTGGACATATATACCTACAAAAACTAAATACAACCTTTGATACAAAGAAAAAAGCAAACACTTGTTTTGTTTTGTTTTTTTGCTTATATTTCAACACAACTTTAGATACAAGCATGCGTACCTTTCTGGATTCCAAACAGTAACAATGAAGAGAGAGCCTTCTAATTTCAAATGTATCATGAGGCATGAGGGAAGTCAGGCTCTTCTCACTGGAGAAGGAGGAGGATGTTCTGGTAAATAGCTTGTCGGAGAACCATCTTGAGTATATGTCGACCTCACACTTGTATCACCCAAAAAGAGTAGTTCCTCCGGATATCAGATTCAACTGAATGGCACCAATCTGAAACAGTAGGGACCTTCGTGTAGTGAAGAATTGCAAGACACATTGCAAAAGCCTGTACTGTAGAGATTGATGTCCCAAAATCAACTGTGTATACCCCTTCTTTGAAAGTAATCATGCTGAAGGCGCGCTTGTTTCCTTTCGCTTCACACTGAAAAAAAAAACAGAGAGAAAGCAGACGATATCAGTTTCCCCTCAGGATTAATTTTCTGCTGAAAGATGTAAAGGTAATATATCTATTATTGGCAGATATAGTAGCAGCATCACCTGAATTTCCTTCTTTTTTTTCCCTCTTTTGGGATAAAAGGATTATGGTCAAAGGGCTTAGACCAAAAACATCTGCCATGGGTGTAGATGCAAGCAAGAGACAGTTGTTTGTATAGATCATAGTTTAAAGGATCGGCCCATCCCGACCCGATCCGACCGATTGTCTTGTAGGGGGCGATCCGATCCTCATCCAAAATATTGGGATCAACGATCCCTATGTGGGGATCAACAAATATGCAATATGGATCAGGCGGTTAGTCTGATCTAACCCCGAGATGACCAATCCGACAAATTTGGTAGAGAAATCAGAAGAAAAAGAAGGCAACAAAGGAATCAAATGACGGAAAAAAACAAAAAATTAGAAAGTAAAAACTTACTTGACCTTTATGCAAGTTAGTCATCTAAAGGTTTTCATCGCAAGAAATCTTCACATTTTTGCAAGAACTTGCAAGATAGCATGTTATGTGTACATATACGAGAGCAATGAGGTGGCTTTTGTACATCATACATGCAGGTTGGTTTACCACACATTTGGAGAGAGGCCAACTTCATACCTCCGTAGGTTATAATGGAACATATTATACATGCATAATATGTACAATCATTTAAGTTTAATAGTATGTAAATTTTAAGTGATCAACTAATTTTTGAAATAACTAAAATAGTTTTTTTAATATAAAAAACAACAACAAAGCCTTTTTCCCAACTAGTTGGGGTCGGCTACATGAATCTGGTTTTCCAATCTGCTCGATTTAGTGCAATATCTTCTGTAAGGTCACAAGCTATCATATCTTTTTTCACCGTTTCCACCCAAGTTAGTTTAGGTCTTCCTCTACCCCTAACTCTACCCTCAATACTTATCCAATCACTCTTTCTAACGGGGGCACTACTAGGTCTACGTGTGACATGTCCAAACCACCTGAGGTGATTCTCTCTTAACTTATCTTGAATTGGAGCTACCTTTAACATATCTCGTATATGTTCATTTCTAATTCTATCCTTGTTTTACCACATATCCATCTTAGCATCCTCATCTCCGCTACACTCATTTTTTGGACATGTTGTTTCTTTGTTGCCCAATACTCTGATCCATACATCATTGCTGGTCTAACAGCCGTCCTATAAAAATTTTCAATTTTTTTAATATAATGAAGATTTTTTTTTAAAAAAAAATCTAATTGAAAAAATAGCCTATACCAAAAATCCAATACTGCCGATTTCACCAATACCAATCCCGTACCAAAAAGTTTGATAGCCCAACATCGTTCCTGATACCGAGTTTTTGAACCTTGGTATAGATTACTGTTGATATATCAGGTAGCCCAAAAAATTACTGAATGTTTACAAAAATGAAGAGAAAAGAGAAAAAGTGATGAGGACATCGGTTCGAGACGATTCGGGCGTTTCTATCAGCGCAGGCATCGTCTAGGACAGCTGCTTCATTAGCTTAGAATTTTATTTCAGTACCATATTTGCTTTTGGCAATTATAGCCATATGTAATCTTTTTTTTATGCATTAGAATATTTGTGAAATTTTTAGAATATTTGAGATTTGTATTAAGATTTGTTTTGAGCCTATTTATAGGCCTTGAGATTAATGAGAAATATGCTATTCTTGATTTTTGAAAAATTATTGTGTTGAGTTTTGCTCTTCATCTCTTCTTTGTGTGATACAATTGAGATCCAACTTATTAGGGTTTGTGATAAATCCTAATATAATTTTAGGGTTTGTGAGTAACTCTAAAATCTACCCCCAAATTAAAAACCCCCAAAATAAAATCAACCCAAACCCTAACCCTAATCTCCATCGTCTTCTTCCCCCAACCCCCTACCGACCCATCTCCTCCCTCATCCCTGAATTTCTCCTCGACCTCAAACCTTCTGAAACCCAACGCCAACTCAACCACCCGTTCTCCTTCTTCGACGAACCCCCAAACCCATTCCCTCATCGACCCATCCACCATTGCTTCCCTCCTTGACACCCACCTCGACTACCCCCTCTCCCGCTCGACCACCGTGATCACCCTCACCAGTCTCGGCGCACCACCAAAACCATCATCCATCCCCGAAGTCGCTCACCCTCTTCCAACACCGTCGACTGTCATCGTCGCTCCCCTCCACTGCTGCAATCTTCTCGAACCACCATCGAAGCTGCAACCACGAACCCCAGTCGTCGCTGTTCTTGTTGTTTGGGAGATCTCGTTGTTTGTTGTTGGGTTGATCCGCTGTGGTGTATCACTGTTTGCTGTTTGTGTTGCTCTTCTGTCAAGCTGAGATCTAACACTAGTTTTGCTTCGAATCCTGGTATACTCGTCCACTTTTCAAATATTTGTGTTATACTGCTTTATCATCTCTACTATATTATTTAATTTAACTGTCGACCACAAATATCGGCATTGAGTGTTCCACTTGCCTAATTAGAGTACGAATCAATATTGACTCTTTTATTTGCTAAGAATGCTTAGGGATTTAATTATTGATTGTTAGAACTGAATTATTAATTGGGCTTGCTAAACTTAATTCAATTCTTGAAAATCCATCAAACCGATTAATTGTTTAAAATTCTAACTTTGATCCGCATTACATGTTGGTAAAATTAATCCTTTAAGATACTTGAAAATTCTCTATTTAGGATTACGTTTTACATCAAAAAGTGCCGGCACAAGGATAGCAATAAAACATCGCAGAAGAGCCAGGTTTTTATTTCTTTCTTTCTTTATAAAGTCGGGATTTTATTTTCTCTTGTTCTCTCATTCTTAAAAAATAATGGGACAAATACACTACTTGTAGACCCAAAGAGATCAAATAGTTATGGCATGAGAATTACATAAGATGACCTCCAGATATACCTCTACCATATAAAGTACGGTAAATTTGAAAGAAAAAAAAAAAACCTTGAACTATCCCCTTTATGCAGAAAACCTCATTGAACTTTTTTTGCGCAGAAAACCACACTCAAGTATAGTTGCAAAAAACCAACTCCGACGGCGTGGGCTTTCTTCTAAAGTTGAGAGAGATTTTTTGACAATAATGAGAAAGATGCATGATGTTTTCTGAACCAACTTGCAAAGATAAATGAGGTTATCTAATACAGGCAGAAAAGTTAGATGTGGTTTTTTGAAAATATATTTGAGATGGGTTTTTTGCAACCATACTTTGGTGTGGTTTTCTGCGTAAAAAAAAGTCCAGGGAGGTTTTCTGCATAAAGGGGAAAGGGGATAATCCAAGGGTTTTTTTTCTCCAAATTTAGCCTATAAAGTAACTATCAATCGATATATACTCCAACATCGTCTAAAAAATTCGTGATATTTAGAAAATACTTAAATATTCACTAATATTTACAATAGGAAGTATTGTAGAGCTGAATGCAAACCTGAGTGACTAGTTCAATTAGACGACTTCCATCTGTGATATGAGCCTGCTCTGAACTAGAACTCTTGCTTGCCGGATTCTTATCTGTTAAGACTGTTAGCATGCAGCCCTTGTCCCAACCTCCACAATCACAAAAACCTCCCGATTTCCATCTTTCAATCAAAGGTGTGGGTTCTCCTGTCGATGAAATTCCATGGATCCCACTTGGAAGAATGGTAATAATGCTGGCAAGACTTGGGCTTTCTACTGAGGAACTACAAAAACAATTCTCGGGTCTTTCATATTGAAGATGAACAACAATTGCTGCAAGTTCCGGTTTCAATAGACAACTGGCACACTCATGAGTTGTCAACATTTGTTCAGAACCAAACAAAACAAACTCTCTTACTAGAGATAGGTTCTTGGAAGACGCAGCCCTCAACTAGCCTACAACATTATAGGCCAAGTCATGCTTTTTACTTCTGTTCATTTGGCTTGTCCAAGTTCCACCTTTCTTCTTCTGTTCATGAGCTGTAAATATAGTGTAAGTGCACTCAAAATCATCATGCTCAGTCATCTTCCTTTCCCCATTGTAGCTGCAAGAATATTAATGTCACTCGAAGAAAACACAAAAAGAGGAAGCCCATTCTTCCAACTAAGTTTCAGAAGAGCTTGCCTTGTGGTATTCACTTCCTTTTCAATTTGAACTGTACATTCAGCATCAATAGGAGGACTCCTCGATCCATTTGCTGCTTTCAATCCATCCCTTAAAAGAAGCCTACCATCATTACCAGTTCCTTGGGCCCCGTGAACGTGTAAGCTAGTAACTGGCTCAGAAAAATGGATTCGGGTTTTTGAACTCACAGGATCAAATATCCTCCTCAACGGGCTACGGCTACGCCTACTTTTTCCATTAGAGGCTGCATTTTCTTCGTGTGAACTGTTTGAACTAGAATTTCTTAGCAGCTTCAAACCAGCAGTTAGTATGTGCTGAGGTGAAGGACTTCGTCTACCTTTGCTATTGTTATCTAAACAAATAGTTTGTTTGATATGTTGTTCTGATGACCCTTTGCTAAAACTAGAACCTCTTATTCGATTCAGTTCGGCACGTAGTAGACGTTGAGGTGATGATTCTATTCTCGGTGCCACTTTTATTTTTACTTGTTCTTCACCACTCTGATTAGAAGAGAGAGGACAAGAGTAGGAAATTCGAGGAGGTGCATTAGTTGATTGGACATCACTATTTTGATGAAATGTTCTATCATTTATAGCTGTGTTGTAGCTAATATGTCTTCCACTTGATCTGTCTTCAGGACGGCCCTTCACAACTTCATAATTAAACCCAGTTGATGCCTTGATATATGAAGGTTTATCCATTTTATTTGCAAGAGGGCTATCAATGCTTCTATCAGATATTGGAGATGACCCAAAGTTAGAAAATGGTGATGATGAAGAGGCATTGGTGCGGGATGGAGAATCACTGCCTCTTCTATTTGCTGCTTGTTTTTTAAGATACGTCCATTTTTCAAGGCTCCCCAAATCAAGAACTCCAACATTAAGTGCTCTGTCTTTAACATCAACTTTTGTTTCTAACTGTTGGAGATAATTTGGTACAGTCGTCATGTATTTGATCACTTCTTCATCCTCATTCACTTTTCTACTTGGCCATGGCTTTTGACGATTTATTTTCTGAGTTGTTGACCTTCTGGCCTCCCCTATGAATGCCATCTTCGTATTTGGTACTCTCGAAACATTGTATTGAATTGGACTACTCTTCAAAGAGGTATTACGATTCATCATAGGGATTCCAATAAGTTCCACATCTTGTGCTTGTAATTGGGAAGGCATAATTAAAAAGACATGAAACTAAACTGATTTCTTGAGCTCGATTTATACGTCAAAAGCCAATGCAGTAGACTGCGGCTTCTTGAAGCTGAGGAAGATAGAAATTAAGTTAGGTGCAGTATTATTTTTGTACAGAACAAATTTAAGAGTTAAAAAGAGTTCAGGACATGATTTGAATACAATGACAAGGATATTCAATTAAAATAGTCATGTCAGTTTAAACAATAATAAAGGACTCAGAAAAAGAAAATGAATATATTAAAACTGAGAACTTGAATGTTTGGTGCCTTGGTAAAGTATGTAAACGTGAGAAGTGATGCTATGGTTACAGGCCATGCTCTAAACAATACTAACGGGGATTTTTTTTCCATGTGGAATACCCAACATTAACTGCAGAAGAAAGATACACAAATATAACTGTGGCGCTTCATATTGGATTTTTTCAATATGTTATGCAAAATAATATTATATTATTAAGATAACTAGTCCATAATATATGAATCTTTACTACTATAACCCAATAAAAAATTATCATCAACATGAACAAGTAAAAATCTGGTTTAAAATATAGGCATTCTGGACCAATTTGCCAAGAGGGTTAAACCACCATATGGTACAATCTCTTGTTTGAGTGAGTATGAATAACGTACTATATATTTAGCTATGATGGACGAATATGAATACAGGGTGCGGGTTCAACACGACACGGGTACGGGGATACGTCATTTTTCAAAAAGTAGGATACAGGTTAGGGATGCTCTTGGATAAGGATATATTCAATCCGATCTATATCCGAATCCGAAATTTTTGCTGATACAGATATGAAAAAATCGTAACGGATTCGGATATCCAAATCCAAAAAAAAAATCGGATGCGGATACGGATACGGATATCCCTAAAAAAAGCGGATTCGGATATGGATATCCGCAAATTTAATATTTATTTATTATTTATATATAACTAGTATAATGTACATGCGATGCACGTCTATAAAAAGTTCATCAAATTAAATGAATATATATCGAATAAGAAAAAAAATCGTTTATATTTGAATGTTTTGATTTGGGTTACACGTGCGGTGCACATTTATATTTGTTGGATATAGTTTGGACGTGTATTATACGTGTTTATATAGTTACAAAGTTAGGAATTGTTTGTTACAAACCCCAACTGTCCCATTAAAATAGTAAAGATAAATATATAATATAAATTAAAATTTTGTAACCTAATAAGCACCAAGCAGTCCCACCCAAACACCCATCTCACTCCCAATTTCCCCTCCACTTCTCCGATCAGCCCAATTCCAAAGATGAAGCCTCCAATTCCGACGAAATCAAGCCCTCCACTCTCTAACAACCCCCAATTGGTAGCAGCTACATGGACGAAGACGAAGACGACGAAGCCGAAGACGACAACGACGAAGAAGACGCCGATCCCGACAACAACGCCGACAACGACGAGACCTCCCATTGGAAAGCGGATGAAGCTCGACAACTTCGAGTTCGTCCCTCGCAAACCACCAACGGCGATGGCGTCAGCATCTCCTCATCCGCCTTCAATGTCGAAACCGCTCCCAGCTGTCAAGAATCCGCCGCCTGACTGGTCGGAAGTTTCTACCTTTGTCCTTTTGGAATCTTAGGGTGACCTTTTGGTGAAAAGCGGCCAAAAATCACTGAGGTCGGACGAGTTGAGCGAGGTGGCCAAGAAAGTTAATCAAGATTGCGAGGATTAGGAAGGAGGAAGGGAAAGAAGAGGTGGAGAGGATGACGGGGATGGCAATGGGGATGATGATGAAGATGATGAAGATGATGAGGTTGATGGTTCTGTGGAGAATTTGAGCGGTTGAGGTATGAAGTTGCTTGTCATTAATTTGTTATTTATGGAAATTTTTTCGGAGAATGTTACTTGACCTCTTAGTTGCTATCTGGGCTCTTTAGTGAATTGGTATAGCTATACTTCATTCTAGTTCTTGTGTAATTGTTAAAGTTTAATTGATACTACAAGTTACATGAAAGTGGGTTAGTGTACTTATTTCTTTTTTAAATATTAGTGAATATATAAAACATTAAGGTGGGTTTGAAGACTCATGGCCACCGAAAATTAATATCAAATTTATAATTTTTAGTGATTGTTTAAAAAAACAGACCAATTGTTGACACGAACAAAATTTTGGGAACTTTTTTTGTCGATTGTAGAATCTTTCATTTTCTGTCTCTAGGAAAAAAAGTATTGAGAGTTGGAGATGGAGAAAAGTCAACTGTCTTGACTGATTTGTAGAGAAAATCAAGTTTATTTATGTAGATGATGGATAATTTTGCTACTAAAGCTGAAGTTGTACAGCCCGTTTTAGTCTAGCAACCACAAAATGCTATTCGAGATAGGGTAAACTGGAAACTATATGTTTGATATTTGAATTCGTATCTGTTATCCAGTAGACCGTATCTGATTCGCATCCGTATCCAAAATTTGCGGATACGGATATGATTTTTTTTTCGAGTCATATCTATATCCGTATTTGAATCCGTCTTTTGAATGTGGATATGGATGTTGGTATAGCCAATATCCGATCTGTATTCGATCCGAAAGCATCCCTAATACGGGTGCGTTGGTGGGTACGTTAAATATAACATATTTTTTATTATATATATAAATCAATAAATATTTATCTTATTAGAATTGCAAATATTGAACCATTTCATAGAACTTTAAGGATACATTATAATTATAAGCATTTTTTTAGAAAAAATGATAATCTAACTATCAAAACATTGGGTATACTTGTTTTGTGTTTGAGCATAACTTGAAACAAAATTACACTTAACATTTATCGAAACACTAGTGTTGCCGCTAAATTTGGTGTGGGGGCAAACAGATAGTATTTGTGGATTTTTAGGGAAACTGAATAGTAAACCTGTATACCTGTTCCGTCGGCCTGATCGTCGTTCCCGCCGTATACCAGCAAAAAGTGCGAGACACCGGGGTTGTTCCCGGCGACGCACCCTCCGACGCTCAAGTCAGTAATCTGGAAGACTATGAAAGAGCACAAAAACTGGTGAAAGATTGATTACCTCTTAATGGAGATGGGTAGGGGGTATTTATAGGCGTCTTAGGGAACAGATTAGGCATGTAATTCCTGTGTATAGATAAGGAATGTAATCTCCAATCCCCAGTGAAATGATAGATATGAATCAGGGCCGTTGATTAATGTTAATCAGAAACCCTAATTCTATCCTGCTGGACCGGGTTTGTTGCGGGTTGAAACCCGCACCCAGTTGAGGTGGATCCGTTCGCGGGTTTATTGGATCTGTGAGAAGGAGACCCAGTACCCGCTTCTGGCCCGTTTGTAAGTGAAATTACTGTCTTGCCCCCGGACTTCAGGATTCGTGCCCAATTTGGACGGCCTCGATTAAACCCCTATTTTTAGCCATATCAACTAGATTTGCCCGTAGCCACGTGCCTACGGCATGTCTTCAGAACGATACAACATATGAAAAGTCTTGTAAACAGTAAATCAGCAATTATGTAGCTGAAGTTTTAATAGTATGACAATAATTAGTTGTAAATAAAAGTCAAATGTTTCAATTAGTATATGGTGAAAAATAATTATAAATTGGGGTATAAAAGTCCATGTTTCCATATATATATATATATATATATATATATATATATAGAGAGAGAGAGAGAGAGAGAGAAAGAGAGAAAGAAATAATTAAATAAATAAATGAGTTATTTCGGGGGGGATTTGAATTTGAATTTTGGGAAACTTTTGGAGGAAAAATGTGTTTTGTGAGGTTAGATCTGGGCCTTTGATTTTTGGGGGATTGAAGAAGAGCCACTTGATAGCTTTCTTTGTGTTTTATTATTTATATATATATATATATATAGAGAGAGAGAGAGAGAGAGTAAAATAATTAAATAAATAAAGGAGTTGTTTTGGGGGAATTTGAATTTGAGTTTTGGGGAGAAACTTTGAGGGGGGGGAATGTGTTTCGTGAGATTAGATCTGGGCCTTTGATTTTGGGGGGATTGAAGGAGAGCCACTTGATAGCTTTCTTTGTGTTTTATTATATAGATAATTGTGTCCAAAAGTTGTAAACACGTATTAAGAAATTGAATGCTCTTTAAGTACGCACCTAACATGGGTGCGTTAGCCATTTGAAAGTACCTGTGCTTCCTAGATATTTAGGATGACATTTCTATTGAAGAAATAACTCTGCCATTGTCCGTCTCAAGCCAGGAATCCGGCCACAAACCAGGTAAGGAGGGTTGCGTTAGACAGTTGATGGCCAGCACAAAACTTTGTCAAATCCTATGAACATGAATCCTAATAATATACACGTAAATGCTAGGATATTCCCTCAAAGCGATGCATTGTGCCTGCCTCCGGGTGCTTCAAAAAATGTGCAGGGGGCATCGCACCGGCGTCCGGGTGCGGTGAAAAATGGACAAGGGTTCTACACCAATCTGTACGTAGGGGTGGTTACCATACCATACCGTATCATCATTACTATACTGTCTACCGTACTGGAATACTTGGTACACAAATTTCTCTACCATTACCGTGCTAAGATTTTGGTACTACCGAGTTTGGTACTACCGGAATATCGGTACGGTATTGGTAATACCATGGTACTACCGGACATCAATTAGCTTAAAAAATTAACATTCATATAAATGGCAAAAGAAGGATAAATAAGCTCAACATAAATATATATATATATATATATATATATATATATATATATATATGAAGAAGTTTCAACATAAATAATTAAATATATATATGTGAAGAAGTTCCAATAATCAGCCAATGTCAATTCTCAAACAAGACTCAGCTAACGGTCCATAATTTAGTCTAACATCTGTGTTTCCAGAGCCCAATCACCGGTAGTACCAAATAATACTTTTAGGGTTTTTTTTTGTTTCACTTTAAGCGATATTATCCAACTTTTTCCCTTTTTTTCCAAGAAAACCCTTATTTATGTTGAAATTTTGTCTTAATTACTCATCTTAATCCTATCAAATATTCTTAGAAAATTGCAGTTTCAACTTTCTAGATTTTATTTTCTCCAAAAATTTAATGCCAACTCACTATCTTTTGTAAATGATGTAAAAAGAATGTCTTGAAAACAGAATTTGTATTAAGAAAACAGTAATTACAATTTCTTGAAATCAGAATCTGTATTGGAAAAAGAATTAGTAATTAAATCATGAAGACTTATTAATAAGAGTGTAGAGGAAAACAAATGTTTATCTCACCCTTCTTTAATCTATGCGCAAAACTCCTGAATATCACTTAAAGTGAAACGGAGGGAGTACAAGTTTCTGTTTAACAATGAAGGAAGAAATCATCACAAAACTCCATTGAAATAACAAATATCGTCAGGCCTGTTCCTTTCAAAAAGCTCTAGAATTCTCACTCAAAACAAATTAAACACATACAGGAATAGAGAAACACCAGTACAAATAATATACAGAAACATACAGTTCAACTGATTAATTGAAAACAGATTCACATAAAAAAATTATCCTCACAAACAAACATACATCACCTGATATAGTGATAAAGAATCGACACAAAATTTAAGATCATGGATAAAAAAACATCAAAATCGCTTTCTCATCCCCTAAATAGTTTAACCCTCAATAAAAGAATTAGCTAAAGACATTTTCTGCCCAATCCTTAATCCACCCAGGCCAAACAACAAATCAGGGTTGTAGACTTTATTGTTGTACAATTTCAGAGATGTATAAGTTTCAATATAATGTATCTTTATGTATGAAAATTAGTTTCAGCATTCTGCAATATGATTGATTCAATATGCTACTCTATTAGATTCAGCATTCTGCAGTATGCTTGTTTAGATATAATTGGATAGCTTCAGCATATAGAGAAAGAATTACAACAATACCTGAAATTAAGAAGATTCATATATAAAGAATGACAACAGTATTGTTATTTTCCTTTCATAACATTTATGATATTTGATGGTTCTTTCATTTCTGTATATTGTTCTACTCCTTTTATTTTCCAGTATGTATCTCATTTAGAAGATTCATATATAAATCAATTTCAGGATTATGATACAAATATACTACATAAATAAGATTTCACCTATATTAACTCCTAAAAAAACACAAAAATTAATTTGATAAATCAAATCAGAATATCTTTTACATCCTAAATTCCTAATTACTTGTGAATAATAATACACAAGATCTCAAGAAAACCCAACAAGAACAAGAAGAAGATGGATCTTATATTAATACATCAACTAAACTCTAAAGTTTACCTAATTAGTGGAAAAATCCTCCAAAAATACCGTACCGATGGGGGCTGAAGAAGGTAGGCGGTGTCGCGACAGCATGGTGCTTCGGCAGCGTAGTGCGTCGGTCAATCAGTGCACATGCCCTAGATTCAAAGAAGAAAAAAAGGAAGAAGGAAAAAAGGAAGAATAATTGAAGTAGTAGTATAACTGGGGTGAAAAATTGAAAAAGAAAATAAGAAAAATGGACCTAGACCTAGGTCTGGGCCTGAGTTTTTAAATATAAAAATTAAATTAAATATATATTAATTACTTGGTATGGTACGGTATACCATGGTATCAGTATTGGGTACCAGTATCATACCATATAATTTCGATATGGTACAATACCGAGATTTCGGTAAGGTATTACCAAGATTTCGGTAATATATAGTATGGTAACGGTATGGTACGGTATGGTACGGTAATATGGTACTTTTTGACACCCCTATCTGTACGTGTGCGGGTAAAGAAGCTAGTCCAGAAAAATAGGCTTAGGTTAGCAACTTGAAATATAGGAACATTGATAGAAAAATGTATAGAACTAGTAGATACCATGATTAGAAGAAATATTAATATAGCTTATTTACAAGAAACAAAATGGGTATGAAAGAAAACTAAAGAGATAGATGGTTTTAAATTATATTATACCGGTAAAATTAGAAATAAAAATGTTGTAGGAATATTAGTAGATAAGAAATTTAAAAGAGATGTAGCAGGTGTTAATAGGAAAGGGAATAGAATAATACAAATTAAACTTGTATTAGAGGAAAACATAATTAATATCATTAGTGCTTATGCACCCCAAGTAGGATTAGATGCACACGTAAATTTTGGAAAGATATTGATGAGATAATTCAATGAGTACCCTTAGGTGAGAAACTATTTATAGAAGAAGATTTCAATGGACATGTAGAAGAAGATAACATGAGATATAAGAAGGTGCATGGAGGACATGGATTTGAAAATAAGAACGATAGTAGAGAGGCTCTATTAGATTTTGTGGCTTCATATGATTTTATACTAGCAAATACTTATTTTAGGAAGAGGGAGGACCATTTGATAACCTTTAAAAGTTAGGCAAATAAGAGCCAGATTGGTTTTTTTATCACTCAAAAGGTGGATCGCTTGATATGTAAAAATTGTGAAGTTATACTGAGAGAGTGTCTAACCTCACAACATAGATTAATGGTATCAGATGGTAAGATTGAAAAATACATATATGCAAGAAAGGAGACTACGAACCCAAGAATTAGGTGGTGAAACTTGAAGGGAGAGAAACTAGAAGTTTTAGAGATAAAATTCTTAAAGGAGCATCATGGAATTTGGAAGGAAATATAAATATGATGTGGATTAAAATGACTACGCTCATAAGAGAAATTTCAAATGAGGTACTTTAAGAATCTAAGGGTAAAGAGTTGCTAAATAAAAAAACATAGTGGTGGCAAGAAGAAATCCAAAATATTGTGAGAGAAAAAAAAAACCGAGAAAATATGGCAAAAGAGTATAAATGAAGAGCAATTGGAAAGATATAAGACCGTTAGAAAAAAAGTTAATAAAGCGGTAAGAGATGCAAAAGAAAAAGTTTATGATGATTTATACACAAAATTAGGTTCAAAAGAAGGAGAAAATAACATTTATAAGCTTGCTAACAAAAGAATAAAAAAACAAAAGATCTGGATACAATTAGGTGTATTAAGAGCGAGAATTCAAGAGTCTTAGTAAAAGATGAGGAAATTAAGGAAAGATGATGAAATTACTTTGAGATGTTATTAAATAAAAAGATTGTGGACAACTTAAATATAGAGAACTCGAGGGAGAGTCGAGAGCATATATTTTTCATAGAATTAGGACCGCAGAGGTTCGAAATGCTTTAGAAATGATGAAAATAGGAAAAGCTTTAGGACCATAAGATATACCCATTGAAGTTTGGAAGTGTCTGGGGGATGTAGGAGTGGGTTGGCTAACAAAATTATTTAATAAAATTTTGAGGACTAAGAAGATGCCCGATGAATGGAGAAAGAGTAATTTAGTATCTATATATAAAAATAAAGGAGATATACAAAGTTGCTCCAACTACCGAGGTATTAAATTAATGAGTCATACAATGAAAATTTGGGAGAAAGTGATCGAACATAGTCTGAGACTGGAAACTACAGTGTATGAGAATCAGTTTGGATTTATGCCTGGAAGGTCAACAATGGAAGCAATTTATGTACTGAGGAGACTTACGAAAAAATATAGGAAGAATAAAAAAGATCTACATATAATTTTTATAGATCTAGAAAAAGCATATGATAAAGTTCCTAGCGACATAGCATGGTGGGTGTTGAATAATAAAAGAGTAACTATTCGGTATATTGAGGTAATTAAGAATACGTATGAAGAGGCAATGACCACAATTAGAACAACCACAGAAGAGACCAGTGATTTTTCTATTACAGTAGGTTTATACCAAGGTTCGGCTTTAAGTCTCTACCTCTTTACTTTGGTTATGGATTAATTGACGCGAGGAATACAAGATAAGGTGTCATGAAGTATCCTTTTGCCGGTGACGTCATCTTAGTAAACGAGACTAGAGCAGAAGTCAATGCTAAATTAGAATTGTGGAGAGAAACTTTGAAAGCTAGCGGGTTTAGGATAAGCAGAACTAAAACAAAGTATATAGTGTATAATGATATTTGGAACACAACTGAGGAAGTAGTGAAGCTTGATAGTCAAGAGATACCTAAGAGAGACCGTTTCGATATTTAGGCTCAATTATACAAAGAGATTGGGAGATTTGTGAAGTTGTTATACATAGGATCTAAGCAGGATGACTTAAATGGAGAAGTGTCAGTAGTGTTTTGTGTGACAAACGTATACCTTTTGAAGAGAAAATTTTATACGAATGCTATTAGACCAGCAATGATGTATGGAACAGAGTATTGGGTTACATAGAAACATGTCCAAAAAATTAGTGTAGCGGAGATGAGAATGTTCAGATAGATGTGTGGTAAAAAAAGGATTAATAGAATCAAATTCGAGCATATGTGAGACATGCTAAAGATTGCTTCAATCCAAGATAAGTTAGGAGAGAATCGCCTCAGGTGGTTTGGACATATCACATATAGACCTAGTAGTACCCCCATTAAAAAGAGTGATTTGATAAATATTGAAAGTAGAGTTAGGGGTAGAGGAAGACCTAAGCTAACTTGGGTGAAAACGAGGAGAAAAAAATATGATAGCTTGTGACCTTATAAAAGATATTGTGCTAAACCGAGCAGAATGGAAAACCAGGATTCATGTAGCCGACCCAACTAGTTGGGGAAAAGGTTTTGTTGTTGTTGTTGTTGTTGTTGTTGTTGTTGTATTTCTATAGAAGAAATACATAAGGTTTTTAATAACAAAACTATGCAGTAAGTCTATCATAATTGACAAAAGCAATTATGCAAGTGCCACTAGGGTGTCGCGCTAGTGAGCGAGAGGTCGGGAGTTCGGATCCCGCTTGCATTATTTTCCTTTATGGAAAAAAATATGTGTGTGTGTGTGGCTACAACCTTGTTCAAGAAGACTTAGAAGGTAAAAGCAATTATTTTATGAAAACGTATAAGAGAAATGCAATGAAAACCATAAGCAATTGTCCATGTTTGACTTGTATGGAATCTCAGCATCTCTTCTTCAAATTGGACTTGTGCATCGGATTTGTATCCATAGGACTCAAGAACAAAGCTATCACTTGGTTCGTGAAGTAGTAATGGTTGGAGGATTCATGTAGTTTAAAGTAGTCTAAATGAGCAAGTCACACCATCTGTATACATGCAATCCAACAAAGTGCTCCCAAATGTTGTACAACAATTCAAAAACCAAACAAATGAATTCTGACGGGGAGTATAGGATCCGATTCAATATAAATTGGGGAGAGCTAATATTCAATTCACTCATTAAATACTCCAATATAGACAGGTTAGGAGAATTTAGGACAATTATAGCTTTCATTCAATTGGACTCCACATAATTTTCCCGACATTGCTAGCCTCAACCCCACAACTCAAAACAGTCAAAACACTAAAAAGAACGTAAGTCCTTTTTCTTCATCTCCCTCCCCTAATCTAAAAACCCAACACCCAATACCTCTAACTCATCCATCATCACCACCACCACCACCACCACCACCATCCGACATCACACAAAAACAACCAAGTCACAAACCCAGCACACATCAACCCCCCACTCAAAAATCCAAACAATACCCATTTCAATTCACCAACAATGTAACTCAAAAACAGTAACAAGATCCATTCTTGCTCTACTCCTAAAGTATTTCAACAATAAATGGGCAAAAATATAAACTTAATTACCTCAAAGATCCGGCAACAAACTCTCTACTCCTTCACCAGAAACCCCACTAGCATTGCCAATGATTCAACAAAACAGTAGGAATCTATAAAGACTGTGATAGTTAGTTGGAGGTTTTGGTTTCTAGTTTTTTTGGGTTTAATAAAAAAAAATTCTTCTTCTTCTTTCTAGTCTTTTTCTTCTTTCCGGCCTCCGCCAGCGGGTGGGAACAGGTATCAAAGTTCTGTACGTATGACGCGAATCTCAAAGCATTTCCGTACTTCTTCATCCTGATCTAACGGTGATTAGCCATGCGTGTAGGAATATCCTGTGTATGTTGTTCCATAGGAATTTATTTACGAGGTTGTGGTGTGGAACCCAGTTTCGTCCTGACATGGTTGAACCGGAGCAGCAGGGAAGAATAGATGCGCTTACTGAGATGTAGGGATGGCAAACGGGTCGGATCGGATCTGGTCGACCCGCGACCCGCCTGTTTAAGCCGGCCCACGAAACCACGGTTTGGGTTCGGGTCGAACCCGTTAACGTTAACGGGTCGACCCGGGTCGCGAAAACACAAAGCCAACCCGTATAACCCGGCCCGGTAACCCGCGAAAAAATAGGCCAACCCGCGGGTCGACCCGCGGGTTGCGAACCGTTTGACCCGTACGGTTCAAACGTTCGACCTGCTTCGGGTCGAACGTTGACCCGCGGGTCCAACGGTCGCAAGACCGTTACTGTACAACAGAGCCGTTATCAACGACTCTTCTTGCCGTTTTTTGTGGTTTTTTGTGTTTTTTTTTAACCCTATAAATACCCCCAAAACTCAAACAAAAAATTCACACCTTACTCTCTTATTCTCTCTACTATTATTAGTCAATTAATTTCAATTTGTGAACAATTGAACAAACAAGGTAGTAAGACATATACACAATCAAATTCCGATCGTATCGAACTCAAAATTCAACAACGTCTTGAAGTCTTCAACTCTCCTCCAACTCCAAGTGATCAAATCTTCAACTCTCCTCCAAGCTCTCCTCGAGTCTTCAATTCCGGATTTCTACTTCTACTTCTATTCTTATTTCCACGGGCTTTTTTATATACGCGTATCCACGGTGAACGTTATCAAAATTTCATATCCCTCTTCTTCAATTTCTATTATTTTTGTAGTTATAATTTTTGTATCTTGTTTGCTTGTTGGTTTCTTTTTATCTTCTCTCTCACAACCCTCTTGTTTTCTAGATTTTTTTTGCAACTTATCATCCCTACATTGTGTAGTTTTTTTTTTTTACATACATTACTATATATAAACATGTCAAGATCACGCGGTAGCGGTCGTAGCCAAAGTAGACAAAATTCCATCGGCACTTTCCGTAGGCCACCAATTGTCCCACATAATGAGCCCGCCGAAGAGTACAATGATCCTCCTACCTAACAATGGGGTACACACGATGAGTTTGTAGGAGACATACAATTAGAAGAAGAACCACAACAACAAGAAACCGAAACAACACAACTCCATAGTGGTAGGAAAACTAGAGGGAAAAGTAGTGATTGGCATAAATTTTACGATTATATCCCGGACGAAAATACACCGGATATAGGTTTGAAAGTTTGTAAAACATGTTCTAAGCAATACAAATGAAAGAGGGGTGAGGGCACAGGTACAATTAAGCGACACATCCTAAGTGTGCATAAAGACCTTCTTGTTGACCTACCCGGCCAACAAAAAATTCACCCTAGGACCGGTCTAGTTGATAGCCACCCTTGTGATCCCGATCTTGTTCGTCGGGAAATAGCCCGATTAGTAATAAAGGAAGAGTTACCATTTTCCTATCCCGAGAGTAGGGAGTTGGAAAATTTTAATTAAACTGCATTAAACCCTCATTTTAGAAGAATCCCTAGAAATACTTGCAAATCGGATTGTTTTAAAATGTACAATGAAATGAAGGACGCTTTGATTGTAATTTTATGGAGTTTAACTTGTAGAGTTAGTTTAACTTCGGATAGTTGGACGGGTTGCAACAATATTCCAATGATGGGAATAACTTGTCA
The DNA here is from genome assembly GCA_017893485.1 of Hemerocallis citrina. NCBI lineage: Eukaryota > Viridiplantae > Streptophyta > Magnoliopsida > Asparagales > Asphodelaceae > Hemerocallis > Hemerocallis citrina. Next base: position 67,641,306 of record CM030366.1, read on the forward strand.
TTGGATCGACAATGATTGGATTCTTCAAAAAAAAATCATATCACTTGCCGCGTTGCCCTATCCCCATAGTGGCATTGAAATAGCAAACCGTATTTTAGAAATTTGTGATATTTTTCGTATTCGCGATAAAATTATGTGTATTAGTTTTGATAATGCATCTAACAACAATGCATCAATTAGTATTTTAAAAACCGCATTGAATCCTCCATGTGACAATATTTTTTATGTTAGATGTGCATGTCATATTTTAAATTTATGTGTTCAAGATGTATTAAAAATAGCCGATCCATATATACTTAAAATTAGAAATTGTGTACATTTTATTGCATTAAGTGGCACCGTATTTCCAGAATGGAAAAATTGGTGTAGGATTTCAAATGTACATTTTATAAAATTTTCAAAGGATGTTAAACACCGATGGAACTCTACTTTTGATTTACTACAGGTTGTTACCAAATATAAAGTATGTATATTTTTGTATCGCAAAAAATATGCCAAATTTTCAAACGACTCTTCCCGATTGGTATTTTGCCGAATCTTTGTTGAAATTTTTAGAACCTTTTAAAACTGCAACTTTCAAATTTTCAAAATCATATGAATCTACTTCTAGTAGCATTTTTATTTCAATAGTTACTATGATGCAAACTTTTAACGAAATGTTAAATGATGCTTTTGTTGGTGATATTGTCAAACCTGCATACACAAATTTTTTTAAGTATTTTAATCCTCCTCCCATGTTGTATTGTGTTGCTACCGTTATGGATCCTTATATGAAATTAGAAGGTACGAAGAGTTTGATTGAAATGTTTTTTAATTTACTTGGGGATAAAAAAAACTGAAATTGATTGCGCTTCTTTTTTAGTTAAATTTGAATCTACATTAAATAACTTGTATGATTATTATGATAGATGTTTTGCTTTTAGTAGTACAACTTCTATAGTTAGTTCTTCTTCTGCTACTTCTAAAAGTAAGGGTAAGAGTAAATTTGATGATATAACATTTAATTTACTTGCACAAATTCAATCCAAAAAACCTAGGACTAATCAACCAAATGAATTAAATTGGTATAACCAACAAGATTCTGAGTCTTCAACTTCTTCACTAGATATTTTACAATGGTGGAAAAACCATGAACACACTTATAGTATTCTTAAATATATGGCTAAAGATCTACTAACTCCTCCTGTCTCTACAGTTACTTCTGAAAGTGCATTTTCTACAAGTGGCAGGGTTCTAACTGATTATAGGAATCGCTTGTAGCCCGATTCGTTAGAGATGTTCATTTGCACTGAAGACTGGCTGAAGGCTGAAGATAGGACACAAGAAAAAGCATTATCTACTTTCACAAGTGGAAGCAGCTCACTGGAACAACAACAACAACAATAACAATAGCAACCAAAATGAAGAATTCAAGACCAACAACAATAAGTCAACAACAACAAATTGAAGGCCATCAAATTGAAGACAATTGCAAATAGATAAAAAATTGTATTAAATCTTTGCTTGTTATTTAGAATTAGGAAAATCAAAAGTAAACTGAAATTGTATATAAGAAATTTGTTATTGTATAAAACAAATTTGTAGAAAATCTTTATTTCTTATTACAAAGTGTGAAACTTGTATAACTTACAAACATATGAATAATAAATCATTTTTTTGTCAATTTCACTCTTTCAATCTTATGATTATTATCACGGTTTTTAATGTTATTATTATTACGACTTTCAATCTTATTATTATTACTAAAATTATTTTTTTTAAGTAAAAAAAAAAATAAAGTTAACTCTCTAACCGGGCCAACCCGCGACCCGACCCGACCCGACCCGGTTGGACCCAAAAGGGTTCACGAGTTGGGCGGGTCGCGATTTCACCACTTCGACCCGGCCCGGTTAACCCTCCGACCCGACCCGAACCCGCCCAAGTCAGCTTCCAACCCGGGCGGGTCCGACCCGACCCGACCCGACCCGGCCCGGTCGACCCGAATGCCAACCCTACTGAGATGAATTACGTGGGCCAAGAAAGGCCCGGGGACGGTGGTTGAGTCGTGGGCCATGGCCTTGTTACCTTTTTTATGATGAGGTATTTACGTTTTTGTCTTTAATATCTCCATTCCTGTGTTGAATCCAGAGGAATACAAATATACATTCATTCTATGTGTTCATAAGACATAATTTGGGGCATATACTTTGTGTTTAATGGTAAGACTCTTAGAGCGTCCACAGTCGTTTCCTATATTTGCCATATTCTCATAATATGAGAAAGTTGATGCTACATTCATTTTCTATTTTGCTATATTTTGGCAAATAAGCTACAGTGAGTTCTCATATTTGAGAAACGAAATGGCGATTCTCATATATGAGAAACGAAGGAGACGGAACATCCGTTGTTTTTTTTAATGGGATCGGACGAAACAAGATCAGACGGTACAAGTTGTATTGTCGGAAAAAATTTTTTAAAAAAATACAAAAAAAAAAAAAAAACAAACGGGACAAGTTGTTCCGTTTGAAGCCAAAATGGCTTGGACGGGACAACATGTCTCGTCCAGCCATTTTGGTAATTAGGCTTAGGTTAATCTTAGGTTAGTTAATTAAGTAGGTAGGTTAGTATATATTTTAATATTTAATTTATTTAATTTATATATTATAATACCTAGTCATTAGTTAATTAACTGTAAAAAAAACGGACGGAACAAGATGTTCCGTCCAACCTCTTTTTTAGTATTTCTTTCTCATATTATAGCAAATCCGACTGTAGCAAATTGTGATTTTTACTATATGCTATTTTGCCATATTCTCAAATATGAGAAATACCATTGTGGATGCTCTTTAAGGGTAGTTTGGTTTGTTGTATAAAAAAAATCAAGATAGTGAACAATCCTCTAGCAAAAGCAATTCCTTAGATTTGTTTTCATAAAATAACTTTGGTGGATATAGATTTACTATAGCAGGAATAGTATTTCATGAAAAATTAGTTTTGTTTGAGTTGTAAGAACACTCTAGCAAAAGTAATTTAAAACATTTTTTAACCTTTTGTTTTACTTGAAATAAATCTCAATTACTTATGACTTAATCTCAATTAATTATGACTTAATCTTAATCCAATACTAATTATGGCTTAATCTTAAACTGATTAGGGCTTAATGGTTAATCTTAATTAGGGCTTAATATTAATCTTAATTAGGACCTAAGAGTAATTAAAGTGGCCTTAGTTAGGGCTTAAAAGTAACTAACGGGCTTAATTAGGGCTTAAGTGTAATTAACAATAATTAAAAGCCATACTGTACCTACCTCCATTTGCAGTGAAAATGAAGTGGGGGGATTTGGTCCTACATCGGCTGTGGAGAGAGGGAAGTTTGAGTTTAAATAGGATTTTGTTAATTTAAATAAGGGGAGACAAAAGCAATTGTAGAAGTGAAGAGAGAGAGAGAGAGAGTGTGTTTGAAAAATAAATAATTAAAAATATACATGTACAGTGGGCTCATTCAAAAAAGTAAACTTGAACTCTATGTGCAGCCAACCAAAGCACAAAAATTTAAAACAAACTCCCCCAGCTCCATTTACGGTCAACCAAAACAGAAAACTCAAACTCTATATGCAGCCAACCAAAGCACCCCTTTAGCAATAAAAAGCAAACTCAGAAGTGGAGAGAGTTACAAAAACAAATAATTAGAATATTTGAAACTCAAACTCTATATGCAGCCAACCAAAGCACCCCTTTAGCAACAAAAAGCAAACTCAGAAGTGGAGAGAGTTACAAAAACAAATAATTAGAATATTTGTAAATAGGTGAGCTGCTAGAGTGAAAACTGGGCTTAAAGTACACATTAAGCAAAAGAAAACTTCTCCAACTCCATGTACAGTCAACCAAAGCACTGTTTAGAGCATCTGTAGTCATTTGCCATGAACCCTGTTAGATATTATAGTTCCATATTGGTGGTAGAGTTGTTTTGATATTTGTTCACCTCCAATATATAGGTGGTAATTTTCATCAAAAAAAAAATATATAGGTGGTATTGTACTTGGTTAAACTCAATTCAATATTCAGTATTGTCTTCATTTCTCTCTGATTTATCTTAACATGGTATCAGAGCCAATTACTCAAATTTTCTCCTCTTAAAATTTTTCCCATCCAAAAATCCTCAAATTCCAAAAAAAAAAAAAGCAAAAAAAAAAGCCATCAGCACCAAAGTTCAAGCCATCGGCCATCAGCAACTCAACAACCCATCAGATCCGACCTCTTCAACTCTAAGCCATAAGCAAGAAGAAGCCATCAGCACCAAAGTTCCAAAGAACTCTTCAACTCCAACTTATCATCCACAGATCCGATGACCTATCATCCGAAGACCTATCATCAACTCCGAACTTCAGATCCGACGACCTTCAGCGTCCTCATATCCAAACTTCATCTTCAGATCCGAACTCCAACTACACATCTGAACTTCAGATCCGAACTTCATCTTCTTCAGATCCCCATTGTAAAAAAAAAAAATATTATTATTATTATTATTATTATTATTATTATTATTATTATTATTATTATTATATATATATATACAGGTCCTACAACTTGATGGCATCTCAGTCTCTACCACATATTTCCGGCTCCACTGACTTCCCAGATGTAACCACCACTCGTTCATCCTCCAGATTCAACAAGCAGCAGCGCCATTCTCAGTCTTCCTCCGGCCTTCTCCCTTCTCCTTACATCACTCATCACCATACTCCACCTCTACTTCCGCCACCGGTAGCACCGCCCTACCCCCTACCCCGATCCAGACACCAGCAACATCTTCCTCCACATTGTGCTCTCAGTCATAGCAGCGATGGTCTTGTTTCTCCTCGCAGTGCTTCTTCCCTCACATCCTCGGCCATGCCCGTCACTTCGGCCTTGCCGTCTCCTGCTGCTTGGGCTAATACTCAGCAACGCCTCACTCAGCTGGAACTACAGCTCATGGGTCAGTTTATCAATGCTGGCTCCTCTGCTCCTGCACTTTCTGCCACTCCCGGTATGAATTCATTCTGGATTTTAGATTTTGGTGCATCACATCATCTCACTAGTAATCAGACACTATTCACTACCTGCACAGCACTTTCCTCTCACTCTCCATCTCTACACACAGCTGATGGCTCACCACTTCTTATCACACACTCAGGGACAATTAACTCTCCCACTCTCACATTACCATATGTTCTCTATGCTCCTCATTTATCAATAAATTTTATTTCTATTAGTGCGTTGTGAAATAGTGGTCTTGTCGTTACTTTTGACTCTTTAGGTTGTTCTGTTACTGATTCCTCCACCGGTGAAGAGTTTGGGCGCGCTAGTCATCAGGGTTGTCTATATTATCTAGATTTTCTTCGTGCACATCCCTCTCCTTCTAGTTTTGCCGGTATTGTTTCCTCTGATGCTGATCTGTGGCACAGACGTTTAGGTCATATTAGCGCATCACGACTTCAGACTATAGCTCGTAGTGGTGCCCTTGGTTCTCTCACTTTTAAATATTTATCTGATTGTCAGGGTTGTCATTTGGCCAAACACATTGCCCTACCCTTTAGTCACAAAAGAACTTCTGAAACCACTCACCCTTTTCAACTTGTTCATTCCGACATATGGGGACCCTCTCCCGTACCATCGTGGAAAGGCTATCTCTATTATGTTACCTTCATCGATGACTTCACTAGACATACATGGGTTTTTCTTATGCGTCAGCGATCTGAGATACCTAATATTTATCGGGTCTTTACAACCATGATTCACACTCAATTCGGTGTACGCATTAAGAATTTTTGATCGGACGGTGTACATGAGTACACTTCAACCACTATGAGAACAATCCTTCAGTCTCACGGCACCCTGTTTCAGCAATCATGCCCTCACACACATGAGCAAAATGGTATAGCTGAACGCAAGCATCGTCACATCCTTGAGACGGCTTGCGCTCTTTTACTCTCCTCTTCTGCTCCTCGTTCCTTCTGGGCTGAAGCTATCATGACCTCTGTTAGTCTCATCAACATTACTCCCTCATCTGTCCTAGCTGGTACAACGCCATACGAGGCTCTTTATCATTCACCCCCCGAATACAGTATGCTCCGTACCTTTGGATGCACCTGTTACGTCCTTCTCCCTCCTACTGAGCGCACGAAGCTCTCCGCTCGTGCTGCTAAGTGCGTTCACTTAGGTCTTAGTCCTGAACACAAAGGTTATCGTTGTTTTGATCCATCCGCAGGTCGTGTCCGCATTTCTCGACATGTATCCTTTGTGGAAGACTCCCCTTACTACCTGACCTCCCCCTCCGAGGATACTAGATTTCTCGATTTTCCAGTTGTTGCTAGCCCCCCGACTTTATCTTCCCGCATTCCTTTTGATCCCACTCCTCTGGCTCCATTCCCATCTCCTGCAGTCCTTACACCTGTTGTTCCCCCTACCGAACCTCCACCTGCATCCCCATAGCAGCCAGCACCCATCCCACCTACTTCCCTACTGACACATACACCTACTCTATCGTCCTCACCCCCACACCCTGTCAGTCCACCACCTCTTCGTCAGTCTACCCGTTCCACTTCTGGTATTCCTCCGGCACGTTATACACCTGATGCCACTGGTCCTTCTGACCAGTTTGGTTTTGCCACCCTAGCTTCCTACTCACCACAGTTTCATGCATATCTCACTGCTATACATTTTACACGTGAGCCCAGAACCTATCAAGACACAATTCAATTTTCTGAATGGAGGAAAGCCATTGCAGAGGAATTCAGTGCATTTGATCAGACTGGCACTTGGGATGTTGTTCCTCTACCAGAGGGCGTTCAGCCTATTAGCTGCAAGTGGATCTTCAAGGTCAAATATCAACTTGATGGATCTATTGAGCGGCACAAGGCCCGTCTAGTAGCCCGAGAATTTACTCAGGAGCATGGCATTGACTATGATGAGACCTTTGCTCCTGTTGCACAGATGACTACTGTTCGCACCCTTCTTGCTGTTGCAACCATCCGCCACTGGCCGTTATACCAGATGGACGTGAAGAATGCTTTTCTTCATGGTACCATATCTGAGGTTATTTATATGGATCCTCCTTCTGGAGTCCCTACTCCTCCTCGTCGTGTTTGTCGACTGCGTCGGGCTATATATGGTTTGAAGCAGGCCCCTCGAGCCTGGTTTAAGTGTTTTCGCCTTGTCATCACCAAGGCTGGTTTTAGTCAGAGTTCTCAGGACCATCCTATGTTTGTGTGGTCATCACCGCAGGGGAGGGTATTTCTACTACTATATGTTGATGATATGATCATTACTGGGGATGACTCTGCCGGCATTGCATCCACCCAGAAATACCTTCACCAGCAGTTTCATATGAAAGACCTTGGTAAGCTACGTTACTTTCTGGGTTTAGAGATTGCTCATGGATTTCAGGGGATACTCATTTCTCAGTAGAAATACACATCAGATATTATTTCCGCTGCATGCCTCTCTGACAGTCGATCAGCTGATACACCCTTAGAGCTTCATGTGAAGCTTCATCCCACAGATGGTGAGCTCCTTCCTGATCCCACTAGATACATGCAGATTGTTGGACAACTTGTCTATTTATGCAGGACCAGATCCGATATTGCTCATGCAGTTAGTATTTTCAGCCAGTTTGTTTCTGCTCCTACATCAGTTCACTACGGTGCTCTTCTTTGGATCCTCAGATATCTTCGGGGCACTATCACTCGCTCATTATTCATGCCTTCTACATCTAAACTAGAGCTCAGTGCATATTCTGATTCAGATTGGGCAGGGGATCCGACTACCAGAAGGTCTACCACAGGTTTCTGTCTATTTCTTGGTGATTCGCTGATCTCATGGCGGAGCAAGAAACAGGCAGTTGTTGCATGTTCTTCCACCGAGGCTGAGTATAGAGCAATGGCAGCTACTACTAGAGAGATTGTTCATGTTCGTTGGTTGTTATCAGATATGGGTGTTGTCCTTACAGGAGCTACTCCACTTTATTGTGATAACTGGAATGCATTGCATATTGCAAGCAACCCGGTCTTTCATGAGCGAACAAAGCATATTGAGATTGATTGTCATTATGTTCGTGAGCGTTTTGAGGCAGGGACCATCTCTCTCCATTCTGTTACCTCTTCCCAGCAGACTGCAGACTTCTTCACCAAATCCCATACAGTTCAGAGATTTCGACAATTAGTAGGCAAACTCACATTATTTGACCCATCGTGAGTTTGAGAGGGGGTGTTAGATATTATAGTCCCATATTGGTGGTAGAGTTGTTTTGATATTTGTTCACCTCCTATATATAGGTGGTATTGTACTTGGTTAAACTCAATTCAATATTCAGTATTGTCTTCATTTCTCTCTGATTTATCTTAACAAACCTAAATTTTCCAAAAAATGGAAAAAAAACCCTCTGTAGTCGTTTGCTAAATACCCAAAATTTGGGTTTGAATGCTACAGTAACCGGCTATATTTGGCAATCGATATGGCAATTGCCAAAATATAGCCGGACGATAGATTACCATCTATCGCTTAAAATTTTACGATCGGACGAAAGATTATATTCCGTCGCTTTACTTTTTTTTTTCCGGACGATAGATAATGTGCCGTCCTATTCAATAAAATAAAAATTTTAAAAAAAATTGTCAGACGGTGTTTAATACACCGTCCTAACAATTTTGAATAAGACAAAATTGTGGGCCGGTGTATTATCCACCGTCCTTCAGGTTTGGATGGGTTTTTTTTGTCTTTTAGTGTCAAAAAAAATTTTTTTGTTTGTTTTTTTTAAAAAAATTTTGAGACGAGAGATAATCGATCGTCTGGCCATATTTTAACTTTCAACAACTACAGCGCACAGCCAAATTTTCTATTTCCAATTGCCAAATACCCAAAAAATTGGTTACAACGACTACAGATGCTCTTAGACACTACAACACGGATCGTCTTCTCCGACATTTTTTACTGGATTCCCCGGCATTTATAAATGCTAGTGTAGAATACACCGGCATTTTTGAAAACGCCGGTAGAAATGCCGGGAAAGCGGGTGTCGCTGTAGAGTGGGGGTCTATATCGGCGTTTTTAACAAACACCGGTATAGATCGAAACATACATCGGCGTTTGTAAAAATGCCACAGTAGGGGGATTTTCAGCTGAAAGGAACTGCTTCTACCCCGGCGCTTTACAAACGCTGGGGTAGGTGTAAATAAAAATAAAAATAAAAGATGCCAGGGTTACTTAGTAACTCCAGGCCAGTTCATCTCATCTGGAGTTCCACACAGTTCAAATATCTTGAGAGAAGTAATGATAGACATGCATCAAGAAATATAGCCAACCAGCAAAATAAATAATGTAGGATATATAAACCGATAACTAAATCATAACCACTCATATTCCATCTATTATAAAGAAGAGATCAACCACTCTGCCATCAGGAGTTGTTGAGACCTTCACTCTATGGATCAAGAAATCAAGTTCACAAAGGACATGAGTGACATCTACACCAAATCATAAAACCCGTGAGAAACCCATCTTCACAACACAAAACCACAAACAATATAAAAAAAGTTGCAAGCATTTTACCATGCAATAGTCCCTTGCGATCCACTGAAAAGAGCTTCAAGAGATACTCCTGATATATTGCAGGTCGAATGGAAACATCATAATAAAATGGAATCGGGTTCGACGGGCATAAAGATAAAAGCCGATTCTTCAGACTTGTAATGCCCTGATTTTTCATTTAATGAAAAATTATTTATTTTGCACGTAGTGTGCACGTGCAATATTTTGGTTAATATTTTCATCAAGATGAGTAAAGATATTTTAATATGTGCTTTTAATTATTTTATACAAAAGCTTTATTTTAATTAGATAAAAAGCCTTTTTCTTTAAGCCCAAAATGTAATTTATTTATTTTATTTTAAAATAACTATTTTGGCCCATAAACTAAAGCCCATGGACTATTTTTATACAACTTGTCATGTAGAATACAATTTAAAGACTATTTTATTTTTATACAAAAATTAAATATACAATTTTTGGGCCTAGTTGCATGCACGTGCACTACACGTACACGTGCAAAATGCACTCTTCCATGGCCGGTTGTGACTTTTTGGAGGGAAACCCAAATTTTGAGTGGTGATCATGGTGTGGTGGTTACTTGGATGTAGGTGGTTATTGCAACTCCTACTTTCATCCTAGCCTTCCATCTTACAACCAACCAATTGATCCTAGCCCTCCATTCCCTTTGACTTTTAGTATAAATACCTCCCATGGCTAGTTCTTCTTGTGCCAAACTATTCTCTTCCAAACCTATAGTCCAATTATATTATCTAGTAGTAATTTTTGTGAGATAAAAGATTGAGTTGTGTGTGGGAGTGGTGCTTGCAACTACAAAAGGAGAAGAGGCCGGCATTCAAAGGGAAGGAGCTCTCGGTTTTGGTGGTTTTGGAGGCTCGAGTGCGGCATTCAAGGAGGAGGAGCATCTCGTTGCAAGGACATTCGTCTAGGAGTTTGCTAATTGTTCTTTTCTTCAACAAGGTGGGTAAATTTTCCTATTTCTAACATAGGAATGCATGCTAGATTAAATTATCAAAATAATGCATGAAAATGACTAATAAGAATGCACATTTTAATTGAAAAGATGATCTCTAATTGATTAACTTATTGATATGCAAGTTATGTGTGTTGTTATTAGTAAAATTTAAGTTGTGTGCAATATGAATGTGGCTATAAATTATGTGAAGGAACATTTGTTAGTAGCTTGAAAAATTATGTGCAAAAGTTAGTACATCGATTGTGTCACTTTTTGTGCTAAATTGGAAACCTTGTATGGCGTGGTAGCGAATAAATTAAGAGGAATTCTTATGTTTGGAAAATAAATAAGAGTAGAGAATTATTATAGAGATTGATAAAATTATAATGTCAAAAAATTTGTATTAGTAGTATGTCACATTAACCAAATTGTATGGTAGAAATGTGTCAATTATGGAGAAAATTATGTCTAATTATTTACAAAATTATTTTCATATACTGGAATACAATTCATGATGGAAAATGATTAATTCGGATTTTTTCAGTATATTAGTAAGAACAATGTGATATGCAACTTCGTTGAACGTCGAAATGTTCTAAATAACAGAGAGTATGGGTTAAATGAAATTGGAATTATACCAGTGACAACCTGAGCTTGTAGCTCAAGTGGTCATAGTGCGCGGTTGGGTTCCTTGTGGTGACCGGTTCGAATCCTTGCGGCACTATATTGTTTCATGTAATTTTTAAAAAAACAAGAATCAGCGATCGAGAGCCTTAAATACCCTCGGCTTTCCCTTTATACCGCTTAGCACATGCGGCCTAGTGGCTTGTGCGGTTGGCTGTGTTCTCTGGGGTACTGGGTTCGAATCTTGCCCTCGGCAAGATTGAAAAAAATTATTTTTTTGGAGTTTTAATTGTCCAAAAAATTATGAAAAAAATATGGTTATTCTTCTAAAATTATATGGGACTTTATAAAAATGATTTGGAAATTATTTACATGAAATAGACTATGATTTGAGAATAAAATGCATAAATAGAACTATGGTTCTATGTGTATACTTTGCGAAAATTATACCTTGCAAAAAGAGTTTGAAACGAAGAATTAGAAGATTATTGTGGTAAAGAAAGAAATTTTATTATGTGATGGATGTGAATTGTTCTCATTCGAGAATAGTGTGAAAAATGTGAATTGTGAATATTCGTTAGTGATGTGAATTTCAAAGTAAAAGTGATAATTGATAAAGCATATGTAATTCATGTATAGTTATGGACTATTTGAACGATTTAGAAATCATGATTGAAAAAGAGAAATGCAATTTGAGTATGATAACTCAACATATGAATTTATGAGTTGAAAATGCTCAAATTAGAAATTGTGAATTGAAAATTGAAACCAAAAAGAGTAGCTAAGTCTCCCCCGGCATTTGGAAATGAAAATTGAAAAGAAAGACCAAGGTTGGTCATATTGAAATGAATGAATAAGTCCGGTTTAGTGGAGAGGCTAACTCTAGAGCTTCGATTCTTGTTCATGATTTTAATAAAAACTAAGGATTAGTACATAGTGGAGACGTGATGAAAGTAGGAGAAAAACACGAGTTGAGGGCCATCGGATTTGCGGCGGAGAGTATTTCACAGGTTCTTCACGACGAGTCGTGACATGACGTGGATACTGCTCCAGGGTACCGTCCTGGTGGTGACACTTGTGGGATGTTTGGTGACTGCATGAGGATCGTGTGCCATGAAGGAGGCTGAATTGCCACAGGTTCTTCACGATGAGTCGTGACATGACGTGGGATTCCCCTCCAGGTTTTCTGTACACGTGCTTGCACTCATAGATCATTTAAGATACCTACCGTAATTATAGTAGTAGATTAAGTCATGGTGAGGGATTGAACCCTACAAAGATGAAGAACGAATAAGAGGCTTGCCCTCGGACCTATGTAGTATGGGATGCATAGAATCCGAACAAGTGCGCATTAGTGTCATCTAATATAAATAATTGCATTAAGGACTAAGTGCACAATCACAACACGACATCAATAGGGTAGTCCCTTTAGTTTGGTATGTGACAAGTTTGTGTTTGCTAAATATGAAAATTAAGTTATACTATTTCCGGCATAGAGAGGATGGCCGTGTATAATGATCGTCGGTTGAATAAACTGACGTACCCATAGTCTTATATGCAGGTAAATGGCTTGATAAAGATTAAAGAGGAACAAATGCTTAAAGATTACTCAATGTTGTTGTATATTTGTTTCATTGTTGTAAATTTTACTTTCGCTGTGCAATGTAAAGTGTAATATTGATGTAAACTCTGATGTAAAGAGAAAAGTTTAAATTTCCTTGTAAAATTATACTAAAGGAAGTGAAAAGATCCTGTAGAACATCTCGAATTCAATGTATTTGGGATTCGGGGCGTTACAGAGTGGTATCAGAGCCACGCTTCTACGCTTTTTGCACTCGTACAAATTTATAAGGAACGACACCCTAAAAGTGGACATTAGAGTGTGTGTTTGAGTCTAGAGATTTAAATGTAAGTGACTTACATTTGTGTTGCTCTATGACTTATGCTTCTTCCTCTCTAATTCTAAGATGGCTGATCACTTCGACCCTGCTGGAGACGATGACTGACATATCATTGAGGAAGAGTACCATCCTGGACAGGCAGATTCCGAGGACGAGTACTATCCAGGACAAGCAGATTCTGACGGAGAAGAATGGCCTGAATCCCGAGAGATCACCCCACCTCCGGATTCATCTGATGACTCTTCTTCTGACGAAGAAGAAGAACCAGTTCCAAATAGTCTTGTGACTTCTCTTCAGAGGCAGGTAGAAACACTGCGAAAGAGAGTCAGATTATTGGAGGCTCAGCTGGCAAAGTGAAAGGACGACTATTCTGTTCTCAGTCATCGGATATGGGAACTCGAGAAGAGGAGGAATTTGACCGATGTGCTGAAGGATGAAGTTGACGAACTACGGGGAGAACTTCGAGAAGCGAAGAGGAACCGTAGGAGTTAGACTGTTATAGCTTCTACTATCTTCCATTCTGATGTCAAGAAATGTTTTTCAATTCGAATGTATAAAGTTTGAAATTCAATGAAATGGAAATATTGACTTGAAAGATCATGTTTCATACTTCGAATTTGATGGAACCTTTTACATCAGAATATGGAATGAAAGCTGTTGTGTTGTTCGATACTGGATCCTCTCATACTTTTGTGTCTCCTAAATTTGCTAAAGTGTTAGGAGTTGAACCGAAGATTATTCCAGGCAAGATCTTAGCAGTAGATACTCCATCAGGGGAAACTCTAACCACTGATCGGTATTATGCTGATTGTGAGATTGTGATTGGAGATCGAATCTTTGGCATTGATCTGATCGATCTGACTATCTTGGGAGTCGATGTATCATTGGCATTGATTGGATTTCGGTGTACAGTGCAAGCATCGAGTGCAAGACCAAGACGGTAACAGTGAAGGCTCCAGGTGGACCTGAAGTCACTTTCCAAGGGAAGAAGAAGTGTTCTAAGCTGGTGGCAGCTATCCGCAAGGAAGAGACTCCTGTGGAAGTGCAAGGGATTCCTGTGGTTCGGGACTATCCGACAGTGTTCTTGGATGATTTTCCTGAGTTACCCCCGCATCGTGATGTAGAGTTCAGCATCACTGTTCAACCGGAAAGTGCACCCATTTCTAAGGCACCGTATAGGATGGCTCCAGTGGAACAGGATGAGGTGAAACGGCAGATTGAGGAACTGTTGGAGAAAGGCTTTATTCAACCTAGTGTGTCACCTTGGGGAGCACCAGTGCTTTTGGTAAAGAAGAAGGATGGATCGATGAGGATGTGTATCGATTACCGAGAGCTGAATAAGGTCACTGTTCAGAATAAGTATCCTATTCCTCGAATTGATTATTTGTTCGATCGTCTACAAGGAGCAGCTGTTTTCTCCAAAATAGATCTTCGATCAGCATATCACCAAGTTCGAGTGAAAGCTGAAGATGTGCACAAAACTGCATTTAGAACTCGACATGGGCATTACGAATTCTTAGTTATACCATTTGGAGTGACGAATGCACCCGCAATCTTCATAGATTTGATGAACAGAGTTCTGAGGCCGTTCATTGATTCTTTCGTCGTGGTGTTTATCGACGATATTCTCGTGTACTCCAAGTCAGAGGAGGAGCACACCGAGCATCTGGCAGCAGTTTTGAAGAAGCTGGAAGAGCAGAAGTTGTATGCCAAGTTATCCAAGTGTGATTTCTGGAAATCTGAAGTGGCATTCCTAGGTCACATCCTTTCTAAGGAGGGAGTGGCAACTGACCCTCAGAAGATAGAGGCAGTGAGAGAATGGGCTAGGCCTACTACAGTGAAGGAAGTCAGAAGTTTCCTTAGAATGACTGAATACTAAAGGAGATTCATTCAAGGTTATGCTCAGATAGTCGTGCCGCTTACTGGACTGACCAAGAAGAATGTGAAATTCAAGTGGACTGAGCAATGTGAGGCGAGCTTTCAGGAGTTGAAAGAGAAACTGACTACTGCACCTATTTTGGCTTTGCCTAGAGCAGGTGTTGAGTATGATGTTTATAGCGATGCTTCACATCGTGGGCTTGGTTGTGTCTTAATGCAAGAAGGAAGAGTAATCCTTATGGGTCTAGGCAACTACGACCGCATGAGAAGAATTACCCGACTCACGATCTGGAGTTGGCTGCGATTATCTTTGCCCTGAAGCAATGGAGACACTACGTGTACGGTGAGAAATTGAACATATACACGGACCACAAGAGCTTGAAGTATATATATCAGCAGAGGGATCTGAATCTGAGGCAGCGGAGGTGGTTGGAAGTGCTTGAGGACATGCGACCTGAGATCAAGTATCATCCTGGGAAGGCTAATGTTGTTGCTGATGCACTTAGTCGCAAGAGCAGCCAGTTTGATTACGACTCAAAAGCATCTGATTGAGGAATTGGACCGAGCAGGTATTGAAGTTGTCTTGCAAGGATTGGGAGCATCTTTAGCTCAGTTGAGGATTCAGCCTACTTTGAATGGAAGGATCATTGCAAGTCAGGAGGATGATGCTGATATCTTGGAGATGAAGGAGCAGGTTGGTGCTGGCAGGTTGCCCGGATTTCAAATTAGGGATGGAGTACTGTGGTTCGGAGATAGGCTATGTGTTCCAAATCAGGCGGATCTGAAAGAGAGTATTCTTCAGGAGGCACATGCTACTCTTTTGTCGGTACATCCCGGGAGTACTAAGATGTACAAAGACATCAAACAGCATTTCTGGTGGTCAGGTTTGAAGCGGGATGTGGCTGAATTTGTGGCGAAGTGTGAGGTTTGTCAGCAAGTCAAGCCGAAAATCAGAGACCCGGAGGTCTATTACAGCCGTTACCTATTCCGGAATGGAAGTGGGATAACATCAGTATGGATTTCATTATGGGATTGCCTACGAGTCCTAAAGGCAATGATGCGATTTGGGTTATAGTCGATCGACTAACCAAGTCCGCTCACTTTTTGGCAATGAAACTCACTGCTTCGATGGACAAGTTAGCTGAGTTGTATGTTGGAGAGATCGTCCGGCTTCATGGCGTTCCGTCAACTATTGTGTCTGATCGAGATGCACGGTTTACTTCGCATTTCTGGAGGAGTCTTCAGACAGCTTTGGGTACCAAGACAGATTTCAGCACTGCTTTTCATCCGCAAACCGATGGGCAGACCGAGAGAGTCAACTGTATTCTTGAGGATATGCTTCGGTGTTGTATACTAGACTTTGGAGGCAGTTGGGAAAGGCATTTACCTTTGGTAGAGTTTGCCTAGAACAACAGTTTTCAGGCTAGCATCGGGATGGCGCCGTATGAAGCTCTGTATGGCAGGAAGTGCAAGACACCTGTTTGTTGGTTTGAAGTTGGGGAGCATCAGTTGTTTGGTCCTGAGCTTGTACAGAAAACCTCTGAGAAGATTATTCTGATCAGGAAAAGGTTGGTAGAAGCTCAGAGCAGGCAGAAAAGCTATGCAGACAACCGGAGAAGGGACCTTGAGTTTGAGGTTGGTGACTTCGTCTTTCTGAAAGTATCACCCAGTAAAGGTGTGGTTCGATTTGGCAAAGGCAAAAAATTAGCCCCGAGGTTTATAGGCCCGTACAAGATATTGAAAAGGATCGGGAAAACTGCTTACCGGCTTGAGTTACCGGAGGAGTTATCTCAGGTGCACAATGTCTTCCATGCGTCTATGCTGAGAGGTTATATTCCAGATCTGAGTCATCATTTGCCTGAAGTGCCGGAAGGTTTGCAGTTGGATCGAGTCTCCTGTCGAGATTGTTGATCGTCGAGAGAAAGTCTTGAGGAATAAGACGATACCGATGGTCAAGGTAGTCTAGAGAAATCATTTGGTTGAAGAGGCTACTTGGGAGTCTGAGGAGTGGATGTTGAAGGACTATCCTGAGCTTTTTGCTTGATTGTATTTTTGTATCTTTTTGTTCTTGTTGTGAGTGTTTGTTTTCTCGCTCTTGGCTATAGTTCCGGGGACGAAACTATTCTAAGGAGGGAGTGTTGTAATGCCCTGATTTTTTATTTAATGAAAAATTATTTATTTTGCACGTAGTGTGCACGTGTAATATTTTGGTTAATATTTTCATCAAGATGAGTAAAGATATTTTAATATGTGCTTTTAATTATTTTATACAAAAGCCTTATTTTAATTAGATAAAAAGCCTTTTTCTTTAAGCCCAAAATGTAATTTATTTATTTTATTTTAAAATAACTATTTTAGCCCATAAACTAAAGCCCATGGACTATTTTTATGCAACTTGTCATGTAGAATACAATTTAAAGACTATTTTTTTTTTACAAAAATTAAATATACAATTTTTGGGCCTAGTTGCATGCACGTGCACTACACGTACACGTGCAAAATGCACTCTTCCATGGCCGGTTGTGACTTTTTGGAGGGAAACCCAAATTTTAAGTGGTGATCATGGTGTGGTGGTTACTTGGATGTGGGTGGTTATTGCAACTCCTACTTTCATCCTAGCCTTCCATCTTACAACCAACCAATTGATCCTAGCCCTCCATTCCCTTTGACTTTTAGTATAAATACCTCCCATGGCTAGTTCTTCTTGTGCCAAACTATTCTTTTCCAAACCTATAGTCCAATTATATTATCTAGTAGTAATTTTTGTGAGATAAAAGATTGAGTTGTGTGTGGGAGTGGTGCTTGCAACTACAAAAGGAGAAGAGGCCGGCATTCAAAGGGAAGGAGCTCTCGGTTTTGGTGGTTTTGGAGGCTCGAGTGCGGCATTCAAGGAGGAGGAGCATCTCGTTGCAAGGACATTCGTCTAGGAGTTTGCTAATTGTTCTTTTCTTCAACAAGGTGGGTAAATTTTCCTATTTCTAACATAGGAATGCATGCTAGATTAAATTATCAAAATAATGCATGAAAATGACTAATAAGAATGCACATTTTAATTGAAAAGATGATCTCTAATTGATTAACTTATTGATATGCAAGTTATGTGTGTTGTTATTAGTAAAATTTAAGTTGTGTGCAATATGAATGTGGCTATAAATTATGTGAAGGAACATTTGTTAGTAGCTTGAAAAATTATGTGCAAAAGTTAGTATATCGATTGTGTCACTTTTTGTGCTAAATTGGAAACCTTGTATGGCGTGGTAGCGAATAAATTAAGAGGAATTCTTATGTTTGGAAAATAAATAAGAGTAGAGAATTATTATAGAGATTGATGAAATTATAATGTCAAAAAAATTGTATTAGTAGTATGTCACATTAACCAAATTGTATGGTAGAAATGTGTCAATTATGGAGAAAATTATATCTAATTATTTACAAAATTATTTTCATATACTGGAATACAATTCATGATGGAAAATGATTAATTCGGATTTTTTCAGTATATTAGTAAGAACAATGTGATATGCAACTTCGTTGAATGTCGAAATGTTCTAAATAACAGAGAGTATGGGTTAAATGAAATTGGAATTATACCAGTGACAACCTGAGCTTGTAGCTCAAGTGGTCATAGTGCGCGGTTGGGTTCCTTGTGGTGATCGGTTCGAATCATTGCGGCACTATATTGTTTCATGTAATTTTTAAAAAAACAAGAATCAGCGATCGAGAGCCTTAAATACCCTCGGCTTTCCCTTTATACCGCTTAGCACATGCGGCCTAGTGGCTTGTGCGGTTGGCTGTGTTCTCTGGGGTACTGGGTTCGAATCTTGCCCTCGGCAAGATTGAAAAAAATTATTTTTTTGGAGTTTTAATTGTCCAAAA
Source organism: Hemerocallis citrina (assembly GCA_017893485.1). Taxonomy (NCBI): domain Eukaryota; kingdom Viridiplantae; phylum Streptophyta; class Magnoliopsida; order Asparagales; family Asphodelaceae; genus Hemerocallis; species Hemerocallis citrina. The sequence goes on from CM030366.1 coordinate 67,660,101, forward strand.
ATTATGAAAAAAATATGGTTATTCTTCTAAAATTATATGGGACTTTATAAAAATGATTTGGAAATTATTTACATGAAATAGACTATGATTTGAGAATAAAATGCATAAATAGAACTATGGTTCTATGTGTATACTTTGCGAAAATTATACCTTGCAAAAAGAGTTTGAAACGAAGAATTAGAAGATTATTGTGGTAAAGAAAGAAATTTTATTATGTGATGGATGTGAATTGTTCTCATTCGAGAATAGTGTGAAAAATGTGAATTGTGAATATTCGTTAGTGATGTGAATTTCAAAGTAAAAGTGATAATTGATAAAGCATATGTAATTCATGTATAGTTATGGACTATTTGAACGATTTAGAAATCATGATTGGAAAAGAGAAATGCAATTTGAGTATGATAACTCAACATATGAATTTATGAGTTGAAAATGCTCAAATTAGAAATTGTGAATTGAAAATTGAAACCAAAAAGAGTAGCTAAGTCTCCCCCGGCATTTGGAAATGAAAATTGAAAAGAAAGACCAAGGTTGGTCATATTGAAATGAATGAATAAGTCCGGTTTAGTGGAGAGGCTAACTCTAGAGCTTCGATTCCTGTTCATGATTTTAATAAAAACTAAGGATTAGTACATAGTGGAGACGTGATGAAAGTAGGAGAAAAACACGAGTTGAGGGCCATCGGATTTGCGGCGGAGAGTATTTCACAGGTTCTTCACGACGAGTCGTGACATGACGTGGATACTGCTCCAGGGTACCGTCCTGGTGGTGACACTTGTGGGATGTTTGGTGACTGCATGAGGATCGTGTGCCATGAAGGAGGCTGAATTGCCACAGGTTCTTCACGATGAGTCGTGACATGACGTGGGATTCCCCTCCAGGTTTTCTGTACACGTGCTTGCACTCATAGATCATTTAAGATACCTACCGTAATTACAGTATTAGATTAAGTCATGGTGAGGGATTGAACCCTACAAAGATGAAGAACGAATAAGAGACTTGCCCTCGGACCTATGTAGTATGGGATGCATAGAATCCGAATAAGTGCGCATTAGTGTCATCTAATATAAATAATTACATTAAGGACTAAGTGCACAATCACAACACGACATCAATAGGGTGGTCCCTTTAGTTTGGTATGTGACAAGTTTGTGTTTGCTAAATATGGAAAATAAGTTATACTATTTCCGGCATAGAGAGGATGGCCGTGTATAATGATCGTCGGTTGAATAAACTGACGTACCCACAGTCTTATATGCAGGTAAATGGCTTGATAATGATTAAAGAGGAGCAAATGCTTAAAGATTACTCAATGTTGTTGTATATTTGTTTCATTGTTGTAAATTTTACTTCCGCTGTGCAATGTAAAGTGTAATATTGATGTAAACTCTGATGTAAAGAGAAAAGTTTAAATTTCCTTGTGAAATTGTAGTAAAGAAAGTGAAAAGATTCTGTAGAACATCTCGAATTCAGTGTATTTGGGATTCGGGGCGTTACAAGACTCATCCACAGAATGTGGTTAAACCAACTGAACATGAAGCTAAAACTAAAAGCACTGCAAAACATATATTAAATGAGTGAACATGAACATGGAGCTTCCTATATATTTCATTCCAGGTATATGTAGTTCAAGCATGTTCTCTGTAAATTTGTGAGGACAACATAAAAAACAATACAATATGGAATCTGTGTATAACCAAAACTAAGATAAGGTTGAAACGACCAAGTAGTCTGCTAAAACTATTATCTTCAGTTTCCAAAAAGCAAAAAAATCAGTAAGTAGTTAATTACCTGGGTGTCAGCAATAGAAACATTAACAGTTGCCTATTATATGGTGCACTTCCAATGCTGCTATATCTTTCTTTGCAGCAAGATCCCTTGCAATATTGTTCAACAATGAACGTTTTTTTAAAAAGTAAATGGCATTCTGAACCACATCAATTGAAGACAAGTCAAAAGATGCCTATTATATGGTGCATTTGACCAACCATGCACTATACAGTTACATATTCACACATCTACTCTAATAAGTAGATTACTTAGAAATTATTTATACACTGAAGAACCTATATTAGTGCAGACAATCAAACCAATCAGACTTCAAAAGAGTGCCACTGCTACTTATGACCATCCAATAACTAAATGATGAAAATTAGCTTCAAAACATCCACTAAAACACTTAACGGAAGTTGATTCTATATAACAGACAGTTCTCAATTTAATTATTGGACATTCCTATTTTAATCCTGTCTTTGTTTTTTTTTAATAATCACAGTAGTTGTAGGTTGTTAGTGTTTGTTTAGAAAGGCTAGTTTTGATATAGGTTTAATTAGTAAACCCCCCACACCCACCACCTGGGAGTAATAAGCCTACTTAAGATCCCTTGCAATATCATAAGAAATACAACAATGCCACAAATTCAACCACAATGTAATCAAGTTTTGCATGCAATAAAAAAAAACTTCAGAAGGTACGTTCTCTCACCCTGATCTCATCGTCAACAACTTCAATTTTCCTAGAAACACACAATTCAACTAAAATTCTCTACATTGATACTCCAAATAATATTCAAATAAGCACAAGATTGATCCTGACCTGCAACCTCTCCGAAAGCAAAGATTGCAACAGCGTGCAATCTCCTCGCCTCATCCGCTACTCATCCGGACAAATATCGCAATCTCCCAACCAAACACTACCCGAAAAAACTTACCTAAATCCTGAAAACTCCAAGAATTAAGAACAATCAAACAACAACAATTCCAGACCTAGGGTTTGTGTAGAGAGAGAGTGAGAAGAGATAATAATTTTTTTTTTCTTAATTCAAGAATAAACCTAGGGTTTGTGTAGAGGAAGGGGCGATGGCGGAGGAGGGGGCAGCGATGGGGCGGTGATGGGGGAAGGGGCGATGGCGGGGGAGGGGGGACCGGTGATGGGTGAAGGGGCGACGGCAGGGTAGGGGCGTGGCGATGGGGCAGCAATGGGGGAAGGGGCGACGTCGGAGGAGGAGGCGGCGATGGGGGAAGGGGCGACGGCGGGGGAGGGGGCGGCGATGGGGCGGCAATGGGGAAAGGGGCGACGTCGGGGGAGGGGGGCGGATTTGTGAGGAGGGAGATGGAGAGATTAGAAAAAAATTGGGGGAAAGTAAAATGAGAGAGAGCGCGCGCGAGCGCCAGCTGAGTTTCGACTTATCCGTAACCTTCACCGGCGTTTCTACGAAAAAACGCCGGTGTATACCTACATATGCCGGCATTTTTCAAAAACGCCGGTGTAGTGTTGAATTTTTTGTCCCCACAGATTACCTGGTTTCTATTGCGGCGTTTCTACCACAACGCCGGGGTAGAAACGCCGGAGTAGAACCATTTTGTTGTAGTGAGACTTCTTACAACACATTTACAACCAACCAAACCATCCGTAAGATATCTAAGAAATGACTTAGGGTGTGTTTAGCCCAGCTTTTTTTGGGCTTTAAAGGTACTTCAGAAGGAGAAGCCGAAAGTAGAGCTTTGAAATTAAAAGCTAAAGCTGTTTGGATAGTCAGCTTTTTTTTAACTTTAAAGCTACTTTTAAGCTAGAAGTTGTTTGGTATAAGATATCAATTGTAAGCTACTTTTATACTTAATTTAAGTTTTTGATTTTATTTAAGAATAAAATATAAGTTATCAAATTATAAAAAAATATCTTTATATTACTAATAAATAGTTTTGGTTCTCTAAGCAATTTGCAATCCCTTTCAGTTGAAAACTATTTCTGGTGAATTGCCGGTGTAGATACTGAAACTGAGCAACTTGACATTGTCGAATCTTGAAGCTGAGCAACATTGGCAAGTTATGGAATTTGAAGTCGTTGGATCTCAGGTGATGTTCCTGAAGGGTTCACTAGCTTATGGAGCTTGCAATTTCTTAACCTTTCGAGCAATTCATTCACTGGTTCAATACCTGCAACTTATGGCTATCTTCAATTTCTCCAAGTGTTCTCCCTCTCAAACAACAATCTCTCCGGTTCGATCCCTGTGGAGCTCGGAAACTGCTCTAATCTTACCATCATTCAGTTCAGATCAAACCAACTATCGGGTGCCATTCCAGTTGAGCTCTCCAGGCTTTCCAATTTAGTAGAGCTTGATCTTGGCTATAACCTTCTCATAGGTGAAATCCCATCAGAAATCTCACGATGCTCTTCGCTGGGCACTCTCCGATTAGACCACAACCGTCTCTCTGGCGACATCCCAAACTCCATGTCGAATTTGTCAAAGTTACAGACAGTGGATCTCTCAGCAAATAGTCTCACTGGTGCCATCTAAAGGAGAAGATAAAAAGAAGAGAATGGTATGTTCGGCGAGGAAATGGAGGAAGGGGAAGGGGAAGGGGTTGGGGAAATTTTTTTGATTTAGGATTTGGGTTTGGATACGTGAAGGGATAAAAAGAAGAGAACGGTAGAAAAAAAGAGAAAAGGAGAAGCCAGAAGTAGATCTGTAGGGCTTCTTTTGGAGCTCCTTTTCTTTATAAAAAATAAGCTGCTTCTACTTTTTTTGGGCTTTTCAAAATATGTGTTTGGCCCAGCTTCTCCTTCTAAAGGAGAAGATAAGCTAATTTTAAGCTGGGCCAGACACTACCTTATGCTTGCACTTTTAGTTCACTATAAATGTAAATATAAGGTGAGTTTAGTGTGTGCAGTAGAGGCTGCAGCCTTGTTAAAATATTTTAAAAACCTAATTTCAAGTAAAATATCAATAGATATACTCTCAATCTTTCTAGAAAAATAAATGATTTGTAAATTCGTATGTGTGTTCTACTAATAATTCCAAAATTGCATTTCCCGCAATAATATGTCGGTTCGTGGACAGAACTAAATGATTAGAATATTTGTAAATAGTGGAGCTGCAAGTGTGAAAACTAAGCTTAAAGCATACATTAAGCAAAAGAAAACTCCTCCAACTCCATTTACAGTCAATCAAAGCACTGTTTAAACTTCTTACAACACATTTACAACCAACCAAACCATTCCTAAGATATCTAAGAAATGACTTATGCTTGCACTTTTAATTCTCTATAAATGTAAGTATGAGGTGAGTTTAGTGAGTGCAGCAAAGGCTACAGCCTTACTTGTTAAAATATTTTAAAAACCTAATTTCAAGTAAAATATCAAAATATATACTCTCAATCTTTCTAGAAAAATAAATGATTTGTAAATTCGTATGTGTGTTCAACAATTGCTAATAACTCTAAAATTGCATTTCCAGCAATATTATGTCTGTTCGTGGTCAGAATATGAGAGTTTACTATTATCATATGGATTTTCTTATCATAATTTATCTCATGGACAAATTCGCTCTTGAAAGAGGATCATTCAATCCGGATATCGAAAAGGAACATTGTATCTTCTAGCTCAACCATGAAGCAAGAAATTAAAAGAACTGCAACAAATATAAAAAGAAGAAACAAAAAAGATCAACTGAGAATGAAAGGAGAGATCTTGCTATGACAAATGTCTTCTTTGCAGATATGCTACAGTGAAGCAAAGTTAAAAGAAAAGAAGAAAGGGGTGGGGGGCTTAAAAAGCAAAATGTTTTATTTACTTTAAAGCAAAAATGCAAAATGCTTGCCCCCTCCAACAATATAAAATGGGCTCTACCATCCAAAATGGAAAATCTTGTCACGCATCCACCGATTAATTTTCCAGAATTTTTCTCATTGCCCATACTTTGGAAATAATTAACTGGGCCAGGTTCAGGGTTTATAATTTCTAATATCTAATCTCTAATTTCTAATCTCTAATATTATAATGAGAAAGTTGAAGTTGTCATTTGTGGACAACCTGTAATTTGTAGACAATCAATTATCTAATATTAACCCTTTATTTTTAAATGGGAGCTATATTAACCATTCATTTACTAAACTGTTATTAGTTAGCATAACACCCATAAAGTTTAAATTTATTTACGACGTAATTATTTACAGAAGTGTCACTCATATAATATAAAAGTTTGTGCCACTATGGGTAATTTGTAAAGAGTATGTGATGAGTAAAGAGAGGTCTCAGATTCGATGCCAGATCATTACGTCTAAGTATTTACTTTAAAAAAATATATTTATTAGGATGTGCAAAGCATGTTCAGATTACTAGTAAATTCTAATATTATAATGGGAGAGTTGGGGTTGTCATTTGTAGACAACCTATAATTTGTAGACAATCAACCATCTAATCTCAATCATTTATTTTTAAGGGGAAGTTATATTAATCATTCATTTACTCAACTGATGTTAGTTACTATAATATCCTCAAAGTTTAAATTTATTTACGACATAATTATTTACAAAAGTGCCACTCATATAATATAAATGTTGGTGCCATTATGTGTAACTAGTATTATACACGTGCTGCGCACGTGGAGAAAATGGGGGGGGGGGGGAATGAAAAGGGCAAAAAAATTTCTACCAACACGTGCATTGCACGGGTTGGGATATGGACAAATTACACTAAGGTCTTCTCCCATTATAGTAGTAGAGATTTGTAAAGAGTATGTGATGAGTAAAAATGGGTCTCATGTTCGAGGCCAGATTACGTCTTAGTATTTACTTTAAAAATTATATTTATTAGGACGTGGAACGCACGTGTAGATTACTAGTAATCTCTAATATTATAATGGGAGAGTTAGGGTTGTCATTTGTAAACAACCTGTAATTTGTAGACAATCAACCATTTAATCTCAACCATTCATTTTTAAGAGGAAGTTATATTAATCATTCATTTACTCAATTGTTGTTAGTTACCACAATACCCTTAAAGTTTAAATTTATGTACGGCATAATTATTTACAAAAAGTGTCACTCATATAATATAAAAGTTGGTGCCACTATGGATAATTTGTAAAGAGTATGTGATGAGTAAAGAGATGTCTCAAGTTCGAGGCCCGATTACGTTTTAGTATTTACTTTAAAAAATATATTTAATAGGATGTGCAAAGCATGTGCAAATTACTAGTAATCTCTAATATTATAATGAGAGAGTTGTGGTTGTCATTTGTAGACAACCTGTAATTTGTAGACAATCAACTATTTAATCTCAATCATCTCTAATATTATAATGAGAGAGTGAGAGTTGGGATTGTCATTTGTCAACATACAAACCCATACGTTGCACGTGCAACTCCAACTCTCCCATTAATTATAAAAAAAAACAAACAAATAAAAAAAGTTCCACCTATTTAAAATGTGTAGCGCACGTGCAAAACAATTTTATAAATTTTTTTAACACTAAATATGCACATGTTGCACGTACAACTCAAATTCTATTTATAAATACGTGCATTGCACGTACAAATTGTAGCTTTACCTTCAAAATATTTTTCCCAATTACGTGCAATGCACATCCAACTCCAAAATTATTTCTTAACACGTAATTTGCACGTGAAAATCCTCCAACTCTTATCAAAACGTGCATCGCACGTGAAAAATACTAGTTCAATTTTAAGTAAAAGTTATATTAATTATTTATTTACTCAACTATTATTAGTTGCCATAATACCTTCAAAGTTTAAATTTATTTATGACATAATGATTTACAAAAGTTTCACTCATATTGTCACGCTCCGCTTCCCAAAAGGAATACGGAATACGGTACGTGACTAAGCCCAGCGGATAGCTTTCACCATCCATAAGTTGTACGGATCTACTTGACTCAGCACAACAGTAAATATAAAAATATACTCAACCAGACATGCATAAAAAATTATAAATCAACAGTATTTATTCGCAACAATAATGAATGTCCCAAACAAATACGAGATCTGAAACAAAACAATATCCTGGGACTACAAGCCCAAACACAAGTCTCAATGCAGTACATGAATAAAATAGTTCAACAAAACATTAAGTAAATTTTCCAGTGCGCAGCTCAAAACTTTTGCTCACCAACTCCAGTAGGCAAGTGATCACCAAAACCTGCTCATATAGCAATTACAGGAAAAATATGCAGACAAGAAAACATAATGCCCGTTAGATGCAAGTTCCAGGCCGCAAGTAGTCAAGCAGAAAAATGCAAAAGGGAAATATGAAACAAAACAGTAAGTACTAACATGGAGATAAGCAACAAAGGATGACAGTTTATAGATAACCGGAAACAGTGGATAAAAAGTGAAGAGTATAACAGCAACAGTAACATTAATGGGTCAACAGTAACAGTAACAGTAACAGTAATGGGTCAACAGATCGGGCTGTGTCGACAGGAACAGGACGTGTTACACACATCCGGAGGTACGAGCTAGGGATGGCGAACGGGTCGAGTGGGCCGGGCCGGGCCCAACCCGTACGGGTTGGCACGTATACTTAGCTAGTCCGGGCCGGGCCGGGTCGGGCTAAGTTTTCGTTTGGGTGGCCCGCCCAACCCGTGAACCCTTTAGGGTTCAACCCGGGTTGGGCCGGGTCGACCCGCGGGTTGGCCCGTTTAATTTTTTTTTGGTAGCTTTAATTAAAATAATAATAATAATAATAATAATAATACTAAGTAAGTAATAATACTAATAAACAATAAAAATCATAATAATAATAATAAGATTGAAAGAGTGAAATTGACAACAAATTTTGAAATATTATTCATATGAATTTAAGTTATACAATTTTAACAATTTATAACGAAATGAAGAATTCAATTCACAAATAAGTTTTATAAAATAACATATTTCTTATATACAATTTTAATTGAGTACAAGTTTTCTAATTTGACATAACAAGCAAAGCTATTGTTGTTGTTGTTGTTCTTCGGGCAAGTTGCTCCCACTTGTGGAACTTGATAGTGCTTTCCCTTACGTCCTATCTTCAGCCTTCAGCCAGTCTTCTGTGCAAACGAGCATCTCTAACGCCTCGGGCTTCAACCGATTCCTGTAATCAGATAGAACCCTGCCACTTGTAGAAAATGCACTCTCAGAAGCAACTGTAGAGACATGAGGAGTTAGTAAATCTTTAGCCATAATTGACAGAATACTAAAAGTGTGTTCATGTTCTTTCCACCATTGTAAAATATCTAGTGCAGAAAGAGTAGGTTCAGTATCCTGTTGGTTATACCAATTTAATTCATTTGGTTGATTAGTCCTAGATTTTTTAGATTGAATTTGTTCAAGTAAACTAAATGTTCTATCACCAATTCTACTTTTACCCTTACCTTTAGAACTACCAGAAGAAGAACTAACTACAGAAGTTGTACTATTAGAAGCAAAACGTCTATCATAATAATCATACAAGTTATTTAACGTAGATTCAAACTGAACTAAAAAAGTAGCGCAATCAATTGTTAATTCTACATTGTCCTCTAAATATCCAAAAAACATTTGTATCAAATTCTTCGTACCTTCTAATTTGATACGGGGATCCATAACAGTAGCAACACAAATCAACATAGGAGGAGGAAAATAATACTTCAAAAATTTTTGAAATGCAGGTATTACAATGTCACTAATATAGGGATCATTTAACATTTCGTTAAATATTTGCATCATGCTAACTAATTCAATAAAAATGCTACTAGAAGTAGATTCATATAATTTTGAAAATTTTAAAGTTGCGGTTTTAAAAGGTTCTAAAAATTTCAACAAAGATTCGGCAAAAAACCAATCGGGGGGAGTCATTTCAAAATTGTGCACATTTTTTGCGATACAAAAATCATTTACAACTTCTTTATAATCGGTGACAACATTTAGTAAATCAAAAGTAGAATTCCATCGGTGTCTAACATCCTTTGAAAATTTTCTAAAAGGAACATTTCTAACCCTACACCAAGCTTTCCATTCTTGTAAAATGCTTGGACTTAATGCAATGAAATGTACATAATTTCTAATTTTAACTATATATGGATCAGCTATTCTTAATGCATCTTGAACACATAAATTTATAATATGACATGCACATCTAACATGAAAAATATTATCAGATGGAGGATTTAATACAGATTTTAAAGTAGTAATTGCTACATTGTTGTTAGATGCATTATCAAAACTAATAGCCATAATTTTATCGCGAATATGAAAAACATCACAAATTTCTATAATACGGTTTGCTATTTCAGCGCCACTATGGGGATACGGCAACGCCGCAAGTGATATGATTCTTTTTTGAAGAATCCAATCATTGTCGATCCAATGACAGGTTATTCCCATCGTTGGAATATTGTTGACATCCGTCCAACAATCCAAAGTTAAACTATCCCTACAAGTTAAACTCCATAAAATTGCAATCAACGCGTCCTTCATTTCAACATACATTTTAAAACAATCCGATTTGCAAGTATTTCTCGGAATTCTTTTAAAATGAGGGTTTAAGGTCGTTTGATTAAAATTTTTCAAGTTTCTACTCTCGGGATAGGAAAATGGCAACTCTTCCTTAATGACTAATCGGGCCATTTCCCGACGAACAAGTTCGGGCTCATAAGGGTGGCTATCTACTTGACCGGTCCTAGGATTGAATTTTTGTTGGCCTTGTATTTAATCAAGAAGTTTTTTATGATTATGTTGGATGTGCCTACTAATTGTACCGGTGCCGTCACCCCTCTTGAATTTGTATGTTTTACTACATGTTTTACGCACTTTCAAACCTATACCCGGATTATGTTCGTCCAGGATATAATCATAAAACTTATGTCAATCGCTAGTTTCTCCTCTACTTTTCCTACTACTACGGGGTTGTGTGGTTTCGGTTTGTTGTTGTTGTTGTTGTTGTTCTTCTAATTGTATGTCGCCTACAACATCGTCGTGTGTGCCCCATTATTCCATAGTAGGATCTGATGGAACTGAGATGAATCCCAGGACTACGGATTGGTGTGCGTATCGATCGTTAAAGATAAACAGATTGCTTAATTGTGATCTAACCCTATACAGCGGAAACTAGGGTTCACAAAGTATACCTGCGGTGAGAAGAAGACGACAACGACCCCAAGATCTTCTGCACGTATTCCTTCCTCGGGTTGGACGTCGTATGGGCGACGATCTCCCAACCTTTCTCCCTTGGCTGATCTCTCTTTCTCTCCTTACGTGAATCACGAGATTTGAGAAAAAAATCTTGTATTTCAGATTGTTCATGACGGCCAGAGAAAATAGAGGATATATATAAGGCTACGGCAGGGACCATGAGGAGAAATTAGGGTTAGGTCTCCTAACGGATCTGGGTATCCCGTGTTCAGCCCGAACACACAACCCAGGCCCATTAACAATAGCTCGGTCCACTAAGGAGCTATTGTTGCACTACCTTCCTAATCCCAAATTATATTTATGGGCTCCTTTTATTATATGCTCGTTCAACTCCCCATGTTAAGATATCGAATGTCCGTTGATCAAATTAAGTTACTGACAACTACATTGATTAACATCTTTTATCCTTAAGTAGTACCACTCAACTTTATTTGTCATGTCGGATATAATCCACCTGCAGGGTTTACATGACAATCCTTATGAGCTCCTTAAGGGGACATCATCAACCCGACGTATCGGGACATGGATTCCTTTTACAATCAACAGCCCATCATACATACAATGCTATTACCCAATTCATAGAGGTTGTTGATCCATAATGAATCTCACTCTTTTATGAGTCAAAGTAATGCACACTGCATATACATGTCTGTTATTATATCTGGATTAAGAGCATAAGCATCCATAATAACAGAGGTATTTGTTCTCTTTTATAGTCAGTACAAAGAGAACAACCTCAAGTGGTCCTGTTCAATACACACAAAGTGTACTAGTGTAAACCTATAGTCAAGATAGACTAATATCAGAATACACTACAACCTTTCCAATGGATTGTCCAAGTCCGTCTAGGTTGTGAACTATTTATATATTCCATAGGAAACTGATAATATGATCTTCTGTGTGTCACCTCACACCATATTATCAACCTTATAGAATATCAGACACTTGCATTAATATTATAATAAACACAATATGCAAACATATGCCCATATGATTCTCATTCAAAAAAAATAAGGAAATAAAGTTAATACAAAAGTGATGCTTTCAGTATATAACCCTAACAGGATCAATGTAATCTTGGGCGAGCTCACTAGTTGGGACAATTGGTGGCCTACGTGAAGAGGAGGAGGAATCTTGTCCGCTACGACCGCTACCACGTGATCTAGACATAATGTGGTAATGTGCTAAAGTATGTAAAAAAAAATACAATGTAGGAGCGGTGAATTATACAAAAAAATCTAAAAAACAAGAGGGTTAAGATAGAGAAGTTCAAAAAACGAACAATAATTTTAACTACAACGCAAAAAAAAATTAACAAGAGAGATAGAGATATTTTGATACCGTTCACCAGGAAATACGCGTATAAAAAAAACGGTTAAAATAAGAATAGAATTGAAAAGATGGAGGAGCGCTTTGCCGATTCCGCAATTGAAGAGTTGAGAAGAGGTTGAAGTAGATTTGACGAGGGTTGAAGAGAGTTGAAGACGTTGAATTTTGATTCCGATACGACCGAAATTCGATTGTGTATATGCCTCCTTGTTCTTTGTTTGATGAATACTACAATTGTTCAAAAATTCTTTACAAATGATGTATAATAGTAGAGAGAGTAAGAGAGTGAGGTGTGATTTTTTATGAAATTTTTTGGGATATTTATAGGCTAAATATGTTGGAAAAAACAAAAAAAAACCAAAAAAAAATACCCCAAGGTCCCCAACGGCTCAAAGAGCCGTTCTGTCCCAGGACAGAGCGCACCAGCAGCGAACGGGCGGAATTTCGACCGTTTGACCCGCGGGTCAACGGTCGACCCGTACGGGTCGAACGGGTCGAAACCCGCGGGTCGACCCGTGGGTTGGCGGGTCTAATTCGCGAGTTGGGCCGGGTTCGTGGGCCGGGTTTCGCGAGCCGAATTCGCGTAAATTGCGACCCGAGTCGACCCGATACTGTTCACCGGGTTCGACCCGAGCCCGCCTAGCAACTAAGCGGGCCGGGTTGGCGGGCTGGGTCGCAGGTGGGTCGCCGGTTGACCCGGCCCAGTTGCCATCCCTAGTACGAGCTTCGCAAAGCGTCAAGCGATAATGGTAAGCGTCGCATTTTTTTATATCATTTGTCATAAAATACTGTATTGATGTTTTGTTATTTTCCTTCATTCTCTAATATATAAGACGTGGAGCAAGGAGGTGGGGATCGGTACGGGAATTTGGATTTCTTCGACGCCACCCACATGAACTCACAAGGCGTGTTTGCATCTTCAGAGGCAGCGACGATTTCGGTAATCGTTAAATATCTTAAATGGGCTTATTTGATTTGTAATTTGCCCTAATAATATATCACATGTTTTTACAATATGTTTTTTATAGACCACTGTTAGAATGAGATACGCCGAACTCTCATCTGCAGTTGCCGACGTCTCCCCCACAACACCCATTGATATAGTGCAACTTCAGAACCAAGTCTTGGTCGAAAAAATGGGCCCAGATCGCCATGGTCGTGTGCGTGGGAAGGGATTAGGACCCACACCCTCTCGATCCCGTACTTCGTCATCTACACAGCCCAATCCTAGAGATGATAAAATACTGTTTCTCGAGACGCAGCTCTTACAACTTCAAGAAAAAGTTGCAGATATGTTTAGGGAAACAAATGTAGAAGACCCCGATATCATACCGAGACAGGTTAGAATTTATATAGAGTTGCCGCTTAAATATTTTTGATAATTTGTTTGTCTTCCTACTGGTTGTGTATGTGTGTGGATGAATATTTTTTTGGGTGTATGTTCATGTGTGGTTGTACGTGAAAGTTTGTCTTCCTAAACAAATACTCACCTGATTTTATTTAACGTTAATAATGTGTAGAACAATTAAGAGTTTTTTTTCTGACTTAGAAACAATTAAGAGTTTTTTTTTCTAACTTAGAAACCTAATGTGTGTGTGTATATATATATATATATATATATATATATAGAGAGAGAGAGAGAGAGAGAGAGAGAGAGAGAGAGAGAGAGAGAGAGAGAGAGAGAGAGAGAGAGAGAGAGAGGAGTGATCCAATGAGATACATCTTAAAATGAGATAATGAGATACATCAATTATGACCATCCAATGAGATACATCTTAAAATGAGATAATGAGATACATCAATTATGACCATTAGATATGAGAGAATTGAAATGAGTGACTCTCATTTATTTCTACATATCTATTATAAAAAAATGAGATATCTATTATAAAAAAAACCTAATTTCTCTCTCACCGTCCCTCATCTCTCATCTCTCTCTCTGTTTCTCTTTTCAAAACCCAACTGCCCATCTCCCAAACTCCCGTTGCCAACTCCGACCACCTTCCACCTTCACCATCATCCTCTTCACCAAACCTAAGACGAACAGTTCTATGCATCTATGATTCCTGTGACGTCGGCATTGCGAGGGAAACACACTGAGTTCCCAGATCTTTCCACTGCTGTGTCACCGTCTTGATCTGGGTGTAAAACTGTACACCAGCCTTGCCTATCATTTACAGTACCTTTATCAGTATTGTTAACCCTACTAAGTCCCTTAAACAATAAAGATTAGTTTTTCCTTACCATAGAAATTGAGGTCACCAGCAAAAGATGCCTTCGAGCCGGTGAAAGAGAAGAATGGTAGCGGAACTGGAATTGGTACATTTATCCCCACCTTTGGCACAACAAAAAGAAGGAGAAGATAATTAAAAATAATAATAGTAATCACGCCCTTAGCCTTAGGTCAGGGTATTATTTGCAAAACAATATGTTAATCTTTCAATCTTGATTGACATCAGGATTCTAAGCTTTACCTTACGCACATTTTGGAGGGAAAAAGAAAAGGCACTGAAATATTTGGCCCAAATTTTAGTAATTTCTTGTGGTTGATTGACGCAGTGTTGAAAACTGATTTGGGAAAATAATTATTCTTATTCTTTTTGTACTTTATTCTTTACTGTATACATCTATATATAAGGATTACATTCATGGAGGAGAAGAAAGGAGATTGGGAGAAGATTGAGGGGTGAGAGATTTGGGGAATCTATTTCCTAAAGATTAGGAAACAGAATATACATATTAGTACTTACTACATTTCAACACTCCCCTCAAGTTGGTGCATATATATTGATCATGCCCAACTTGTCAACAAATTTCAAGAAGAGTTGACTTGAAACTGCCTTGGTCAGGATATCTGCGAGCTGATCTTCTGACTTTACTTTAGATATCTCAATGACTTTCTCATCCAATTTCTCTTTGATGAAGAATCTATCAACCTCTACATGTTTCGTCCTATCATGCTGAACTGGATTGGCGGCAATATCACATGCTGCTTGACTGTCACAACACACCTTCATAGGTTCATTCGGACTACAACCTAAGTCCTGCAACAAGAGTTTCAGCCATAAAGCTTCCGCTATACATAGAGCTACTCCGCGATACTCAGCCTCTGTACTAGAGCGTGCAACAACATTTTGCTTTTTACTTCAACATGTAACTAGATTTCCTCCAACAAATGTGAAATATCCTGAAGTGGAGCGCCTATCAATTATAGATCCTGCCCAATCAGTATCAGTATATACCTCAACCTTCAAGTGACCATGTTTAGCAAATATAACCCCCTTTCCTGGAGCAGACTTAATATATCTAAGTATTCTCATCACTGTATCCATGTGGTGTTTCTGAGGTGCATGCATAAATTGACTTACTACACTTAAAGCATATGATAAATCTGGGCGTATGCACAAGATACATCAGTCACCCAACCAATCTTTGATATCTTTCCTTATCACATGGAACATGATCAGAATTGTTGCAAAGTTTCAATCCTTCTTCTAACGGTGTACCAATCGGCAGACAAGCAGACATTTCAGTTTTCTTCAATAAATCGAGAGCATACTTTCTTTGAGACAGAAATATACCATTTCTTGAGCGAGAAGCTTCAATACCAAGAAAATATCTCAAAGAGCCAAGATCCTTCATTTCGAACTCTTGTGACAAGTACCTCTTCAATGCCATTCTCTCCTCAGGATCATTCTCAGTTACTATCATGTCATCCACATATATAATGGGAGCAGTAATCATACCTTCTTTTATTCTCAGAAATAAGGTATGATCTGAATTACTCTGACAATATCTGAATGTCCTCATTGATTTTGTAAACCTCCCAAACCAAACTCTTGGTGATTGTTTGAGACCATATAGCGCCTTCTTCAACCGACACACTTTATTACTGTGTTGGACTGGTCTATTTGAT
Source organism: Hemerocallis citrina (assembly GCA_017893485.1). Lineage (NCBI taxonomy): Eukaryota > Viridiplantae > Streptophyta > Magnoliopsida > Asparagales > Asphodelaceae > Hemerocallis > Hemerocallis citrina. The sequence continues at coordinate 67,676,297 of CM030366.1, forward strand.
CCTGGCGGTAGATCCATATAAACATCTTCTGTCAATTCTCCATGCAGAAATGCATTCCTCACATCAAATTGCTCCAACGACCAGTCAAGATTTGTAGCAAGTGACAGTAGAACTCGAACAGTGTTGAACTTTGCCATAGGTGCAAATGTTTCGTCATAATCAATTCCATAAGTTTGAGTGAACCCTTTGGCAACCAGCCTTGCCATGTACTTCTCTATTGAACCATCCAATTTATATTTCACTGTATAAATCCATCTGCATCCTACTGGCTTCTTTCCTGCTAGCAGTTCGACTATCTCCCAAGTCTCATTCTTCTTCAAGGACTTCATCTCCTCATCCATAGCTACTTTCTACCTTGGATTGGCTAAGGCTTCCTGCACACTGTTAGGAATAGATACAACAGATAATTGATTCACAAATGACTTATTTGATTCAGACAATCGGTGAGTGGACACGTAATGACTCATGGGATACTTGACTTTACTAGTGGGATTAGGCTCATAAGTGGATTTTGGGATACCTCTAATAGTACGGTTTGGGAGTTTTCTTCTTGGAGCTTCGGACAGCGATGACGATTGGTTTTGGAGTTCTGCTGAGGGTAGAGATAGATCTGGTGAAACTGGTGGTGGAGATGGTTCAGATGGTGCTGGTGGTGGAGATGGCTCATCTTCATGGAGGTTCGGTATTGACTGCAGTTCTTCGTAGAAATTTTCTTCCTAAACCAAGTCTTCATTCGAGTGGCCATCATTACTTACATCCTGATTTTCTTCCCTTATATCCGATTGTTCAGTCTGAATAGTAACCACTTCATCATAAGCAAGAGTTTGAACTTCACTTCGGTACTCCCCCTAAAGTTCAACCTCAGAGGGAAAATACATCTCATCTTCATGGAACACAACATCCATAGTCACAAATATCTTTTGAGTTGGTCGGTGATAACACCGATACCCTTTCTTATTCTGTGCATATCCTACGAAAACTCAGCGGACAGCTCGAGGAGTTAACTTATTGCATTCATGTTGATGAAGATGAACAAATGCAACACACCCAAACATACGATGTGGCAAGTTGACGACTTTTGGTGCATTTACAGCTTCAGTTATTGCTTGAAATGGTGTGAGGAAGTTTAGGATATTAGAGGGAACTCGGCTAATTAAGTATACAGCAGAAGCAAGGGCTTCTCTCTAATAAATGAGTGGCATATTTCTATGGATGAGAGAAGCACGAACCACCTCGAGCAAGTGTCTATTTTTCCTTTTTGCAACCCCATTTTGTTGAGGTGTATATGAGCATGTAGTCTAGTGAACAATTTCGTGTTCCACCAAATATTGTTGCAGATTCGAACTCATGTACTAACCGCCATTATCACTCCTAAGAACTTGAATATGTGATTTATACTGAATCATAACATGCTTGTGAAATTTCTGAAACAAGCCACTAACTTCACTTTTTGACTTCATCAAACAAATCTAGGTCATACAGGTACAATCATCAATAAATGTCACAAAATATTTGGCTCCTCCAAATGTAGTGGTTTTGGATGAACCCCAAACATCAGAATGAATAACCATAATGGAAGGGAGCTTCTACTTGGATTTGGAGGAAAAGAGACACGGTGGACTTTTGCGAGTTCACACACATCACACCGAAAGGCAGATATATCCAACTTCAAAAATAAACTTGGAAATAATTTTTTCAAATAACCAAAAGAAGCATGCCCTAAACATCGATGCCATAGCCAAATATCTGATTTCTTCTTCTCATCTTCGGATCCTTCCACACTTAGAGCTTGAGTCAGCTTACTTGAACTTCCAGATTCTAAATCTAGGTAATAGAGCTTCCTGTGTCTAACCCCATAACCAATCGTCTTGCGAGTCCGAATATCCTTAAACACACAATGTGAAGGCCAAAAGACTACAATACAATGTAAGACAGTAATTATTTGAGCGACAGATAATAGGTTAAAATTCAAGGATGGCACAACTAGGGCAATATCTAAGGTTAGGATGGGTGACATGCTGTACCATTGACCAAAATAGCCGTCTTGCTAGTGGTGAGGCACGTGTGGATCCATCTGATCCATCTGTCCCCAAACCCCCGTCCAGCAAGCGCTTCCAGTAAACAATCCCATTCTACGGAATCATAGGCTTTCTCAAAATCCAGCTTCAGGAGGTAGCTCTTAGCGTTGGAGGCGTGACACTGATGGATAGTCTCTTCAGCTATAGCGATGCTGTCCTGAATGCATCTTCACTTAATGAAGCCTGTCTGGTCCTGACTAATGAGGCCGTCTATTACCTTTCCCAGTCTGTTAGCGAGAGTCTTGGTAATGATCTTAACCGAGCAGTTAAAGAGGTTTATGGGGCGGAAGTCACCGACACGCTGTGATTCCTCTTGTTTGGGAATGAGCACCACCTCCGCGTAGTTGAGTCTCCCCAATTTGAGTTTATGCTCATAGAAGTCTTCGAACAGCTTCAGCAGGTCACCTTTTGTTTCCTCCCAGAATATCTGATAGAACATGATCAGAAAACCATCTGGGCCTGGGGCTTTATCTTTACCCAGTTGTTTAACTGCCTTCCCTAACTCCTTTTCGGTGAAGGGTGCTTTGATGGATTGCACCCCAGGACCTGGAATGTCTGCTCGGTCTTGCTAGAAGTCATGTCGGAGAGGGGTTCTGAAGTCCGCTTTGTGCCCAAAGAGGCGCTTGTAATGGGATTGGAAGGCCAGCTTAATAGCATCCTCGCCTTGTATTAATCTAGACTCCGAGTTGATAGAGTGGATGAGGTTGGTTCTACATCGGGCACTGGCAACTCGGTGAAAAAATGTTGTATTCACATCTCCCTCTTTGAGCCACGTAACTCTCGACCGTTGTTGCCATCTGATTTCCTCCATCCTGTAGAGCTGGTCAATTTCCTGTATGAGTTGGAGCAATCGCATCAGTTCTTCCTGTAGAAGGTCCCTAGATTCTTCCGTTTTCTCGAGTTCCTTAATTCCTTAAAGAAGGGACTCCTTTGTTCTCCATATTAGTGCAAATCTCGTCCGATTCCACTTCCTCAGCTTGCCCCTGAGCCTACTAATTTTTTCACACCATATAGTGGTTGCCTCAGTGCCCTTGGTTGGGCGAGACCAGCTCTCATTGACCATGTGGTGAAAACCATGGATTTCTAACCAAGCCTTCTCGAACCGGAATTTTGCTAGCTTTCTTGGTTGGTCCTCCCCCGAAGATAAGAAAATGAGCACGTGATCCGATGTTGGTTTAGGGAGTGATTTAGCTGATGCTAGAGGAAATTTGGTCTCCCACTCCGTGGAGACCATGATCCTATCTAACTTATCTAAAATGGGCGATGCTTGCATGTTTGACCAGGTGAATAGTCTATCCGAGATGGGGATGTCAACTAGTTCCAGGTTTGTGATGACCTCATTAAACGCTTCTCTGTCTAGGTCACTGGCACCTCTGCCTCTGTGCTCTGAGGAAAATATTGTGATGTTAAAGTCTCCCCCTAACACCCACGGGTGTGGCCAGTGTGCTTGGATAGCTCGAAGTTCCGCCCAGAAAGCCATTCTAGCGGCAGCCATGTGTGGTCCGTACACCACCGAGACCGATTGAACCCAGCGGTCGGACTTTCTCTGTAGTAGTACTGATAGAGAGAATTGCCCGTGTAGTTCGTCAACACAGCAGAAGATGCTAGGATTAAACCCTAGAGCGATGCCTCCAGATGCCCCAACTGATGGTAACATCCTCCATTCGGAGATTCGGCAACCCCCCACTCTCCTAAGTCTAGACATGTGAGACAGTTTGGTCTCCTGGAGCCCCAAGATGTTAGCCTCAGATCTGGTTACGACTTCCTTAACCATTTCTCATTTACCCCGTCCACCAAGGTCTCTAACGTTCCAGAATAGGGCTTCCATTAAATACTATTAGGGGGGGTACGTGACTCGTATCTACATTCGAGTCCAAAATAAGACTAACCCTATCAGTCTCCCAACCTCTAATTTGATTAAGGAATTGAGCGTTTCTGTCAATATCGTTAACCGCAAGACCACAGGTTTCGGCTAGATAGAAAATTTCAATATCGGTCATGAAATTAAAAACTGAAGCTAGGAAAGAGCTTGTACCTCCGACGCTTGTTTTTGCCGCTTTAGCGGCTGCCGCAATCTCCAAATAGTCATCTAAGGAATCCTCCATAGCCCTCTTGTGAACCCTGAGATCTGTATCACTTTGAGATGCGCTTGTGCCCGTTGCTTGAGTTGGGGGGAAAGTACATGGTACCAGGTCTGGTGATTGACTCGGAAGCTCATCCGCCTTTTCTTCTGAGTCCAACAGCTCTCCCTCTGAGTAAACACAGTCATCCTCAAGATTAAGCCTATCCTCTCGGTCATCTTCATAGAGAGGTGAGTCTGGGACACACTCGTTTTCGCCCACTAATTTGTTTGGACTCAAGCCTACAACATCTCTTCCTTGGTTGGGCCCCTCTTTAGGCCCAATAACAGAAGAATGTATCTTGGACCCATCTTTGGCCCTAATAACAGAAGAATGTATCTTGGACCCCTCTTTGGGCCCAATAACATTATAAAATCCCCCCCCCGTACACTTCTGTCCACAATACTGGGGTCGTTTAAGGGGTTTCCTCCTCCGCGATACACTATACCACCCTCCTCGCTCCTTGCGCCTGCCGCTTGCAGTGTGAGGACACTTGTCACCTTCTGAGCCGCTGTTTCTGCAGTGGAGTCAGAAGGCTCGCTACGCGAGGCGCTGACTGCTTCTTTATCTCTTCCCCCTCTTTCGTCTTCGTTGTCTTTACCCTCCTCATTTCTTTTGTTGCCTCTTTGAGCTCTCGTCTCTTCGAGCGCAGAGGCTTCAGTGCCTGTGCCTCTCCCACTTTGGCTAGAGCCCCTGCCAACCTTCTGCTCTTTGCTCGTCGTGTATCCCATCTTGGCAAGTTCCCCTCTCGACCCACAACCAAAAACTACCAACTCTTGCTTCTTTGGGTTTCGACTGTGCATGACTTCTTGCATGTCGATTCCCAGGGTGCTTTTGCCTTTTTTGGCCCCTTTGCAGTCTGTCTCCCTCCCCTACGCCGCTCGCAGCACCTGCCCTTGCTCCTTTTCCAAACGACTTTGCATGTCGTTTTGCAAGTCTACAAGCAGAGTGTTTTTGCCTTTTGCAGCTCTTGCACAGTCTGCCTCCCCTCTGTGCTCCTTTCTCCTACAAACTCCACCAACTCCGATGTGTAGGCTTCCATTTTTGGGTATCTTTTGACCCTCTTTTTGGTGGGTTGCCTCTGTGACTGCCAAACATCCCAAATATGGAGTTGATCGTGGATTTGAATTCCGCACATCTGGGCCGTTGGATCTTTTGGTCGAAACTCTTTCTCGCCCAACCCTGATCGGAGATCCCTTCGTCGGCGCTGATCCCTCCTCCACCTGGCCCTGGCGCCGCTCCCTTTCTCTTGCCTCTTTGATGAGTTCTCTATGCGCTAGCTCGATCTCATGAGCCCCATCGATGGTCACGTCCCTAACCGGAGAGACCACTTGAGCGTATGAGCAGTTGTCTCTGAGAGCTTTGGGGGGAATGGGGGAAGTGATGGCCGATCTTTCAGATTCTGACTCAGCTCGTTTGTCGAGCACGAAGCGAATGAGGTATGAATCATCGAAGGAGTATACTTTGGCAAATCTTGGCATCTGCAATATATCTACGCTCCTAATAAGGACTCTTGCTAAAATAATTTCGGAGCGACGCACCGTCTTCTCGTCGACTTCTTCCACTGATCCGAAGTTGGCAACTATCACTTGTAACGCCTCTCTTTTCCAAAAATGCAACGACACATTGTGTATCCATATCCAGAAGAGCTCGCCTTGGGGAGCTCCGCTCCGAAGCTCGGAGACCATGGAAAAAACTCCATTGTGAAGTGGCCGAAGTCCACAATCCCCATTCCTGTGACCTCTCCTACTTTCTCTGTCGAAGGGAAGGAAGCCAAGTATTGGAGGTGGCATAGCTTCTTTGCGACCCAGCCTTTGTGTGCCTTCATCGGCCACTTAGCTTCCAGTGCTTGTAGTAAGTGGGTCTCGGAGGGCCTCCCTGATCTTACTCTGGCCACTGCACACCATTGTCGCAGCCACTTCTCCTCATTCTTGATGACATCCAGGCTCTTAGCGAGCCAGATCGGAGTAGGGTTGTCAGGCGATCTCCCTCTGTTAACCGGGCATTCCTCATCAATGTGGGTCTCGACTACGTTGGTGCACACATATGAAAGATGACCCCACTTCATGCACTTGAGGCACCGCACCTCCTTGGTGCACTCTTTGCGAAAATGGCCCAGTTCGCCACAGTTGAAGCATGGTACTGGCTTTCGTTTGCATTTTCTTTGCTTTTTTTGGTTTTCTTGTTGAAGAGGAGGAGAGGACCTGGCTTTGCTCTTACCTTTTCTTGTTACCTCTTGCCAATTCTCGGTAGAGTCCCCCACCGCATTTTGTTCCTCTCCCTCTCAAGTCCGTTCTAGCTCCCCTCTTTGGGCCCAGACGACGATGGACTTGAGAGGCTCGGCTGGTTCAGATTGTGCTAGGGGTTTCTCTAGGAGGACTGGGTTCGTCTCCTTTGGTGGTGAAAGGTGATGAGTGAGCGAGGGGGGAGTTGGAGGGATGCTTTGCGGGATGTTGGGTTTCACTAGGTGAAGAGTGTCGGGTGGGGGATTCTGGTGGTATGTAGAGGTTCTCGAGTGTGTTGCATTGGTTGATTGATGTTGGTAGTCACTGCTATGGTGACTAGAATGATGTCGTTGGTCTCTGGAAAATTGGGGGCGGTGAGTATCCTTGCTAAACTCCCTCTCTCTGTTGTAGCTATTAGTTTGATGACGCTGATGTATCTCATTGTGAGAGCTCTGTCTATGGGTGTCCCTGTAACGGCGATCGTCCTCGCGTCTTTGAGTGCAACGCTGGAACTTGGGGGGGGGTTCTATTATGCCCTTCGTGGCTTGTAGAAGGACCCCCTCTATGGGCCCATTCTCTCGAGATGAACTCCTGATGGCGGTGATGAACGTCGCCACTCCTTGTCTGTCGAAGATGTGCACTTCTGTGTGCCCACAGCGGAGTGAGCGCATGTCTGAGCATAGGAGGCTCCTCCTCAAGGGGGGGGGGGGTTCATTAGGGCAGGGTGGTTGGTGGTGGGGTTGGGGGTGCAGCCACCGAGTTATCAGGGAGGAGATTTAGAGGTGGAGGAGGTGAGGGAGGTGGGAGAGAAGCTTCTGCGGTGGGGAGGGGAGGGGGAGGGGGGGTTGGTGGGTGTCGGAACCCCTCGTTGGGCCCGCACCCACTCAACTCCAATTCCGATAACATGGAGGAATGAAGCCAAAGGTCTAGGAGGTAATGGTTTTTTTAAAGATCTTGTTAAGTTGGAAAGATCCTTAATTGGTGGAGCTTGTCACTGATGTCGATGAAAGAGTTGCAGGTGTAGGAGTCATGAGAATGAAGAAGAGAGGGAAGACATGAGAGATGTCAGCTAAGCCCGTGTTCCTTATGACTTGTTAATGAGACAAGTAGCCATCTAGCGTTACAAAAAGGATATGCAATAAGAGACAAAAAAACATCGAAATTCAAGTACTTAACGTTCAAATCAACTTACTTGTAAGACATTATTAGGATTGTTCTCTGGAGCGGCGGAAGCAACAATCAACATCGACACATTGGTAGCTGATGTTTGGCGTAACGGGAGTTTGACGATTGACGTCATTGGGAGTCTATCTCAAGAAAGTGCAACACAGCTTTAGAGCCTGAATATACCATATTCGTAGCAATGGTATATATACGCAAGATGCAAAGGATGACAAAATTTGGAACTTAGATCCAACTGGGGTGTTCTCAGTGTCATCTAGATATAAGTGGCTTAATGATGGAGGGATGAGAAGTAGTATGGCCGACATTCTATGGAGGATTAATGCACCGATGAAAGTGAAAGTTTTCCTTTGGCTCGTGGATAAGGATGCCATTCTGTCGAAGATCAACATGCAGAAGAGAGGGCTTCATTTGGATGCCATATGTCTCAAGTGTTTAATCAAGGAAGAGGATACTAATAATCTACTCTTTAACTGCGTCAGGGCTAGACTTGCTTGGGAGGTTGTATGCTTAAGATTCGGTATTTTAGAATGTCCTAAGTCTAGCATCGAGGTTTGGACGTTACTAAGATACCAAATAGGTAGTAAAGCGGATAGAATAGCATGGGATAGTTCCGTTGCAGCTACGATGTGGGGATTATAGCTAGATTGAAATGACTTGTGCTTTCGTAATGTCAATAATAATTTTAAGGTGATGATCCATAATATTTTTTCCTTCATTCATGATTGGATAGGTCACTGTGGGAGTAGGAAGAAGCTGCGCTTGGAGGAGGAAAAATAGAGGAGCCACTCAGGGGACTATGAGAGTAGACTTCAGTTTTAGCTAAAGATCTTTTTGTATCTTCATTTGTTTTAGATTAGTGGATGTTTTGTATCTGAGACATGTTGGTTCGGATTTGGTGCTTTGGTGATTGTTGCAATTTGGACTACTATTTCGTTAATAGTTTGTTAATGAAGCGATGAAGTTGTCATCTTTTATCCAAAAAACTTACTTGTAAGACAATTGACATCTAGTACACAATGCATGCAATTGAATCGAAAATCACCAGTATGATCCATGTTAGATGCATTCATTGAGGGGAAATAGAAACTATATATCCAACTTCATTTAGGTGTAATCGTTTGCAACAATTCAATGGCAGTTGTATAAACCATACATTTGAAGCATTTACTCTAAAGTTTTACAGGGAATAGTACTAACAACAGTTGAAAACAATCGTTATCTGTTGATAATCACACTACGACGACATAACCATTAGATACTGGTAGTAATTTAGGATCACTTTCTATGAGCAGAATGAATAAAAAGAAATCGGCTGGATTTTGACAAGCCTTCTCTCAGTTGTCACAAAATCCTTTTTCAGTCAGCTACTGATCTTGTTAGAACTTGAATTTCCAAAAAAATAGAAAATTCGTAATAGTCTTTGTGAAGAATACAATTATAGGAATAAAAGAAAACAAAACAGACAATTGAATATAGAGTCGAGATTAAGATCTCTGTCCTTAAAGCAAAATTCGCCTCGTAGTGTGACGGTAGTTGACGAAATGCCTCACAGGATACAACTGTATTACCTTTCTCTGAATAGCAGTACCCTAGCTTCAGAGATATCAGCGAAACAGTAGCTGTGTTGCACTCTCAGACTCAGACTCAGAGGAAGAAGAAGATTGTCAAGTTCAAAACTGTGTGACTTGACAGAAAAAAATGACTGCACTTATAGGAGATGAGGAGTAACGGATGGATCCATTACTCTGTAACAGCAGAGTAATGGCTAAAAAAACGTAACTGATAGATCCAATATTCTGCTGTTACAAAGTAATGACAACAGTTACAAAATTTTAAACGGGCGTAAAATGGATCCAGGGAAAATTTTGGACTAGACCAGACCAGACCAGACCAGACAAGCCTAGACAAGCCCAGACAAGCCCAAGCCGGGCCGGGCGCGCATGTGTGTGTGTTTGTAACTTTGGTTAGGTCCTCTCTCCACTACACGTTAGTGGTAACCCCAGGGCTACACCCTTTAATCCATTTCTTTAGCTTATATACTAGAGAAATCTTTCTCAACTTTCGATGTGGGACTATCCATTTTCTCCAAATTCCCAAGTTAGTACATTTCGAGTACCCAACTTTGACCAACATTTCTCATTCATATGGAATCCTTTTTTGGCAAATGAGTATATTACAGAATAGTAATCGACGAGAGGAACGCAATCCAATCACTTTACGGCGCCGCCGGTGGCCGGAGCCCACCGGATTCAGGTCTGAAAAATATGCCAAAAATATTTTAACAGATCTTACTCAACATCACCTATAAACTCGCTTATTCCCTTTTAGAAATTTGTTTTGCCTTCTTGATGAAGTCAGTTTGGAGGACATATCACAGAATCGTGCATCGATTCAATCCAAAAGCTGAAAACGATCATCTTCCAGAAGGCCAGAGGCGGCCAAACCATCCTTCTTCTTGGATGAACTCTTCTTTTGCATCTTGATTATCGTTCTTATTTTCATTCTTGTCAAAATACGGACTTTCTCCTGTTTCAGTTCCAACTTCCAAAATCTTTCCAGGTTTCAGTTCCAAGAAGCATTGTTGGATATTGTGAATTTAGGTGGACCTGCTCTGCTAGCTTTAGCTTGAGAATATAGACAATGGAATCAGGTTTTGATGATTTGTCAACGGTAAGTGCAAACAATTTCTGGTTCTGATGAATTTAGGCTGGTCAGAACCGAATCGAACCGAACCGAGCCAAGCCGAAGCCGAGGCCGAGGCCGAGGCCGAGGCTGAGGCTGGAGCCGGAGCTGGAGCCGGAGCAGGAGCCAGGCCAGACCGGGCGCGCGCGCATGTGTGTGTGTTTCTAACTTTGGCTAGGTCCTCTCTCCACTACACGTTAGTGGTAAACCCAGGGATACATCCTTTAGTCCATTTCTTTAGCTTATATACTAGAGAAATCTTTCTCAACTTTCGATGTAGGACTATCCATTTTCTCCAAATTTCCAAGTTAATACATTTCGCGTACCCAACTTTGGACCAACATTTCTCATTCATACGGAATTCATTTTTGGCAAATGAGTATATTACGAAATAGTACTCGACGAGAGGAACGCAATCCAATCACTTTGCGGCATGGCCGGTGGTCGGAGCCTACCGGAATCTGGCCCGAAAAATATGCCAAAAATATTTCCAACAATTCCCCACATGAATGGAAATTACTAGACTGTGCAATCCAGACACGACAGAAAAAGATATGACAGGAAAAAATATGACAGAAAAGACTCTGAGAGTACATTCGGAAAATCACTACATCAGGAATGATAGTAATTTTTCAACTTTGAACCACCCTTAGTAAGTAGCCATCGAATTTACTTGACCAGGTAGTAAACATGATATCTTGAACCACCCGGGCTTTGATGTGAACCTAGACAATAACTATTACACAGTTTCATCTCCTCACAGAACTAGGTTCTCTTATTGTGTTCATTTTGGCCTTGAACAACCCTGGTTAATCATGAGTGAACTTGGAGAATGTAGCCTCTCTTCATTGTCCTAGAAACGGCCCCATTTCACACTCACAATGTGATTGCCCATATAGAGTATCTTGCCATACACCACTTTTATTTCAAAGCTATGGAAATCATTAAAAGCCAAGCTTATCCTAACCCCTTGCAGGTAGCACTGTTTTTCATCCTAAAAATGGGTATTTTAACCTCTCAGTGCTCACGTCGATTCAACAAGATTTAGTTGTCCACTTAAACCTGGATCTTGGGATCTCCAGTCACCTAGGTAGAGTTTCCATTAAGTATCATCTTTCGTCATAGACTTTAAACCCATTCCTCTTGATGATCTCAAAACTTGCTCTCGTGAAAAACCTTTAGTAAATGGATCCGCTAGGTTGTTGTTGTGCAATCTAGATATCCAAATTAATAGATAAACTAGACACAAATTAAAAACCTCGCAAGTGTACGAATCGTTTATAGAAGCGTAGCGGCAAGCAAGGGTCGATCCCACAGAGATTGTAGTACTTATCTTACTAATCAATAAAATAGAAAACAGAATCTTAAGGTGTTGATCTAAAAGTCTAAGGAAATGAAAAGATTAAAACTAAATTAAGAAGTGTCACGAGTTGAGTCACGAATATCTATTTAAGTAGTTGGGCATTGATTTCCACCTATAGTCAGTAATGCTAAGTCGTATACTATTCCAATTACTAATGTTCGTTCCTCTAAGGGCATGGTATCTACTCCTTAAAGTTAATGTTTCCCTAGGCCAAGAATTAGGCATGATATCTACTCTAATTCGTTTCTTTCTTTAAGTATTTTAGCATGGTATCTACTAAGTTGCATTTGAAGAAAGCATATGAACAATGGAAACGAACAAACACTTGAAGTTCTAGAAATTGGTATCAGATCTAGATCCCTCAAGTTGATTAAACCAAGAATCCCTAAAGATTCCCTTGTTACAAGATATGAACACGAGATACGGATCGTCTCAATATGCTCATATAACAGATTCAAATCTATAATATGCAAACACGGTAAACTCAAGTTCTGTATGGCAGTCGACTGGCTGTCACCTTCAGTCGACTGCTTTGAGAACTTCTGAACAAGTTTGATTATTATAAATTTATATCAATTCAATCAGATTTAATCAATAAATAATAGAGTAGCATTTAGAAAAATATAACATTACATGACTACGGTTTCAATCTACCTAACTATGAAATTAGTTGCACATAATACAACCTTTATTGATTAATAAAATAGAATTCATGACTACAATAAAATAAAAGTAAAAGGAAGAATAGAAGAACACTGATTTTTATGATATTGAACTTGAGCCCAATCAGTAGTCGTCTTGTTCTCCTTCTTTGATGCTTGCTGTCGATGGCCTTTCTTGGTCGGTCCAGCCTCTTCGAGAGAGAGATAATTTAGCCTCCTGGTTGATATTTATAGAACACGGCTAGAGATTTAGGGTTTGCACTCTTTGTAGAGAAGTCCTCTTCTTTTGATTATTTCTTTCCTTATTTTCATCTGCGTTTTTATATCTTTCTCTTTTCTTCTTTTCTTCCTTATCTGCTAACCACGTGCTCTTGCTTTGATTGTTTGAGAAGTTGTTATTCGCAGAAAACACCTGGGTTTGGATAACTTAATTTTGATTCGGATTTGGATGAAGATGCATCTGTTCTTATCTTCTGACTCGCCGCATACCAGTCGACTTGTCTTCGAACCAGTCGACTGTATCGAGACACGTGGATTTCATCATTGATTAGCCAAGTCGACTGGTGTTAGAGTAAGTCGACTGTGCCGAGACATCTGCGTAAACTTGATTTCTCTGTCCAGTCGCCTGTGTGGAAGGGTCAGTCGACTGATGCTCTGTAATATTCTGAGTATCATCCTTAAAATCCTGAATCTGCTTCGTTTCGCTGTTTTAGGCTGTTTCCTATGGAAAAGAGAAAATAAGCGTAAATACCACATATAGAGCATTTAAATGTTCAATTGCCTTAAGATTATTGCTCCGAAAAGTGAATAATATTGTGTTCATCAAATACCCCCAAACTTAGATTTTGCTTGTCCTCAAGCAAACTAGAATTATGAACAAGGAGAATAATAATAATAATAAGCTCAACTACCAGACCAAGAATTCTTATTATGCAATCATCAAAATTTTGCAATCACAGTTATAAACAATTTGCAAATGAAGTAAAAACAAGCATACCCACTTTCTCTAGTGCAATTGTCTATTCATAACTCCAAACTTAACCACACTTGTCATGCAATTAATTATAGTTATAGTATGTAAATACCCAATCTGTGGTTATCCCTTTTCTCTACTACAAACCGAGGAGCAAACTAGAGTTTTTTTTTTTAATTTTTATTTTAGTCTCTTCTCTAAGTCGTCACTTGCCTTTTTACGCGAATGCAAAATATTTGTGATGTATTCACCCGGTTACTCAACAAGTCACAAACTTCAAAGTGCTTTGCATACTCATATTTCAAGTTGCCGTTTGACGTAAAGGTAAACATTGGTGATGAATACCCCTAGTTACTAAGCACTTAAAACATTGGAGTAGATTGACTTTATTCATATATATATATATTTTTTTTTCAAGTTTTTTTTTTTCACTCTATTTACTTAAACTCAATTTAGGACTAGATCAAAAGGGAATAATCACAAGAAAAAGCATCACATTTGTATTTTATGTATAATTGCATGACTTATACGATTTTGTAAGGAATTATGAAACTCAACAATCCTAAAGTAAATAAGTATACTTACTCTTACTTTATAAGAATTTGTTTATCTTAAAAAAAAATCACAAGACTCCATATAACTAAATACCCCCAAACTTAGATGGAACATTGTCCTCAATGTTCGCACAAAAATTTAAAATAAATAGGCATGTGTTACCACCTAGTTTGAAGGAAAAATAAAATAAAGAAATAAAGCAATGACTAAGAAATATAAATAAAGGAAGAGAGTGTAAGTACTCCCCTGAAAGATTGGGTTGCCTCCCAATAAGCGCTGTGTTTCTTGTCTTCAGCTAGACTGGATGAGTTTGTGCAATGTATTGAATGGCTTGTGGCTCAAAACTCATCTTATTATAAGGTTTCCCCCTCTGCCCATTCACCTCGAACGTTTGAATTTTCGTCAATGCTCTATGTGGGGAAACCTCTGCAACAATGTCTGGACCGTACCATCTTGACATAAGCCCGTCTGCAAGGGTCCACCTTAGTGCACCTTTGTGATTTTGCAAGACTCCCTGCAGCCTTGCTTCTTCAGGCATCCTGAAATTTGCAGCAACTGTCACAGGTACTGTGTGGTTTCCCCCAAATATTCATGTCGTGGCTTCAGCTCCTCATCTGGTTGCCTGGTACCAGTCGACTTATTCCATTCACCAGTCGACTGGTCTGAGAAAACACAAATGTTATCAGACACAAAATTTTCAATTACAGGTGCAAGCTTACCTGAATATGACTTTGGAGTTTCGAGGTGATGTACTGTCTCTGCAATCCTCCAGTCATCGTATTCCATTTCAACTTGGGATAGTAGTGGAGGGTGTGTAATTGTTTCTTGTACTGGATCAACACTATTTTCCTGAAATGTTTGGTCACAAATTTTCTGAACCACATCAACATTATAACATTCATGATCATCATGTGGAAATTGTGGTGCATCAAACATTTTAAACTCAATATCTTCCTCTCGTGTTGTCCTTGATTGGAGCTGTTCTTGTCCTCTAGGGTTAGGTATGGTTTGTGATGGGAATTCTCCTGCCTTTCTTTCACTTAACTTCGTAGCAAGTTGACCAATTTGCATTTTCAATTTTTGAATGGTCTGTCCTTGTTGATTGCTTGTTTGCTGTTGATGTTGGAGTAGTTGAAGAATGGTGGTTTCGAAATCCAACTTATTCTTTTCTTGTTCTGGCCTATCATACCCATTCCCATCCTGGAATTGCTGCGTATGCCCTGGTGCGAATTGATTGCCTTGATGGTTTTGCCACCCTGGGTTATACGGGTTTGAAAAAAAATTGTTCTGGGGCAGGTACATTCCCTGTTCTTTGTAGTTTGTGTGCTCCTGATCTGCGAACGAAAACATGGGACATGAATTAGTTGTATGATTAGAATGAAAAAAATTGCACAAATTTCTTTTGGTTGGCTTTTTATGCCTCCCAACGTTGAATTCATAAGCATATCAATCTTTTTGTTCATGGTTTCCATTTCTAATTGCATGTTATTATTATGAAAAATTTCGTATACTCCCTGTTTTTTCGAAAGACCCCTCCTTGTGGAAAATTGTTGTGAGTTCTCGCTGAGTTCTTCAAAGAGCTCTATGGCCTCCTCAGCACTCTTCCTCATCAACATTCCATTGCAACCTGCATCTACTATTGCTTTGTTAGCGTCATTTAAGCCCTCATAAAATGATTGTACCTGATCATCCTTAGGTATGTTGTGCGTAGGACACTTGAGAAGCTTGTTTTTGAAGTCCTTCCACGCCTCGAAAAACAAATCGTCATCTTTTTGTTGGAAGAGTAAAATCTCCCTTTTTAGTTGTCTGGTTTTTTGGGCTGGAAAGAACTCTTTCAAGAATTTTGTCGCCAATTGCTCCCATGAATTAATTGATCCTGGTTCCAAAGAATTATACCACAACTTAGCATTAAGTTTTAAAGAAAAAGGAAACAAGATTAACCTGATTTGTTCAGGGGTAAGCCCTTGGACGCTTTGTGTCCTGCAAAGATCAAAGAAGTCTTGCAGATGTATGTGTGGATCCTCGTCTATTCTGCCACTGAAGTGGGGAACCATGCTGAGTAATTGAGGTGATAGATGCATATTCCCTGTGACTTTGGGTTGAAAAGCTATGCAAGACGGTTGCTCAATATTCTTTGGAATGAATTTGTCTTGCATTAGTACTCGATTTAATACTTTTTCACCCATTGTTGCCTTTTGAATTCTTCGCTGTACAGTCGACTGGTCCTTGGAGACAGTCGACTGGTCTGAGTCTGTTAAACCTGAAAGACATTATAAGAAAAAGAAGAAATAAAATAAAATAAAAAAAAAAGATTTTACTGATTTGTAAGTTAAAATACTAAACAATCCCCGGCAACGGCGCCAAAAACTTGTTGTGCAATCTAGATACCCAAATTAATAGATAAACTAGATACAAATTAATAACCTCGCAAGTGTACGAATCGTTTATAGAAGCGTAGCGGCAAGCAAGGGTCGATCCCACAGAGATTGTAGTACTTATCTTACTAATCAATAAAATAGAAAACAGAATCTTAAAGTGTTGATCTAAAAGTCTAAGGAAATGAAAAGATTAAAACTAAATTAAGAAGTGTCACGAGTTGAGTCACGAATATCTATTTAAGTAGTTGGGCATTGATTTCCACCTATAGTCAGTAATGCTAAGTCGTATACTATTCCAATTACTCATGTTTGTTCCTCTAAGGGCATGGTATCTACTCCTTAAAGTTAATGTTTCCCTAGGCCAAGAATTAGGCATGGTATCTACTCTAATTCGTTTCTTTCTTTAAGTATTTTAGCATGGTATCTACTAAGTTGCACTTGAAGAAAGCATATGAACAATGGAAACGAACAAACACTTGAAGTTCTAGAAATTGGTATCAGATCTAGATCCCTCAAGTTGATTAAACCAAGAACCCCTAAAGATTCCCTTGTTACAAGATATGAACACGAGATACGGGTCGTCTCAATATGCTCATATAACATATTCAAATCTATAATATGCAAACATGGTAAACTCAAGTTCTGTATGGCAGTCGACTGGCTGTCACCTTCAGTCGACTGCTTTGAGAACTTCTGAACAAGTTTGATTAATATAAATCTATACCAATTCAATCGGATTTAATCAATAAATAATAGAGTAGCATTTAGAAAAATATAACATTACATGACTACGGTTTCAATCTACCCAACTATGAAATTAGTTGCACATAATACAACCTTTATTGATTAATAAAATAGAATTCATGACTACAATAAAATAAAAGTAAAAGGAAGAATAGAAGAACACTGATTTTTATGATATTGAACTTGAGCCCAATCAGTAGTCGTCTTGTTCTCCTTCTTTGATGCTTGCTGTCGATGGCCTTTCTTGGTCGGTCCAGCCTCTTCGAGAGAGAGATAATTTAGCCTCCTGGTTGATATTTATAGAACACGGCTAGAGATTTAGGGTTTGCACTCTTTGCAGAGAAGTCCTCTTCTTTTGATTATTTCTTTCCTTATTTTCATCTGCGTTTTTATATCTTTCTCTTTTCTTCTTTTCTTCCTTATCTGCTCACCACGTGCTCTTGCTTTGATTGTTTGAGAAGTTGTTATTCGCAGAAAACACCTGGGTTTGGATAACTTAATTTTGATTCGGATTTGGATGAAGATGCATCTGTTCTTATCTTCTGACTCGCCGCATACCAGTCGACTTGTCTTCGAACCAGTCGACTGTATCGAGACACGTGGATTTCATCATTGATCAGCCAAGTCGACTGGTGTTAGAGTAAGTCGACTGTGCCGAGACATCTGCGTAAACTTGATTTCTCTGTCCAGTCGCCTGTGTGTAAGGGTCAGTCGACTGATGCTCTGTAATATTCTGAGTATCATCCTTAAAATCCTGAATCTGCTTCGTTTCGCTGTTTTAGGTTGTTTCCTATGGAAAAGAGAAAATAAGCGTAAATACCACATATAGAGCATTTAAATGTTCAATTGCCTTAAGATTATTGCTCCAAAAAGTGAATAATATTGTGTTCATCAGTTGTCGGCCAATTTTATATACTCTATAGAGATTATTCCATTTAAGAGCAGTTGTCTAATAGTTTTGTGTCACCTTCTGATATGACAAGACTTACCATTATACATATAACTTGGTGCCCTTGTTATAGACGATAGGCTGCCACAGTGTACACATATAGCAGGCACTGATTTTTCCACAGGAATATCCTCTAAAAAATTTCGAAGCCATTCTGCTTCCTCTGCCGCTTTGTCTAAAGTAATAAACTCAGATTCCATGGTGGATCTAGCCAATAACATTTATTTAGAGGATTTCCATGACACAGCTGCACCACCAAGAGTGAAGACATACCCACTTGTGGATTTAGAGTTCTTGGAGTCCGATATCCAATTGGCATCACTGTAGCCTTCTAGTACTGCTGGATATCTGGTATAATGCAGCCCATAACTCTGAGTATGTCGCAAGTAGTTTGATACTCTAGTTATTCCTTTTTAGTGACTTCGCCCTGAATTACTTATGTAGCGGCTCAGTACATTTACTGAATGTGCCAAGTTCGGTCTTATACAATTTGTTAAGTATATTAGACTACCAATTACACGTGCATATTCTAATTGTGATATGCTGTCACCCGTGTTTTTGAACAAGTGAAGACTAGGATCCACAGGACTTTTAGCACTCCCATTGGAGTAACCTTGAATCTTTCAAGTACATTCTCAGAATAATGAGCTTGAGACAAAGTAATTCCCTCAGACGTCCTAGAAACTTTGATTCCAAGTATGACATCTGCAACTCCCAAATCTATCATGTCAAACTTACCACTAAGCATGTTCTAAGTTTGTTTGTGTTGCTGCTGATTTCGGGTGTGGGAGCAAACAGACGAATTTGTAAGTTCTTTTGAGGAAAATAGTAAACGAACCTGTTGACTCTGCCTACGTGTTGTCTCGTTCCTTGCCGCTGCCACGAACCTGCACAAAGTTCGATATACCGGAATGGATCTTGGCGACGAACCCTCTGACGCTCTTGTCAATAACCAGGAAGATTAAGAAAGAGCTTTAGGTAAACAAAGATTCATTACCTTGTAATAGTGTGGGGAGAAGGGTATTTATAGTCGCCTTAGGGATCTGTTTCGAGATAAGAACAAATCTCTACTGCCCGGTGTGGATGGATAGAAGTGGTTAAAACCACCTCTTATGGATAATTGCGGATCTAAATCCCTCCTTATCCTTTTGAACTGGTTTGTAACGGGTTGGTACCCGTATCCACTATGACAGATCCGTTCATGGGTTGTTAGGCTTTGGAGAAGGGACCTAGTTCCCATTTCGGACCCATTTGGAGGTGAAATTATCGTTTTACCCCTGAGTGTAATACCCTAAACTTTTATTTTAATAAAAATATTGTTTTTCACGTGTTGTGCACGTGCAAATTTCATGTGTATATTATTTATTTATTTTATGTATAAAATTTCATTTTTAGTATGGACAATTATTTTTCCTTTCCTTTATTTTTCTAAAAGTCTATTTCTAAAGCCTAAAACACTATTTTATTTGTTTGAGCCCACTTTAATAAATTATTAATTTATTGTCTTGGCCCACAAACCTAAGCCCACTAATTGTGAAGCCCACAAATTTAATAAATCAATTAAATAGTCACACTTGTCATGTAGAGATAAATGGTGAACATTTTGATTAATTAAATTGTACAAACATCTAAATAGGGTACTAGGTGGCACGTGCAATGCACGTAGTGTGCAATGCACACTCTTTGGGGCCGGGATGTGCTAGGAGAGATGGAGAGTGTGGGTGTGTGTGCATGGGTGGTTACTTTGTGCATGGGTAGTTGCTACAACTTCCTCTCCTATCCTAGCCCTCCATTTTATAACTAACCAACCAATCCTAGCCCTCCAATCTATTCTAAAATTAGTATAAATACCCCCCCCCCCCTCTTCATACTTGTTTTCTACATTAATAATCTATTGAAAGAAGAGAACATTATATAGGTGATATATATTAGTGTGTGAGTGTGAGTGTATGTGTGTACCCCCATTGGAGGCCGCCCATCTCTACTTGGAGCTCTCAGTTTTTGGCAAGGAGCAAGGGAAGGAGTTCGTTGCACCGCGATCTAGGAGGAGGAGGCACTCTCTCGCATTCTAGGAGGCTCTAGGGAATTTTCTTAATTGGTTTTCTTCAAAAGGTGGGTGTTTTTCATGACTTCTAGAGTAGAAATCATGCTAGGGAATGAAATTGAATTGTTATTATAAACTACTAGTTGAAATGAAATGCATGCTGGCCTAATTAGAAGAGAATTGATAATTAGAAAATGTGTGTTGTTTGATTACTAAATTTATTAACTATGAGTAAAAGTATATGTTCTCATTGTTATAAACATTAGAATGCATGTTGATTATGTTTAAATTGCAATTATGTGAAATTCGCTAGTAAGAAATTGAACCATGCTTATTGATTAAAAAAAATACCAAAGTAGAATAGTGTGTTAAAGTTGAATTGATTGAATTGATTGTTAATAGATGTAATGAAATTCCCTATTGCGATATTTATCATGTGAAAGATTTGAATAAATGAAAAAGAATGTCCTTTTGCATACGAATAAATGAATGTATTATGTGTAGACTAATTAATAAAAGTGGAAGTCTTTGCTCACTTATAAAGTTAATTTTTGTGCTCTAAAAATATTTTAGCTATCAATGTGGAAGCAAGCATCATTGTTGTGCAATCTAGATACCTAAATAAATAGATAAACTAGACACAAATTAAAAACCTCGCAAGTGCACGAATCGTTTATAGAAGCGTAGCAATAGCAAGGGTCGATCTCACAGAGATTGTAGACTTTAACTTACTAATCAATAAAAAGAATAAGAATCATAAAGAGTTGTTTTTAAAAGTCTAAAAGAAATGAAAAGATTAAAACTAAATTAAGAAGTGTTGAATCACAAATATCTATTAAGTAGTTGGGTTTAGATTTCCACCAAGAGTCAATAATGCTAAGGCACCTTCTGAACTTCTTCTCATTACTCATGTTTGTTCTCTTCAAGGGCATGGTATCTACTCCTTAAAGTAATGTTTCCCTAAGCCAAGAATTAGGCATGGTATCTACTCTAATTCGTTTCTTTCATCAAGTATTTAGCATGGTATCTACTAAGTTGCACTTAATGAAAATATAAGAACAGTGGAAACGAACAAACACTCAAGGTTCTAGAAATTGGTATCAGATCTAGATCCCTTAAGTTGATCAAACCAAGAACCCTTAAGGATTTCCTTGTTACAAGTTATGAACACGAGATACGGGTCGTCTCAATATGCTCATATAACAGATTCAGATAGATGGTAATGCAAACTTGATATTCTCAAGTTCTGTATGTCAGTCGACTGGCTCTCACCTCAGTCGACTGCTCTCAGAACTTGAGAACAAGTTTGATTATCATCAATCTATACCAATTCACTCAGATTCAATCAATAAGTAAAGTAGAAGGTTTCAGAAGAATATAGCACTACATAACTACGGCTTCAATCTACCCAACTATGAAATTAGTTCCACATAATAATACTTTTATTAATCAACAAGTTTGGATACATGGTTAACATAAAAGAATTAGAAAGAGAAGGAATAAACTGATGTAGTTCGGCTAGATGGATCGGCTGGCTGTCACACAGTCGACCGGCCGTTCTTTTCTTAATACTTGATCTCCTTTCTCCTCCTTCTATGTTGATGCCGTGCTGCTCTTTGTTGATGGCTTGATCGTTCAGGAACTCTTGTGATTCGGCTGATGGTGTGTGCGGAAGAGAGAGCCCCCCGCGTATATATATCCCCCAATAATGCTTCTTGATTGGTATTTATAGAACACGGCTAGAGAATTAGGGTTTGCACTTTTCTTTTTATAGAAAAGTCCTTTTCTTTTATTTATTTCCTCCCTCGTTGCTCTACGTCTTATCTCTTTCTCTTTTCTTCTATTCTTCCTTTTCTGTTCTGATTTGGATTAGATTTGGATGAATCTTCAAATATCTTATCTTTTGACTCTGCCGCCTACCAGTCGACTTGTCAGCCAACCAGTCGACTGTGTCGAGACTTCTGAAGATTTTATAATTGATCATCCAAGTCGGCTGTTGACAATCAACTCCTCTGGGCAGTCGTCTGTTGTAATGGACCAGTCGACTGATGATCTGCAATTTCCTGTGTATCATCCTGAATCTGCTTCGTTTCTCTGTTTTAGGCTGTTTCTTATGGAAAAGAGAAAATAAGAGTTAAATACCACATCTAGAGCTTTTAAATGTCTAATTGCATTAAAATTATTGCTCCTAAATGTGAATAATATTGTGTTCATCAATCATAGTAGTAAATTATGTGTGAAATCATCTTTAATTATGAACAATTACGTATTAATTTTCAAATGTCGAAATAGTGTTCATAAAATGCAAACTAAGGCTAAATACATGTTTTGAAAGAGGGAAAAATACCTCTAAATATGCTGGCTATTGTTAAATTATATGTATTTTTATTTCTGGACATTTTTGTTTTCAAAAGAGGAGAAAAAGAGACAAACTCGTTTTGGAGAAATTTTTAAGGTATAGCTTGAACAGAGAATTAAGATCAAAACTTATTTTTTATACCTTCCAATAGATATGTCCACTTAGACCAACTGGTCGGAAGAGACTTGGGTTCGCTACAGTAGTCGGAGGTCTCGTGTTCGATACCCCGAAGCTGCGTTTTATTTTGTTGTTTTGTTAAAAAAATCCAAATCGCCGAGAACAGAACACATAGGGTTTATAATCCCTAGTTAAATCGATGGGAGGCTGTGGCGCTTTGGTCTTGTGTGCTGTCTGCCTCACCGCTAGTCGCTAGTTCGAATCTTGATGGGTTTGGAGTTTAGGAAAAAAAATTATTTTTTTGAGATTTTGAATTAAAATGGACTTTTAAAATAGAATAAAAATCAGAAAAATTATGGATTAAATTCTGAAAAATTATTGGAACTTATTAGGAAATATTTATACAACTTTTGAAGAAGTGTGAATAAGAAAGTGGGGTTTTTGCAATAAAAGGACTCATTTTTGAAATTGAATTACTTTTAAACACAGAAAAATAAATAAAGATTTTGGGTTATAAAAGAGGAATTTTCGAAAGTTGTGACGCGTATGATTAAATGTAATTATAAAAATGTGTTTGTAGTAAGATTTGATATGTGAATAATAGATGTGTGGAACACATAAATTATTGGTGATTATTAATTGAAATTGACTCTTGCATATGAATTGCACGTAAAATTAAATTATAGATTGTGATGAATTATGAAAGATATGAATACATGAGTACTATGCTTTTGAAACATGAACTGTGATTAATCACGAAAAGATCTTATGAGTATGACATTGTAATTATGAGTTGAAATTGAGAATTAGGGTATAGCCAAGCCTTATACCGACAAAGAAAGAATTGTGAAATGATATTTTGAAATGAGAAGACCAAGGTTGGGTCATGTGAAATTAAATGAATAAGACCGGTGTAGTGGAAGTGCTACATTCTAAGAGATTGATTTTATTCATGATTCAATTAAATTAAGGATTAGATACATAGTGAAGACGTGATGAAAGTAAGAGAAAAACATTGAGTATGAGGGCCATTGAATTGGCGGCGTGAGAGTATTCACAGGATGTCCCATGATGAGTCATGATAGGGCGTGGATACTGCTATAGAGTACCGTTCCGGTGGCGATGCTCGTGGGGTGTTTGACGAATGCAGTTGGTATCATGTCTATGGTAGGAGCTGAATTACCACAGGATGCCTGCATGATGAGTCATGTGACAGTGCGTTGGGATTCCCTCCAGAGCGCCTAGACATGAGTTCATAGGTCAGAAAATATCTAGGATACTTACCGTAGTTACAGTAATAGATTAAGTCATGGCGAGGGATTGAACCCTACAAGATAAAGAACGGTTAAGGGCTTGCCCTCGGACCTATGTAGTATGGGCTGTATAGACTCTGAATAAGTGCGCATTAGTGTCATATAATATAAATAAATGTATTAAGGACTAAGTGCACATTCACAACACGACATCAATAGGATAGTCCCCTTTAGCTTTGTTTGTGACAAGTTTGTGTTTGTTAAGAAATGAGAATCGTTATACTGTTTCCGGTATAAAGAGGATGACCGTGTATAATATTTCGTCAGTTGAATGAACTGAGGCGCCCACAGTTTTATATGCAGGGTAAGGATGATTGACACAATTGAAGTATGCATGCTGCGCAAGACTATTTTAAATGTTATTTCATGTAATTTATTGTAATATTGCTTCCACTGTGATAATGTACAAGTGTAATGTAACTCTGATAAAAGAAAAGTTTTTATTTCCTTGTAAAATTGTACGAAAGAAGTGTAAAGATCATGTGGAGCTCGAATTCAGTTGTATTTTGGAATTCGGGGTGTTACACTGAGAGCTTTAAGATTCATGTCCGATTTGAACGGTTCTGATTTAGTCCTATTTTTAGCCATATCACGAGTCCCCCACTCCTAAAGACTGCGTTTTGTAACCTTTAGGAAGTAGTTTTACTGTTTCAATGGCATATGGGACTCTATCGGAGTTCTAAAAAGGGGTTTCGGATCGTACTCGAGATGTAACGATGCTTTTCTAAGCTGGCAACACGCCCAAAATCATTCTTAGGCTCTTCTGGATTTTTGGTGACTTTTCCCGAGTTTTTAACTATTTTTTGAATCATTTATTTAATTTTGCGAAGCAACAATCTAGTTTCAAAAAGTACCAATTAATTATTCTAATCAACAATTATTTTTCCCGGAGCTTAAAATATTCTCCCGAATCTATAATTATTTTTTAGAATTTTAAAATTATTTTTCACAATTTTTAAATAATTAATTCGAATTACATTTAAAATAAAAGGATTAATCATGAAAATAATGACGTGGCACGAATTTCCAAGCGATCTAAGGGCAGATCAGTACATTGCTGACATGGCTCGATCTGGGCGGTCGGATCTGGAGCGCGCATCGGGAGGCAAGCAGTTTTCCACCATTGGGGGTCGATGGCAAGAGTGCTCGGCAACTATTGCTGAAGTCCAGGGGCGTGACACGTGGTACTTTGATCGTTGACCGTTGACCAGTCAATGCATTTTCTCGTGTTTGGACGTCGGTGGCAAGAGCGCTCGGCACCCGTTGCCGAAGTTCAGGAGCGTGACACATGGCACTTTGACCGTTGACCGTTTATCGTTGACCAGTCAACGCATTTTCTCGCGTTTGGACGTCGGTGGCAAGAGTGCTCGGCGCACGTTGCCGAAGTCCAGGAGAGATTTTTTCTCACATTTGGACGCCGGGGGCAAGAGTGCTCGGCACAGGTCGCCAAAGTCCAGGGGAGATTTTTCTCACTTTTGGACATCGGTGGCAAGAGTGCTTGGCACACGTTGCCGAAGTCCATGAGAGATTTTTTTTCTCGCATTTGGACGTCGGTGGCAAGAGTGCTCGGCACAGGTTGCCGAAATCCAGGAGAGATTTTTTCACGCATTTGGATGTCGGTGGGAAGAGTGCTCGGCACACGTTGCCGAAGTCCAGGAGAGATTTTTTCTAGCATTTGGACGTCGGTGGCAAAAGTGCTCGGCACAGGTTGCCGAAGTCCAGGAGAGATTTTTTTTCTCGCATTTGGACGTCAGTGGCAAGAGTGCTCGGCACAGGTTGCCGAAGTCCAGGAGAGATTTTTTTCTCGCATTTGGACGTCGGTGGCAAGAGTGCTCGGCACACGTTGCCGAAGTCCAGGAGAGATTTTTTTCTCGCATTTGAACGTCGGTGGCAAGAGTGCTCAACACACGTTGCCGAAGTCCATGAGAGATCTTTTCTCGCATTTGGACGTCGGTGGCAAGAGTGTTTGGCACAGGTTGCCAAAGTTCAGGAGAGATTTTTTTTCTCACATTTGGACGTCGGTGGCAAGAGTGCTCGGCACAGTTTGCCAAAGTCTAGGAGAGATTTTTTTCTTGCATTTTGACGTCGGTGGCAAGAGTGCTCGGCATAGGTTGCCGAAGTCCAGGGGAGATTTTTTCTCGCATTTGGACGTCGGTGGCAAGAGTGCTCGGCACAAGTTGCCGAAGTCCAGGAGAGATTTTTTTTCTTCTCGCATTTGGGCGTCGGTGGCAAGAGTGCTCGGCACAGTCTTCCGAAGTCCAGGAGAATGATATGTGGCACGTTGACCGTTTGACCATTGACCGGTCAAAGGCATGTTGAGTTTCTCCACTTTCTATCGTCTTGCGGTAAATGGGCCTGGCCTTTCAGTTTTTTGAGGCCTTTTAGTCTCGATTAGTGTGCCCCCTCTATAAAACTTCACCCCCTTCTTATTTGTTCACTTCTCTAGTTTTTACTCAGACGATACTTTTTCACTAGCGGGAGCTTCAGGCGAGATTTTACTGATTTCCGGTGACTTTTCCGACTGTCGTCATCACATCAAGGTAATCTCACACTTAGTTTATTTTTAGAGTGTCTAGCTTTCCTCCGAGGCAGGAGACCTCCCCTACTCTCACTCGTGAGCCGATCTCGAGCCAAGTTCCTTTAATCGACAAAGGCAAAGCCGTAGCAGGGTCTTCTTCGGTCGTAGTGGAGACCGTGGTTGAGAATCAGCGGAGGATGGGGGAGTTCGGCAGAATGCCCGGGGTGCTGACCGGACTTCAGAGGGTTCAAGACCTTCTAGACGAACAGGCCGAGCGTATAATGTACGGCATGGGGCGGAGCTTCGAGGAGAATGCCACCAGAGAGACTTCGGAGGTCGACGAGACGATTTCCTTACTCAACAAGGCAAATCTGGCATCAATTCGGGAGTGCTTTCAGATCCCCGAAGAGTTCGAACTAATGTTGCCAGGGCCCGGAGTGAGGGCCAATTATTCGATGCCGTTGAACATGTGCTTCTGGACTGTTGACACCTTCATAGCTGGGGTGTGGCTGCCTCTTCATCCTTTCGTCGTCGAGGTGTTGCGGTGGTTTCGGATTAACCCAGTCCAGTACATGCTGAACATGTGGAGGCTGATCAACGGGTTCATCCTTCACTGTCATGCGGCGGGGCTCGAGCCGGATTTGAGGGTGCTGCAGACCGTGTACCGGATTCACCAACAACATAGGTTGGAGTTTAGGTTCTACCTGGCCCCGAGGCATGGCGCCAAACTCGTCATTTGCCCTGACTCGATAAAGCATTGGAGGGACAAGTACTTTCTTATCCGGAGTCGAGAGCCATGGGTCATCCCGACGACTTGGGTTGAAGAAGTCTCGAGGAGGGTGAAGGAGAGCCCGGTGCTCAGCCCTAACGAAGACGAGAAAGTTAGAACGCTTCTCGATCGGCCGAAGTTCGATTGGAGGGACCTAACCGAGGAGGTGCTTTTCAGGGGGGTCTCAGTCGTATAAACCCTAATATGTGGTTTATTTTTAGCATCGCGTTCTTCTTCTTGAGTCTGGTATTACTTGTGCATAACCCGCTTTTCTCCCCTTTTTTTTGTTGTTGCAGAAACTATAGACTTCGAAGACATGTTGGCACAGCGCGGGGTCCTGAGCAGCAAGGCCCTGAGGAAGAGGAAGAGGGTGGTCTCCAAGGTATCCTCATCGAGGGTGAAGACAGTCGCCGCTGCTATGGAGCAGGCAGCAGTGCAGCCGTCGTTGTTCAGCGGCCGCCGACCTCCGCGGCGGCGTCGACCCCCGCGGCGGCGTCGACCTCGGCAGAGGTGGGGGCCTTCCTCTTAGCAGTGGCTTTGGGTTTGGAGGCCCTGCCGTTGACGGCCAAGGCCGAGGTGTTCCTGACCGAGGAGCACAAGAAAATCTTCCTCCCGAACTGGCAAGTCCTCAAGCTCGATAGGTTTCTAGGGGACTCGTCATTCAGTATGCAAGCTATTCAGCACCTCGCTACGCCGAAGGATAGAGCTGCCATGGACGCCGGCGACGTGCTCGAGATCGCACGAGCGGTGGTATCGGTAAGTATTGTGGACTTGTTGTTTTCAACTTTTAGAAACTATTCCTTCTGAGTTTGTCATGGTACTCCGCCATCTTTTTGCATATAACTTGCCACTTCGGTCATCTGATGGAAAGATGATCGAACTAGAGAAAGACTTGAAGCAAGAGACCGACTGAGCTCAGGCAGAGAAGGCTCGGATTGCCAAGGAACTCGAGCAGCTGAGGGCTGAAGCCGAGGGGAAGGCTGCAAGGTTAGAGTACCTTGAAAGTCGTGTGGTGAAGCCCGAGGCCGATAATGCTTTGCTGCTCCAACAAAAGGAGGTGGCGGCGAAGGACAAAGAGGATGCCGTCGCCGCTGTTAGGGTCACCGCAGCTAAGGAGGCCGAGGCTGAAGCCATGGAGAGGGCGAAAGGGTACCTCGCCGTCAATATGGCGAAGGCCTATGCCCGTGCAATTGCACAGGTGAAGGAGACCTACCCAGAGGTAGACTGCGTCGGATGGTGCCTATTCCTCGACCCCGTCCCGGGGTTCGACGACACCTCCAAGGAGGGTGAAGAGGAGGTCGAGGTCGAGGTCGACGAGGCAGAGGTAGAGGCCGATGCGGAGGCCATGCCCTAGCGATCGTCGTCACCGCACAAGGTTCGGAGCCCTTAGCGACCGGGGATCACGTTAAAGAGGTCCTCCCTTGACCTAGTTGTAGTTCTTATTTGTTTT
The DNA here is from genome assembly GCA_017893485.1 of Hemerocallis citrina. Classification (NCBI taxonomy): domain Eukaryota; kingdom Viridiplantae; phylum Streptophyta; class Magnoliopsida; order Asparagales; family Asphodelaceae; genus Hemerocallis; species Hemerocallis citrina. Next base: position 67,704,781 of record CM030366.1, read on the forward strand.
GAACCAAGAAATGTTGCCTAATCGCGGACTGGCCACCGCTTGTACTTGTTGAATTTCAATGAAATGAATTTTTTTTTGACAAGTGTTGTGGCTTTGAAACTTGTATGTTTACTTTACTTCTGAGCTGTCCCGTAGTAGCTACGTTTAGACGTAATATCTTCATGTTGGCTCTTCAGACTTAAAGATTCACACCCCCCTTTTTTGTTCGACTTTCACAGATTTGCGAAGTGTCTCGTCTACGGTCTAACCTGGGTGTCGCCAAGTTAGGGCTTGCGCGATCTCGAGAGAGGCTTTATAAAGCCGAGTCGGAGTTGAGTCATCTAAAGCTGACATCGGCCCGTCGAGACTTCAAGTTGAAATATCTGGAGGAGAAGGCTCGCGAAGTGCCCCCTGAAGGGGAGGAGACATGTCCCTCAATGGCTCTCAGCCAAGGCCTGAGACTTAAGTTCCTTCGTCAGTCTCTATTTGATGCTAGGGCTGAAAGAGATGGGTTGAAGAACGTAGTGCTCGAGAAAAGCTTGGAGGCGGCGCACCTTCGGAAGGCTATCTCTGAGGCTTCTCGTGGGGGCAGCTCGAGTCGAATGGCTCGCCTAAAGGTCAGAGTGACGGACGACTCGCTGAAGGAACGGATCGTGGAGCTAGAGGCAGAGAACCTTCGTCTGCGATGACTTTCTAGGGGGAGTATCGTCAGAAGCACTTCCTTCCCTGAGATGAGTACGCACAAGGAAGGTCGTTCCACGAGTTAGCGCTACGCTCGTCCCCCGTCATGAGACACCCTGGGGACGCACAAAGCAGGGTGGCTGGCTCATCAAGCGGAGCATCTGTTGGGGTGACTCTAAGGCTCTTAAGTGCCGACGACGCTACTCGGCTCGCCGGCTTGGAGACTTCTACGGAAATGAGGCGAAAGCAACACAGCGCTCGCCGGCCCTGCTTATCGCTTAATAGAAGCATCCCGCTCCCTAGGAGGGGTTAGGGCAGAATTTTGTAATCTTGTATTCTTTGTTTCATATGAGTTTTATCGAGAATAATGAGTTTTTGGTCTAGAATTAGACTTGTACCTCAAATTTTGATGAAATAATATACACTTCTCGAGCTTCTTGTGAGTGTTTGCATTTTGCTGGTGTTTGCAAGTGTCAACAGTTGTGGGAGCAATTCCGAATGGTGAGCTACTTTGTACTCGCTCGTTCGCAAGTAGGAAAATTTGCGTCGAACCAAGTGTTGGACTATGAAATTTTCGTTTAGAGAGTATCAACAGTTGTGGGAACAATTCCAAATGGTGAGCTACTTTGTACTCGCTCGTTCGCAAGTAGCAAAAGTTGTGTCGAACCAAGTGTTGGACTCCGAACTTGTCGTTTAGAGAGTATCAACAGTTGTGGGAGCAATTCCGAATGGTGAGCTACTTTGTACTTGCTCGTTCGCAAGTAGCAAAAGTTGCATCGAACCAAGTGTTGGACTCCGAACTTGTTGTTGTAATGAGTTTTTTACTTTTTTAAACCTAAAAGTAGTACAACCAGAATCTTTGGAATAGAAAATTCCCAGGCGGTAGATCACTTTTATTTGAAAAAAACTAGGTGGCTGCTTCTAAGTTGCGAGCCGTTATTACACTTGATAAAGAAAAAAGAGAAACTTTAACATGCTTTAAGGGGAATGCTATCGGAGAAGTTGCTTGGAGTGGTGTTTAAACACCCTCTTGGTACTTCAACAAGTGCTCTGCATTCCATGTCCTCGGCACCCTCTTGCCCCTCGGGTCTTCAAGTTGATAAGAACCCGGGTGGACAACTTTGGTGATCCTATATGGTACTTCCCAATTGGGTGCCAATTTGCCTTTCTTGCTGGAAAAAGAAATAGACAGCTTCCTGAGCACCATGTTTCCTTCTTTGAGATTGGTAAGGCGGACTCTCCTGTTGTAGGATTGCTCGATCCTATGTCGATAGATTTCTTGCCGAATGGAAGATCTCTTGCAGAACTGATCAATGAGGTCCAAGTTACCACGAAGCTCGTTTGCGTTTTTCTCTTCGTTGTAAGCAATCAAGCGGGGGGACGGTAGACCCACCTCCAAGGGGATAATGGTTTTGGAGACGTAAGTGAGGTTGAAGGGCGATTCTCCTGTGGGGGTCCTCTTCGTAGTGCGATAGCTCCAGAGCACATTGGGGAGCTGCTTTACCTATAACCCTTTAGCTGACCTACTTAGTCTCTTTTTTAGGCCGGAGAGAATTTGCCAATTGGCGTTCTCTGCCTGTCCATTGGATTGGGGGTGGGAGACTCAGGAGAATCATTGCTAAATGCCAAGATCCACGCAGAAAGCGCGTAATGCTACCCCCGTGAACTGAGTTCCGTTGTCCGTTATCAAGATTCCGGGCACGCCGAATCTGCAGACAACGTTCTTCCAAAAGAAGCGCTGCACCCTATTCTTTGTAATCGTTGCTAAGGGATCGGCTTCGATCCACTTACAGAAATAGTCGATCGCCACGACGAGGAACTTTAGCTGGCCTGGTGCTGGAGGGAACGGCCCGAGCAACTCAATTCCCCACATTGCAAAGGGAGTCGGATTGGATAGAGAGGAGAGCTGGGTTTGCGGTAGGCGGCAGATTGTTGAGAATTTTTGGCAAGGAACGCATTGACGAATGTGTTGTTCGGCATCGCAAAGGAGAGTAGGCCAGAAATATCTATAGTTCAAGACTTTGCGGGTGAGGGACTTTGCTCCCAAGTGAGCGCCACATATCCCTTTGTGCACTTCCTTCAAGGCATACTGGGTGTCATCCGGGGAGAGACACCTCAAGTAGGGTCTGCCATCTATTTCGGTGTAGGAGCATTTGTACAAGACTCCTTCGATCAAGGTGTATCACTCGGCTCTGGTTCAGATCTTTTGGGCCTCTTTAGGATCTAAGGGACGGATCCCATCTCTGAGGAACTTGAGCAGAGGCCTCATCCAATTCTCCCCGAGTAGGGTAGGGTCTCCATCGGCTCGGGGGCTTCTTCCTCGATGTTGGGCTTCATTAGAACTTCTATTAGGACAGTTTGTTCGAGCCCTTGGAGTGAGGAGGAAGCTAGCTTTGAGAGGGAGACTGCCTACGCATTCTCTTCTCGGGGGATCCGCTGGAGTTGTGCCTCCTCAAAAGAGGCCATCAGGTCTTTGACCTTGGCTAAGTACTTGGCCATGCATTCATGTCGCACTTCGTATTCCCCGGATACCTGGTTCACCACCAGCTGCGAGTCGCTCAATATCTTGACATACTTCGCCCCTGCCTTGTGAGCCATGCACAGACCTGCTATTAGGGCTTCATACTCGGCCTCGTTGTTAGATGCTCTAAAGTTAATGTGGAGTGAGTACTGGAGGATGAAATCATCTGGTCCTGCCAGGATGACTCCTGCTCCACTCCCATCGGCGCACGAGGACCCATCTACATACACCATCCAGAAGGGGGGTTCCTCTTGCTTTGCTGGCCTCGAGAATTGTACTCTCCACTATAAACTTGGTTAGGTCTTGAGCCTTGATAGCAGTTCAAGGCTGATAGCTGATATCATGTTGGCTTAGCTCGATGGACCACTTCATAAGGCGTCCGGAGGTCTCAGGCTTGTGAAGGACTTGTTTGAGAGGCTGGTCGGTAAGAATGACCACCGACTGAGACTGGAAGTAAGGGCGGAGCTTTCGGGCCGCCATAACCAAGGCATAGGCCATATTCTCTAGCTTCGGGTTACGGAGTCCAACGTCCCTAAGGACTTTACTCACTTAGTAGATGGGCCTCTGCATCTTGTCTTCTTCTCTTACTAAAACAGTGTTGAGGGTCTGCTCCGAAGCGGTGAGGTATAGGTAGAGGACCTCTCCGGGCTTTGGCTTGCTCAAGAGTGGGGGGCTGACTAAGTACGCCTTGAGCTGGTCAAAGGAATTTTTTTGCTTTTGCCCCCATTCAAAGCCTTTAGCCCCCCTGAGGGCCTTGAAGAACGGGAGGCATTTTCCCCCGGATTTGGAGAGAAAAAACCTATCACCGCAAGGCGCCCGGTGAGTCTCTGCACATCTTTAACATTGGAGGGGGAAGCCATGTTGAGTATGGCCTGGATCTTCTTGGGATTGGCCTCTATGCCCCTTTGGCTAACCATGAATCCCAAGAACTTGCCGGATGAGACTCCGAACGCACACTTGTTCGGGTTCAGTCTCATATTGTGTCTTCTCAACACGTCAAAAGTTTCTTGGAGATCGGAGACATGATCTGATCTGCTGACGCTCTTCACCAACATGTCATCTACATAGACTTCCGTGTTCCGCCCAATCTGCTCCGTGAAGATCTTGTTAACAAGGCGTTGGTAGGTGGCACCGGCATTCTTAAGCCCGAAAGGCATGACCCGGTAGCAATACAGGCCTTGGTCGGTGACGAAGGAGGTCTTCGGGATGTCAGGAGGGAACATTCTTATCTGATTGTACCCAGAGAATGCATCCATGAAGCTTAAGATTTTATGACTCGAGGTTGCATCAATCAGGGCGTCGATGCTCGGGAGCGGGAATGGATCTTTGGAGTAAGCTTTGTTTAGATCCGTGAAGTCGATGCAGATCCTCCAGCTCCCGTTGGCCTTCTTGACCATCATGATATTGGAGAGCCACTCCAGATAGTTGACCTCCTATATGAACCGAGCCCTAAGGAATTTCTCAACCTCCTTCTTGATAGCTTGCTGGCGCTCGGGGGAGAATTTACGTCGCTTCTGCTGGACGGGTCTGGCCCCCGAGGTGACACTAAGGTGATGCATGAGGAGCTCCTCAGAAATCCCCGGCATGTCAGCTGTAGTCCAGGCGAAGAGGTCTCAATTTCCCCTTAGGCACTGGATAATGTTGGAGCAAACGGGAGGGGGGAAGAACTTTGCTAATCAGAAATTTGCGGGTTGGATATCCTTCTGAAAAGGCCACCTCTTCCAGCTCATCGACCGGCTCCGATATAGGCGGGTTACTCCCTCAAGGGAGTGCAAAAGCTTCGAGGGAGAGGACAGGTCCTCCCACCGAGGTCATGTAGCACTTGCGGGCTGCCTCCTCGCTTCCTCTGACTTCTCCCATGCCCGTCGTGGTGGGGAATTTCATCTTCATATGGTAAGCTAAGGGTATGGCCTGCAGAGCAGTTATGCTTGGTCGGCCTAGGATGACGTTGTAGGCAGCTTTTACATCTACCACCATAAAGTCCATCGGCTCAGTTCGGGTGATGGGAGTTTTTCCAGCGGTTACGTCCAGAGTTATGACAACCTCGATCGTCACTGGCACTCCTGTGAACCCGTGCAGAGTGTAGCCGGTGGGCTTGAGCCGATCCCTAGATAGCTTGAGCCTCTGGAAGGCCTTTAGAAAGAGAATGTTGACCGAACTGCCGTTGTCTACGAGGACCCAGTTCCTCTTCTTTCCCGGGGTGTTCATCTTTAGAGGGGGAGGAAGAAGACTCTCTTTCCCAACTTCCATCAGGATGGATGAGACACTCACGTTGAGCGGAGTGAACTTCTCAAAGCAAGGAGGAGGGCGACACTGACCTCCGTTGTCCTTCTGGAGCTTCTTTGCTCATTCTTCTTCAGCGCCCTTCCGTTTGCACCCAGAGGACGATCCTTCAAAAGCAAGGCGGGAGAGAGCTTCTTCCGGTCGGATGTATTTCTCACTCCCGAGCATGAGTTCTGAGAAATCCCGAGGTGGCTTCTTGGCGAGGGATGCCTTGAGGCTGTTGTTAGCGACATTAGATTGGAAGGCGGCGGAGGCCACGGACTGGTCTAGGAAGGCGATGGATCTGGCTTCCACGGTGAAACGCTTGACGTAGTCTCTGAGCTGCTCACCCTTCCTTTGGTGAAGCAATACCAGGGAGGTGCTTGTTTTTTTGGCTCGGCGGCTGCTCACGAAGTGAGTCAGGAAGAGGCCTTCGAGCTGATCGAAGGAGAAGATGGAGGCCGGGGCTAGACGGAAGTACCATTCCCTTACAGGCCCTTTCAGAGTGGCTGGGAAAGTCTTGCAGAGGAGGGCATCTGACGCCTGATGTCTCATCATGAGAGTTTTAAAATTTTCAATGTGGTTAGCGGGGTCGGACTCCCTGTTATATGATTCAAAATGAGGAGGCTTGAAGTTATCCGGGACCGGTGCCTCCATTATCGTCCGAGAGAATGGGGGTCACTGGGGTGGAAATTCCTTGCCTGTTGCTCCTCCTCTCTGTCCAGTCGGCCAAGGTGCCTCTCCATTTCTTGGAGACGGCGGTAGACCGAATCTTCCCTCCGATCATACCTTGCTGAGGCCCAAGATTTGTCCTCGCACCGAAGGGGACTCGGGATGCGATAACGATAGCTAGGGGCAGGTTGAGGACTGGGCACTCGCTGACTATGGTTGGGGGCAACATTGAGGGCCCTCAGGACTGCCTCCTGGAATTGCTGGAACTCTGCCTTCGTGACAGGGGCCTCCTGCTCCCGATGATCCCGAGGGGCGAGGCGACCGACTGGCGAGAGGCTTCTCCTCTGATGATGTTGGGGTGACTCCCTCCGCCTCCTGGGAGAGTTGGACCTTCTCCGATCGGGCCTACGGGGTGACCGAGCTCTAGGGGACCGGATTGTTGGACCCCTTTGGTGTTCTCGGTGGAGTATCCCGTCATGGGTCCGCCTCTCGTCTAAGCGGGTCTAGAGGTCTTCCCCATACTGCCTATTGATGATGATGTTCCGGAGATCCTTTGGCATAGGGGACTGTGCGAGGCCATGGAGTCCGATGAGGGGTTGTGTATTGATACATGGTCGTGGTGAGGAGGTTGCACTTGCCGACTTCGGCGAGAGGGTCCTGCGGGAGCCTCATGTGGCCCTTGAGGAGCCTGCTGGGGCTATTGTTGTTAAGGAAGAGGCCGTCCAGGCTGCGGTTGCTGGACGGGTTAAGGGAGAGGTTGTCCAGGCCACTAGACTTGGTGTGTGGGTTGAGGGGGAACCCCAAGTACTGAAGGAGGAGAAGGTGCGGGAGTTTCTCTGCGGTTAGAGATCGTGGTCTTCCCCTTCTTGGGAGGCATGGCTCGAAACTAGTTTGGCTGATGGGGGAGGACTGGATCGCTGCTTCTGTTTCCCATAGACGGCACCAATCTGTTGCTGTTGATTTTGGGTGTGGCAGTAAACAGACGAATTTGTAAGTTCTTTTGAGGAAAATAGTAAAGCGAACATGTTGACTCCGCCTATGTGTTGTCTAGTTCTTTGTCGCTGCCACAAACCTGCACAAAGTTCGATACACCGGGATGGATCCTGGCGACGAACCCTCCGACGCTCTTGTCAATAATCAGGAAGATTAAGAAAGAGCTTTAAGTAGGCAAAGATTCATTACCTTGTAACGGCAGGGGGAGAGGGGTATTTATAGTCTCCTTAGGGATATGTTTTGAGATAAGAACAAATCTCTACTTCATGGTGTGGATGGATAGAAGTGGTTAAAACCACCTTTTATGGATAATTGCGGATCTGAATCCCTCCTTATCCTTTTGAACTGGTTTGTAACGGGTTGGTACCCGTATCGACTATGACAGATCCGTTCATGGGTTGTTGGGCATTGGAGAAGGGACTCAGTTTCCATTTCGGACCCGTTTGCAGGTGAATATCGTTTTACCCCTGAGAGCTTTAAGATTCGTGCCCAATTTGAACGTTTCCGATTTAGTCCTATTTTTAGCCATATCAGTTTGATAATGTCTTTATTGCTACCAATAATGAGCATGTTATCGACATACACACACCAGAATGTATTCATTTGGAGTATCTTTGATGTAGATACACTTATCACATTCATTTATTTTGAAACCATTTGATATCATAACATTGTCAAATTTTGCATGCCACTGCTTTGGAGCTTGTTTCAGTCCGTATAAGGATTTGACAACCCTGCACACCTTGTTTTCCTGTCCAGGAAGTACATAACTCTCAGGTTGTTTCATGTATATTTCTTTTTCTAAATCCCCATTTAGTAAGGCAGTTTTGACATCCATTTGATGTATTTCGAGGTTGCGTAGAGCTGCAATAGCTATCAGCATTCTTAGGGAAGTTATTCTCGTGACCGGAAAATAAGTATCAAAGAAGTCTAGACATTCCTTTTGCCTAAATTCTTGTACCACAAGTCTAGCCTTATGTTTCTCTATTGAACCATCAGGTTTCAATTTCTGTTTGAAAATCCATTTGCATCCTAGAGCTTTACACCCAGAAGGCTAATCGACCAACTCCCATGTATGATTTTGCATGATGGAGTCTATTTCACTTTTGATTGCTTCCTTCCACATAGGATCATAAGGCGTAGACATGGCTTCCTTAAATGTTCTGGGCTCATTTTCTAACAGAAGGCCGTCAGAAAGTCAGGACCAAATGAATTTGATGTTCTAGCCCATTTACATCGTCTAGGTTCATCATTATCATCTCCTGATTCATCAACCGAAGTACTTGCACTCCTTTGCTCACGTGTACGTTTATGATACGTATCATCCTTGCATGGAAACACGTGTTCAAAGAATGAAGCATTTCTTGATTCCATTATTGTATTCACATGGACGTCCGGTATATCCGATTTATATACCAAGAACCGATATGCACTATTATTGTGTGCATAGCCTATGAATATGCAATCAATGATCTTAGGTCCTATTGTGACCTGTTTGGAATTATGTATTGCCACCTTTGCTAGGCATCCCCACACTTTGATGTATTTATACGAAGGTATATTACCTTTCCACAGTACGTATGGTGTCTTGCCAGTTTTCTTGTGAGGTATTTTATTGAGAATAAGTTGGCGGTCAGCAACGCTTCCCCCCACATGCTCTGGAGTAACCCATAATTCAACAACAAGGCATTTATCATCTCCTTCAGAGTTTGGTTCTTGCGCTCGGCAGTACTGTTTGATTCAGGTAAGTAAGGAGCAGTTGTCTGATGAACTATTCCATGTTCAGAGCAGAACATATTAAATGGTGCATCATATTCCCATCTTCTATCACTCTTAACGATTTTAATCGTTTTTCCAAGTTGATTCTCAACCTCAAGCTTATATTCCTTGATTTATCCAAGGCCTCATTTTTGCTATGTAACAAGTATACATAGCAGTATTTTGTGCAATTGTCTATGAACGTCACAAAATACTTTTTACCGTCTCTGGTCTACACGATTACACAGATCCGTGTGAATTAAACCTAGAGTTTCAGTGTTTTTTTCTTCAGAACGGGATGGAGTTTTAGTGAGTTTGGCCTCTGTGCAAACTTCACATTTGTCGCAGTTGTCAACCTTAAATTTTGGTAGTAAATTCATGTTAATTAATCTATGCAGAGAATTGAAATTAACATGGCCTAGTCTTTCATGCTAAACAAAAGAAGACTCAACAACATAAGCAACAGGATTCATTTCATTAATTTTAGGAACAACACGAACAACAGATTTTGGGATGACTGTCATTACATTAAATTTGAACAGTCCATCCTTAACATACCCTTTTCCCAAGTACACCCCATTCTTTGAAAGTACAAAATTGTCAGAAGCAAGCACGACCCTAAATCTATTCTTGCTCAGTAAAGATCCTGAGACCAGGTTCTTTCGAATATCCGGAACGTGCAACACATTGGTTAGTATTAGTTCCTTGCCAGAAGTCATCTCAACACAATCTTCCCTGTTCCTTCAATCTTGGAGGTGGAAGAAATCCCCATGAACAACTATTCATTCTAGTTGCATTTCTGGTATGAAGTGAACATATCCTTGTCCGAGCAGATGTGCTTGGTGGCCCCAGTATCATACCACCACTCACGAGGATTGCTCCCGACAAGATTGACCTCCGATCCAACAACACAGAGGTCCAAGTCAGAGAGGCCAGTGGACAGGTTCTCAGCTATGTGTGCTTGGGCTTTGTCATTCACTTACGCTTTTCCAGTTCCAGCACGGATGTTATCCTTGCTGCAACATTCAGATATCTTGTGCCCCAGCTTATCACACTTGTGGAATTCTCCAGCAAACCTCTTTGCAGCAGGTTTCTTGTTCGAGCCATGTGGCAAGAACTTCCTTTTTTTGCCTTTCTGTTTGTGCTCCACCATGTTGAATTTTTCTATGGACTGATTTCCATAGGACTTGTTAGCCTTGCGATTCTCCTCTTCAATCCGCAACCTGACATTCAGGTCCTCAAGAGACATTTCCTTTCGCTTGTGCTTGAGGTAGTTCTTGTAGCGCCCCAAATTTCCAATATGATATCTTAGAAATACGTGACACAATTCCCAGCATCAACTTCAAATGTAATATTAAACACAACCCATAATACCAGTAAGATTTTTCTCAAAATTTTATTACAATAATATTTAAATAGCACAGCGGAATACATACACCTTGAATTACAAACTTTCTTTCTTTACAACACTTTCTTTTTACAAAATCACGCAATCCTTTACATCACTTTAACTCAAGTATCCAAATCCCAAGCTATAGGTAATCACCTCTAAAATATGAGGCTAGAGATAACTCTAACTCCCAAAACTAAAGGGGTCAGCCATAATGGTGTGAGTGATATAAAAATAAGCAACATAAATAAAGCATAGATTCCTCAACAATAGGAAATAAACAAGAGTAAGTGAATTAGGGAAAATCACGAAACACGAAACACATCAAGTGAAGCTAGACTAAGTGTCAATTGTAGAAAACTGAAAACACATGCATAATACCGAGTCACGAAAACATCAATGCTATATGCTGACTCTCTAATACGTACTTGTCGGAGTCTATGCATCCCACTCTACATAGGTCCGGTGCAAGCCCTTAATGTCTCCACTTTATAAGGTTTAATCCCTCGCCATACAACTAATTCTACTACGATGACTACTACGAGATAAAGATAAACTGTGAGTATTGGCCCATGCCCCGATAATTCCGGAGGTCAATCTCTATCTACAGATAATTCCGGAGACTATTTCACTCACACCTGGGAATTTTCGAGAATACCCCACACCGCAAGCTATGACACCTCATCACACGAATACCACATGTGCGTCGCCTTGACCTCGATAATTCTGGAGATCAATCCCACACCACAGGTAATTCCGGAGACTATTTCACTCACACCTAGATAATTCTGTGGATCATCTCACACTGCGAGCCATACTGAGGTCCATAACTCATGTTCTCATTCATCATATCACCACTAGTGCTTATCCTTATCATTTGGGTTATTTAATTACTTTACGGATCTACTAGAGTAGGTGTACCCCACCGGACTTAACTCCACAACTGATCAACTAAAATGCCTCAATAGGCCCAAACATAAATATCTCAACTGCCGGTATACTAGGGTCACACACACCCTCTAGAGACTCACACCCAAACATCCAAACCAATCTCCCAACATAAACTGCTCAGTTAAAACAACTTGAAAACATTTGCTTAGTAGAAGATAAGGTATAGAATAGTAAATTATAGATTAACAGCATTTAGAGAATAAATCATTTAAAAGAACATTCAAATGTATAAAGATACATCAGTATCAGTCGACTATAGACCAGCGTCGGTCGACTGTCTAGAGAGAAAAATCTAATAACTTTGAGAAAATAATTCTAAGTATTAGAATTCGACTATAAAAGGCTATTGGTCGACTGCCCAGAGCGAAAAATCCAATAACTTTAATTAAAATCCAGAAAAATCCCGAAAAATTATATAAAAATTATAAAAATATTATGGGGATAATATAAATATTTTCCACTGATTAAAATATATTTTGGAGATTAAGAGTTACAGTTTCGTGATAGATATGTTTCAATATACAATGTGTATAATTAAGGGTATACGAATTGATTTGTGGTAAACAGAAAAGTGTTTGGTTTTTTAAAAAACAAATCTCTAATGATGAATCTCAAGAGTTGATATTTAATTCATTAATAATTTTGTGTTGGAAGTTAGATGAACATGAAAGAAAAATAGCTTTGTGGAAATGGATAAAATTGAGTTTGTTCTTCATGAATGATAAATGCAAGAATAAGATGAATTGATTAAGATGTGCATAAATAGAGTTGAAGATGCGAATAAAGGAAATTTAATTCATGATTATTGAAGTGTATGAGTACCCATGATTTTGGAACATGAGATGGTTGTTGGAATCTAGAGGTTAGGCGAGACCCTTAGAAACCGGCATTTATGATTAATGTGAATGTGAGAGCTAACCAGTGTGGGTTGAGCATCTCTTGAGAAGTGGCCAAGTTGGGCTGACTGTCTCTTATGTTGATTTAAGTCCGGTAGGGTAAGTTAGTTCTAGGTTGTGATGATTCTTCTAAAACTAAAAATAAAAATAAAAATTAAGGACAGATACTAAGGGAAGGCATGATGAAGTATGGACAAACATGAGTATGAGGGCCTCAGTTAGTCTGCAGTGTAAGATGGCTTCCTCGAAATTATCGATGTGTGATTGGGAGTGTCCCCAGCTCATCGGCGGTGTGGGATTCATCTTCGGAATTATCAGGATCGAGGCGATGCCTATGAGGTGTTTTAGGACTATGGAAGCGCCATATCTTGCGGTGTGAGATGGTTTCCCCGGAATTATCGAGGTGTGATTGGGAGTGTCCCCAACTCATCGGCGGTGTGGGATTCATCTCCGGAATTATTGGGGCGTGGGCTTAATATTCCCAGAACATCTAAACTTTACCATAGTCACCGTAGTAGAAATTCATGGCGAGGGATTCACCCTTTAATGTGGAGTACGTAGGTGCTTGCCCTCAGAATTTAAAAAAAAAAAAAAAAAAGCTTAAGGACAGGCAGTAAGGGAAGACGTGATGAAGTATTAGCAAACATGGGTATGAGGGCCTCAGTTGGTCTGCGGTGTAAGATAGTTTCTTCGGAATATCGAGGTGTGATTGAGAGTGTTCCCAGCTCATCAACGGTGTGGGATTCATCTTAGAAATTATCAGGATCGAGGAGACGCCTATGGGGTGTTTTAGGACTCTGGAAGCGTCTTAGCTTGCGGTTTGAGATGGTTTCTCTGTAATTATTGAGGTGTGATTGGGAGTGTCCCCAACTCATCGGCTGAGTGGGATTCATCTCCAGAATTATCGGGGTGTGGGCTTAATACTCCCAGAACATTTAATCCTTACCTTAGTCACCGTAGTAGAAATTCATGGCGAGGGATTCAACCCTTTAATGTGGAGTACGTAGGTGCTTTCCCTAGGACCTATGTAGTATAGGATGCATAGAATCCGAACAAGTATACAGTAGTATCATTTTAGCTTAAACATCTGCATTAGGCATTAAGGCATTTGTATACACTGACATGATTAGGATAGTCACTTTTCAGTCTTTGTTTACATTCAAGCTTGTGGTTGTTAAAATAAGTGATTCGTTATATTTTTGGCATAGTGAGGATGGCCATATATAATATTGCGTCGGTTGTAAGCAACTAACGTGCCCACATCTTCAAATGCAGGCATTGCTTTGCAAGGAAACATAAAGATGATTGAATGCTAAAGACTATTTCCCGCTTTAAGTTGTTAATGTTTAAATTGTATAGTTAAATCATGTTGTAATTCATTTATTTTCCGCTACGTTGTTGTTGTAAAAGAATTTGATGTAATAAAGGTTTCAAAATTCCTTGTAAAATTGTAAGAAGTGAAGTGTAGATCCTGTTGGGCTACGAATTACTGTATTTTGGTATTCGGGGCGTTACAGAGTGGTATCAGAGCCACGCTTTAATGAGTGGTACAAATTTACAAGGACGACACATTAGGGTGGATATTAGAATGTGAGTTCAGCTTATTGAGATTTAAATGTAAGTAGTTTACATTTGTGTTGCTTTATACGCTGATGTTTCTCCTCCTTTTCCCTATAAGATGGCTAATGTTCATGACCCCGAAGACGAAATTGAACGGTTCATTCCTTTCGAAGAAGAAGAGGAAGAACCCACAGAGGAATAAGAGGATCCAGAAGAAATAGAAGAAGAAATACCAGAATCCAGGGAGATTACTCCACCTTCACCCGATTCCCCAGAAGAATCCTCAGACGAAGAACCTATTCAAGATGACCAAGGTGGTGTTGTTGCTTCTCTTTGGAGGGAGTTGGATTCCCAGAAGTGGAGAGTAAAACACTTAGAAGCACAGCGGGCAGAAGACATGGAGCGCATTCAAGAACTGAGTTACCAAGTATGGGAACTCGAGAAGCTTCGGCACGTGAATGCCCAACACTTTGCCAAACTGGACCACATAACTTGTTGGGACAAGCGTGAGCGTCATCAGAAGTTCGAGGATAAGAAGAAAAAGATCCAGGAACTACGAGGAGAGCTCAGAGAAGCCAAGAGTAACCGTAGGATCTAGGATATCTTTATGTTAAAGTGATGTAATGGATGTAATGGAGTAAGTTTTCTTTCCGAATGTAAAATGTTTAATTTTGGAATGAATAAAATTTTGTTCGAAGAATGTAAAGTTGTGCTATTTACGGTGATTAATGACAAGTTTTATGACCCAGAAATGGCTGGACGAAGGAACCGAAACGGCGAAGGGCACAGTGATGAGAATAATGGACTCGACATGGAAACTGAACTAGCTTGAGTGTACCAAACCTTGAATGCTTTCGCCGCCAATGTTGCTGGGAACACTAGACCGGGGCTAGTAGTACAGGTCCCTGAAGCATCAGACTAGTGGAGTCGTTCAAATGGATGAAGCCGCCTGTGTTCGAGTGCCAGGCCAATCCAGATGCTGCAGATAACTGGATTAAGCAGATTGATTGAGACGGTCTTTGAAGTTCTGGAAACCCCCGAGGCGAGTAAGGTGAAACTGGCCACCATCCAGCTAGAGAAAGACGCAGGAGTCTGGTGGCAATCACTGAAGAGGACCTTAGGCAATTTGCAGATCACATGAGAGGAGTTCCTGGGAGAATTCCGATGCCACTACTTTCCCATGGACGTACAGGAGAAGAAAGCCATGGAGTTCTTGGTATTGCAACAGGGAGGCATGATAGTGCGAGAGTATGAAAGTTAATTCAATCAACTTTCCAGGTATGCACCGGAAATGGTTCTTGATGAAGCCAAGAAAGCACGAAAGTTCAAACAGGATTTGAGGCCAAGCTTGAGGACCCGAATGATACCCTTAGGTATCTGAAGGTTTGAGAAGTTGGTCCGGAGAGCTGCAGCTACTGAGGTCGATATGAACCAGTACCAGGCGGCACAGGTCAAAAAGGGTAACTGGAACACATGCAAGAGGTCTGCACCGTCCAACAGTTTCAAGGGATAGCCCCTAACACAGAAGTTCCGACCAACTGGGGCAAATACTGTTCCTATGATGGGGAGGCAAAGCAACGGGGCTCCGGGTGTAACCTATTACAACTATGGGGAAGCTGGTCATTTCAGGTCCACTTGCACCAAGCCTCAGAACCCCCTAATCTGTTTCAACTATAGAAAGGAAGGACACACCAGTCCTTTCTGTCCACAACTCCATCAGAAAGGATAGAAATGGACAGAGCTGGGACAGAAGCCATACCGGCAAGGGCGAGTGTTCGCTCTGATCGAAGCTGATGCAGATGATGCAGACAACGTCATCACAGGTATGGGAGAAACTGATTAGGGTACTCTGTTGTTATTTTCATTTTATGTAATAAAATGTTATGTAATGAGAGTACTCTTTATGTAATAGGAGAAATTCAAATAAATGGAATAAGAGCATCAGTTTTATTTGATACCGGATCATCTCACACATTTGTATCACCCTCATTTGCAAAATGATTGGGAGTCAAACCGAAATTTTTTCTTGGTAAAGTTCTATCTGTCGCTACCCTGTTAGGAGAAACGTTGACTACCGATCGATATTATGAAGGGTATGATCTTAAGATTGGAGGCAGAATCTTTGGCATCAACCTCATTGAGTTGGCAATTTTGGGGGTCGACATCATCATTGGCATAGACTGGATGTCAATCTACAGTGCCACTATTGAGTGCAAGAGTAAGGAGGTTGTGGTAAAGGCACTAGGAGGACCAACAGTTACATTTCAAGGGAAGAGGAAGTGCAAACAGTTGGTAGCAGCTCTGATTAAGCAGAAGATTCTTAAAGAAGTGAAGCAAATTCCCGTTGTCCGGGATTATGCAATAGTGTTTCTAGAAGATCTACCCGGGCTTCCACTTCAGTGGGATGTAGAGTTCAGCATCTCCGTTCAGCCAGGGAGTGCACCCATTTTTAAGGCACCGTACAGAATGGCGCCGGTAGAACAAGATGAGATCAAGAAGCAAATTGAAGAGTTGTTGGGCAAAGGATTCATCAGGCCAAGTGCGTCACCTTGGGGAGCCCCAGTTCTTTTGGTGAAGAAGAAGGATTGATCGATGAGGATGTGCATCGATTATAGAGAATTGAATAAGGCGACAGTGCAGAACAAGTATCCGATTCTCCGAATCGATGATCTATTCGACCATCTACAAGGATCAACTATCTTCTCTAAGATAGACCTAATGTCGGGTTACCACCATGTCCGAGTGAAGGAAGAATATGTGCATAAGATGGCATTTAGAACTCGACATGGTCACTATGAGTTCCTAGTCATGCCGTTTGGAGTACCAACGCACCTGCTATTTTCATGGACATGATGAATAGGGTCCTGCAGTCGTTCATCGATTCTTTCGTCATTGTGTTAATTGACGACATATTGGTCTACTCCAAAACAGAACAAGAGCATGTCGGGCACCTAGAAATCTAGAGGTTAGACGAGACCCTTAGAAACCGGCATTTATTATTAATGTGAATGTGAGAGCTAACCAGTGTGGGTTGAGCATCTCTTGAGAAGTAGCCAGGTTGGGCTGACTGTCTCTTATGTTGATTTAAGTCCGCTAGGGTAAGTTAGCTCTAGGTTGTGATGATTCTTCTAAAACTAAAATAAAAATAAAAATTAAGGACAGACACTAAGGGAAGGCATGATGAAGTATGGACAAACATGAGTATGAGGACCTCAGTTGGTCTAAACATGTGCAAATACTCCCAGAACATCTAAACCTTACCTTAGTCACCGTAGTAGAAATTCGTGGCGAGGGATTCAACCTTTTAATGTGGAGTACGTAGGTGCTTGTCCTCGGACCTATGTAGTATGGGATACATAGAATCCGAACAAGTTTGCATTAGTGTCAGTTTGGCGTAAACATCTGCATTAGGCATTAAAGCATTTGCATACACTGACATGATTAGGATAGTCACTTTTCACTCTTTGTTTACATTGAAGCTTGTGGTTGTTAAAATAAGTGAGTCGTTATATTTTCGGCATAGCGAGGACGGTCGTGTATAATATTGCGTCAGTTGTAAGCAACTGACGTGCCCACAATTTCAAAAGCAGGCATTGCTTTGTAATGAGACATAAAGATGTTTGAATGCTAAAGACTATTTCCCGCTTTAAGTTGTTGATGTTTAAATTGTACAGTTAAATCATGTTTTAATTCATTTATTTTCTGCTGTGTTGTTGTTGTAAAAGAATTTGATGTAATAAAAGTTTCATAATTCCTTGTAAAATTGTACGGAGTGAAGTGTAGATCCCGTTGAGCTACGAATTACCATATTTTGGTATTCATGGCATTACCGTATCTACGAACATACACACAATGATCTGTTTTGCATCTATCGAAACCTTCTCCTCTTATATAGCAATCAAACTTCAAATACCATTGCCGTTGTGCTTGATTTAGCACAAAAAGACTCTTCTTTAGTCAATACACCATGTCTTCTTTCCTTTTAGCTTCAAAACCCGTAGGTTGTTTCATGTACAGCTTTTTGTCGACATCACCGTGGAGAAATACTATTTTCACATGCAACTGCTCTAAGTGTAAGTCTTCAACTGCCGCAATACTAAGTAGAATCATGATTGAAGCCATCTTCACAACTGGTACAAAGATTTCACTGAAATCAACACATTCTCTTTGAGAGAATCCTTTTACAATAAGTCTCGCCTTGTACCTCTTACTGTCATCTGCCTCATCCTTGACTCTAAAAATCCATTTGTTCATAAGAGCCCATTTTCCTGCAGGTAACTTGGCCAACTCCCAAGTTTTGTTCTGTTGCAAGGAGTCATCTCATCCCTCATGGCTAACTCCAATTGAATTAGAGCCTCATCCTTCAAAGCCTCCTCATGTGTCTCTGGCTCTGAATCCATGTACAAAACATGGTGAACAATACTAGCTGATGGATCAAATATCTTGTTTGGCCTTCTATCTCGTGTCGTTCTCCTTAATGTGGGTACCGGTTCACCGAACGGTTCAGGTTCCCCGAACTGCTCTAGCTGTACATATTCATCGTGGATAACCTGCTCATTTCCAATAGGCTCACCATGAGCCTCCTGTGCTGCTTGTGGTACTTGTACATGCTATTGCACTATTGGGCCCCCTACCACTAGGACTACCTTCAGCATATGAATCTGAATATGCGTCTGAACCACAATCTGAGTCTGAACTAGTTGTACTTTCTTGTTCTGCGTGTCTGTCCTTGTACAAGACCTCTTCATTGAACACTACATTTCTGCTGCGAATGACTTTGTTATCCATAAAATCCCAAAGTTTGTAACCATACCCATCACCGCCGTAGCCAATGAATACACACATTCTGGACTTAGAATCTAGTTTCTTTCTTTCTTCCCTGTCAATTAGTGAATATGCAATACAACCAAAAACTTTCAAATGTGAATAATTGATAGTTTTACCTGACTATAGTTCTTACGGAATGGCACCATTAAGGGTACTAGACGGGCAACAGTTAATCAAGTACACTGTTGTATCCACTGTAGCAGCCTAAAGATGGATTGGAGGACCTGCATGAAGTCTCATGCATCTCGCCCTTTCGAGTATCGTGCGGTTCATTCTTTCTGCTACACCATTCTTTTGTGGAGTCTTAGGAACGGTCATGATTCATTTGATACCTTCCTTTGCCAGATAGTCAATAAGCTCTTTACTTTTGTACTCATCTCCATTGTCGGACTTTAATGCTTTCACTTTGCAACCCGTCTCATTCTCAACTCTGGACTTCCAAGCTTTGAATGCATCAACACCTCTAATTTCTCGTGAATTGCATGAACCCTAACTTTCCTTGTAGCATCATCAATGAATGTAACGAAGTATCTCTTGCCACCATAAGAGAATTTCTGAGCTGAACCCCACACATCTGTATGTACTAACTCTAGCTTCCTAAGCTTCTTCTCATACCCATTCAACTGAAAGCTAACTGTCTTCTGTTTTGCCCATCATGCAGTTCTCACAGAAATTCATCTCAACTTTCTTAAGCCCCGACAAAAGATCCCTAGAACAAAGCTGCTTGACACCATTTTCACCAAGGTGCCCCAACTTGACATGCCATAGAATTAAAGAGGAACTACATGCTGATGCTTTAGCAATGATATCACCTGAATCACCTTCTCGGAATAAGTACAACGTGTCACCACGCTTTCCTTTTGCCACCAACTTGACACCTGTAGTCACCTTCCAGACTCTATGCCCAAAAGTTGTTGTGAATCCTTCTTTGTCTAGTTTGCTAGTTGAGATTAAGTTTTTCTTCAAACTTGGAATATGTCTTGTGTCATTCAAGACCAATTGCCCACCATTCGAGCCTTCACTCTCACTGTGCCTCTACCTACAATTGGATATATTTGCCCATTGCCAACTGAAACTGCACCAAAATTACCTGTCCTGTAATCCTCAAAAATATCCCTCATGGGTGTACAATGATAAGAAGCACCTGAGTCTATACACCAATCATCTTACATAATATTAAATCCAGCAAATAAACAAAATTCATCTAGACGGGGTTCAATACTTATCACATTGCCTACCTGTGACCCTACTTGTGCTTTTTTATACTCCTCGCATTGGTCTCTCCTGTGTCCCGACTTCTCTTACAGTGCTAACATTCATCTTTGCGATGTTCGGTTCTTGACTTGGACCTGTGATTCCTGCTTTGCGACCTTCCTCTATTATTACTTCTGCCAGGGTTATCAACTGACAGTGCAGCATTGCTAGGATATGACACCGAAGTCTCTCCATGTCTCTTCATTCTTACATCCTCATTCATGATACTGCTTATAACATCCTTTAGAGTTGTCGTATCAGTCATGGTGCTTGTAACTATATGCTCTACTGTGCTGTAACTATCGGGAAGACTGGATAGCAACAACAACGATTGTGCCCTTTCTTCAAACTTTAAACCTGACGATTCCATCTAATTGTAAACCATACAGAAATTGTTGATGTGCTCTGCAATCGAATCCCTTTCCGACAACTTCAAGTTGGCCAACTTCTTTAGGTGTAGGATCTGGTTTGCTGCATTCGGTTTCTCAAACATATCTGTTAATATCTTCATTGCCTCCTTCGCGGTTTTTGCATTCTCAATGTGAAATAACGAATTTCTACTCAGCGACAACTAAATTTGTCCAAGTGCTTTCTGGTCGAATCTATTCCAAACCGTCAATGCAACCGGATCGATCTCCGCCCCTTCTAGCTTCAAACCAAACTATGGATCATCTAGATCCTTATGTCGGAGATACGCAATCATTTGGATATTCCACATTGTGAAATCTATTCCATTGAACTCCTTGACTCTAATCTTGTCCCCCATATCAATCAATGCTACCAACTTGGTGCTTTGATACCACTTTATTGAGTTTTAACTGCGAAGTAACTCACCAATGAGATGTAAGAACAATAAAATTAAAAGCAAGAGAACAAAGAATAACAAAAAAACAACACATAAGAACACACGAGATTTTTTCGAGGTTCACCCAATGCAATGGCTACTCCCCGCACAGAGGCACTCCTGCGATTTCCACTAGAAATATGAAGAAAAAGTTTACAAATCTCTCAAGAACTCACCACCATGGTGTATGGTTTCTCTCTATCTCCCTCTCTCTCAATGACGGCTGATAGATCTCTCTTTTCTTTTCTCTTTCTTTTACCATAACCCTAAAATTGTACACAATATAACATATATAGGTTTACACAAATTCTAATCTCAGCCGCTCATCAATCAGTGCCGTGACGGTCGGCCGCAACTCATGGACGGTCGACTGGTTTATGCCTTCGACTGTACAGGATCTAAAAGAGAGTGGGTCGGTCGAAAGCGTGGTCGGCCGGTCATTCCTTCTAGTGTACTGGGTTGCAATAGAGAGCGAGACGGTCGACTATGCGGTCGATCGTACCGTTTCCTGTACGTGTACGGTCGACTTTATAAGTTGCGGTCGACCGCAACTTGCCACCTGCAGCTGTTGGCTGCTCTGAACTGCTTGCTCCATCTTTGACTCTTCTTCTCGTCTATCTTCTTCAACCCATTATCGTGTATTTGGATCCACAAACCCCAACAGATGTTAATGTGCGCTTGTACGTAGATGATCTTATAATTACTAGCAGTAACCCAAAGTTGATTGCTGAGTTCAGGGAGGCCTTGACTTCTCAGTTTAAGATGACTGACATGGGATTGATGTCCTATTTTCTTGGAATTGAGGCGTTACAAACTGAACAAGGCATTTTTATTTCCCAAAGAAAGTATGCTGGTGATATTCTCAAAAGTTTTAAAATGGAGTCTTGCTAGCCAATTTTGACGCCGGTTGAAGGAAGATTGAAGTTGTAGAAAGATGACCCTGGAGAATTTGTGAACTCTACACTTTACAAGTAGCTTATTGGAAATTTACGATACTTAACTTCTACAAGACCCGATATTACATACGGTGTTGGAATTATTAGTAGATTTATGGAGTCTCCCCGACAGTGTCATATGCAGACAACAAGAAGAATTTTTAGGTATGTCAAAGGTACACAAGCTGGTGGTATTTTATATTCATCAACTTGTCCAGTAAAACTTGTTGGATACACAGATAGTGATTAGGTCAGTGATACTGAGAAGGCACGCAAAACTTCGGGTTATGTTTTTAATATTGGTTCAGGAGTTATCTCTTGGTCCTCAAAGAAGCAACAAGTTGTGGCTCTGTTCACTACCGAGGCAGAGTATAATGTAGCTACCAGCTGTGCTACTCAAGCAGTTTGGCTGCATCGTTTGTTGGGAGAGTTACAGCATGAACAAAAAACTCTAGCAACAATTTTCTGTGGTAATAAGTCTGCAATTGCTTTGTCAAAGAATCCATTTTGTCATGGAAGGACTACGCATATTCATGTGAAGGTACATTATATTCGTGAGTTGGTAAATGACAAGGAAATCGAAATTCATTACTGTCCAACTGGAGACCAGGTTGCTGATATATTTACAAAGCCTCTCAAGGCAGACTCGTTCGTGAAGCTGAAATAAATGATGGGAATGCTAAAGTTTGATGAGCTTGGTTTAAGGGATGATGTTGGATGTTAAATCAAATCATTAATCAGGAAGTAATGG
Source organism: Hemerocallis citrina (assembly GCA_017893485.1). Taxonomy (NCBI): domain Eukaryota; kingdom Viridiplantae; phylum Streptophyta; class Magnoliopsida; order Asparagales; family Asphodelaceae; genus Hemerocallis; species Hemerocallis citrina. The sequence continues at coordinate 67,727,055 of CM030366.1, forward strand.
TGGAAGTTCAAGAATTCTAATTGGTGTCCTTTCCTATTCTAAGCAATAAGTTAAATGGTTTTAATCTAGAGAGTTCTATGTAGGGGTGGCAACAGGTCCGGTCCAGCTCGGGACCGGCCCGCCCCCCCTGTTTCGTAGTCTCAACCTTGGACCGGCCCCCTATACCTTGGGACTGGTCCGGTTCAGGTTTTTTTTGGCAAAAAGCTCGGATCGGCCCGGCCTGGTTGAGGACCGGGACCGACTGAACCGGCCCGCCCGGGCTCAGGCTGGGTTCGGGCCGACCGTTGCTAAAGTATATTTTTTTTCTTTTTTTCAGAAATTTAAAAAAAAATAAAATTACCAAATTGCCCCTCAACGAATTTATACTGGCTAGTTTTGGGGGGGTACTTTAGGAAATAAAAATTTTGCATATTCTATATATACCACATCATTTCTTTCATTTCTCTTCACTAATTCACTCAAATCTCTCATTCTTTCTACTATCTCTCAATACTACTAGTCACAACAACAATGAAGTGATCAACAACAACAATCAAGTGATTAACAACAATCAAGTGATCAACAACAACAATCGAGAAGTCTACAATCAACAACAATCAAGTGATCAACAACAACAATCAATACTACTAGTCTACTACAAGCTCTCAAGTCTCAACTCTCTCAACATTCATTCTTCAAACTTCAAACACTCATACGGTATTTTAGTATATGTTTAATTTGTAGATTAAACATAGTTTATTATTCTCATCTATATCTCTTAATTAGTTTGGGTTTTCTTGAACTTCTTCCTCTCATTTTTTTTAGATTTTATTTATAAATTTGGTAAAGTGATAAAACATACATACACTACTCATTCACTAGTTCTTGTTATTATTGTTATTTTTTAGTTGAGATAGATTGTTGTTCTTTTTAATTTTTAAAACATACATACACTTACTTTCTCTCTAACTATACATACACTAGTTTTTAATATTTAAATGGCCTCTAATCGATCACGCGGTGGTAGACATAGTAGTCAAGAGTCCACTAGTCATCACATTCCTTCCATTCCAAATCCATATATAGATAGTGAAAAACATTCATAAATTATGATAGTTTTTTCGATTTGAATGAAACACACTCAAATCCTATAGAAATAGAAGATCATGTAGAACCACAACCATCGGAACCAGGTCCTTCTCTATCCCATAAAACAAGAGGGACTACTTCCGAAGTACACAATTATTTTAATTTTGTCCCTTCACAAAATGATAAGAGTGTAGGACTAAAAATATGTAAGAAGTATCAAACACTATATAAGTTTAAATTAGGATCGGGCACCGGTATTGTATATAAACTTAGGGGAGTTGTATATAAACATTTTTCTAAAGATGTTAGACATCGTTGGAATTCTATATTTGATTTATTAGGTGTTTCTTCATTATCGTTTTAATCTTAGAGATTTTTGTGTCGCAATGGGTATGCAAAATTGTATGTTAGATGATGATTTTTGGCTTTTTGCCGATAGTTTGTATAAGTTTTTAGAACCTTTTAACGATGCTACTTTGCAAATTTCAAAAACATATACATCTACATCTAGTGGTATTTTACTTGAAATTGTCACTATGATGACTACAATGTTAATGCGGCATATATTAAAATTTTAAAATATTTTCATCCACTTCCTATGTTATATTGTGTAGCTAGTGTAATGAATCCTATGATTAAATTAGATGGCACAAAAAATTTAATTGAGATTTTTTACACTTATGCCTCATACGATGCAATACAAGATTTTGATCATGTTATTTTTACTCATCAATTTGAGCATATTTTGACTAGGTTATATGATATTTATGATAGACTTTATTTATCTAACACTACACAAACACAAACACAAAATGTTGATTCTACTTCTTCTTCTTCCCACATATTAGCAAAAGGAAAGAGTCATGCAACTAGTAGTGTTTTAAATCATATTAAATGAAAAAAAACCAAGAACCAATTCACCAAATGAGTTGAATTGGTATAATGCACAAAGTTCGATTGAAGATGTAGTAGATGTGTTACAGTTTTGGAAGAGCAATGAAGCTATTTTTAATATTCTTTCTCGTATGGCTAGAGATTTGCTAACAACACCGGTGTTAAGCGTTGCATCAGAAAGTGCTTTTTCTTTTAGTGGCAGGATAATGAGCCCGAACAAGAATCGATTGACAGCCAAAAAATTTGGAGATGCTAGTATGCGCCGAAGATTGGATAAAAGCGGAAGAGAGGACTCAAGACTTACTTGAAGCACAAGTTGGACCAACAAGTAGCGATGAATGAACAATTAGATTTAGTATATTTACATTAAAATGATGTACAATATATTGTAATTAATTGGAAAATTTAGGGGGATGAGATTCTATATTTAGGTTAAGTAGAAGTACACGACAATAGTCCAATGTCTTCTCTTCAATCTAAATTGAGGCCATCTCGATCTCCAAATTCAAGTAATTCCCTTGTTTTGTAATTTGATCTAATTTGTATGAAATTTTATTCATGCACTTCATTTTATTTAAGAATTTCAAATTTATTAAATCAATTTCATACTTGGTTCTTTGCAATTGTTATGAAATTACAATTTAATACTTGATCTTTAATATATTTTAAAAAAATCCCCTAAAAAACTGGCCTGGCCCGCGAACCGGCTTGGCCCGTGAACTGGCCCGGCTTGGCCCGCGAACTGGCCCGGCCCGGCCCGGCTCCCACCATTGGGGCCGGGGGCCAGGTCCGGGCTAGGGTTCCCCCCCCAGCCCGGCTTGGCCCGGGGAAGCCCGAATGCCATTCCTAGTTGTATGTTTCCTTTGAGGTTCTTGTAACTCTTAGTGTTCTTGTAACTCTTCCTTGTAACTATCTATAAATAGAAGAGCCTACTATGCTGATAATTAGAACAACAAAGAATTATGTAGCTATCAAAAAAATCATTTTCCTCGTATCTCTTTCTTTCTCTCTTTGCAAATATTAGTGTGTGAGAGTTGGAATTGTTTTGTGAAACATCTGTTCCTTTGTGTTTCTACATTTACTTCAGTTATTTATTTTATTTTTAGATATTTTATTTAAAATAGTCATGGAATCTTTTGCTGGGAATGTACAAAAACCTAAGTCTTGTCTGCCAGTTTCACTTTGCTTTCCACTTTCCACAACATTGTATATTCTACTAATTACTACTATGAACTCTCCACATCCAAAGGAAACCTATTCTTTAGATTTTCTAGAGAGAGAAGCTCCCAAAAAAAAACCCAAAAAACAAAAAACCCTAGATCTAGAGAGGGTTTGGAGGGGGTGGCGACCGAGATCTCGCCGCCCCCTCCCCGAACGCCGTTCGTCGTCCCCGAAAGCCCCTACTCTTCATCTGAGCCATTGGATTCTGCTGACAGTCTAGATCCCAAATATTTCGCGGGGTCATCACCTCTCCTGCGCCGTCCCCAACATTCAACCGCCGCTCCCCTTTCCCTGGGCGCCGAAGTCGGGGACTTCCGGCCTCTCTTTTGGGCACCGACCGCTCGGGACCCACCAATGCCCAAACCCATAGACGCCTTCTTCCAAAAACACCCCCTTAATGCCATATCCAATGGACGACTGGGCGGTTTAAATAAAGGTCCCTTCTTTACTCTTGTTGGTTTCTATAGGTTTGTAGGTTTGTTGAAGAAGAAAGAGTGACCGAGAAAGAGTATCTCTTTTGGTTGCTTCTGTAGTTTGATGTTGCTTTTGACATGGGTTCTTGCTAGTTCTTGAGTTTGAAGACAACCCATCAAGAAATGAGCCATCTTCTGCAGCCACCATATCAAATTTGATTTTGGTTTTGATTCTTTCTTTTTAGTTGTTGGGTTTTCTTCTGAGATTGGGGTTGTTTGGCCTTGCTATATGTTTGCCCGGATGTTCTTTGCGCTTGCCACCATGTCCACACTCTCGGGGCCAATCATGGCGATCTGCAGCTATGATTTGGTTTTTGCGAGGGTTGGTAGTGCATGTGAAGAAACCGGGTGTGATTCTCAATTTGCGAGTCGCTTTGATGAGCGGGTTATGATATTTTGCACGATTGTGGAGCTTGGGCCCGAAGATGGGGTCCCTCCGTGGTGTGCGCTCACTTGTCTCTACTTTCGGGGCGCTTGTCTCAACTATCGCGGAGCGACTATGTCGCGCCAGAGCATCCTCCCGCGCCTGTTGTCGCGAATGCCATGGATCTGGGGTTCAAGTGTGATTAGGGTGATGGCAAGGTGCGCCCCCCCCCCTCATGAAGTACGCTATCTTGTACGATTGTGGAGCTTGGTGTAATACCCTGCAAAATAGCATATGGATATTTTGCATCGTAATCTGTGTGCAATTGAGAATTGCATGCGATTATGTATTTTTCTAATAACAATTGTTTTTAATTGAGAAATATCAGATATATTTTCTACTTTATTTTATAGTTTTGAAGGATTATTATGAGGTAATTTTAATGTATTTTTTGTATTGTTCGTATTATTAAAGAAAAGAGTTGGGGTTTATTTGAAATATATTTGAGACTTGGGGGCTTATATATAATATTCCCTTATTAATTATTTATCTATTTATTTATTTATTCACTTTTATAAACCCCTCCCCCACCTTTTCCTTCCTTCCTCCTTTCTTTCTCCCGTTCCTTTCCCAACCGAAAAAGAAAAAAAACCCAACGAAACCCATTTCGACCGATCACTTCCCCCACCCCAAATCCACTCCATTTCTTCATCGTTTCTAAATTAATTTGGGGGGATGACTAATTGAAGGGTTCTCTACATCGTGGCAATGTCCGTTTTTCGAGAGGATTTCGGAAAGGTAAACCCTAAATTATTTTATTGTATAAAATTGAGTGTGGTTAATTTCTATTGAGTAGGAGTATTATGGTAGGGAGATTAAGAGATGTTGGGAAGGGTAGATGCGAGGAATTAGCAGATTCTTAGAGGGTTGCAAGTTGTTAATAAATTAGGGTTTTGGGTTTGTAAAAGAGAACTGTATGTGTATAAACTATTTCTCATACAGTAGTGGAAAGTATAGTTGGGCCATTAGAAAATTTAGGAGTGGTTCTAGTAATTATTTGGGGATAAAAATTCCATAGGCATTAGATTATTATGTGCATCGCACGTGTGTATCCCAGGTATTCAATAAACGCTTGTGTGATATTTGGATTAGTGTTATTAGCTCCCGTGATTGGTTTGGACGATTTGAGCCTTAACTGCTTTGAAATTTGATAATAGGATATTAGCGACTTTGGATGCGGGGAGGCGTGGTGGCGCTTCGAGTCTTCGCGGGACATTTTGTGAGTATGATCTCTTTTATTTTTATGTACATGGTGTGTTATGAAGATTTTAAATTACGATTTGCTCTGTATTTCTGATTTCGTATCTCAGTCTAGCCTGGGTGTTTTGAGCTAAAACTTTGTGTGGACACTCTTGTATATTTGTCCACAATTATAGTCTAAAATTTCATAATTTTTCTGAGGTTGTTTGATGCCTCGAAAAATTTGTAGAATGCAATGGGTCTGGAAGCTGCAGCTGAAGCTATCAGTAGTTGAGGACTTTAATGATTGAATTTGAGGAAATGGTTAGTTGGAGAGTTGTAGACTAGGGTTTTATCTTTCCAGAATGGGTAGTATCAAGCAATTCTGTATTGTGTGTTGGAAGTTATGGTTGTTGCAAGTTAGCAACATGTTGTTTAGACTAAACTTCAAGTTTAAGTTGACTTGGGGACTTGAGTTCTCAAAGAATTTGAGGGAGTCGTCCACTAGGGGATTACATTGGATCTCCCTACTCTTCTAGAAATTCTGAGTTTGTTGGATTCCGTTGAGCGTAGCTTGGATCACAGCTACTGCTTTTTCTTGAACTATTTCATCGAACAATTGATGAGGAACCCTCTGCATACCGCAGTGTGGTGATCATGAGCCATCAGGTTTTCAATGATGTTTTAGCATTTCATTTGGAACTTTGGTAAGTTCCTGTGCTTAGTACTCATGGTGGACATGAGTGAGTTGGGATATAGTTCTGGTCGGTTTGTGTTTGGTGTCTCGATGTCTGAGTCTGTCAATGGTCGAGAATTGATGGTTATGTGTGTGCTTACCTTCATTTGATTTGTATTGCATCCTTGGGGCACCGTTGGACCACTCGCTGAGGGTCATGGGCCGGGATTATTTGCTCACTGACTTGTGAAGGAATTGGGAATCAGTGGATGTGATTCCTGTGATGATTTTTGTTTGACTGACCGGACAGGCTCGACATTGTTGATCGACACCGAGTGTGATTTGGAAAACAGCTTATTCTCAGTAATCTGCATTGATTAGGTTTTCCTTTATTGTTTCGCTGGAAGACCAAATTGGTGTTAGGGGTGATTCCCTATAATCCAACTCGTTCTGAGAGTTAGCACTAGGTGGTGATATTATGAGGTTGTCTCTTCCTGTCATTAGGGATACGTGCTGTGGTGCGTATCTTGCACTGTTGATTCCTGAAGTCCATGATAAGGACGGCATGGGATTTCCTGGTGGATAGGGGGATTAAACCTTCGAGGCCATCAAATCCATGCCGGTGGACACGAATCGGTCGTATGGGCTGCGGTCCTGTGAAATACGGTGCCATATGTATGCTGCGGTATATCTTTAAGTTCGTCACGGCTGTTGAATGGGGTCCGGGCACATGCTAGTGGACACGAACGGGTCGTATGGGCTGCGGTCCTGTGAAATACGGTGCCATAGGTATGCTGCGGTATATCTTTAAGTTAGTCATGGCTGTTAAATGGGGTCCGAGCACATGCTGGTGGACACGAACGGGTCGTATGGACTGCGGTCCTGTGAAATACGGCACCATAGGTATGTATAACTCCTGTTTCCCCGTATTTGTATTTTTATACTGTATTTTGCCCCCTTGTACTCTTTTATCAATTTGTGATCCAGTATTTTGTTTCTATTCGAATAAAATCATCAATTTGTTTTCGACTCAATTTTTGGTCCTTTTATCTCATTCAATTGTATGTGCTTTGTGTCGTTCTTCATGAAGAATCGACTATTTCTTCTCATTTGTCTCTATTCCCCATTTTATTGCATTTTGACCAATTCTCCTGTTGGATCCCATTCAATCTGGATACCCTAATACCCAAAACCCAAACCCACACTATATAAACCCTATCTCCTAACCCTAACCCTAACCCCTACCCATTTACTGTTGTAACCTAAATCCCCCGCCGCTCTATCTTTCTTCTTCGTCCGCTCTTTTCACGAGCACACCCAGAACCCAATTCCGCCCACCTCTTCGACCATCCCTGCCTCATCCTCACCGTCGTCTCCTCGTCAACATCACCACCACAGCACCAACCACCATCCACCATCGTCTCCACCATCATCGCACTCCGAACCCAACTCTGCCATTTCCCGAGCTCTCGACAACCACCCCATCGCCTCGCCATCCCCTCACCCTCCATCGCCTCATCTCCCCCTCATCCTCTTCGACCTCCGTCCACTGCCAACACCCCGAACCCAATCCCCATCCTCTGACTCCTCCCCTGTTCGAACCCAAAAAAATAGGGCATCGTTGCTGTCGCGCCACCAGTCGCTTCCCGACCAGTCGCGTCGCCGTCGTCGCTATTATGCCGTCGCCTCGTCACCGTCGAAGAACCCCGCCATCGCACCTTCCCTTTCTCTCGCTCGCTGATTCGTTGAAGAAGAGAACGAAGGAGAAGAAAGGAGGATTAAGGCAGGATTTGATCTCGACCGTAGGATCGCGCAAAGATTCGTGCCCCCTGATCGCCGTTCCGTGTTTCGCCCACAGCAGATCCGATCCGTTCCCGTGTTCTGGCTTGATCTGCTGCGCGGGAGAGTTCTGATTGGGTGGATCCAGTGTTCCGTGTTCTGGGCACAGCGAATCCCGTCTCGCCGTTTGCTGTTTTGGCGATCTGGTGTGGGGATTTTTGCTCTTCTATTGGACTTTCGCACGTGCTTTACACGTGCTTTTGGGAGACTTCGCCCGTGAATTTTTTGATCCAATTTTCTTCGACAAGCAGATCTAATCGTCGTCAATTAAGGCAAGTATTCCTCTTGTACATATTTTTGTTCTAGTACAAACATTCCTTGAAAATACTGCAAATAGTTAGAAATTGTGACTTCTTCTTGACTGTCGTTGTTGATCAATATTAAACCCCCTCAATTTCATAATCTTAAGAGTCACAATAATTTCATTGTATTACATTACAACTACTTGGACTCATCTTATCCCCGAACAATGGACACATGAAATTAAGGAGCCCTAGATTTGTAGACATATGTTATATCTTGTGTGAGTTGAACTTGCACCCACTAGAGTTGAAAAATAAATACTACTTCCTGTTTTGATAACCATTACCCGTATTTATATCACAGATTAACCTAGACGCCTAATTACCAATTATCATGCAACCTAAACACGTAAGACATTTCCATTTGTTGCTGTCCTGAACCTTGCTATGCTGTTTTGATCCCTTTAACTTCAGAATCTGAATCTGAGCCCTGAACAGTAAACGTAGCTCCAGATGTCTAGATGTCGATAGCCTCCGGAATTTTCGAATTCCAAGTTACGGTCTAGGAGATATCACAGTTTTGGTGCAGCAACATCAGGCTGTCCAGATTTGGGATTTTCGTTGTTCGTGATATTTATATTTATGTTGACCCTCGATTATGCCATATAAATATCTCAGACTTATCCCATGTTCATAATTATGACTTCTTGACTTGTTTCACACATTTGCGTGCATGCTTGATAAGAATTAATAAAAGTAACAAGCCGGGGTTTAAGGGAAAGACCATAGTAGTGGACAATATAGGTAGGTGTACTTGGAAGGGGGCCCGTGTTTCCCATAATTTTATGTTAAATGGAACTAAGTGCCACGTAGAACTAAGTGCCACGTCATGGTGACGGGGGCCACCTCTAGAGCCCATTATATGATTACATGATATATACTTGAGATCACATGGAACTAAGTACCACGTAGAACTAAGTGCCACGTCATGGTGACGGGGGCCGCCTCTAGAGCCCATGGTTTGATCACTTGCTTGATACTTGATATCCGAGTACGCCGCCCTATAGACTCCATTACTAGGTCTAAACGAAATTGTGTTGACTATAGCAACCATGTAGTAAAAGTATGGATGCATGAAGTGCTACCTAGATAGTAATCACCATAAGACTTGATACATGAAACTCGAACTTGATACATGTTTACTTGAAACTTGACAACTTGTTACTTGAGACTTGACAACATGACACTAGACTTGAGACTTGTTACCTGACACTTGTACTTGATACCTGTCACTTGAGGTTTGATACCCTATGTGTTCACTTGTCACTTGTTTCACCACTAGTATTTGTTATCCAGCCTATTTGCTCGAGTTATCCTTCTTGCTAGCTAGTTCTTGGTTTTCCAATACTTGTTGTATCCCAGTTACATTCTTGATTCCAATTCTCGTTTCCCATTACTTGTACTCGTTTTTACTATTTGTGGCCCTAACTTGCACTAAGGGCATTTTCTCTTATTTTTCCTATGTTTTCCCTTTTATATTTATTAAGCAGACTTTGGAGACGTGCTACCTGCTGGAATCGGTGAGCAGACATTCTAGGTCTTGCCTGGAAAAAGCTTTCTTTAATCATTTCATTTTGTATTTGAGTTATTTCATTTGATGTTACTTAAGACTTGTAACGGGCTTACGTTCCCGAGTTTTACTTTGGATCCAGACTTGAAAACTATGTGGACATTATTATTTGTTTTCAATTGTTTTCTGTTGCTTAATGAATTATTCATGCATGCTTGGTCGTATACATATATTGTTATATTCTTGTTGTGATGCTGAGTCGATCCTACAGCTTATGGATGATGTTAAAATCATTCGCTGGGCTTCGTCACGCGCTTGTATTCCATATTTTTGGGAAACGGGGCGCGACAGTATGCTGCGGTATATCTTTAAGTTCGTCACAGCTTTCGAGGAGGTCCAATGTGACAATTGTGGGTGACAACGGGGTAGCGCCCCAAATTATGTCTTTTATTTACACCTCAACCATGTCATACTATCAGGAACAGGAAGTGGACCGAATTAGAATGCATTGCATAATGAGGGTTCAAATCCCTGAACTGGAGAAATGGCTTGATCTGGGCCACATGTAGTATGGGATGCATGTGTGTCCAGAGTCTTGCTAACATTAGATTAAGTGCATCTGTTCTATACTCTGTATTTTTGCATTAGACTCAGGTCATGACATACACGAACACTAGAAAATCAGGATACACGTTTATTTTCCATTCAAGATGATTTATGAGTGTGAAAGTGATGTATTGCGAGACGTGATGATATATGTTGTAAGAAATGAATGAATGCGATATTATGTAATATAAGATTGGAAAAGAATATAAGTCGTGAGTCTGTAATTGCAAATGAATGGTAAATGAGGCGCAGTTTATGTGAAAGTAGAGTTGTGTCAATGTAAAGCTTTATGGGAAAGTAAAGCTATGGAAATATTTGTATAAGGCATAAAGTGATGGGCATTAAGCGACTAATTTGAGAATGATTTCCAAACTAAAGATAAGTATGTTGTGAGCGGGTATGGATATGCATACAGGAAATGACTCGAAAAGTATTTGATGTGAATTCCCATTTATGATGTTTACATGTTCAGATTCCAAGTAAATTTGATTATCTTGGTATTTGTAAGTTCGTTCTGTTTTACTTATAAAGTTTAATTTACTTGCTTAATTAGTAGATTATACTCACACCAGAAATGGCTAACCCCTTAGTGTTTGGGGGGTTAGGAAGTCCCTGGACTACCCTAGATCCCCTACTGTTACAGGTCCTCAGCAGTGCAGAGGTGAGGTGTAGCTTCTGTGGAGTGGAGCTCTTATTTTAAAATTGTTGGTTAAGTTTAATTATATGAATAGTAAAATTTACGATTTAAATTGTATTTTAGATGTAATAGTACGTGGATGATGATGATGAGTAATAATCTGGAGTGGCATGATATGTTTCTGACCCGTACCCATCTCGTTGTGGAGTACCGAGCCCTGTGGTATGTTTTATAGCTTATTTTCTAAAAACTTTACTGCATTTTCAAAGGAATTTATAGTTTTTAATTGATAATTGATATCCTATTATGAGTTTGGCCCCCAGAGCATGATATTCATATTACCTGTGTGATTCTGCTCATTTTGGTCTGGGGAGCCCATGATGTAATTGCCTGTGATGTGAGCTACGGAATTTAGAGAAGAATTCTGTAAGTTTTTTGAGTTTCGGGGCAGAAATTTCAGGGAAAATTCAGCCAATTTTTTTTGTAATATAACTATCTTAGTTTATGTTTAAAGTGATATAGAAATTGAAAGAATTGAATTTGGAGTCAAAAAGAAAAAAAAAGAGGGGAGGCGTTACAGTTTGATATTTGTAATTATTGATGTAATAACTCTGATGGCAATAAAAGTGTTTAAATCTACGTGTTATTTACTGTGTTGAGATGCATTTGAAGGTAAAGATTCTGGCATATGTCACGGTTTCCCGGTTACAGGAAATTGGGGCATTATAGAGTGGTATCAGAGCCGACTTCAATTGACAGTCCAACACAGTAGGAAAATTAAACTTGGATGCCTTTTAGGAGTCGGGTTTTAGGTAGTTATAGACAATTATAATTCATATTGTTGTTTCTTTCAACTTATGTTTTATAATTTTTCTATATCTGGACTAATTCCAGTATATGCATTACCATCCTTTAAATACATGAACGGTGTTCGAGGATATCCTAACCGAGGAGGTGTTGATGGAAGAGAGTGAGCCAATTTTAAGGGATGATCCGATAATCTTAAGCGAGGAGCCGAAGGAGACTTCACCACCACAAGGACTAAGTGTGGATCAACGCACTGCGGGCGGCAGCCAGCATACATCGAAAATGACGAAGATGAGGAAGTACGTGATCAGGAAAAGTCGTCAAGCTAAGCAACTGAGAAAGGCTTGCAGAGCTACATGAGCAGGCCTAGCAGAGGAGCAGGAATACCTTAATTCCAGATTAGCATGACTACAACATGAATGGGAGCAAATCCCAGAGACCACCAAGGTTGTAGTATGCAATCTTTGTGAGAGAGTCGGGCACAAGAAATTAGTCTGTCCACGACTACAAGGGACACGATCTGCACCAGCATCAGGGTTCAAGAACCAAGGCCAGAAGTAGAAGACTCAGAAAAAGAAAGGCAAACTTGGAGGCACCAAGACAGGAAGTTGTTTCCTATGTGGTGAGCATGATCATCTCAAGAACTAGTGTGGGAGGATTGGTCATATCCGACCAGATTGTCCCCAGCTTCACAGAGGGACGGCAGATCAACCCCGAAGATGAACAATAAAGGAAAGGAACCTGTTCACCAAGGGTATAGTTCGCACTTACTACCAGCAAGCTGTAGAAGGCAGGAGTGCTAGTACCGGTATGTGCATATGTGACCGCAACTAAGTTAAAAGTTGTATTTTTGAAATTTATTTTGGACTAAGAAGTAATGTATGATGAAACACTTTTGTAACCAGTTAGATTTATATATATATGGAATCCATGCAACTGTTTTGTTCAAACTTAGTTCATCATATTCTTTTGTCCAAATTATTTTTCAAGAGTTGAGATGCTTGTGGGAGGTAACTCTAGATTTGGTTTGTTTGAATACACCATCTGGAGCATCAGCTTCAAGCAAATTATAGGAGAAAATCCTGGAAGTCTGAAGTGGCGTTCGTAGGCCATGTCTTATTCTAAGGAGGGAGTGGCTACTGAACTGCAAAAAGATCGAGATAAGTGAAGGGTTGACCTCAGCCAAAGACCGTGAAGGAAGCAAGAATCTAGATGATGAGATCAAGCAAGCCAGTATTAGAGTGATTACTCAAGTTTAGAGCTTAGTTTTGGCACGATGAGAGCTGCAACCGAGTCCAAGTGAGTAAGTCAGAAGGCTTAGGCAGGAAATGCTGGGATTGAAGCACTGAACCGGCAGAGTTCTCCAAGATCAGCTTATGATTAAGCAGCCACTAAGAGCATGCCAAGGAGAAAATCTCGCTCAGACAGAGGGCAATCGTGTTAACAATTCAGCACGGTCACCAAGAGGATCTGCTCAGGGGCTAAAGTGGCAATGTGTGACTTCGTCCTTTCTAAGGAGGGAGTGGTCACCAACCAACAGGAGTCGTAATCAAGGAATAAATCAACATCACTTCTAGAAAAGAATAGCGCAAGGTAATGCAGCCACTGTCTACTCCAGAGCAGGAGCAGAAGAATGTCAGCATCAAATTCATGGTGGGTCTGTCCAGAAGGCTGAAGGACAACAGTTCAACTTCGTAGAAGACCAGCTTTTCGAGAATATCACTCAAGAAACTGGAGATGGTTCATGAAAATGTCTCGTGAACCATTGATGTTTGTGTTTTTTTTCCTCTCCACTAGTAGCGTTCTGAGCACAGAACGATTCTAAGGAAGGAGTAATGTAATACCCCGCAAAATAGTATATGGCTATTTTGCATAGTAATCTATGCGCAATTGAGAATTGCACGCAATTATGTATTTTTCTAATAACAATTGTTTTTAATTGAGAAATATCAGATATATTGTCTACTTTATTTTATAGTTTTGAAGGATTATTATGAGGTAATTTTAATGTAATTTTTGTATTGTTCGTATTATTAAAGAAAAGAGTTGGAATTTATTTGAAATATATTTGAGACTTGGGGACTTATATGTAATATTCCCTTATTAATTATTTATCTATTTATTTATTTATTCACTTTTATAAACCCCTCCCCCACCTTTTCCTTCCTTCCTCCTTTCTTTCTCCCGTTCCTTTCCCAACCGAAAGAAAAAAAAACCCAACGAAACCCATTTCAGCTGATCACTTCCCCCACCCCAAATCCACTCCATTTCTTCATCGTTTCTAAATTAATTTGGGGGGATGACTAATTGAAGGGTTCTCTACATCGTGGCAGTGTCCAGTTTTTCGAGAGGATTTCGGGAAGGTAAATCCTAAATTATTTTATTGTATAAAATTGAGTGTGGTTAATTTCTATTGAGTTGTAGTATTATGGTAGGGAGATTAAGAGATGTTGGAAAGGTAGATGCAAGGAATTAGCAGATTCTTAGAGAGTTGCAAGTTGTTAATAAATTAGGGTTTTGGGTTTGTAAAAGAGAACTGTATGTGTATGAATTATTTCTCGTACAGTAGTGGAAAGTATAGTTGGGCCATTAGAAAATTTAGGAGTGGTTCTAGTAATTATTTGGGGATAAAAATTCCATAGGCATTAGATTATTATGTGCATCGCACGTGTGTATCCCAGGTATTCAATAAATGCTTGTGTGATATTTGGATTAGTGTTATTAGCTCTTGTGATTGGTTTGGACGGTTTGAGCCTTAACTACTTTGAAATTTAATAATAGGATATTAGCAACTTCGGATGTGGGGAGGCGTGGTGGCGCTTCGAGTCTTCGCAAGATATTTTGTGAGTATGATCTCTTTTATTTTTATGTATATGGTGTGTTATGAAGATTTTAAATTACGATTTGCTGTGTATTTCTGATTTCGTATCTCAGTATAGCCTGGGTGTTTTGACTAAAAGTTTGTGTGGACACTCTTGTATATGTGTCCACAACTATAGTCTAAAATTTCATAATTTTTCTGAGGTCGTTTGATGCCGTGAAAAATTTGTAGAATGCAATGGGATTGGAAGCTGCAGCTGAAGCTGTCAGTGGTTGAGGACTTTAATGATTGAATTTGAGGAAATAGTTAGTTGGAGAGTTATAGACTAGGGTTTTATCTTTCCAGAATGGGTAGTATCAAGCAATTCTATATTGTGTGTTGGAAGTTATGGGTGTTGCAAGTTAGCAACCTGTTGTTTAGACTAAACTTCAAGTTTAAGTTGACTTGGGAACTTGAGTTCTCTAAGAATTTGAGGGAGTCGTCTACTAGGGGATTGCAGTGGATCTCCCTACTCTTCTAGAAATTCTGAGTGTGTTGGATTCCGATGAGCGTAACTTGGGTCACAACTACTATTTTTTCTTTAACTATTTCATCGAACAATTGATGAGGAACCCTCTGCATACCGCAGTGTGGTGATCATGAGCCATTAGGTTTTCAATGATGTTTTAGCATTTCATTTGGTACTTAGGTAAGTTCCTGTGCTTAGTACTCATGGTGGACATGAGTGAGTTGGGATATAGTTATGGTCGGTGTGTGTTTGGTGTCTCGATGCCTGAGTCTATCAATGGTCGAGAATTGATGGTTATGTGTGTGCTTACCTTCATTTGATTTGTATTGCATCCTTGGGGCACCGTTGGACCACTCGCCGAGGGTCACGGGCCGGGATTATTTGGTCACTGACTTGTGAAGGTATTAGGAATCAGTGGATATGATTCCTGTGATTATTGTTGTTTGACAGACCGGACAGGCTCGACATTGTTGATCGACACAGAGTGTGATTTGGAAAACAGCTTGTCCTCAGTAAACTGCATTGATTAGGTTTTTCTTTATTGTTTCGCTCGAAGACCAAATTGGTGTTAGGAGTGATTCCCTATAATCCAACTCGTTCTGAGAGTTAGCACTAGGTGGTGATACTATGAGGTTGTCTCTTCCTGTCATTAGGGATACGTGCTGCGGTGCGTATCTTGCACTGTTGAATGTTGAAGTCCATGGTAAGGACAGGATGAGATTTCCTGACGGATAGGGGGATTAAACCTTCGAGGCCATCAAATCCATGCCGGTGGACACGAACGGGTTGTATGGGCTACGGTCTTGTGAAATACGGTGCCATAGGCATGCTGCGGTATATCTTTAAGTTCGTCACAACTATTGAATGGGGTCCGGGCACATGCTGGTGGACACGAACGGGTCGTATGGGCTGCTGTCCTGTGAAAGACGGCGCCATAGGTATACTGCGGTATATCTTTAAGTTCGTCATGGCTATTGAATGGGGTCCGGGCACATGCTGGTGGATACGAACGGGTCGTATGGGCTACGGTCCTGTGAAATATGGTGCCATAGGTATGCTGCGGTATATCTTTAAGTTCGTCACAGCTTTCGAGAAGGGTCCGATGTGACAATTGTGGGTGACAACGGGGTAGCGCCCGGAATTATGTCTTTTATTTACACCTCAACCATGTCATACTATCAGGAACAGGAAGTGGACCGAATTAGAATGCATTGCATAACGAGGGTTCAAATCCTTGAACTGGAGAAACGGCTTGATCTAGGCCACATGTAGTACGGGATGCATGTGTGTCCAGAGTCTTACTGACATTAGATTAAGTGCATTTGTTCTATACTCTGTATTTTTGCATTAGACTCAGGTCATGGCATACACGAACAATAGGAAATCAGGATACACGTTTATTTTCCATTCAAGATGATTTATGAGTGTGAAAGTGATGTATTGCGAGACGTGATGATATATGTTGTAAGAAACGAATGAATGCGATGTTATGTGATATGAGATTGGGAAAGAATATAAGTCGCGAGTCTGTAATTGCAAATGAATGGTAAATGAGGCGCAGTTTATGTGAAAGTAGAGTTGTGTCATTGTAAAGCTTTATGGGAAAGTAAAGCTAAGAAAATATTTGTGCGTTAAAGTGATGGGCGTTAAGTGACTAATTTGGGAATGATTTCCAAACTAAAGATAAGTATATTGTGAGCGGGTATGGATATGCATACAGGAAATGACTCGGAGAGTATTTGATGTGAATTCCCATTTATGATGTTTACATATTCAGATTCTAAGTAAATTTGATTATCTTGGTATTTGTAAGTTCGTTCTGTTTTACTTATAAAGTTTAATTTACTTGCTTAATTAGTAGATTATACTCACACCAGAAATGGCTAATCCCTTATTGTTTATGGGGTTAGGGAGTCCCTGGACTACCCTAGAACCCCTACTGTTACAGGTCCTCAGCAGTGCCGAGGTGAGGTGTAGCTTCTGTGGAGTGGAGCTCTTATTTTAAAATTGTTGGTTAAGTTTAATTATGTGAATAATAAAATTTACGATTTAAATTGTATTTTAGATGTAATAGTACGTGGATGATGATGATGAGTAATAATGTGGAGTGGCATGATATGTTTCTGACCCGTACCCATCTCGTTGTGGAGTACCGGGCCCTGTGGTATGTTTTATAGGTTATTTTCTAAAAACTTTACTACGTTTTCAAAGGAATTTATGGTTTTTAATTAATAATTGATATCCTATTATGAGTTTGGCCCCCAGAGCATGATATTCATATTACCTTTGTGATTCTGCTCATTTTGGTCTGGGGAGCCCATGATGTTATTGCCTGTGATGTGAGCTACGGAATTTAGAGCAGAATTCCGTAAGCTTTTTGTGTTTCAGGGCAGAAATTTTAGGGAAAATTCTGCCAAAATTTTCTCTGAAATATAACTATCTTAGTTTATGTTTAAAGTGATATAGAAATTGAAAGAAATGAATTTGGAGTCAAAAAGAAAAAGAAAGAGGGGAAGCATTACAGTTTGATATTTGTAATTATTGATGTAATAACTCTGATGACAATAAAAGTGTTTAAATTTTCATGTTATTTACTGTGTTGAGATGCATTTGAAGGTAAAGATTCTGGCATATGTAACGGTTTTCCAGTTCCCGGAAATCGGAGCGTTACACTTGGGCCCGAAGATGGGGTCCCTCCATGATGTGCACGTTTGAGTGTCCTACGATGTCGCCGGTGCAGTCTTCACAGCGCCTACTATCAGGCTATTGAACTTCCTCCAGTTTAGGCCACTGGCTTGTGACAGCGTCGTCTCTTCCCACGGATTGAGAGTATTAGTCGAGATAAGTCTGTGTATTGAGAAATTGCCGGAGAGAGCTAGAGCGTGAGAGAGATGAAGGTATACTCTCCACGGCTTTCTCATGGAGCATGGTGTTTGGTGGGGTAAGCGAGATCGTTGTTTGGTGAGAAATCGCCTGAGAAAGCGCTATCGTGTGAGAGGTGAAGGTATCCTCTTTATGGCTATCTCTTTGTTAGCGGCTGTGGGAGCTATAGATGCATTTGTAGGATGAGTGGTGGAGATGGTTGGAGGGTGCGGTCGCTGTGCATGTGCCGGGGGGTCAGAATTCGATCTGCGGGGCTTGGGCCCAAAGATGGGGTCCCCTCAGCGAGGTGTAGGCAGGGATCGGCGGGTGATAAAATTCTGTCAGACTTGTTTCAGGTGGGTGTGCATATGCCGTGGAGGCACTGTATGAAGCTAAACTGACGTACTTACAATTTTGCTGGACCGAGCTTGTTTGTCGGCCTACCCTCCAGGTTGTTGGAGGGATTTGTTGTTTGTACGCGTCATGTTGCTTCATGTATGTTTTATTTTCTGTCTGTAGTTTATACTTTGGCCCAGTACTCTGGGTTTGTTTCGTTAAACTCTTATTAATGAAACAGGGTGGCCAGATTCCACCTTTTCCTTCCAAAAAAAAAAAAACCTCTCCACATCCAAAGGGCGTTCACTGAATTCAAAATTTGAAACCAACAATTAATGATCAACGATATTTGAAGATTCCGAGAATGGAATTAGTAGTTTACAAGTGCAGCGTACCTTATTACACATCTCAATAGATTTCCAATATTCACCCAATTTTTGCAAGCATGCTGCCACATTTAAATGCAATGAGTTCTGCAAGATCATAACCCAAAAAAACATATAATCATATTAATTTGAAAATGCACAATATACTTCGGTATGATACTTGACTGACAGATATTTTTGTATCGCAAAGCAGCATTCAACAGGAAATTGTAGTAGGAATTGTAGTAGGTTTGATCTTTTTCCAACCAAGTGATAATTGTTACAGATACGACTTTCCATTCAACTTACTCTTGAATTCAGAAATATTTTGCCTTCTCATCATCCTGAGGATTCACGTGATTATATTCCTGAAGCACCTGGGGGTGATAATCAATGGGTGAATCATTAACAATGTTACCACATCAAGAATAAAGAGCATACTGAACACTTATTTGGTAAATACAACTGCACAAGTAAACTAAATTGTATTAAATATATCCTGTTCAATGGAAATTCATATTACCCAGAGTGCGGACCTATTTTTTTTTTTTTTTTTTTTGAGTAATCGGATAGAGTCTTGCGACTCCAGCCATCATCAAAAATATATTAATAATAAAACAATCGGATAGAGTGTGGACCTATTTGAATAGACCTATTTGAGTCCAGGTTAGACTCATTTGCTCGATTTTTTTCCCAAACCGACCTATTTTTTGAAAGTTTTTTCCAAACCGACCTACTTTTTTTTTAAATTCTCAAAGCGACCCACTCGGTCTTTGAAAGACCGAGTTTAGTGAAAACTAACTTGGTTTTTCAAAGACCGAGTGTTAGTATTGAATTTTTCGAATTCTAACACTCGGTCTTTGAAAAACCGAGTTATTTTTCACTAAACTCGGTATTTCAAAGACCGTGCAGTCATTTTGATAAATACTTTCGAACGTGGGCCAGTTTGGTAAATACTTTCAAAAAGTGGGTTATTTTGGTAAAAACTTTCAGAATTAACTATAATTATTATAGTGAATATTATTGACCAAGGTGAGTTCTTGTCCTTCATTTAGGTGCATATTTCTCTCCACTAGTCACTGAGAAATAATTGCATCTTGTTCTTTGATTAACCGACTGAAAATTTGCTGCTGCAGATCCTATCTCTTAATTCTTATCTACTGGTGTGATGGGTGTTGTCCTAAATCTAGAAAGAAAAGCATTATTGGGTCTAAAATCATAACATGCACGTGTTTAAAATTTTCAAGATCGTCTGAGCTAATTTCCTTAGTAAAACTCTATACTTTGTATGGTTTTTTTATTTTTTCATCTTTTGTTGTTATCTATTTGCCTTTTTATTACCAGGTTAATAGCTGAAAAATAAGGATACAATGATGCAGGTTATTTATTTTTCTAGTTGTAATCTATACAATATATTATTCTAACTCACTTTTGGTTCAAGTATTTTTCTAATTTTTTCTTTTTAAAACAAACAAAAAAAAGGATAGCAAATATAGGAGGCAACTTCCCACTCCTTCTCCATCCCAATTTTGAAGTGCAATTATATTTCTTAATCAAACCTTAAAAAACATGCAATATTGTATATATGTTATAGGGAGAATTTTTTTTTCAAAAATAGTCCTCATAATTGTTCACTTTTCAAAAATTATGTGCAATGTATTATTACATAGTGTTATATTTAAAAATTATGTGTAATACAGTGGTAATTATGGAATTTGAATCCTCTTGGTGAATAATTCACTAGAGACGTTCACTGACCCATTTAACCATACATCTTGCATCAAAATGTGTGCCCTCTGTTATGATCAACAAATGATCAACAAGATGTGTGGTTAGATGGACGACTCTAGTGAATTAGTATTTCACTGGATAGGATTCAAATCCGTAATTGTGGTACATTAGTGCCATTGTTTCACATGTTCTTCAACATAATTTTCAATTTATATTATTTTGCTTGGTTAGTTAAAACTTAAAAGTGGCCATTTTGAATATCAGTATTGCTGCTTTATTTTCTTTATTATTAAGCCACTATTACCTACACTTTCCTATATTTTTATTTTGCAAGTGTTATTTTCAGGGTCATAATATTGTGTTCTCTTGAATAGAAAATTTTGCCGTACTGACCCACTTTTTGAATTATTCACCAAGAGTGTATGGTTAAAGAGAATGACTACACATACATGAGTTTTTATTCCAAACATACATTATAAATGCATTCGGCCCACTTCTCACTAAAAGACAAGATTTTAACATTGTCCTTTAGTGAGAAGTGTCCCCCATTACATTTATAATATATGTTTGGGGTAAAAACTCATGTATGTCTAGCATTTTGCATGGTTAAATGGGTCAGCGAACGTCTCTAGTGAATTATTCACCAAGAGGATTCAAATTCCATAATTACCACTGTATTACACATAATTTTTAAATATAACACTATGTAATAATACACTGCACATAATTTTTGAAAAGTGAACTATTATGAGAACTATTTTTGAAAAAAAAAAATTTCTCCCTATAACATATATACAATATTGCATGTTTTTTAAGGTTTGATTAAGAAATATAATTGCACTTCAAAATTGGGATGGAGAAGGAGTGGGAAGTTGCCTCCTATATTTGCTATCCTTTTTTTTGTTTGTTTTAAAAAGAAAAAATTAGAAAAATACTTGAACCAAAAATGAGTTAGAATAATATATTGTATAGATTACAACTAGAAAAATAAATAACCTACATCATTGTATCCTTATTTTTCAGCTATTAACCTGGTAATAAAAAGGCAAATAGATAACAACAAAAGATGAAAAAATAAAAAGACCATACAAAGTATAGAGTTTTACTAAGGAAATTAGCTCAGACGATCTTGAAAATTTTAAACACGTGCATGTTATGATTTTAGACCCAATAATGCTTTTCTTTCTAGATTTAGGACAACACCCATCACACCAGTAGATAAGAATTGAGAGATAGGATCTGCAGCAGCAAATATTTCAGTCGGTTAATCAAAGAACAAGATGCAATTATTTCTCAGTGACTAGTGGAGAGAAATATGCACCTAAATGAAGGACAAGAACTCACCTTGGTCAATAATATTCACTATAATAATTATAGTTAATTCTGAAAGTTTTTACCAAAATAACCCACTTTTTGAAAGTATTTACCGAACTGGCTCACTTTCGAAAGTATTTATCAAAATGACTGCACGGTCTTTGAAAGACCGAGTTTAGTGAAAAATAACTCGGTTTTTCAAAGACCGAGTCTTAGAATTCGAAAAATTCAAGACTAACACTCGGTCTTTGAAAAATCGAGTTAGTTTTCACTAAACTCGGTCTTTCAAAGACCGAGTGGGTCGCTTTGGGAATTGATATGGCTAAAAATGGGGTTAAATCGGAACCGTCCAGATTAGGTGCGAATCTTGAAGCTCGGGGGTAAAACGGTAATTTCACATACAAATGGGTCCGAAACGGGTACTGGATCTCCTTCTCACAGATCCAATAACCCACAAACGGATCCACTCCAATTGGGTACGGGTCCCGATCCGAGGCGAACCCAGACCAACAAGAGGCAAATCAGGGTCACTGATTTGACCAAGTCAACGGGCCTGATTTGCTCTCACCGGGAATCAGGGATTAGTTTCCTAAACAGACTGTGAGGATTTTACTCCTGGCAGTTACACATGAAATCAGGTCCCTAATCACTCCCCTGGCGACTATAAATACCTCCCCTCCACCACTGTGACCAGGTAATCACTCTTTTTCCACCTTAAGCTCTTTCATAATCACAGCTGATTACTGACAAGAGCGTCGGAGGGTGCGTCGCCGGAATCAACCCCGGTGTATCGCACTTCCTTGCAGGTTGCGGCAGGAATCGGAAGGCTTGGATCCGCCGTTCAGGTTTTTCTCGAACTCACAAATCTCATCTGTTTACCCCCACACCAGAATCAGCGGTAACAGATTGGCGCCGTCTGTGGGAACAACCACACGAACAGCCTCCGCCTCTTCCTTGTCGTATAGCCCTTCTCCAACCATGCCTCCAAAGAAGGTCAGGTCTAGGGGGTCCAACCGCGGACCCAACCCTGCCGATCAGCCAGAGGAGGTCCCTGTCCATCCTGCTCCGCAGCCCGAACATCTTCCTCCCTCGGCCCAACAGGGCCAGCCTCCTCTTCCGAACCAACAACCCCCAAATGGTCCTGCTGGTCTGAACCAACCGAGGCAGAAGCAACCACTCCATCCAGACCACATCTCAATTCACAACTCCTCCTCAGATTCTATGGCTTCCCATCACCCCCGAGCCTCCGACCTCCGCAACACCGTCCTGAATCGCCAAAAGGAAGAGGGCCTTCGCAACCACCTAGATGAGAGGCGGGCCCGAGAGGGAGCCTCCCGCCAGCATCATGGTGAGCGATCTCCTCATCACCGAGACGGTAGGAGGTCTCCGGACCGAAGGGGCCGGGCGAAATCTCCCGAGCGCCGTAGAAGGAGGCCACATTCCCCCGCGGATCGGCATCATCCGAGGAACAATGAGGCACCTATCACTCGTGCCGAGTTCCTACAATTCCAGGAGACTGTGTTGCAGGCCCTCAACCTTCGCCCCAACAACCATAATGCCCAGAGGGTTCCAACACCCCTGCAGGTTCCCAGTCCTCGCCACCGATCCAGAAGTCCTCTCCCGGCTCCCAGTCGCCAGCAGCACCCCTAAAGTCCTCGCCGATCCCAGGACTACCAACGCCACAGTCCCCGCTCTCCTTCCTATGAAGAAGAGTCCCGGGGATCGTTTGATTACTAGCGGAGGGACGATGCCCTCTACCGTCGTCTCCACGAGGTGGAGAGGCGCATCGGTCACATGGACAAAGAGGAAGAGTCGAGAGCAGGGACCGTCCGCCCCAGCAGACCCCCCTTCTCTCGGACAATCATGGAGGCCCCCATACCGAGGGGTTTCAAACCTCCGCAGTTTGAAACGTACTCAGGGGAGTCCGACCCAGTTGATCACGTCAAAAGCTTCAAGACCTTAATGCTGATCCATCAAGCTTCCGACGCCATGCTCTGCAAGACCTTCCCCGCCACCCTCAGGGGGTCGGCTCGGGAATGGTACTCCAGGCTCGCTCCCTCTTCCATCTTCTCGTTCGAGCAGTTTGAAATGCTCTTTATAACTCACTTTGTGAGTAGCAGGCGAGCAGAGAAGACGAGCCTCTCCCTACTCAACCTACGACAGAAGAGGGGAGAAAAGCTGAGGGACTATGTGAGGAGATTCACCGCAGAGGTCAGGTATATCGCCTCCCTAGACCAGTCAGTGGCGACCGTTGCGTTCCAGTCGAACGTCCTCAACTCCAATCTCCGGTCGTCCCTCGCCAAGAAGCCCCCGCACAACTTCGCCGATCTTCTCCTAAGGTGTGAGAAGTACATTCGAGCAGAGGAGGTCGAGTGCCTCCCGAATTTCGGGGGATCCGCCTCCGGATAAAAGAGGAAGGCGACAGAGGAGGAGGGGTCCAAGAAGATGCAGAAGGACAACGGCGGTCAGCGCCGTCCTCCCCCTAGGTTCGAGAAGTTCACTCCCCTCACCACCAATGTCTCCACCATCCTCATGGAAGTGGAGAAAGAAGGGGTCATACCTCCGGCCCCGAGAATGAACACCCCGGCCAAGAGGAGGAATAAAGAGAAATGGTGTCGTTACCACCGGGACCACGGCCATGACACCAACGACTGCCGGGCGTTGAAAAATGAGATAGAGGCCCTCATCCAGAGGGGGCAGTTGGCCAAATTTGTAAAGGCGAACGATCGGGCGGACCGCAACACTCCTCCGCCTCGGGGGGCTACCAAGCGCTCCGAGCGGCGCGATGAGACGCCCGAGTTCGAGGAAGAACGAGTTCTACACCTCATCCACGGAGGCCCCATGGGGGGCTCCTCCAACTCCTCTTGGAAGGCCTTCGTCCGAGAGGTCAACTCAGTTCACAGCGCCCCTCCTCCCAAAGGCCTCGGCGTCCTGGTGACTTTCTCCAATGAAGACCTCGAGGGGGTCCGAACTCCCCACTGCGACGCCTTCGTCATCGACCTTCGCATGGCAAACTTCAAGGTGCAGAGGGTCCTGGTAGACAACGGGAGCTCGGTGAATATCCTCTTCCTCTTGGCCTTCCGAGGGCTGTAGCTGTCCCGGGACCGTCTTAAGCCGGCCGATTACATGCTCCACGGGTTCACGGGGGTACCAGTAACGGTCGAAGGGGTTATTACCCTGGACGTAACTGCTGGGAAGACCCCTACTACCCGGACCGAGCCGATGGACTTTATGGTCGTCGACGTCCTGGCTGCATATAATGTCATCCTAGGCCGACCCGGCCTAGCTGCCCTGGAAGCTGTCCCTTCAGCGTACCACCTTAAAATGAAGTTCCCCACTCGGTCGGGAGTGGGAGAAGTCAGGGGCAGCCAAGAAATGGCTCGGAAGTGCTATATGACTTCCATTGGGGGACCGGTGCTCTCCCTCGAGACTCTAGAAATCCCCGAGCCGAATGTCCGACCCACGTCCGAACCGGCGGACGAGTTGGAAGAAGTGCTCTTCTCGGACGAGGACCCGAGTCGAAAGTTCCTCATCAGCAAGTCCTTGCCGACTGCACTATGTTCTGACTTGGTGCAATGCATCCGGGATAACCGTGACCTGTTTGCTTGGTCAGCCGCGGATATGCCCGGGATTTCCGAGGAGCTGCTAGTCCACCGCCTAAGTGTCGAACCGGGGTGCAAACTGGTTCAGCAGAAGAGGCGAAAATTCGCTCCCGAGCAACAGCAGGCCATCAAGGAGGAGGTGGATAAACTCTTAAAGGCTCGGTTCATACAGGAGGTGAACTACCCCGAATGGCTCTCCAATGTTGTAATGGTCAAGAAGTCCAATGGCTCTTGGAGGATATGCATCGACTTCACCGACTTGAATAAGGCGTGTCCGAAGGATCCATTCCCTCTTCCAAACATCGACACCCTCATTGATGCCACCTCGGGCCATGAGCTCCTCAGCTTCATGGACGCCTTCTCCGGCTATAATCAGATCCGAATGTTCCCCCCGGACATTCCGAAGACCTCCTTCATCACCGATCAGGGCCTCTACTGCTATAGAGTCATGCCGTTCGGGTTGAAGAACGCTGGAGCCACCTACCAGCGCCTCGTCAACAAGGTCTTCCAGAGCCAGATAGGCCGCAACATGGAGGTGTACGTCGACGACATGCTCTTCAAGAGCATCCGAGGTACTGACCACGTGGCCGACCTCCAGGAGGCATTCGGTGTATTGAGGAGGCACAGCATGCGGCTGAACCCGAACAAGTGTGCGTTCGGGGTCTCATCGGGAAAGTTCCTCGGCTTCATGGTGAGCCAGCGAGGGATCGAAGCAAATTCCGAGAAGATCAAGGCCATATTGGACATGGTCCCGCCCCGGAACATCAAGGAGGTGCAGAAGCTTACGGGTCGGCTCGCCGCTATCGGCCGGTTCCTCTCGAAGTCTGGGGAAAAGTGCCTCCCCTTCTTCAAGGCACTCAGGGGGGCTAAGGGTTTCGAATGGGGCCAACCACAACAGGAGTCGTTCGACCAACTGAAGGCCTACCTTGTGAACCCTCCTCTGCTCAGCAAACCCGTTCCGGGGGAAACCCTCTTCATCTACTTGGCTGCTTCCGAGCAGACCCTAAGTGCTATGTTGGTGAGGGAAGAAGACCGGGCCCAGAGGCCCATTTACTATGTAAGCAAAGTGCTTCGGGATGCTGAGCTCCGCTATCCGAAGATAGAGAAGATGGCCTATGCCCTGGTCATGGCGGCAAGGAAGCTCCGTCCATACTTTCAGTCCCACTCGGTTGTGGTCCTCACCGACCAACCGCTGAAGCAGATCCTCCACAAGCCCGAAACCTCGGGCTGGCTAATGAAGTGGTCCATAGAGCTAAGCCAACATGACATCTCCTACCAACCTCAGACGGCAATCAAAGCTCAGGCCCTCGCCGACTTCATCGTCGAGTCCACCATTCCTGAGGTCAGCCACGTCCCGAACGGACCACCCATTTGGACAGTTTTCGTGGACGGGTCCTCTTGCAATGAGGGTAGCGTGCCGGTATCATCCTGAATGGACCCGATGACTTCGTCCTCCAGTATACCCTCCGCATGAACTTCAAGGCCTCAAATAATGAGGCAGAGTATGAGGCACTTATCGCAGGCCTCGGACTTGCCCGAAGTGCCGGGGCGCAGTGCCTCCGAGTCCATAGTGACTCCCAGCTAGTTGTGAACCAAGTCTTGGGCGAGTACGAGGCACGAGACGAGCGGATGACGAAGTACCTCACCAAGGTCCGAGCCCTCATGTGCCGGTTCGAAGAGGCACTCATCCAACGAGTCCCTCATGAGGAGAATTCACAGGCCGATGCCCTCTCCAAGTTGGCCTCATCCTCCCTCCAGGGTCTCGAGCAGACCGTTTTGATCGAAGTCCTCCCAAGGCCGAGCATAGAAGACGAGACCCTCGACTCTGTGGAGTCTTTACCGGTCCTGCTGCAAGATAATTGGATGAAACCCTTAGTGGAATTCCTAAGGGACGGACTCCTCCCCGAGGATCCCAAAGAAGCACGCCGAGTCAGAACCAGGGCCGAGCGGTATGTCTTGATCGAGGGTATCTTATACAAGCGCTCATTCTCGCAAATTGACGGCCGACCATACCTAAGGTGCCTCTCCCCAGAACAGGCCGACTATGCCTTACAGGAGCTCCACGAAGGCATCAGCGGAGCACATTCAGGGTCTAGGTCTTTGGCTCGGAAGGCCCTGAATTACGGATACTTCTGGCCGACTCTCCTTCAAGATGCCGAGCGACACGTTCGGCGATGTGGCTCTTGCCAGAGACACTCCAACATTCGTCGCCTCCCTCAAGCCAACCTCGCCTCCCTATCAAGTCCTATCCCCTTTGCAATGTGGGGGATGGATTTACTAGGGCCTTTTCCTCTGGCTCCGGGTCAGTTCAAGTTCTTGGTCGTAGCCATCGACTACTTCTCGAAGTGGATTGAGGCCGAGCCCCTCGCCACTATAACCGAGAACAAGGTGGTCCAATTCTTCTGGAAGAATATCATCTGCAGATTCGGCATCCCCCGTGTCCTCGTTACGGACAACTGGACTCAGTTCACCGGTGCCGCATTCCGAGCTCTGTGCGAAGACCTTGCCATCCAGCAGCGTTTCTCTTCCGTCTCCCACCCTCAGTCTAACGGACAAGCGGAGAACGCCAATCGGAAAATCCTCTCTGGTATCAAGAAGAGATTGGACAAATGTTCCAAGGGCCTATGGGTCGACCAACTCCCCAATGTACTGTGGAATTATCACACCAACAAACGGACTCCCACAGGAGAGTCCCCGTTCAACCTCACCTATGGGTCCGAGGCTGTAATACCACTCGAAGTCGGAATACCCTCCCCTCCTCTCGCAGCCTACAATGAGGAACAGAACGCCAGAGACCTCCGGGCGAGCTTAGACCTGGTGGACGAGCTGAGGGAAAGAGCATCAATACGCCAGCAGAACTACCGGAGGAGGGTCGAACTGGCATACAACAAGAAAGTCCGACCCACCGATCTCAAGGAGGGGGACTTGGTCTTGAGAAAATTGGCCATATCCTTCCCCAATCGGAAAAGCAAACTGGCTCCGAACTGGGAAGGGCCTTACAAGATCACAAGGGTAGTTCGGCCCGGAGCATATCGTCTGGAAGATCAAGATGGCAGAGAGATTCCGAGGACCTGGAATGCCGACCACATCCTAAAATACCAAGAAAGCGCCCGGCGCCTCTCTGAGTATCACGAGGTGTCGAACCATTCCTCTCCTCAAACTTGTAATCTATTCCATAAGTTGTAATATGTAAAAACGGTTCGCCGTCGATTATCAATGAAGAATGCTCTTTCATACTTATAAATTTGCTTGCGTCTCTCCGCCTTTATCTTCTGTTTTTTAATTTGATGTCAACCAATGGTTCGGAGTCCAATGTCCGGCTCGACTTTGCCTCCTCGGCTCGCCCCCGGACGAGCCAGAGGAAGATCGCCGTTCGGAACTACTCCCACAACCGTTGAACTACACCAATGGTCGGAGTCCAACACTCAGCTCGACTTTACCTCCTCGGCTCGCCCCCGGACGAGCCAGAGGTAGATTGCCATTCGGAACTGCTCCCACAACCGTTGAACTACACCGATGGTTCGGAGTCTAACACCCGACTCGACTTTACCTCCTCGGCTCGCCCCCGGGCGAGCCAGTGGTAGATCACCGTTCGAAACTGCTCCCACAACCGTTGAACTACACCGATGGTTCGGAGTCCAACACTCGGCTTGACTTTACCTCCTCGGCTCGTCCCCGGACGAGCCAGTGGTAGATCGCCGTTCGGAACTGCTCCCACAACCGTTGAACTACACGATGGTTCCGGAGTCTAACACTTGGTTCAATTCCACTCCCCAAGCTTGCTTCTCGGCAAGCTAGGAGTGGATCGCCATTCGAAGTGCTCCCACAACCGTCGAACACTCGCTATGATCGGCAAACCTTACCATGGGGAACGGCTCAACTCACCCCTCGACTTCGCTTGAAGAGGGAGACCGAGGCGCTGTTCGGCAAAACCGGCTGGGCACTCTTGTCGCCGAGAAGAGAGCGAACAAGAAGAAGGGTCAGATCATGCTGCCCCCGGTCGGCTAACCGAGCAAGTGCCAATCCGAGCTCACAAACGGAGAAAACTCACTTTCTCCTCAACTTTCGTGTAGGATCTCGATCAGACGGCCCAGATCTTGCCAGCGATGCTAAACGACAAGATAGCATTTTCTTGGGAACTTAGCCGCCTCGAGATTCGTACCAGAATCCAACGGCCCAGATCTTGTCAGCGTCGCTAAACGACAAGATAGCGTTGCCGTAGGGGGGCTGGTCCACCTCGAGATCCGAACCTAATACCTACGCCTCAGAACGCGCCAAGGCGCCGAACCACAAACAAAAGAGGGTTCAGCTCGAAGACCTCGGCACGACGAACACAATCATAAACGAGACAATTACGCAGAGCAACAAAAGACATGCTAGTTCATGAAAGAAATTTTATTAATGGTTGGGACGTAATACAAAGCAATCCTTCCACGGTTACAATGCATTAGAAAACAAAAAGTACAGCGCCGACCCACCACACTTGGTTCTTAAACGAAAAAGTCATCACCGTCCCGCTCGGTCGCTAGTCCGGCCACTTCAACCGCTAGTTCATCCGCCTCCTTCCGAAGCTTCGCCTCCAGGGGCTGCAAGTGACGGATCTCAGAGAGCAAGTCGTCCCGTTCGGCAATTATCTTCGACAAATTGTGCCGAATACACTGAACCCGAAGGGCGTTACTAAAAGCAGTCTGCAAATCCTTGTCCTCTCCTACAGGGATCACCTCGGCAATCCTGTTCTCCAAGCGCTGGATCTCGGCGTTTCGCTGATCGAGGACGACCTGAAGGTGGCCCCGCTTGCTTTCTGCTCGGCATAATTCTAGTTTGACTTTATAGAGTCGCTCTCGGCACCTCGCCGAACGCGACCTCGTCACCTCCGAGCCAACCTCG
This sequence comes from Hemerocallis citrina, assembly GCA_017893485.1. Taxonomy (NCBI): domain Eukaryota; kingdom Viridiplantae; phylum Streptophyta; class Magnoliopsida; order Asparagales; family Asphodelaceae; genus Hemerocallis; species Hemerocallis citrina. The sequence goes on from CM030366.1 coordinate 67,757,117, forward strand.
GTCCGAATGTCGTTGTCCGAGCAGTTGGAATCGGCGTCTTCAGCTGCCACCATGAGCTGAAAAGAAGAAAAAACGAATAACAAAATTTCAAGACATTTCCGAAGTCCAACACTTGAAGAATTCTTCCAAACAAACTCAGATTCGTATTCAGATATAGCAGCTCTACATACTACAAGACCGACCTACAATAGAGTTTTACAACAGCCAGAAGAAACATAAAACGACATGTTCAGGGCCTCTTCGGAAGGGGCACGCTCCGGTTCAAGAAAACGCGAGGACGACGAGGCCTGACCTTCGAGCTCGATTCCAAACCAACGAACCGTGACCCCCCTTCGCCACTGACCCTAACTGTGGCGCCGACCGAGGCACCACTGGACGAGACGGCTACACTACTCTGAGCGTCAGCAGGGCTCCGCCTAGCCACAGGCAAACGTGTCGCAAGTTCGTAGAAGGTAATCCCTCTCTCGCTCTCTTCGCGAGTACACGATGTACTGCGAACGTTGGCCCTCTTCGGCAGAGGCTTGAGTGACGCGACCTCTTCCTCCAGTTCAATGATTCTGTCTCTCAAAGCATCGTCCTTCGCCAACTTCTTCAAACGAGGAGGCCTTGACGAGCCCGAGGCGTTGGCGCTATCGGTCGCGAGCCGTCGGTAGTGGGTGACCTCGATCCCCCTATCTATCGTGATCCTCCTAAGCCTGTCGACCTCGGCCAACAACTTCTTGCGCTCGGACGACGCCTTCTCCAGCTCGGAAGCAAGCTTCTCTTCTTCCGCCGAGCGACCTTGCTCCGCTATCTCCAAGTGTCGGATCTTGGCCGAGAGCTCGTTGTTCTTCCGCTCGGCGACGGCAAGCTCTCTACGAAGCCGCTCGACCTCACCTTCGGGACAAGGGGCTTGGGGTTGCTTCCGCAGTTGCTTCAACTCACGACAATACCCCCTCACAGCTGCCTTTGTCTCCTCCAGCTTCAAGAACATGAGAAACCGCCTCTGTCGGCTATTTGAGAGCTCGCCCTTCGTTTTAGCCAGGTCCTTACGAAGGTGTGCAACCTCCGTGATCGGACCGAACTTCACCTGAAAAGCAGAGATAAATCCGAGACCCAACACTTGGAGAATTCTACGCCTAATCAAACACAAAATCCGAGACCCAACACTTGGATAAATTTTGGCCAAACAAAGTGTTTTCATTCAAAACTGAGAAGAAAGTTTTACAAGAGCGGTGGCTAGTCCGCAGTTAGGCTTACAAAAAGAAACAAAACAACAAAAGACTAAAAGAGGCAACCGAGTCAGGGGTCGACCTTTTTGTCGTTCGGGTCTGTCGACCCCTCGGCCTTGTCCTCGCCCTCGGCCTCGTCCTCGTCCTCGCTCCTGCTCTCCTCCTCGGAGTCGTCCTCCTCCTCATCCTCGGCTTCAGTCTCCCCCGGGCCTTCGACACCGTCAGTCTGTCCCTCGGGGCCGAGCATCCCCTGGGGAAGCTCCTCCTCCCCCTCCACGGGGTCGTAGAAACGGTAGGAGGACGTGTCGAAACTCGAATTCCGAGCAGCGACATGAAGCAGGGCTCGGCCGTACGCGTCCTCCATGTTCTTGAACATGTGATGCTCGGCCTCGTCCTGGACGGCCTTCTTCGCCTTTGCCACCTTAGACTGGTGCCTGGCCATGATCTTCTTGGCCCTCTTCCGAGCCGTCTCCGCCTCTGACCGAGCATTGGCCAGCTCCTCCTTCAGCTCGGCATTCTCCTTCTCCGAGGCTTCGAGCTTGGCTGCTGTGTTCTTCGACCGCTGAACGGCGTCGGCCAGCTGCATCTCCAACCCTGCCACTTCGGCAGCCCTTTTTGCCGAGAGGAGCTGCTCAGCATCGAGCAGCTTCGTAGCTTTGACGCGCTCCGACCTCTCCCGGTCATACTCCTGTTCCTTGCTCGCAAACTCCTCGAGCAAGAAGTCGAAGTGGCAGAGGGTCTGAAAAAAGAACAAACCGTCAGAGTCCGAACCTAGGAACTTAGAAAATTTCAGAAAAAGTTTCGATAAGAAAGTGATTCGGTCCACATACCAACATGGTGTTCCGAGCGATCTGCATCGTGGCGTCCCCAGCCAGCCCGGCTTTAAGGGCCGCCCGATCCTTTGGGGTCGGCAAGTGCTTCACCGCTTCCATACAGATGTTGCCGTCGCCCAAAAAACCGTCGACATTCATCACTTGCCAGTCGGGGATGAAGATCTGCGTGTGCCTCTCGGTCAAGATCTTCTCTGCATCGGCAGTGAGGGGCGGAACTTGGAGGGATAGCACCTCTTTCACGCCGAACGCTCCGCTCGATGAGCCGGGGGCATCCCCTCCCGCCGTCGGCACCGGCACATCGGAAGCTGGAGGATCGGGGACCGCGGCCTTCTCCTGCTCGGGACCGGCCTCCGAGATAACGACCTTCTGCGGGTCGGCGGTCTTCCCGACCGAAGGCATCTTCTGGGCTCGGCCCCCCTGAGGCCCTGCCGCAGGTCTCTTCTTCCTCGACTCCTGTTTTTTCGCCTTGGCCTTCGCCATCAGAGCCCTGTAGTCCATCTTGGAAGATTCTGCGCAAGCTGAATGAAAAAACTTAGATAAATTTTTCAAGAACTTTACGCAAAGAAATAAAATACAAGAATCATACTAGGGTCGATCGGACTGAGACCCCCCCGGAACAACGCTTCCTCGGTAATGTCTTTCCAACTTAGCGTTGGCAGGGCGAGGAGCTTCTTGAGGACTTCCGCCTCCTCGTCACTCAATACCAGCTCCTTCTTTGCTCGCTTAGGCAGGCCTTCCTTCCTCCAAGCTATCGGAATTGCCCAGGGTGTAGGAGCTCGGATAATGAAATACTTCTCCTTCCAATGTTTGATCGAGTCCGGGTTTTCGATCAACTTCACGCCAGTCCGTGGCGACAGGTAGAACCTCTGCTCATTCCTGTTCGGTTGGCAGGGGCGGTAGAGGCTCCGAAGGAGGAACAAGCTCGGTTCAGCTCCGATCTCTTGACATCGGAGAAAAAATGCCAAGACATGCCTCCAAGTGTTCGGCATCAACTGGGCGGGGCTCAAACCGTACCAAACGAGGACCTCTACAATAAATGGATGAAGCGGAAAACGAAGCCCGGCGTGCAAGGAGTCGAGGGGAAAAACACAAGCATCAGACGAAGACGACGTGGAGGCTCGGAATCCCGGTCCGGGGAGAAGTAGCCCGAACTCGGCTGGAATCTGGAACCCGGCTCGGATCCGGAGCAGATCAGCCTCGGTAAGAGACGAGATGGTATGATCCACCTCGGTTAACTCTCTCGGCTCATTCTCCTCTACGGACTTGGCGGTGCCCTGAGTCACCTTCTCCAACATCTCCTCGGAGTACTCCCGAACGCCTCCCACGCTTGACAGAACAATATGCTGCCGACCGAACTCCCCCGCCGTCTTCGGCTTCTCGATGATCGTGACCACTCCCTTACCCTTCTGAGACTTCGCCTCGACCTCCTGGGGCGGCTCGGCTACTTCGCCCTCCTTGCTCGGCCGAACAACGCTCTGATCGGTCGGTTCTATCACCTCCTTCCCTTTGCCCGTTCGACCTACGACTTGGTCTGAGGCGGGGGTCTCATCCGAGGAAGTAATCTTAACCATTTTCTAGAGAGAAGGGAGAGAGACTGACCTTGAAGTGACAACTACGGTCGGAAAAGTTCACCGGAGCCAAGGAACGCCTTGCCGCGACAGCTAACAGCGCCACCCAGGAGCTAAAAACTTCGATGGTGAAAGTAAAAACTGGAGAGAGAGAGTGAAAGTGAATAATGAGACTTGGATTGAGGGGGGGTGAAGATTTATAGTAAAAAGAAAAAGTCCCTTGGACTTCCAAACGTAAGGGCGCGACTTTTGGGCCGCTCTCGAAACGTCGCGAAGGCCCAAAACCACTTTGTCTTTTCACCAAGTCAAGTAGTTCGGCACAACAGGATCTAAACCCGAACCACATGCAATCCGAACCCAGCAGCGAAGGGACCGGTCGGCCAACCGAGCAAGTGCCATTTCGAGCCCGTAAACGGAGAAAATTCACTTTCTCCTCAACTTTCGTGTATGATCTCGATCAGACGGCTCAGATCTTGCCAACAACGCTAAACGACAAGATAGCATTTTCTTGGGAACCGAGCCCGTCTCGAGATTCGCACCACCATCCAACGGCTCAGATTGCGCCATGTCGCTCGGACAACCGTGCCCTCAGATTTCCGGCCGGCCAACCGAGCAAGTGCCCATCCGACGGCCCAGAATGTCGCTCGGACAACCGTGCCCTCAGATCTCCACCTCTGTCTAAAGAAGACAGGAAAAATTTTGGATTAAAAGTTTTAAGGCATCACCTTCGGCGAGCCCCCCAGGCCGCAGGTCTCGGTCGGCATCCCTCTCACCCATGAGCAAAACAAACCCTGCGGCCTCGGAGCCGAAGCCACGAATTGTTCAGGGATTAGAGAGAAACCGCCGACTCACGGGGTCCGGTTAAAAAGCAGATCGGCACACCTCCCATCTCTAACTCCTTCGGGCTGACAACCGTCAGGAGCCGTCAGCCCGGAAGGAAGACAGAGATCGGAAGAGACCCATCCTTCCGAAGCACACTGTCCCTCGGATCCGGACTTTGGTCATCACCTCTTCCACCATGATCTCCCCTGACCCTGACACCCGCTTCGGGGCCGTCAGAGTCAGGAGAAGATCATGGTGGAAGAACGACCACCCGTCCTTCCGAAGCAACTCGTCCCTCGGGTCCGGAATACGGTCGTCACCACTCCTGCCCTGTTCTCCCTCGACCCTTACACCCACATCGGGGCCGTCAGGATCGGGAGAAGAACAAGGCAAAAGAGTGACCACCCCTCCGAACCTCTCGAGGTTAAAATTTCACAAGACAGGCATCCGCCTTGACTCCGGTCGTCACTTCCTTTGCTATGATCTCCCCCGACCCTGACATCCGCATCGGGGCCGTCAGAACCAGGAGAAGACCATAGCCGAAGAGCAACCACCCAAAGCAGACGCCTCCGAGGGCTAAAACTCAACATTTGTGGCGACTGAAATGACAAAGGGAATGGGGTACTTATAACCTACCCTCCAAGAACCAGCCATTATGATCCTCGGGAGTTGAAACGCCACGCATTAATTGAAGGGCACCATTCTTAATGACCCCGGGAAGTTGGAACGCCGCACAAACCCCGGGACAACATTAATGCCCATGGGAACAGAGCCTTCTCGAAACTCGTTCCACCAGTCAACGGCCCGGACCGCCACACCACGCTCGGATCGCCGAACAGTCGGAGCTCCGGTCGGCCAACCGAGCAAGTGCCATTCCGAGCGTCAAAACGGAGAAAACTCACTTTCTCCTCAACATTCGTGTAAGATCTCAATCAGACGGCCCAGATCTTGCCGACGACGCTAAACGACAAGATAGCGTTTTCTTGGGAAACGCGCCCGTCTCGAGATTCACGACACCATCCAATGGCTCAGATTGCGCCACGTTGCTCGACTAGCCGAACACTCAGAGCTCCGGTCGGCCAACCGAGCGAATACATATCCGACGGTCCAGAGAGTTGTTCGACCAGCCGAACCCTCAGAGCTCCAGTCGGCTAACAGCGCCAGTACACATCCGGCGGCCCAGAAAGCTGCTCGGCCAACCGAACCCTCACCCCTCCGGTCGGCCAACCGAGCAAGTGCCATTCCAAGCTCGCAAACGGAGAAAAAAGCACCCGAACCACCACAACTGTTGGATCTTCCAGAAAATTGCTCTCCCAGTAATGAACGGCCCAGATCTTGCCACGTGCGCTAAACGACAAGATAGCATTTTCTTGGGAAACGGGCCCGTCTCGAGATTCGTGCCACAATCCGACGACTCAGATCGTGCCACGTCGCTCGGACTGCCGAACCCCTGTGTCTCCGGTCGGCTGCCGAGCAAGTGCCCATCCGAGCTCGCAAACGGAGAAAAAAGCTTCTGAGCGATAACAACCGCCAGATCTCTCAGAAATTCGTGCTCGTCCATGATCAACGGCCCAGATCGAGCCACGTCATAAATCGGTATTTAAAATCATTTTTTATTTATTTAAATCGTTCTATTTATTTAAAAATTGCGAAAAAATTGCTAAAAATTCGGGAAAATTAACTAAAAATTCTAGAAAATAATTAAAAATTCGGGGGGATATTTTCGAGCTCCTGAACGAACAATTATTGCCTAGAATGTACTGTTAAGGCCGCCGAACGATTAGTTAACACATCGCAAAATTAAATAAATAGTCCGAAAAAATAGATAAAAGCCGTCAAATACTCGATATGGCTAGAGAACAGCACAGGGCATCAAAAAATTACCTCACTACCCCCTTCGAGATTCAAAATCCTCCATTTGGACTCCGATACAACTCCACTAGCCACTAAAACAGTTAAACTACTCCTCAAAGGCTGATCACACTCAGTCTTTAGGAGTGGGGGGCTCGTGATATGGCTAAAAATGGGGTTAAATCGGAACCGTCCAGATTGGGCGCGAATCTTGAAGCTCGGGGATAAAACGGTAATTTCACTTACAAATGGGTCCGAAACGGGTACTGGATCTTCTTCTCACAGATCCAATAACCCACAAACGGATCCACTCTAATTGGGTACGGGTCCCGACCCGAGGCGAACCCAGACCAACAAGAGGCAAATCAGGGTCACTGATTTGACCAAGTCAACGGGCCTGATTTGCTCTCACCGGAAATCAGGGATTAGTTTTCTAAACAGACTGTGAGGATTTTACTCCTGACAGTTACACAGGAAATCAGGTCCCTAATCACTCCCCTGGCGACTATAAATACCTCCCCTCCACCACTGTGACCAGGTAATCACTCTTTTTCCACCTTAAGCTCTTTCATAACCACAGCTGATTACTGACAAGAGCGTCGGAGGGTGCGTCGCCGGAATCAGCGTCGGAGCCGGTGTATCGCACTTCCTTGCAGGTTGCGGCAGGAATCGGAAGGCTTGGATCCGCCGTTCAGGTTTTTCTCGAACTCACAAATCTCATCTGTTTACCCCCACACCAGAATCAGCGGTAACAGGAATTAAAAAAAAAAAAAGTAGGTCGGTTTGGGAAAAACTTTCACAAAATAGGTCGGTTTGGGAAAAAAATCCATTTGCTCATCTGTCTTGAATTTCTAGACACATTCGGTCAAGAATTAAATTGTCAGGTTAAAAAAAAAACTAGAGAAGAGGGGAAAAAATTCTTCAGATCACGTCTTATAAGAAGAAAACTTGCCTTGTCATTCTTCGCCTTAGCAAGTTCGTACTTCCCCTCTTTGAACAACCTGTTACCCTGAAAAAACAATAGCAGATACTTATAAAATCTATAAATGGAGGTTACTTCTCTATTCAAAACACATAATAGCTAAAGTTCAATAACAGCATAATGATAACATAGGAGCATAACATTTCATATTGTTCATGAACTTCAATAAGCAGAAGCATACAAAAGAAGTATCATGGCTCAAAAAGATGGGTCATGTCTCTCAGGTTCACATAATCCAGAACTGATATGCTAAATTACTAAGAAAAACAGAATGGCAATTAGATTATGGTGCATATGATTATGTTATCCCACAGCAGCTCCAAGTCTTTTCATATTCTCTCCTGCCAGTTAATGTTCTTATCTCCCTCATTTCCCTCACATAAAAAATTATGACATTGATTCATTTGACATGGACACTTATATGACTCTACTAAAGGTCCACATGAGATTAATGCAAAGCCTAAGCCTCTTTGATTAGGCAAAGAGGACCACATCAGCTTGATTAACATCCTAGAATATCGGTAAAATGACTGTTTTACCCCCTGCTTCCGCGTACTTCTTCCCTCTTCCCATTTCCTTTTCTTTGTTTCCAGGGCTGACCACCCATTCCTCTAACTCCAACTCTTCTGTTCTTTTTGCCCATGGCCATCGTGACAACCACCACCTTCATCACCATCAGCCCAATTCTCCCTAATCACTAACCCTTTTATCCTCTTCCTTTTCTATTCTCCACCATGGCTGTTACATGCTTACATCCTCACAATGACACCATCAACCCTCTCTTTCCTCAATCCATAAGCCTTCTCTTCTCTTTATCTGATGGCCACTATCTCTTCCACCGCCACCACTACCACCACCACCCTCAAACTCTCTCCATCAGACCATAACCGTTCGCTTCTCTTCCTCCCATGGCCATCACTTCAGCAGCCATCACCGCTAACATCAGCCATCCTCAAACCAAGACCCTTCCTTTTAGCCCATGGCCATTGTTGGTACCACCATAAGCCCCCCCACCACCTTATCTTTTCTTCCTCCCCTCCTTTCTCTTTTCTCCCCTAGTGGTACTTATACCCACTGCCACCACCACCAACCCCTAAAGACAATTTGATACTACTCGTAGTGCTAATAGCAGAACACACACCAAAAGAAATAGAAACGCCCAAGAACTAGATGCACTAAAAACAAGCAACCACGATAATCACAAGATCTCACAACATGAGCAAAATAATATGCAGAAATAACCAATACATGTTATTCTCCAAGATATACAAAAATTGTAAAAGATCACAACTCGTAATCTCTCTCTCTCACCTTCGAAGCACTCAGCATTCACCCATCTTGAAGTTGTACAATGATAACGGCTCACCTTGATCCTCTCTCTACTGAGATACAAACTCTAGAGTCTACATCAATTGCTATATTTATAGATCCCAAGCAAACCCTAAAAGATCTACACAAATACAACTTATTGGACCCAAAGCTTGTCAGCCCAAATAACATACAATGCCGCTGTGGTCGACCACACCTAGTTGTGGTCGATTGCAATTAGTCTCGCCAAGACCCTGGATAGTCGACTGTGCAGTCAACTGTCCCACTCTCAATTGGAACCCTCTACTCTCGAAGGATTGAACGGTCGACTGTGCGGTCGACCGTTACCCCTTCTGCTGCCTTCTTCACCTGCTGCGTTGCTACCTTCTCTTCCTTACTTCGTGTCTTCTCTTCTTCTCCTCCAACTTCAACTCATGCCTACATGTATTTGAAGCCACAATCCTAACAATCTCCCTCTTGGATCAAATACACAATGTTTCAAAAGTTATTGTATCTTTATCTCGTATTATCTCTGCCAGTTTTCCACAACTATGAAAGACCCAAGTACTCCTCACTCTCATGAAGAGGACCCCCCGCCACTCCACCACATAGAGGGCACCAACCACCCCTCATAGGCTAATAAAAGAAGTGCCCCACCAATCGCATAGGGCACCAATAAGGGAGAAATAACCTCCCATGTCGGATTTTATGTTACAAGACTCCCTTACTCGCAAAATCTAAATTAATACATGACATGGTTCAAAGCCTCTCAATGCACCCTCTATACACTCCGTGGACGAAGTCTGCACAAAATCTGTAGACTGCTCAACCCCCCACAGCCTTATTTTGGTTACACTCATCAACATCACCCTGCATATCGATACCGGTACTCTCTACCTCACAAGAGCAACTTGAACCTTCTTCGACCATATTACAAAGAACCCTCACTGCGACAACGTATTGCTTTCTAGGATCCCTCACATGGTCAATAACTCCTACTAGATATGCAACATCCTCTAAATCCGCCCTACAATTGAAAGAAATCGGTTGCACCCCACACAACCTACTACTCGATTCCGACTGAGAGTCAACTACAGAAGAAACATCCCTCACGTCTCTAAGCAAATACAACGTTCCCCCACGCTTCCCTCTTGCTATAACCCACAGAGAGTGGTGTATAGTGGCAGCTATACACCACTCTCCACTACCAACTGTAGTAAACAAATTCTCTTTATCTAGCCTTCCTATCGAGATAAGATTTTTTTTCAAGCCTGAAACATGTCTTATCTCCTGCAAGATAATACTCTGATCATCACTGGCTTTCATGCGAACAGTACCAACCTCGCTTATAAGACCTCTGACCGTTTCCTACGATCACCCTCTGTAGTCCTCGAACACCTCCTTCCTTGGAGTATAATGAAAAGAGGCTCCTGAATCAATACACCAATTTCGTGTGTCTAACTCCACCGTAGTTGATAAGCATAACTTGCCATTTTCAATAGACACCACATTGGCTTCCACTGGTTTGGCTTCCTTCGGTTTTTCTTGCTTCTTCTTTATATAGGCCTTACAACTGCGTATCATGTGATCCCTCTTGTGACAATACCAACACTCAGGTCCATGTCCCCTGTCGCTGTCATCTGACACTCTCAGACGAACTACTCTGATCCTTTCTTCTTCGACTACTCTTAGAATTTCCACGTCTCTTCTCAACTGACATTGCGAAATCCTTAGAAAGTGATGATGAAAATCCTCCGTTTCTCACCCATTCTCACATCGTTCAAAATTCTACTCATTACATTTTGTAGAGTTGTCGAATTTGTTATAGTGCCTGTAATAGTCTGTTCCATCGTACCATAATTATCGGGCAAAGTAGATAGAAGTAATGATGACTGTCCCCTTTCTGAAAACTTCAATCCTGTAGCTTCCATCGGGTTGTAAACCATACAATAATTATTAACATGTTCTGCTACTGAACCCCCATCCCTCAACTTCAAATTAACCAATTTCTTCAGATGAAGAATTTGATTACATACCAACGACTTCTCATACATATATGTGACAATCTTCATAGCCTCATTTGTGGTCTTTGCCTTCGAGATATGAAATAATGCCTTCCTGCTATGAATCTGCCTTAGCGCCTTCTGATCCAAATGATTCCAATCCACCAAGATCTTCCTATTTTTGTCTGCACCTTCCGGCTTCTCATCAAACAATGAACATCTAGATCTTTCTGACCAAGATAGGCTATCATCTGAATCTTCCACACTGCGAAATCATTTCCATCGAATCTCTCGACTTTCGACTTACTATCATCCATTACGAAAACCTTTGCTCTGATACCATTTTTAAAGAATCTGATACTACTTGTAGTGCTAATAGCAGAACACACACCACAAGAAATAGAAACACCCAAGAACTAGATGCACCAAGAATAAGCCACCACAATAATCGCAATATCTCACAACACGAATACAATAATATGCACAGATAACCAATACTTCTTATTCCCCAAGAAATACAAAGATTACAAAGAGATCACAAATCTCAATCTCTCTCTCATATTTGAAGCACTCGGCACTCACCCCTCTTGAAGTTTTACAATGATAGTGGCTCATCTTGATCCTCTCTCTACTGAGATACAAACCCTAGAGTCTACATCAATTGCTATATTTATAGCCCCTAAGAAAACCCTAAAGATATACTCAAATACAACTTATTAGACCTAAAACCCGTTGGCCAAATAACATATAGCACCACTGCGGTCGACCGCACCTAGTCGCGGTCGACTGCAATTAGTCTCACCAAGACCCGAGGACTGAACAGCCGACTTTTCCACTCTCTGTTGGAACCTTAAACACTTGAAGGACTGAACGGTCGACTGTGTGGTCGATCGCAACCCCTTCAAATGCCTTCTTCTCTTGCTGTGTTGCTGCCTTCTCCTCACTGCTTCGTGTTGTCTCTTCTTCTTCTCCAACTTCAACTCATGCCTACATGTATTTGAGGCTACAATCCTAACCCCCCACCCCAGACTAATGTTATTAATGATTATTTAACAAAATTGATAAATTAGTTTAAAAAAAAATTAAAAATAGATTAAAACATTAGCATGTAAGATCACATGTCAACCATCATCCCCTCCTCACTCTATATTAAATAGCTAATATTAATTAAGACTAATTAACATAAACATGTGTATCACTCAGTTTTTTGAAAAATATTAGCTCATGTGATCAAATGAAAGCTTGCAGATGACAGAGGAGGTGGATGTGTTTAACAGAATAAAGCCTAAAGTGAGTTTCTAAAGAAAAATAAAATTAATGAAATGATCAGGAGGAAGGTATCGAAATCAGCTTTGGGAAAAATTATATTTTCTTATTTTATTCTGCTACTGTGCATCACTTTATATACACATTGATATGGCTAAAAATAGGATTAAATCGGGACCGTTCACATCGGACACGAATCTTAAAGCTCAGGGGTAAAACGGTAATTTCACATACTAACGGGTCTGAAATGGGAACTGGGTCTTTCTTCAAGACCCAATAACCCGCGAACGGATCTACCCCAACTGGGTACAGGTCCCAACCCAAAATAAACCCGCTCCAGCAGGATAGAATCAGGGTTCCTGATTAGTCCTAATCAACGGCCCTGATTCACATCTATCCTTTCACTGGGATTAGGGATTACATTCCTAATCTGATCACAGAGATTACATTCCTTATCTGATCACAGGGATTACATTCCTAATCTGATCCCTAAGGCGACTATAAATACCCCCCATCCATCACCATTAAGAGGTAATCAATCTTTTGCCAATTTACGCTCTTTCATAATCTTCCTGATTACTGACTTGAGCGTCGAAGGGTGTGTCGCCGGGATCAACCCCGGTGTCTCGCACTTTTTGCAGGTGAAGACGGGAGTCAGCGGTCAAACTCCGGTGGAACAGGTTCAAGTTTTCCAAGAATCCACAAATACTATCTGTTTGCCCCCACACCAGATTTAGCGGTAACAGATTGGTGCCGTCTGTGGGAAACACCACGAGTAGCAACCTTCCTCTTCCAGTAGGTCAGACCTTCTCCCGTCATGCCTCCAAGAAAACTCAGATCCAGGGGGTCCAACCATGGGCCTACCCCTCCTCAACCACAACAGGAGGTCCCCCTCCAACCCATTCAGCAGCAGGGGCAACTTCCCCCTCAGGCAGCGGACCCCATGCGGCTGGACCAACTCCCTCCTCAGAATCTTCAACCCCCTTGGGATCCAACCCAGCCTCAGAATGCTGGCGCGGAGGGCTCGCGTCCCAATCCTCAGAAGCAACCTCTCCAACAGGACCGCATCCCAATACACAACCCCTCTTCCGACTCTATGGCATCCTATAATCCCCAAGCTTCCGACCTTCGAAATACCATCCTCAATCGGCAGAAGGAAGAGGATCTTCGCCGCCGTTTGGATGAAAGGCAGGCCCGAGAGGGAGCCTCCCGCCAACAACGTCTAAATGAACGATCTCCTCATCGCCGAGACTACAGAAGGTCCCCTACTCGAAGAGGGCGAAGGGAGTCCCTTCAGCGTCATCGGCGGAAAACTCATTCTCCAGTAAGCCGAGCCACACATAGGGACCGCCAAGCTGGAGAGGCACCAGTCACAAGGGCAGATCTTCAAGACTTCCAAGCGATAGTCTTACGGGCCCTCAATATCACTCCAAAGAACGACCAGAGGCCACCTACTCATGAGTCAACTAGGAGTCATCGCCTTCACATTCTCAGTCCTCGTCCGTCTCCAAGCTACCATCGCCGCAGCCCCAGTCCACCCTCGTACGAAGATGAGTCCCGGAGCTCGGCAAGGTATGATCAAAGAGAAGACTCGGTCTACTGCCGTCTCCACGAGATGGAGAGGCACCTCGGCCGAATTGACAATGAAGAAGAGCAACGTGCGATAAACCTCTGCCCGAGCAGACCTCCATTCTCCCGCACCATCATGGAGGCCCCCATCCCAGAGAACTTCAAGTCGCCTCACTTCGAGTCGTATACCGGAGAGTCAGACCCCGCGGATCACATAGAGAGTTTTAAAACTCTCATGATGATTTACCATGCTTCAGACGCCCTCCTCTGCAAGATCTTTCCTGCCACTTTGAAGGGGCCTGCAAGAGAATGGTACTCTCGACTTGCCCCGGCCTCCATCTTTTCATTCGATCAGTTCGAAGGGTTCTTCCTTACTCATTTCGTGGGCAGCCGTCGGGCCGAGAAAACAAGTGTATCCCTGGTGACCCTCGACCAAGAAAAGGGTGAACGCCTAAGGGATTACGTTCGATGCTTCACCGCCGAAGCCCGGTCCATTCCATCCCTCAATCAATTAGTAGCCTCTGCAGCGTTCGAGCGCAACGTCACTATGCCAACCTCAAGGCGTCCCTTGCCAAGAAGCCTCCTCGGGACTTCTCAGAACTCCTACTTAGGGTGGAGAAGTACATACGAGCGGAAGAGGCTCTCAACCCCCTTACTCTGGAGGAGACATCTTCCGGGAACAAACAGAAGAACACAAGCAAAGAGGGGTCCCAAAAATTCCAGAAGGACGGCAATGGCCAGCGCCGCCCGACTCCTCGTTTTGAAAAGTTCACCCCCCTCATTGCCAATATATCAGAAGTTCTTATGGAGGTGGACAAGGAAGGGCTACTCCGTGCTCCCCCTAGAATGAATACACCTGGCAAGAAGAGGAACAAGGATAAGTGGTGCCGCTTTCACAGGGACTACGGCCACGACACGGATGATTGTCGGGCTCTCAAGAAGGAGATCAAAGAACTTATACAGCGGGGACACCTGACCAAGTTCGTCCAAAAAGATGGGGCCTAGCTTCCCCCTTGAGGAGCCAACAAACGAACAGAAAGGCCCACCGAGCTTCAAGACTCAGAACCTCCCAACTCCTCCCAAGAGGTCTTCACCTTATCGTAGAAGTAGGATTTTCAATAAGGCCAATGCTTGTAACCCGACCAATAACATGTAATAATGGCTCGCCCTATTGAAGCAGCTACTTAGTTTATTTCATTAAAACTTTACGTTTTTTCATTGGAAATTGTTGCTCTTGCTTCATCTCTATCTCTCTGAGTCACGACTCGCTAAATGGTAAGTTCGGAGTCCAACTTCTCTTACATGGCTGCCTACACAACTTACTAAGTCTTAAACGACGAGAGTCCAACACTTGGCTCGATTCTGCTTCAAATAACTTGCTCGTAAGCGAGTTAGAAGTGGTTCGCCATTCGGAATTGCTCCCACAACCGTTGAACCTCTCTTAAACGACGAGTTTGGAGTCCAACGTTTGGCTCGATTCTGCTTCAAATTACTCGCTCATAAGCGGGTAAGAAGTGGTTCGCCATTCGGAATTGCTCCCACAACCGTTGAATCCCTCTAACGACGAGTTCGGAGTCCAACACTTGGCTCGATTCTGCTTCAAATAACTTGCTCGTAAGCGAGTTAGAAGTGGTTCGCCATTCGGAGCTGCTCCCACAATCGTTGATTCTCTCACTTAAACAGCGAGTTCAGGGCACAACTCTCTCCTAGAGTTCCTCCTCACGCTCGTCTCTCAAATGGCTCTCTCCTAGAGTCAATCTCTTCGCTCTACCCACCTCCAAGGCAGACCTCTTCTCAACGAGTTCAGAGCTCACAACTCACTCCTAGAGTTGCTCCTCAAACTCGTCTCCCAAATGGCTCTCTCTTAGAGTCAAGCACTTCGCTCCGCTCATCTCCAAAGCGGACCTCTTCTCAATGAGTTCGGAGCACAACTCTCTCCTAGAGTTCCTCCTCAAACTCGTCTCCCAAATGGCTCTCTCCTAGAGTCAAGCGCTTCGCTCCGCTCATCTCCAAAGCGGACCTCTTCTCAACGAGTTCGGAGCACAACTCTCTCCTAGAGTTCCTCCTTACACTCGTCTCCCAAATGGCTCTCTCCTAGAGTCAAGTTTTTCGCTCCGCTCACCTCCAAGGCAGACTTCCTCTCAACGAGTTCGGAGCTCACAACTCTCTCCTAGAGTTGCTCCTCAAACTCGACTCCCAAATGACTCTCCACGTCCCTCGGAATTAAACCCGAAAGACAAGCGATCTGAGCCTGATCACACAAGCAAGCCGTTCGAAATCCGAGCAAGTGCCAATCCGAGCTGCAAATTGGAGAAAAATGACTTTCTCCCCAAAATTCGTGTAAGATCTCGATCGAACGGCTCAGATCGCTCCAGCAGCACTAAACGACAAGATAGTGTTTTCTCGAGAACCGGGCCTACCTCGAGATCCGCGCCGAGATCCAACGGTTCAGATCGAGCTTACAACTCTCTTCTAGAGTTGCTCCTCAAACTTGTCTCCCAAATGGCTCTCTCCTAGAGCCGAGCTCTTCCCTCCGCTCGCCTCCAAAGCGGGCCTCTTCTAAGCGAGTTTGGAGCTCAAAACTCTCTTACAGAGTCGTTCCTTGCACTCACTTCAAAGAATGGGTCTTCCCATCGCTCTTACGAGGGTCTTCCTAGCACATCTTCTCCGCCCCTAGGAGTGAAGCTCTTCTTCTTCAAAAAAAAAATCCCCAAGACCAAAACACTCCTCAACTTCATGAAGATGAGGATGTTGCGGGGCTATTTTGACCATGAAGATGGGTGAATCTTCATCCCACTCCTAAAGAGAAGTTGTAGATCTTCGAGTTAGCTTCGAAACGAGTCGCACGCCCCAATCGGACCTCCGTAGCACCAGGAAAGTGGATCACAACATAGCTGCGCCGAGCTAGAAAATGGCAAAAAACTATCACCTCAGGATTCGCGCCATGATCGTGATCAACTGTCTAGATCCCCCCCACGTAGCTCGGATCGGCAAATCCGAGCAACTAGCCATCCGAGCTGCGAATTGGAGAAAAACAACTTTCTCCCCAAAATTCGTGCAAGATCTCGATCAGACGGCTCAGATCGCGCCACGTCCACAAAACGACAAGATAACGTTTTCTCGAAATTTGAGCCTCTTGTCTCGTGATTCGCGCCACGATCATGATCAACCGTCCAGATTGAGCTACGTAGCTCGGATCTACCATCCGAGCTACTATCCTACCGAACTGCAAAGTGGCAAAAAATGCGCCTCAAAATTTGCGCTCGGATTTGCCGAACAAGAAGCAGCCAAAAAAAACTAAATAAAATAAAGGAGCACAAGGGTCGGGTTCGGACCCGATAAGGGATCCAAACCCGAGCACCCGTACCCTTCTTCTCCACTTCAGCACCTTCCCGCCAAAACAACACAGAAGAAAAACAAAACCCAAGCTCATCTTCAAGCTTCGTTGAACCCCCAACTCCATGCCGAGCACCAACCACGCCATCGACCACTGTGCCGAGCATTTCCAAGCTCCGAGTTCTCCAAGCTCTGCCATGGCCTCTCCGAGCTCCAGACCTCGCCGACCTCCATCACCTCAGTCATCGCCGAGCTCCCCATCCCGAGCTCGAACCCATCACCATAGCTCCGATGAACTCCATCGACTCCTCGCCATGCCGAAGCTACAACTGCCTCGCCCACTGTCTCCGAGCTCCTCTTGGCACACCCTCCTCGTTGAGCTTCTTCCGCGACGAACCCATCGTTGCCACGAGCTCCGAGCTCTCCACGAGACGAGCTCCAAGCTCCGAGCTCCACCAACGAGCTCCGAGCTCTCCACGAGCGAGCTCCGAGCTCTCCACCAACGAGCTTCACCACGGCCAACGACGCCATCATCGGCCACCCCCTCGCCATACCGAGCTCCTCTCCTTTGAGCTCCACAGTGCCGAGCTCGTCTCCCTCAACTGAGCTGCACTCAGCCGCCGAGCTCGCCTCCTCGTTCGCAAGCTCTCCCCGTCGCTGAGACCCCCTCTCTCTCGCCGAGGTTCTTCGTCGTCAAGCTCGGAGTACTCACCGAGCTCTGACTCTTAGACAAAGCCTCGACGAACTCCGAACGCCTCGCTAGGTTCCACCGCCGCCGCTCCTGTCGAGCTTCGTCTCCCACGAAGGCGACATCGAAGGGGTGATGACGAGCAACGAAGAAGAAGGGAAAAAGAAGGAAGCAGAGAAGAAGAAGAAAAGAAACAGAGAAAGAGGGAGGAGAAAGAACTGGGCAGGAGAGAAAAAGGAAAAAAGAATGTTTTATGTGCCACATGGCTTCACCTCCTTGGTCGGATGCCGAGCTGCGCGAAATGTGCACGAAGTTGCTCGGATTCCGAGTAACATGCAATCCGAGCTCAAAATTGGAGAAAAATGTTGCCGACCTACACGCACCGTCCGATCTTCTCAAAAATCGCGTCACGACACGATCGACGCTTAGAAACGCGCCACGTGTCCAGAATGTGATCTGTCTCGCGATGCGCGCACATCTGATCATGATCGACGCTCAGAAATGCACCACGTGTCCAGGTAATATTTAATTTATTTATTTATTTAATTGTTTTAATTATTTAAAAAATCCGAAAAAATATTTAAAAAATCGAAAAAAATTAATTAAAAATTCTAAAAATAATTATTAATTCAGAAAAATTATTTTAAAATTCTGGAAAAATAATTATTAAATTAGAATAATTAATTAATATTTTCAATAAATTAATTATTTAATTCGAAAAATGAATAAAAAATTCAAAAAAATGAGAAAAAATTCAGAAAAATCTGGAAAAATCACCAGAAATCCAGAAAATTCTAAGGATATTTTTGGGCATTTTACAAGCCCAGAATAACACCGTTACCCCCCCGAGCAAGATCCAAACTCCCTTAAGAACACTGATAAAATCCTGTACGCCATTAGAACAACAAAACTACTCCTCAAAGACTGAAAAACTCAGTCTCTAGGAGTGGGGGGCTCGTGATATGGCTAAAAATAGGATTAAATCGGAACCGTTCACATCAGACACGAATCTTAAAGCTCAGGGGTAAAACGGTAATTTCACTTACTAACGGGTCTGAAATGGGAACTGGGTCTTTCTTCAAGACCCAATAACCCGTGAACGGATCTACCTCAACTGGGTACGGGTCCCAACCTGAAATAAACCTGCTCCAGCAGGATAGAATTAGGGTTCCTGATTAGTCCTAATCAACGGTCCTGATTCACATCTATCCTTTCTCTAGGAATTAGGGATTACATTCCTAATCTGATCACAGGGATTACATTCCTTATCTGATCACAGGGATTATATTCCTAATCTGATCCCTAAGGCAACTATAAATACCCCCCATCCATCACCATTAAGAGGTAATCAATATTTTGCCAATTTACGCTCTTTCATAATCTTCCTGATTACTGACTTGAGCGTCGGAGGGTGCGTCGCCGGGATCAATCTCGGTGTCTCGCACTTTTTGCAGGTGAACGGCGGGAGTCAGCGGTCAAACTCCGGCGGAACAGGTTCAGGTTTGCTATTCAGGTTTTCCAAGAATCCACAAATACTATCTGTTTGCCCTTACACCAGATTTAGCGGTAACACACATTACATTCTTGGAGAAGGGGTACAATTGATTGAGAAGATTAAGGGGTGGAGAGATTTGAGGGAATCTGTTCCCTATAAATTAGGAAATAGAATATATAGATTTACTAGATTTGCCCGTGGGCACGTGCCTACGGCACGTCTTCAGAACGATACAAAACACGAAAAGCCATGTAAACAGTAAAACAATAATTATGTAGCTCAAGTTTGAATAATATGACAATAATTAGTTATAAATAAAAATCTATGTTGAAAAATAATTATAAATGGGGGTGTAAAATCTAACTTCTTAGAACTTTTAAGTGTGGAAAATAATGAAATTTAATTGTTGAAGTGATATTTGCTATTAAAAATTCTGAAATTTTACAAAACCGAAATCTTAAAATCAAAATTTCTAAGTTTTGGGGTTTGAAATTTTGGAGGGAAAATGTGTTTTGTGAGGTTTGATATGGGCCTTTGATTTTGGGGGAGATTGATTGTGAGCCACTTGATTTAATTGTTGAAGAGATATTTGCTATTAAAAATTCTGAAATTTTATAAAACCGAAATCTTAAAATCAAAATTTCTAAGTAAATAAAGAAAGAATGGGAAAAAGAGATAGAGTGAGAGAGAAAGAGAGAAATATGAAAAAGTAAAGAGAAGAGAGAGATAGTAATAAATTAATGAATTTTTTAGGGGGGAAAATTTGGTTTTGAGGTTTGAAATTTTGGAGGGAAAATGTGTTTTGTAAGGTTTGATATGGGCCTTTGATTTTGGGGGAGATTGATTGTGAGCCACTTGATAGATTTCTTTGTAATTTATTATATAGATTCTTACTGTATTTCAATACTCTCCCTCAAGTTGGTGCATAGATATTGAACATGCCCAACTTGTCCACAAACTTCAAGAAGAGCCAATTCGAAACTACCTTTTTAAGAATATCCACGAGTTGATCTTCTGACTTCACCTTAGAGATCTCAATAGTTTTCTCATCTAATTTATCCTTGATGAAGAATCTATCCACCTCCACATGTTTTGTCCTATCATGTTGAACTGGATTGGCAATAATATCACACACCACTTGACTGTCACAATTAGGGCTGCAATCGAGCTGAGCCGAACCGAGTACCTTCAGGCTCGAGCTTAGCTCGTTTACTAAATGAGCTCAGTTTTGAGCTCGAGCTCGGTTCGAGCCGAGCTTTGACCGAGCTTTGACCGTATTCGAGCCGAATAACTCGCGAGCTTAGCCTAAAAAAAAAAATCCAAGCTCGAGCTCGGCTCGTTTACGAAATGAGCTCAATTTTGAGCTCGAGCTCGGTTCGAGCCGAGCTTTGATCGAGCTTTGACTGAGCTCGAGCCAAATAGCTCGCAAATAGCTCGATTCGTTTGCAGCCCTAGTCACAATACACCATAATAGGCTCATTCGGACCACAGCATAAATTATGTAACTAGAGTTTCAGCCATAAAACTTCAGTTATACTTAATGCTACTCCACGATACTCAGTCTCTGCACTAAAGCGTGCAATGGCATTTTGCTTTTTGCTTCTCCATGTAACTAATTTTCCTCTAACATATCCTGAAGTAGAGCGCATATCAATAATAGATCCTGCCCAATCGGCATCAGTATATGCCTCAACCTTCAAGTGACCATGTTTCGCAAACAAGACCCCTTTTCCTGGAGCAAACTTCATATATCTCAGATTTCTTATCACGGTATTCATGTGTTGTTCACGAGGTGCATGCATAAATTGACTCACCACACTTAAGGCATATGAAAAATCTGGCCGAGTATGTGCAAGATACATCAGCTGTCCTACCAATCTCTGATATCTTTCCTTATCACATGGTACTTGATCTGGATCAATGCAAAGTTTCAATCCTTCTTCTAACGGTGTATCAATAGGCTGACAAACAGACATTCTCGTTTTCTTCAACAAATCAATAGCATACTTTCTTTGAGATAGAAATATACCCTTTCTAGAGTGAGAAACTTCAATACCAAGGAAATATCTCAAAGGGCCAAGATCCTTCATTTTGAACTCATGTGACAAGTAACTCTGTGGTGCCTTTCTCTCCTCAGGATCATCTCCAGTTACTATCATATCATCCATATATATAATTAAAGCAATAATCTTACCTTCTTTCCTTTTTAGGAACAAGGTATGATCTGAATTACTCTGACAATATCCGAATGTCCTCATTGATTTTGTAAATCTCCCAAACTAAGCTCTTAGCGACTACTTGAGAATATACATTGCTTTCTTCAAACGACACACTTTGTTACTATGTTGGACGGGTCTGTTTGATCCTAGTGGTAGATCCTTTTCTGTCAATTCTCCATGCAAAAAGACATTCTTCACATCAAATTGTTATAACGGCGAGTCAAGATTTGCAACAAGTGATAGCAGAACTCGAACTATGTTAAACATTGTCACAGGTGCAAATGTTTCATCATAATCAATTCCATAAGTTTGAGTGTACCCTTTGGCAACCAACCTTGCCTTGTATCGCTCTATGGAATCATCAGACTTATACTTCACCGTATAAATCCATCTGCATCCTATCGGTTTCTTTCATGCTGGCAGTTCAACAATCTCCCAAGTCTCACTCTTCTTTAAGGACTTCATCTCCTCATCCATAGCTGCTTTCCACCTTGGATCGGCTAAGGATTCGTGCACACTGTTAGGAATAGATACAACAGATAATTGATCCACAAATGACTTATTTGATTCAGACAATTTGTGAGTGGACACATAAAGACTCATGGGATACTTGATATTACTAGTGGGATCAGGCTCATAAGAAAGTTTTAGGATACCTCTAGTGGTATGATTCAGGAGTTCTCTTCTTGTTACTTCGGACAACGACAACGATTGGTTTTGGGGTTCTGACGGTGCTACAGGTGGAGATGACATTAGCGATGGCATGGATCCTGGTGACTCATCTTCGAGGAGGTTCGGCACCGATTGCAGTTGCTCGTGGAAATCTTCTCCCTCAACCAAATAATCTTCATTCGAGTGATTGTTACTACTTACATCCTCAACCAAATATTCATTCGAGTGATCGTCACTACTACATCCACATTTTCACTCCTCGTATTCAATTGTTCACTCTGAATTGTAACCACTTTGTCATAAGCAAGTGTCTGAACTTCACTTCGGTACTCCCATTGAAGTTCAACCTCAGAGGAAAAATACATCTCGTTTTTATGGAACACAATATCCATAGTCACAAACATCCTTTGAGTTGGTGGGTGATAGCACTGATACCCTTTCTTATCCTTTGCATATCTCACGAAAATACATCGTACAGCTCGAGGAGTTAACTTATTTTGCTCATGTTGATGAAGGTGGACAAATGCAACACACCGAAACACACGAGGTGGCAAGTTGACAACTATTGGAGCATTCATAGCTTCAGATAATGCCTGAAATGGCGTGATGAAATTCAAAATACTAGAAAGAACTCAATTGATTAAGTATGCAGTAGAAGCAAGAGCTTTCCCCCAATACATGAGTGGCATATTTTCCTGTATAAGGGAAGCATGGAACACCTCGAGCAAGTGTCGGTTTTTTCTTTCTCCAAGCCCATTTTGTTGTGGTGTATACGAGCATGTGGTCTGGTAAACAATCTTGTGTTTCACCAAATATTGTTACAGATTTGAACTTAAGTACTCACCGCTATTATCATTCCGCTATTATCATTCCTAAGAACTTGTATTTGAGCTTTAAACTATGTCATAACCCACTTGTGAAATAAACTACTAACTTCACTTTTAGAATTCATCAAACAAATCCAAGTCATACGAGTACAGTCATCAATAAATGTCACAAACTATTTTGCTCCTCCACAGGTAGTGTTTTTGGATGGACCCCAAACATCAGAATGAATAATCATAAATGGGAGAGAGCTTTTACTTAGATTTGGATGCAAAGAGACACGGTGACTTTTTGCGAGTTCACACACATCACACCGAAAGGTAGAAATATCCAACTTTAAAAATAAACTTGGAAATAATTTATTCAAATATCCAGAAGAACCATGCCCCAGACGTCGATGCCATTGCCAAATATCTGGTTTCTTTTTCTCCCCCTCGAATCCTTCCACAGATAGAGTTGGAGTCAACTTGCTTGAACTTTCAGATTCTAAATCCAGATAGTAGAGCTTTCCATGTCTAACCCCATAACCAATCGTCTTGCGAGTCCGAATATTCTTAAACACACAATGGGAGGGGAAAAAATCACAATATAATGTAAAGTAGTAGTTATTTGGGCAACAAATAACAGATTAAAATTCAATGTCACGCCCCACTTCCCAAAAGACGGAATACGAGTACGTAAGGAAGGCCCAACTAATGATGTAAACACCATCCATAAGTTGAACCAGTCTAACTTAACAATATGAACAACAAATACAACCACGCAAGAGAATATAATCACACGAATCAAAGAACAACTTCAATAATAGATGAAATAATTCAAAACATAATATCCAATATCTGGAAAAACAAACTCCGGGACAAAAGCCCAAAACAATGTATAATATCCATAACAAAGTTCAAAGGGAAATATAACATAAAAATCATTCAAGCAGTGAAATCTTTGGCTCCATCTTCTAAAATCGTTGCTCACCAATTCCTTCTGATAGTGATCCTTCAATACCTGTAAACTCGTGATCTAAAAAAAGAAAAAATAATGTTCTTAGAGCAAGTGATGGATAATAAGTAGAGGGGAACATAGAATAATAGGAAACACGGTATATTAGAAATAAGGGACGGGATCAAAGTCAAGGACAAAGACAAAGATTGGCAATAATGTCAAAGGTCTATGTTTAATCATGCATTAATTAATAATGTCAATTTAAGTTCTATATTGATGATTGTATACGGAATCAAGCATGAAATGTCAAATAAGGGTTATTAATCATTTTATTAACCTATCTAGTACACGTACTATTGCGTCCCATTCCACAGGTTCGGCACAAGCAAACAGTGAACGTTTTACACTGATGGTGAATTCACGGATCGTGTACTCGGTAACAAGATGACAAGATTTCATGATAGCGTGATCACACAATGACAAGCATTTCTCCACCTTCCATGTAATAAACCATGCAAGCAAGAAGGCCTTTACCGAGTACAGTTTCCGATTGTTCACTACCAAGTCAACTCATAATACCCCGGCTTGTTAGTATTTTATTTCATCCTATGTGAGCATGCAAGAAGGTGTCAAGATTGTGTAATGCTAGGTGTGACTAATTCTACTCGTTACAGACAAATCAAGAAGCAAATATATTAAATTAACACAATTCATACAATCTGGACAGCAGGACGTTACTGTACAAAAATAAAGATTCCCGCTCTTACAAAAAGCAAATCGGGATCCGTCAGAAGTTCTAGAAACTACTCTTTGCCAGTTCCAGCACATATACATACGACATATAAATATAACAGGAACTGGGTTCAAATTTATATTCTTTCAGATTTCATGTTCAGGAAGAAGGTTATAGATTGTGTTTACATATATGTTTCAGGTATGAAAACTTATCATTTAAATCTACAAAAATTCAGGGTGATACCTGCACATGTCTAGTCTTAGTCAAATTAATTTCATATTTTAATTTTACTGTTAACATACTCTATTTATCAATACATCATAAGGATACGCATGAAATTGGGAATCTGGAAATCTGAACCTAGCAGTACTAAAAGACTGATATCTAATATTTTATAAATCGGAATTCAATTCCATTGTATGTTCTGGAAAATAGATGCATTGGGCTACAATTCATATTTCCAAAGTTCTTTCAAATTACTATAGCAACATGTTTGAAATTATGATACAAAAAGAAGTAAACAGCAGGCTAGAAAGTAATTTAATATGAATAGGCGATAATTTCATCACACAAGCATATAGTTCATGGTAATTAATATAAAAAGTGGTATTTGATTATTGACATGTAGTTTTCTAGATTTATGATGCAATTTACAATCGTGGTAATTCACTCATCAAATCCTATTCAATCGGAAAGATTCAATACATCAATCAACTTTATTACATGGATCTAGTTATGTTTTTATGTAATTCATGCATATGCAATGTGCAATAGGGACTATGGATCAAATCAAAGATAAATGCACGAAGTCAAGGATATCTCGGGTTAGCTCGTGTAAACCCTTAATATACTTAACGGAAGATGAATAGTATAACAATAAGATGATTAAAAGATGATCTACTTGCGGGGATCAACAAAATTCTTGAACAAAAATAATCAAACTAGTTCAAGAGAGACTTGCCTTTTAGACGATAAATTTGGATATAAAGAATAACGGGATGAGAATCCCAGGCGATGAATCACGAACAACGCACGCATGAAACCCGTGCAAACCCGTGCAACACAACACAGCAAACTCCCCAAACAGCAAACACAAAATAGAAAACCCCCCTACTCAAAACAGCAACACAGCACTGGCGATCTCCCACTCCCGAACACCAAACAGTAAGGGAGAGAGAGAGAGACAGCGGTGGGAACGTGCTGACTGGGCTGGCGGCGACTGGAGACAGTAGCGACCCACAGCAAGGGCGGTCGACTGGTGAACGACAGTCAATGGTGGTGGTTGACGGCGCTCGGGAACAGGGCAGCAACGAAAACAGGGGACTCGGAGGGAACAAGGGAGTTCGGAGGTTGGAGGTGATGGCCACTGTGGTGATTGGCAATGGTGAAAATGGCGGTGGTTAGTGAAGGCGAGGACGAGGATCGACTAAGCGTTGACGCGGATGAGAGATGGCGAAGGCGGATGCACTGGATGGAGATGGGCGGCGGTGTTGCGCTTCGGTTGACGAAATAGGGGATGACGATGAGATGTGGGGGGGCAATGGGGAAGGTGACGAGGGCGGAGGAGCAGGCGAGGGTCACGAGCGGGATAGATGATGCGGTGGTCGGAGAGGCGGAGCGGTCGATGGTTTTGGGTGAAAAACAGAGGATGGGTCGGGGAGAGATGAGAGCGGTGGGAGGTTAGGAAAGAGAGGATGAGATTAATAGGGTATTAATTAATTAGGGATTTGGGGTATTTATATAGGGAAAGAGATATTGGGTTAATGGGTTTCGGGATAACGGGTTAAAGGCATTGGTTTAGAATCCAAAAAGAGAAAAATGAATAGAAATCAATGGGACATAAATGTAATGGATCAAGAACACAAAAGAATGAAATTTGTAGTGAGCCAAAAATTCTGGGTTCAAGCCAAAAAGAGTACAAAATGATCAAAAGAAAATAAATGAGCCCAAAGAAAAGCAAGATTTATTATTTAAAAGAGATTCGAATACAATAATCAAGGAAGAAGAAAATTACAATAAAAATCCAAAAATAGAAAAGTGGGGGTTACATTCAAGGATGGCACAACTAGTACAGAATCTAAGGTTAGGGTTTTTGTGAGAGATATGGGACCATCGCCAATAACGGTGGCAAGATCACTATTGGCAGTGGACACACTGAATTGGTGGATGGTTGTAAGGTTTGGACTTGTCTAGAATCAAAAGTAATATGGTTGGTAGCACCTGAATCAATTATCCATGCATTATTCATAACAGTGGCAGAAATATTAAATACCTTACCATCATTACCTGCAGCAGTAACTAATGTAAAAGCTGATCTAATACTCTTTTTAGCTCGATCGGAAACTCCAACGGCAATAGTGGATTGATTGTAATTCTTCTTTCGAGTATCCCTGCTATGATCCTAGTTCTCCAGATAGCGATAATCTCATAACAACGAGCTTTCGCGTGACCAATCTTGCCACAATGAATACACTTCCTTGACTCATACGATACTTTTGGTCCCATGGTGAAGAACAACAAATAGCAATACAACAAACAGCACACCAACATCAAACATCAACAAGAACCAATGAGGGAACTCCCTTGCGGATCGAGTTTGTGGGTCGGGTACGGATTCACGCTAATCGAGTCCAACAAACAGACCCAATCAAAAAACAGTGAGGAACTTGGGTTTGTGGTCGGTGATGGCGGCAATAACTGTCAATGACGATGTACTGGAGTATCGGGGGCGACAGGGAGCATTGGCTTTGGTTGCGCGCCCGATCGGACAGCAAGTTGCAGTGGTTGTCGGTGGATCTGGATTGAAGATGGACGAGGAGCAGCGGCGGAGCGGGAGCAGTGGTGGCTCTTGGGTCTTCGACGGGATTGACGGCAGGACGATCGGGATCGACGAAAGAGACATCAGCAGTTTTGACAGAGAAGAAGTTGGGGTTGGAGTCTTCAACGACGAAGGTTAGGCTTCGGATCTGCAATCTTCGAAGTCGACGGGAGATTGCAGTCGATGGTGATGGTGGGAGTGACGAGAAAGCAATTGACGGTGATGGTGGGAGATTGCAGTCGACGGTGATAGTGGGAGCGGGTTCGGATCTGGATCCAAGTTCGGGGAAGACAGAGAAGACAGTTCTTCTTCTTCAAGTGGTATCAGGTTCAGATCTGGATCCAAATTTGGGGAAGACAAAGAACGGCACCTCCTTCTTCTTCTTCTTCACTTAGCCTATATCTTTTTAGGTTTTGATACCATATTGAAATCAGCTTTGGAAAAAATCATATTTTCTTATTTTATTCTTCTACTATGCATCGTTTTATGTACACATTACATGTTTGGAGAAGAGGTACAATTAATTGAGAAGATTAAGGAGTAGAGAGATTTGAGGAAATCTGTTTCCTATAAATTAGGAAACAAAATATACAGATTTATTCTTACTATATAAATTAGGAAACAAAAAATTAAACTTTTTCTTGTGTTACGGACAGAGTTCCTAGTCAATAAGCAATTTTCTGGTAGTACATGATGGCTAGTTTGCAACACATTCTTTTAATGTGTAAGTAGGATCACTTGAATAAGTTTTCAAGATGTTCTTTTAGTGTGCGTGTGTATCAGAAAATAAAGTACCCTTTCTTGTTTAATCTGGAGGCAGTATATTTTAAAACATGAAATCATGAATAAACCACGTTTAAAGATCAAATGGGTATGATTTAGTGCATACCGTACTTTTCATCTTGTCTGCTTCCTCCGTTATGGTATGGAAGTTCAAATCTGTATAGTCCTGTTATATTTAGTCATGGCAAAGTACAGAACATCAGAAATGAACTCTGAAACATGACAACAATTTTAGGTAATATCCTTATTTCAAATAAAGTTCATTTTACTGAACTAAGGAATTGTACTGGCCCTACTCATTAGACAAAGACATAAATTATGGATGATTTTACAGAAAAGTACCTTTTGAGATCTAAAAAAATACTTTACAGGAAAATCTTTTCTAGGTTTCGTATTTACTTCAGTAACACACAGTAGATTGTAATTAGAATCATGTTTAAATTCACAACTGTTCAAGCATTATTTGTGATAGAAGAAACCCACCAGGAATTCCACATGCAACCAAACTAAAACAAAACGTACGTACAAGAATTTTCTAGGCATCACCAACGAATGAAAATGTGTACAAAAAGGAACAAAAATGAGTAAAAAAACATTGTTTATTGAGTGATATAGGGCAATAAGGATCATTTGTTTCTTTAAAGTACTATCATGGGAGTTTTTTTTAATAAACATGCAATTATTATTGCAGTTACAAGCAAACCAATTTCGTCTAGTAATTAGTTAGTTGTATTTAATGGATTGTTCAACATGCGTAGGACAGGAAATACCTGTTGTACTAACAAGTGCACAGGGAAAAATATTTTTCTAGGATCGTAAGCATGTTTATGGCACACCTTTGAAGAGTAGAACATATCGTTATGATTTGTAAAGTTCAAGAAATTAACAAAGGATTGACTACCTTTGGCATTTCAAAGCCAAGTAGCTCTATTTCCCATTGAACACGAGCACTTTCAGGAATGTTGGCAGGCCTACATATAAAAATAATCTCTAAATTATAATGAGAGAGTTGGGGTTGTCATTTGTACACAACCTGTATGTAGACATTCGACCATCTAATCTTAACCATTCATTTTTAAGTGGAAGTTATACTAATCATTCATTTACACAACTGTTATTAGTTACCATAATACTCTCAAAGTTCAAATTTATTTACAATATAATTATTTACAAAAGTACCACTTATATAAAATAAAAGTTTGTACCACAAGGGGTAATTTGTAAAGAGTTTGTATGAGTGATATGGCTAAAAATAAGATTAAATCGGGACCGTTCAAATTGGGCACAAATCTTAAAGCTCTCAGGGGTAAAAAGATAATTTCACCTACAAACATGTCCGAATTGGGAACTTGGCCTTTTTTTAAACCCCAATAACCCAAAAACAGATCTCCCCTATTGGGTACGGATAGCAACCCGCTACATACCAATTCAGATATTTGGAGAGTAATTCAAATTCATGATTATCTATATGAGGTAGTTTAAACCGCCTCTCTTATCACGAAACGAGTTTAAACTCTCCATTTTATCCAAAAATACCGGGACATAGGGAGAAATGCTTATCCCTAAACTGTCTCTTAAGGCGACTATAAATACCCTTCTCCCCCATCGTAACAAGGTACTCAATCTTTTTCCACATAAAGCTCTTTCATAATATTTCTGATTACTGACAAGAGCGTTGGAGGGTTCGTCATCGGAATCCATCCCGATTGTCGCCGCTAAATATGGTGTGGGGGCCAACAGATAGTATTTGTAGATTCTTAGGGAAACTGAATAATCGAACCTTAACCTCTTCTGCCGGAATTTGACCGCTGACTCCCGCCGTTCACCTGCAAAAAGTGCGAGACACCAGGATTGATCCCGGCGATGCACCCTCCGACGCTCAAGTCAGTAATCAGGAAGATTATGAGAGAGCGTAAATTGGCAAAAGATTGATTACCTCTTAATGGTGGTGGTATTTATAGCCGCCTTTGGGATCAGATTAGGAATGAAATCCCTAATTCCGAGTGAAAGGATAGAGCGAATCAGAGCCGTTGATTGAATATAATCAGAAACCCTAATTCTATCCCGCTGGACCGGGTTTGCTGCGGGTTGGAACCCGCACCCAGTTGAGATGGATCCGCTCGCGGGTTGTTGGGTCTCTGGAGAGAGGACCCAGTACCCACTTCAGACCCGTTTATAGGTGAAATTACCATTTTACCCTCAGGCTTTGAGATTCGCGCCCGATTTGGACGGTTCCAATTTAGTCCTTATTTTTGGCCATATCACGAGCTCCCTACTCCCGAAGACTGAGTTTGATCAGCCTTTGAGGAGTAGTTTTACTGTTTTAATGGCTTGCAGGGCGGTATCGGTGTTCAAATAAGGGACGTTGAATCTTTGTATGAGGTATTATGGTGATTTTCGAAGCTATTTGCGTGCTCAAGGTTACTCTCGAGCTCTCTTCGACTTCTGGTGATTTTTCCTAACTTTGCGAAGTGATGATTTGTCATTCGGGGGTCTTAATTAATCTTTCTAAACAATAATTATCTACCCAGGGTTTCAAAAATGTTTCCCCGAATTTATAATTATTTTTTAGAATTTTTAATTAATTTTCCGGAATTTCAAATCATTCTTTTGCAGTGTTTAGGTAGATGATTTGGTGTTATTTACGTTGTTTCATGGCCTGGATGCTTCGGCCTCGTCGCCGACCCCCTCCAAACACTCGCTACAAAGGAGGCCGAGGTCCCTGGGGGTTCGGCAGTGCACAGATACTACGGCTAGGTTATAGGCGTGTTCGGCGGATTTTTGGCGGAGTTCGGAGTGGTCTCCACCCTGTAAGAGGGTCGGTGCTGAGAGCGCTCGGCAGCATGTGCCGAGGTCCACTTTTCCATGTAACTTGGTCGGTGGCGGGAGCGCTCGGTGACATGTGCCGAGGTCCATTTTTTTCATCTAACATGGTCGGTGGCAAGAACGCTCGGCAGCATGTGCCGAGGTCCAATTTTTTCCATGTGACGATTTTTTCCATGTAACATGGTCGGTGTCAAGAACGCTCGGCAGCATGTGCCGAGGTCCAATTTTTTCCATGTAACATGGTCGGTGTCAAGAATGCTCGACAGCATGTGCCAAGGTCCACTTTTTTCCATGTGACAATTTTTTCCATGTAACATGGTCGGTGTCAAGAACGCTCGGCAGCATGTGCCGAGGTTCACTTTTTTCCATGTGACAATTTTTTCCATGTAACATGGTCAGTGTCAAGAATGCTTGGCAGCATGTGCCGAGGTCCAGGATTGCAATTTTTGGCAACATACGAAACGTCGGGCTGAGTTGGCGACCGCTGAACTTCCGACAGATATGACACTAATTAATGCGACGGGTGCAGATCTTCTAACGACTCTGATAGATACGTCAGCCATTAATGCGATAGTACAGATAGGCGTGGTAAATAATGTGACGGTTCAGGTCGCTTTGTCTCCTTGTGTAAACGGGCTGGCTCTGTGAGCCCATTAACCTCGTTTCGTGTGCCTAGCTCTATAAAACTTCACCCCCCCTCTCATTTCTCACTTCTCCAAATTTTTACTCAGGCGGTAATTTCTACTAGTGAGAGCTCACGGTGATCGTCGATTGCTTTTCCAGTGAAAATTCTGACCGTTTCCATCAACTCAAAGGTAATTTATACTTAGTCGTTTTTCAAATATAAATATGTCTCTTTCTCCTATCTCCGAGCCCTCCCCTTCTGCCACCGAAGTCCCTTCTCCGAGTCGCCAAGATAAAGGCAAGAAGGTATTGGGTCGAGACAGTATAGTGGAAGATCCAAAGTGCTTGGGACCGTTCGTAAGGTATCCAGGGCCGCTGACTGGGCTTCAGAGAGTTCGAGAACTCCCGGGGGAGGAGGCCGAGCACATTATTCACGGGAGTGGGAGAGCCTTCGAGGAAAATAAGGCAAGGGAGACCTCCGAGGCCGATGAAACGGTATCGATCCTTAGCCTGGAGGACTTGGTAGTGATCCGGAGTTGCTTCCAAATTTCGGAGGAGTACGAGCTTATGCTACCGGGTCCCGGTGTTAGGGCAAATTCGCCGATGCCAGTAAACATGTGTTTCTGGCCGGTTGATGCCTTCATCGCCGGTGCTCGGCTGCCTCTCCACCCATTCGCGATCCAAGTGCTGAGGTGGTTTGGGGTCAGCCCCATTCAACTGATGCCGAACGCGTGGAGAGTTATTAATGGGTTCATACTCCACTGCCAAGCGACTGGGATCGAACCGGAGCTGAGGGTACTCCGGACTATCTACCGGCTTCATCAGCAGAACCGGTCGGTACTACCTTGCTCCGAGGCACGGAGGTCGGCTCGTCGTCTGCCCCGAATCCATCAAGCACTGGCAGGATAAGTACCTCATAGTGCGGAGCGCAGAGGCATGGCCCATACCTACCAGCTTCGTGGAGGAGGTGTCGAGGCGAGTGCGAGAGTCACCGGTGCTTCACCCTCAAGAAGAGGAGGTAGTGCAAACTCTCCTAAACAGGCCGAAGTACGACTGGAGAGAGCTAACCGAAGACATTCTCTTCAGGGGAGGGTCAGCTGCGTAGATCCCAGTACATGGCTCTTTCTTCGTTCATTTTTCTTCCTTTTACTTATTCCCACTTGTGTCTTTAACCGGCTTCTTATTCGATGCAGAGGCAATGGATTTCGACGCGGTGATGGCACAGAGGGCCGCCCTCGGTAGTAAGGCACCGAAGAAGTGCAAGAGGGTCTCCACTAAGCTGCCACCTGCGAAGGCTCCGAGGGGCGCGAGCGTAGCCGAGGGGGTGGAGCCTCCGGTTGTGGTGACTCTGACCCCGACCGCAGGAGTAGCCTCGGTGTCGACTGTGGTAGCGGACTTCCCGATCTCTGCAGCTCTCGGGATGGAGATGCCCCCGTTGACGGTGACGGCCGAGGTGCTCCTGACTGAGGAGCACAAGAGGATCCACATTCCGGACTGGCAGGTTCGGAAGCATGATGGGTTCCTCAGCGACTCGTTGGCGAGTATGCAGGTGGTCAAACACCTGGCGATGCCAAAGGATCGAGCCGCCATGGAGGTAGGTTTGGCGGGTGATGACGCTATCGAGATCGCGCGCTCGGCGGTTTCGGTAAGTGTCGAATTTCTGCCTTTGTTGGTTACTTTAACTTTTTGATTTCTTCTAACTCTTTGCACTTTTTGTTGTTTTTTGTAGATCATCGTCTACTTCGGTCATCTTTTGGAAAAGATGACGAAGCTGGAGAAGGAGCTAAAGCAAGAGACCGACCGGACTCGGGCCGAAAAGGCTCGAATGGGCACCGAGCTCGACAAGCTGACGGTCGAGCTCGAGGGGAGGTCGACGAGGCTTGAGTACCTCGAAGATCTGGTCGCAAAGCTCGAGGCTGACCTTCTACGGCAGAAGGAGGAGTCGACACAGCAGCTTGCCGAGGCGACGAAGACCAAGGATGCTGCGGTGAAGGGGGCCGAAGAGGCTACCATGGCGAAGGCGTAGGGCTTCCTTGCCCAAAACATGGCCAAGGCCTATGCCCAAGCCATCTCTCAGGTGTCGGAGCGATACCCTGAGGTGGACTGCTCGGGGTGGAGGCTGTTCCCGGGCCATGTCGAGGGCTTCGACCCTGAGTCGGAGGGAGAAGAAGAAGAAGGCGAGGATGAGGACGACCACGAGGTTGAGTTCGTCGGCGAGGTGCAGATCACCGAAGTAACCCCATTGGCGATTCAGCCCCCATCAGGGGGGTCCGTCCCCATCCACTCTCGATGCCCCGGGAAAGAGGTCGACCCTTGAATTCACCTCCTTTTGTTTTCTCCCCCTCTTTTTTTTGTCTTGTCTTGTATTGCCTAATTGCGGACTGGCCACCACTTTTTTGTGATAAATGAAAGAAACTTTGGAGCTCAGCCCCATGTCGCCTTTGAATAACACCCCCCCCCCCTTTTTTCTGCTTTAAATTCGACTAAGTGTTCAGACAAAAAACTTTCGCTTTAGTGCGTGTAGCTTTTATTTAGGGGTCGGACAAGGAGTGAACCTATGACTATTTACTGAGCCCCGTTGTTTTCTTTGATCTTTTCAGCTTGCGGAGGCGACCCACTCAGCTGAACCCACTCGCTCGGGGGAGGGGTTTGGTTCCGAGGATAGCTTGGGGTCGACGAGGCTGAGTTTGGCCAGGTGCCGAGAGCGCCTTTATGAGGTCGAGTTGGGGTTGCACAGGGCTGAGAGCGAGCGGAACCATTTGCAGGTGATCTTGAGCCAACAGGACATCGAGATTCGGCAACTAGAGGGTCGGCTCGCCGATATCCCACCTATGGACGAGGAGGATGGCTCGTCGACAGCCTTCACCAACGGGCTAAGGTTGAAGTGTCTCCAGCTCTCTCTGTCGAAGATGACAGCGGAGAGGGACGATATGCTCACCGAAGTGCACCACTTGCAGATTGTGGAGGCCGAACTTCTGGCGGAGGAAGAGGAGCTGACCAAGGCAGTGGGCAGGCTGATGACCGAACGTGACGAGCTGACGGCAGAGGTCGATTCGTTGAAAAGAGCCACAGTGGATAGGGGCATCGAAGTCACTCACCTCTGCCGGATTATCGCTAGTCTCCCCAGCATTCCGAGCTCCGCCGTGCCTCCTCGCTTCGAGGTAGACGCAGGAGACGAGTCTCTAAAACAG
This sequence comes from Hemerocallis citrina, assembly GCA_017893485.1. Taxonomy (NCBI): domain Eukaryota; kingdom Viridiplantae; phylum Streptophyta; class Magnoliopsida; order Asparagales; family Asphodelaceae; genus Hemerocallis; species Hemerocallis citrina. The sequence continues at coordinate 67,791,682 of CM030366.1, forward strand.
AGGATTGCTGATTTGGAGGTTGAAGTGGCTCGCCTAAAACCACACTCGGGGCCAATTAATGTCAGGAGCACTTCATGCACTCGCGAGGAGGGTGAGAGAGGCATTTCATTTTATGAGCTCGCAATACGTTCTCTCGTAGGTCGACCAAGTCCGGGTGATGCCCAAAGTGGTGTGGTGATTTCATCGAGCGGGGCATCCGTCGGGGCAACTATCAGGAGCAGCGCCGAGGACACTTCTCAATTCGCCGGTTTAGGGACGAGTACCGGGGTCAAGCGTCGCCGCCCTCGGGTGTCTTTGAAGCGAAATATCCCTGTGCCAAGGAAGCGCTGAAGATTTTTTGTTTTTCAAGTTTTGTATTTCGCCTAAGTGTAACGAGTCGGCGTTGTAGTTTTTTCTTTTGGAAGTCTTGTAGCTCGGTTGTAGAGAAGATGCCACTTTGTAATTATCTCCCCACACTTAATCGAAATGATGCCTTTTCTTTCTTGAACTTGTGCATTTTTGAACCCTTTCTGTTGTGTTACTCGTGACTGTCTTTAGCGAGGCAAGGTCCGGAGCTAAACATTCGCTCGTTTGGGCCTCGGTGCCAAGTGCGCTCGGCAATGTGTGCCGAAGTCGAGAGCAAGGTTTTTTCTTGTTTGGGCGTCGGTGCTAAGAGTGCTCGGCAATGTGTGCCGAAGTCCAGAGCAAGGTTTTTTGCTTGTTTGGGTGTCGGTGCCAAGAGCGCTCAGCAATGTGTGCCGAAGCCCAGAGTAAGGCTTTTTGCTTGTTTGGGTGTCGGTGGCAAGAGCGCTCGGCAATGTGTGCCAAAGCCCAGAGCAAGGCTTTTTGCTTGTTTGGGCGTTGGTGCCAAGAGCGCTCGGCAATGTGTGCCGAAGTCGAGAGCGAGACTGGGCGGGCCGAGCACGGCTTCGCACCTCTTGGCTCGTGAATCCGCGAGAGCAAGTTTCTTGCAGTGGAGAGCTGCCTATTGGAGGATTACTTCAACTTTAAACGAACTATAAGAACCAGAGGTTTGCTCCTCAGGGTCCTGGGCATGGGTCAACAATATATGAGATTCTAGAGGTGATTTCATAGTCCAGTATTTGATCAAGGACTAGGGCTGTCGTGGACCTTCGACTTGGCTTCTTGAAAAAACTGAGGACTGTCCAGGCTGGGAATTCACCGAGCCTTTCACAAGTTCATGTTTGAAGCGGATATCTTCACTTGAGGAAACACGACGAATATAGCAAATTCATATCAATGACCTTCCAACCGCGAGGATCAAGAGATGCAGTGTGCCAAGACTAGCATACGAATGGTAGACCTAGCAACAGCTTCTCCCATGTTTAGTTTAGTTGTAAGGATTTCGCGCGCGGCGGCGAAATGAGGGTATATTTCAATGGTTGTGGGAGCAATTCCAATTGGCGAACCACTTCTAGCTCGCTTAAGAACGAGCTTGCGAAGCGGAGTCGAGCCAAGTGTTGGACTCCAAACTCGTCGTTTGAGTGTGTTTCAACGGTTGTGGGAGCAATTCCGAATGGCAAACCACTTCTAGTTCGCTTAAGAGTGAGCTTGCGAAGTGGAGTCGAGCCAAGTGTTGGACTCCGAACTCGTTGTTTGAGTTTGTTTCAATGGTTGTGGGAGCAATTCCGAATGGTGAACCACTTCTAGCTCGCTTAAGAGCGAGCTTGCGAAGCGGAGTCGAGCCAAGTGTTGGAGTCCGAACTCGTCGTTTGAGTTTATTTCAACGGTTGTGGGAGCAATTCCGAATGGCAAACCACTTCTAGCTCGCTTAAGAACGAGCTTGCGAAGCAGAGTTGAGCCAAGTGTTGGACTCCGAACTCGTCGTTTGAGTTTGTTTCAACGGTTGTGAGAGCAATTCCGAATGGCGAACCACTTCTAGCTCGCTTAAGAACGAGCTTGTGAAGCGGAGTCAAGCCAAGTGTTGGACTCCGAACTCGTCGTTTGAGTTTGTTTCAACGGTTGTGGGAGCAATTCCGAATGGCGAACCACTTCTAGCTCGCTTAAGAGCGAGCTTGCGAAGCGGAGTCGAGCCAAGTGTTAGACTCCGAACTCGTCATTTGAGTTTGTTTCAACGGTTGTGGGAGCAATTCCGAATGGCGAACCACTTCTAGCTCGCTTAAAAATGAGCTTGCGAAGCGGAGTCGAGCCAAGTGTTGGACTCCGAACTCGTCATTTGAGTTTGTTTCAACGGTTGTGGGAGCAATTCCGAATGGTGAACCAATTCTAGCTCGCTTAAGAACGAGCTTGTGAAGCGGAGTCAAGCCAAGTGTTGGACTTCGAACTCGTCGTTTGAGTTTGTTTCAACGGTTGTGGGAGCAATTCCGAATGGCGAACCACTTCTAGCTCGCTTAAGAACGAGCTTGCGAAGCGGGGTCGAGCCAAGTGTTGGACTCTGAACTCGTTGTTAGAGTATAAAGAAGGTAAAAATAGAGAGATGCAAGCAATTCACGAGTAAAATATGAAAAAATGTTCTTTATTGAAAACTAATACTCGGCTGCTTCTAAGTTGCGAGCCGTTATTACATTGGAGAAATAAAGAAGCAAAAGTAAAATACAAGTGAAGGGAAAGGAACGGTTCGACATCTGGCGATACTCGGAGAGGCGTTCATGCGCTCTCTTGGTACTTCAAGAGATGGTCGGCATTCTAAGTCCTGGGAATCTCTCTTCCTTCAAGGTCTTCTGGACGGTATGTCCCGGGCCGAACCACTTTGGTGATCTTGTAGGGTCCTTCCCAATTTGGAGCTAGCTTACTCTTCAGACTTGGGAATGAGATAGCTAACTTTCTAAGGACCAAGTCCCCTTCTTTGAGGTTGGTGGGATGGGCTCTCTTGTTGTAGGCCAGCTCGATCCTCCTTTGGTAGTTTTGCTGGCGGATCGAAGCTCTTTCACGGAGCTCATCAATCAAATCTAAATTCGCCCGAAGCTCCCTGGCATTCTACTCTTCTTCATAGGCAATTAGGCGAGGAGAGGGTACACCGACTTCCAGGGGGATCACAGCTTTGAACCCATAGGTGAGATTGAACGGCGACTCTCCTGTAGGGATCCGTTTCGTAGTGCGGTAATTCCACAGTACGTTAGGGAGCTGATCTACCCATAAGCCTTTAGCGGACTTATCCAGCCTCTTCTTAATACCGGAGAGGATTTGCCAGCTGGCATTTTCTACTTGACCATTTGATTGCGGGTGGGAGACGGAGGAGAAGCATTGTTGGATGACGAGGTCTTCACACAGAGCTCGAAATGCGGCCCCTGTAAATTGTGTTCCATTATCGGTTATGAGGACCCGAGGGACACCGAACCTGCAGATGACGCTCTTCCAGAAGAACTGAAGGACTTTGTTCTCGGTGATTGTAGCCAAGGGCTCGGCCTCTATCCACTTCGAGAAGTAGTCGATTGCCACGACTAAAAATTTGAGTTGGCCAGGAGCTGGTGGAAACAACCCTAGTAAATCCATCCCCCACATTGCGAAAGGGGTCGAAATTAATAGGGACGCGAGGCGAGCTTGGGGTAGGCGATGAATGTTAGAATACTTTTGACAAGAGCTGCATTGTCGAACGTGTCGCTCGGCATCTTGTAGGAGGGTAGGCCAGAAATATCCATAATTCAACACCTTCCGGGCAAGGGATTTGGACCCTGAATGTGCTCTGCCTATGCCTTCGTGAAGCTCTTGCAAGGTGTATGTGGCTTGTTCGGGGAGAGGCACCTCAGATAAGGTCTACCGTCAACTTGTGTGAAGGAGCGTTTGTACAAGATCCCCTCAACAAGGGTGTACCGCTCCGCTCTGGTTCTGACTCGATGAGCTTCCTTAGGGTCTTCGGGGAGGAGCCCATCCAAATAGGAGGTCCGTTTGCCGCTTGACTGACCTCGGAAATAGTGCTATCAACTATAAATTCCGCTAAGGCCTGAGCTTTGATTGCGGTCCGAGGCTGGTATGATATATCATGCTCGTTCAGCTCGATCGACCACTTCATGAGACGGCCAGAGGTCTCCGGCTTATGCAGAACTTGCTTCAGCGGTTGGTCGGTAAGAACGACCACCGAGTGAGACTGAAAATATGGGTGGAGCTTCCTAGCTACCATAACCAAGGCGTATGCCATCTTCTCTAGCCTTGGATAACGAAGCTTGGCATCCCGAAGTACCTTGCTTACGTAATAGATGGGCTTCTGAGCCTTGTCTTCTTTCCTCACCAAGACAGCGCTGAGGGTTTGTTCGGAGGCAGCTAGGTAGAGGTAGAGTGTTTCCCCGGGGATAGGCTTGCTGAGGAGAGGGGGGTTGACTAGATAGGCTTTAAGCTGATCAAATGACTCCTACTATTGTTGCCCCATTCGAAGCCCTTAGCCCCCCTGAGAGCCTTAAAGAAGGGAAGATACTTCTCCCCTGACTTGGAAAGGAAGCACCCTATAGTTGCGAGATGCCCGGTTAGTTTCTGAACATCTTTCACATTTTTGGGAGGAGCCATATCCAGTATGACTTTGATCTTCTCGGGGTTGGCTTCAATCCCTCTTTGGCTGACCATGAAGCCTAGGAATTTTCCCGATGAGACTCCGAACGCACACTTGTTCGGATTGAGCCTCATATCATGCTTTCTTAATACATTGAATGCCTCCTGCAGATCGGTGACATGGTCGGCCCCACGGATGCTCTTTACAAGCATATCATCAACATACACCTCCATGTTGCGGCCGATCTGATTTTGGAAGACTTTGTTAATGAGGCATTGATAGGTGGCACCTGCATTCTTCAACCCGAAAGGCATCACCCTGTTGCAGTAGAGGCCCTGATCGGTAACAAAGGAGGTCTTCGGGATATCCGGGGGGAACATGCGGATTTGATTGTATCTGAAGAAAGCATCCATGAAGCTGAGAAGCTCATGGCCCGAAGTGGCGTCAATCAGGGTGTCGATGCTTGGAAGAGGGAATGGAACTTTGGGGCATGCTTTATTCAGGTCGGTAAAATCGATGCAGATTCTCCAGCTCCCGTTGGCTTTCTTTACCATCACAACATTTGAGAGCCATTCGGGATAATTGACCTCCTGTATGAACCGAGCGTTAAGGAGCTTGTCCACCTCTTCTTTTATAGCTTGTTGGCGCTCGGGAGCAAATTTGTGCCTCTTCTGTTGAACTGGTCTGGACCCCGGTGCAACACTCAGGTGGTGGACGAGGAGCTCTTCGTAGATTCCTGGCATGTCGGCAGCCGACCATGCGAAGAGGTCACAGTTCTTTCTAATACATTGGACTATGTTTGAGCTTAGGGCAGATGGGAGGGTCTTGCTGATAAAGAACTTGCGGTTCGGATCTTGCTCAGAGAAGAGCACTTCCTCCAATTCATCCACCCGCTCGGACGTTGGTCGGACACCATCCTGGGAGATTTCAAGATTTCGAGGGAGAGGACTGGACCCCCAGTAGAGGTCATGTAGCATTTGCGGGCCATTTCCTGACTGCCTCTTACTTTCCCTACTCCTGCCCAGGTGGGGAACTTCATCTTGAGGTGATAAGCGGAAGGGATGGCTTCGAGAGCAGCTAGGCTGGGTCGGCCTAGGATCACATTATAAGCAGCAGGGACATCGATGACCATGAAGTCCATCGGCTCCGTTCGGGTGGTAGGAGTTTTGCCAGTGGTTACGTCGAGGGTGATCACCCCTTCAATAGTCACTGGCACTCCCGTGAACCCATGGAGTGTGTAGCCGGAGGGCTTAAGTCTGTCCTGGGATAACTTGAGTCCTTTGAAGGCAGCGAGAAAGAGGATGTTAACGGAGCTGCCATTGTCCACCAGGATCCTCTCCACTTTAAAATTTGCCATATGGAGGTTGATGACTAGTGCGTCACAATGGGGGGTTCGGACGCTCTCAAGGTCTTCATCTGAAGAAGTGACCGGTACTCCGAGGCCTTTGGTGGGGGGCATGCCATGTACTGAGTTGACTTCCCTTATGAAAGCCTTTCAAGAGGAGTTGGAGGTGCCTCCCATGGGGCCTCCATGGATGAGATGTAGGGTGCTTTCCTCTTCGAACTCCGGAGTTTCATCGCGTCGTTCAGGGCGCTTGTTAGCCCCCCGAGGGGGAGATGGGAGTTCGGTCCGGTCCTTTCTCAAAAATTTGGCCAGCTGCCTCCTTTGGATGAGAGCCTCAATCTCGTTCTTCAAGGCCCGACAATCATTGGTATCGTAGCCATGGTCTCGGTGATAGCGGCACTACTTCTCTTTGTCCCTCTTCTTGCCAGGGGTGTTCATCTTCGGGGTAGGAGGTATCACCCCTTCCTTCTCAACTTCCATGAGAATAGTGGAAATGTTGGCATTAATAGGGGTGAATTTTTCGAATCTGGGGGGAGGGCGGCGCTGTCCGCCATTGTCCTTCTGGAGCTTCTTGGCTCCCTCTTCTTCACCTACCTTTCTTTTGGTTCTGGAGGAAGGCCCCTCAAAGGTGGGGCGATGCTCAGCTTCCTCGGCCCGGATATACTTCTCGCTTCGGAGAAGGAGGTCGGAGACCGACTGGTCGAGGGAAGCGATGGACCTGGCTTCTGCGGTGAACCTTTTCACATAGTCTATCAGCTTCTCACCCTTCTTCTGGTTGAGGTAGAGTAGGGAAATGCTGGTCTTCTCAGTTCGGCGGCTACTCACGAAGTGGGTGACGAAGAGGGTCTCGAATTGCTCGAAGGAGAATATTGAAGATGGGGCGAGGCGAGAGTACCATTCCTGGGCCGGACCCTTGAGAGTAGCAGGGAAGTTCTTGCACAGCAGAGCATCGGAAGCGTGGTGGATTAGCATGAGGGTCTTAAAGCTTTTGATGTGGTCCACGGGGTCGGACTCCCCGGAATAAGTCTCGAATTGTGGAGGCTTGAAGCCTATTGGAACGGGCGCATCCATGATGGTTCAAGAGAAAGGAGGTCGGCTCGTACAGAGGGTCCTTCCTCTAAGCTCTTCTTCTTTATCTAGCTGACCCAAGTGCCTTTCCATTTCATGGAGACGACGGTAGACAGTTTCATCCCTTCGACGATATTCAAACGAGCCTCTGGACTCGTCTTCGTACGAGGGAGAGCGGGGGCTACGACAACGGTAGCTCCGAGAGTGGCGAGGACTAGGAATGTGCTCGGGGTTGCTAGGAGCTTGGGGAGGAGTTAGGGACCGTCGGCGAGGACTTTGGACCGGAGGAGGAGTGGGGCCCTCCGAGCATTGTTATTGTTGGGTCGGAGATTGAGGGCTTGTAAGATGGTGGCATGGAATTGCTGGAACTCGGCACGAGTGATGGGTGCGTCATCGTTCCTCAGAGGTCGCCGGTAGGGCTGTTCATACTTTGGTTAAAACCGATTACCGAACCGAACCGAACCGAACCAAAATTTATCAATTTGGTTCGGTTTTTCGGTTTTTGGTTCGGTTTTGATCCAAACCGAAGTTTTTTTAGAGATTTCGGTTCGGTTTTTGGTTGGCTTCTAAATAAACCGAACCGAACAAAAAACCGAACTTTTTTTGGACCAAAATAAATTATACCCCTAGGATCCATCTCAAACTAAGCTGCTATGCAACTGCACTTCAAAAGCTCCATCTCAAATCATAAGATTAGAAAAGTAAAGCAAAATAATCAACTCAAGGCTTCAAAAATTGATTAAGTCACCTTAGCTCCCTTGGGAATAATTTCACGCAGCTCCTTTACACGGTTTTGAATCATTTGCCGATCTTTCGGCCTTGGTCGGGGTTCTCTCCAGGTCTGGATCTCTTTCTACTTACTTTATCCACTTCAGCAACCTTTTCCGCAGAATGATTATCACAGTTCAGTTTCTGACCATTTTCAATCCACAGGTTAATTTGAGACTTATAGCCTTCACTTCTTTCAATGGTACACGAAGACTTAACTGAACTAGATGCTGCTGGCTCACACTTTGTTGAAGTCTCCCAACCATTGTTGATCAAACTGGTTTGAAGTGAAGAACCATTGTACTAAAAATTTCGGTTAGTTCGGTCATTAACCGAACCGAACCGATAAAATTCGGTTCGGTTCAAACCAATTTTATCAGTTTCGGTTTCAAATATACCAAACCAGAAATTTCGGTTCGGTTCGGTTATTTTCGGTTCGGTTCGGTTTCACACCGATGAACAGCCCTAGTCGCCGGCCATCAGGAGAGTGAGGTCTTCTCCTATAGTGGCCGAGGGACTATCTCCGCCCTCGGTGAGGGGGGGACCTTCTGTGGTTTCGGGGATGAGGAGATCGCTCATTTGGACATTGTTGGCGGGAGGCTCCCTCTCGGGCCCGCCTTTCATCCAAACGGCGGTGAAGATCCTCTTCCTTCTGCTGATTGAGGATGGTATTGCGGAGATCATCGGAAGCTCGGGGGTTGTGGGATGCCATGGAATCAGTAGAGGGATTGTGTACGGAGACGTGGTCATGTTGGAGAGGTTGTTTTGGAGGATTGGGACGGCAGCCCCCCCCACCGGCATTCTGGGGACCGGTTTGACCGTGAGGGGGTTGAAGATTTTGAGGAGGGAGTTGGTCCAGCTGCGGGGCTTGGTCGGGTTAAGGAGGGAGTCCCTGTGGCTGGACCGTTTCTAGGAGGTTCTCTTGTTGAGGAGTAAGTCCACGGTTGGACCCCCTAGATCTAAGTTTCTTTGGAGGCATGGCTGGGTAGGATCTGACCAACGGGAAGAGGAAGGGCTGCTATTCGTTGTTTCCCATAGACGGCGCCAATCTGTCGCCGCTAAATATGGTGTGGGGGCCAACAGATAGTATTTGTGGATTCTTAGAGAAACTGAATAATCGAACCTTAACCTCTTCCGCCGGAATTTGACCGCTGACTCCCACCGTTCACCTGCAAAAAGTGCGAGACACTGGGGTTAATCCTGGCGACACACCCTCCGACGCTCAAGTCAGTAATCCGAAAGATTATGAGAGAGCGTAAATTGGCAAAAGATTGATTACCTCTTAATGGTGGTGGATGGGGGGTATTTATAGCCGCCTTTGGGATCAGATTAGGAATGAAATCCCTAATTCCCAGTGAAAGGATAGAGCGAATCAGGGTCGTTGATTGAATACAATCAGAAACCCTAATTCTATCCTGCTGGACCAGGTTTGTTGCGGGTTGGAACCCGCACCCAGTTGAGATGGATTCGCTCATGGGTTGTTGTGTCTCTGGAGAGAGGACCCAGTACCCACTTCAGACCCGTTTATAGGTGAAATTACCATTTTACCCTCAGGCTTTGAGATTCACGCCCGATTTGGATGGTTCCGATTTAGCCCTTATTTTTAGCCATATCACCGGTGTATCGAACTTTTGGCAGGTTCACGGTGATGATAAGAAACCAGTCAAAAAGTCGGTGAAAGTCAACAGGTTTGCTGTATTCATTTCTTCAAGAATCCACAAATTCATCTTTTTGCTCCCACACCAAAATCAGTAGCAACAGATTGGCGCCATCTGTGGGAAAGGAAAAGTAGTCCAACCCTATTTCATCAGCGAAAGTAGTTTCAAGCTATGCCTCCAAAGAAGGGGAAGGCGACGGTCTCCAACCGCAGAGCCACTCCCGCTCCTTCTCCTCCACTTCAGAAGGTCCTCCCTCAACCCATCCAGCAAGTCCAGCATCCGCGGCCTGGACAGTCTATCCCTCACCCTGTCCAGCAACTGCAGCCTGGACAGCCCCTTCCTCAGCAACCTCATCCCCAGCAGGTTCCTCAAGGGCCTCAAGGGGCTGCCGCGGGACCCTCTCGCCGAAGTCGCCTAAGGCAACCTCCACACCATGACCATGTCTCAATACATAACCCCTCATCCGACTCCATGGCCTCTCACAGTCCTCCAACGCCAAAGGATCTCAGGCACATTATTTTCAACTGACAGCATGGGATAGATCTTCGAACCCGCTTAGATGAGAAGCGCCCATGATGGGATTTCCCATCGCGAACATCAAAGGGGTCTAGCGATTCGATCCCCAAGAGCCCGATCCCCCCGTAGACCAGACCGCAGAAGATCTAACTCTCCCAGGAGGCGGAGGGAGTCGCCCCCGTGCCGTTAGAGGAGGAGCCGCACCCCGACCGGTCGGCCCACTCAAAGGGACCACCGAGACCGGGGGGCACCTGTCACAAGGGTGGAGTTCCAGCAGCTTCAAGAAGCAGTTATAAGGCCCCTCAATGTTGCTCCTAACCACGATTAGTGGGTGTCCAGTCCTCAACTAGCCCCAAGCTATTGCCGTCGCACTCCCAGTCCTCAACCTGCCCCAAGCTATCACCGTCGCACTCATAGTCCCCTTCCGCATGAATACGAGTCCCGGGGCTCAGCAAGATATGACCGAAGGGAAGATTCGGTCTACCGCCATCTCCACGAGATGAAGAAGCGCCTTGGCCAACTTCACAGAGAAGAGGAACAATGGGCGGGGAATTTTTGCCCAAGCAGCCTCTGTTCTCCCGAACCATCATGGAAGCCCCATTTCCAGAGAACTTCAAACCCCCTCATTTTGAGTCCTACAATGGGGAGTCAGACCCCGCCGACCACATCGAGAGTTTTAAACTCTCATGATGATCCACCAGACGTCATATGCGCTTCTTTGCAAAATCTTCTCTACCACGCTGAAGGGACCAGCAAGAGAATGGTACTCACGACTCACCCTGGCTTCCATCTTTTCCTTCGATCAGTTCGAAGGCCTCTTCCTTACTCATTTTGTGGGTAGCCATCGCACTAAAAAGACGAGCACCCCTTTGCTATTGCTCCATCAAAGGAAGGGCGAGCAACTAAGGGATTATGTTAAGTGTTTTACCACTGAGGCCCGATCCATCGCCTCCCTAGACCAGTCGGTGGCCTCCGCTGCTTTCCAATCCAACGTCACCAACGAAAACCTCAGGGCATCCTGTAGCGCCCCGAATTCCTAACATAGGAACTCGTGACACTCTTCTAAGATCTTCCTTCAAATGAGTCCCAACACAATAAAAATCACAGGAAATTAAAAACTTTTATTACATCAAATTGTTATTACAATGTCTAATAATTACAACAATTTACAAGTAATTGTTACAACAAGAGTGTACAATAAAATTTGGACAATAACTTCCACTTGGATGCTTTCCCCTGCTTGAGCTTTCCCGTGCTACTAACTCGGCGGTCCTGCACAGATAACTGTGGGCACGTCAATTGATTAGAACTGATGAAATGCTATACCCGGCTATCCTCTCTACGCCAGAATATAACGATTCCAACCTCGACAAACACAAATAATATTTGATGCAAAGAAAAAGGATGATGTCAAACAAGTGTCGGTGTATGCCATGACCTAAACTAATGCACACTATGCACTCATGCTCCTAAAGCTAATGTATGCTTGGTTGAAAGATATGCATCCCATACTACACACCCCCCCAACCAAATGACATTCTTCAGTTTAATGGGGCTCGATCCCCCGCTATGCATCCTAACCTTGTGCACTCTCCTGTTTCTAATTCCAGTGATGGTGAGGCTGCAGGCCCCTGGTGGAAACCAGTCACTGCTGTCAATAGTGGTGTCCAGATCTATTAGTTTTATCCACTATGTCCGGTATCTCAGTCGCGGCTTCTGCCGTCCCGACTGTATTCAAAGTATGTTGTTGCATCTACGTCTCCCCAGACCTCACCAAAAGCCGATATATGAGCACAAGGGCTCCATTACCGAGGGATTAGAGCAACTCCCGATAGAGTCTAGCTCCTCGGGACATCATCTAATCCGCATGTCCACATTGATTGACAAAGGACCTGATGGATATAAGGTTTTCCTAACTCCGCTACATTCGTCCTTACACTAGACAGAACTTGCAGTCGAGACGACGTCAACGCTCCAAACCTCCTCAAAGATTGTTACGAATCATAAAGGCATTTCTGCCGAGACAACGGAGCCCACACAGATTCTTTCCGACTTTATCTATGGGCAGCTCGGGGTCCTTGTCCGCATTAAACGAACCTAAGATTTGGTCAGGGGTGATGATGCCATGCGTCCCCGTGATAGGCAAACACCCTCGCTAGTGCCTGTCCTTACATTCAACCAAGACTCGATCTAATCCTATCAAAATTATCAAGCTACCCCACTCCAAGATTAAGAATAAGGTTGAATTCAAGATTTGCTTCATAGACCAATCTCTAAAACTATCACTCTATTCAACCTCTAATTTTTCCTCCATTTCCTCATATCATCCATCCCCGAGTTAGGTGATAAATCCACTATTTCCAAATTACTAACTCAATAAATACTTGCTTGCTATGAACAACTAATTCAAATCCATTTGTAGACTCTCCTCAATTTGTTACCTTTATCAATAATGGACCACAATCATTCCACACTAGGACTTAACTGGCTCTTTAGTTTGGTCTAAAGGTTGACCCGCCTCGGTACGAACCCACGGCGAATCGTTCCCATCGATTGTCGCAACCACATCGATGCTTGGATTTTGATCGCAACCTCGGCCCGACCAACAGAATAGATTTCTGCTAAAACTTAACGCTCCACGGTCCTTGACAGGTGGTATCTCCGAACACAATCCATGGAATCTATCCATGTATGACAAGAACATCGGTGCACGAGTCGTCTCCTCCAATGCGTTTGATGTGATAATCAACTCATCTACATTGGTCAACATGACTCAATCTCATAGGGTCTCAACTCAACTGATGTATCCCAACAAGGTACATTCCACTAGGAGTAAGTCTAACCCACGAATACCCAAAAAGGGGTTCTAAGGGTCCTAAAAACAACAATTCAAGTTTCCAAACAGCAAAAACACACTTTGCGGTTTTGCTCAAACGGAGTTACTCCCGGTCCCGTTCCTTTGAGGAATCACGATCGTGCGCTCCCCATGCTTCTACTCCAGGTAGACAACAAGTACAAGCACACGATGGGCATGAATATCATCCGAAAGTGGTCTACAACCATACCCCAACGTCCATTACAATTTTCACTGCGAAACATTGAGCAATGTGGTCTATAATGGGGTCTACAAGCAACTATGGGCTACTCTTAGCAAGAAACTTTAGATCACTTAAGTTCTAACCCAAGTACACATCTATAACATAAGTCTTGACCTCAAACAGCAACTCTAAGCCAACAAGATACAAGTTAGACTCATCTCAATGATCATGCTGCAAACAGTAAGCTCTAAGATTTACTGTGTTTATGTCGTTATTTGAAAAAATCATATAAAATCGAATACTTGTCCAAAACAGGATTTATTGGTCATTCCAGAAAGGTCTTCGTGTCTACTAAAAGTCCTAGTTATAAGGATCTTCAGATAAGGTCGTCTAGACACTCTTATGGGTCCATCTTTAACAAGTGTACAGTATCTCAGAACAGAAACATCACGTCGACACAGTCATGGGGTAAAATCTAATTAAAATATCATATGATGTCAGATCATCATGAAAGTTTAGAATTTAGTTCCTGACACATGTTGTTACAACACTATCAAAAATCAAGTCATTCTACTAAGTATATTTTCATTTATGTCCTTTTGATATCATCCAAAAACAGGGTAGAATCAACAGTTGTTCTGTTCACTAAAATATCTAGTTCATCTTGCATGATTTAATTGACATAGCTACAGTGGTCCAAATCTCATGAAATTTGAAACATAGGTCTTAGATACGTCCAAAAACAACATATTAATATTTCAAATCAGTCCCATAAGTATGCAGTAAGATCCAAGTCAATCTTTCCATAACAGTAACCATAAAAACTGCTTCTTCCTATTCTGACCAGTATGCAAGTTCGTATTTTATTTAAATAGCAGAAAAAATTGTAAAAATCCATCAAAATTACTGAAGGTGTAAGGTACCTATATGATCATCCTCTAAAAATGTCAGATCAAAATACCAAGTAGAGTTCATGCAATGAGCTACGGACTAACACCCAAAATTCAGTCTTTTAACAGGAATTTCTGCTTTGGACTACTTAGCACAAACGAGTTGTTTAAGTTCATTCCTATAGCATGCATGCCATTTTTTCAGTCATCAAGCACCATTTCAATCATCATCCAAGAACAAAAACACAAGATATTGGAAACACCCACCTTGGTAGTAGCTTGTTCTTTGCTTTGCAAGACCTCCTTCTTGACCCTTCTTGATCCTAGCTTCTTTTCCTTTGCTTGGGCTCCTAGTTCTCCTTCTCTTTGGCTTCCCTTTTTCGTCTCTCCCCAAATCAGTAGCTAGGAGTATTAGGAATGGAGTTTTGGAGGTATAGGAAGAAAGCAAGAGTAGTAGGAGTTTTGTAAAAGAGAATGGAGAAGAGAGGGGAGGTTTTTAACAACAAAGGGAAGAGTGGGAGAGAAGCTTGGCTTGATTTTTGAGACATGGGGAAGATGAGAAAATTTCTCATCATGCAAGGGGTAGGCTCATTTGGGAGGTGATGTGATGGGGGGCTTAAGGGTTATCATGATGTTTTTATTCCAACACCAAGAAACCCTAACCCTAGCTCCCATTTTCCCTCCTTCTTCATGCATAGGCCGACCAACCTTATGGGCTTGTCCCATTTTGTTTTGTGCAAGTGTTGTGGGTTTGCTTGGTTTCATTTGGGCTCACAAGTTCAACTCAACATGTACATACATACATATACATACATATACATATATTCGTATGCATAGATGTAGGCTATTAGTGAGAAAAATCATTTCTTTAACCAAAAATATAATTTTCATAACTAGTAGCACCTAGTTCGTTTACAAGACACATTCGTCAAAAATCAGGGTTGTTACATCACTCCCTCCTTAGAATAGTTCTGTCCTCAGAACTACGCTTAGTGGGAGAAAACAGAAATGAAAAATCTCACAAACAACTCCGGGTGAGTATCCTACATTCGACTCTCTGACTCCCAAGTTTATCTAAAGTCATCCTCATTTCTAGATCGTCCTGGGACCTATTTCATCCCTCGTCCCGAAGACCATGGCGATCAATCCCCATTTATAGTTGTCGCTCTCGTCCTGAAATACTGGAGATCAAACTCCACTCCACAGACCATTCTGGGGCCTCATCACACGAACCCCTCATGATTTTCGCTCTCGTCCCGAAATACTGGGATCAATCTCTCTCCATCGAACTTTCTAGGGCCTATTGCATCCCACGTTCCGGAAATACAGGAAAATATGTTACTCTACGGATTATTCTGGAGTCCTTACCACACGAACTCCCTATGAGTTTTGCTCTCGTCCCAAAATACTGGAGATCAATCCCACTCCTCAGATCATTCTGGGGCCTATTTCATCATTCGTCTGGATTACTGGGGAATATCTCCCGTCGTGGATCATTCTGGAGCCCCTATTCATCCATGAATTCCTTCGTGGGTACAACTCTTATCCTCGGAATACTAGAGATCAATTCCTACTCCACAGATCATTCTGGAGCATATTTCATCCCTCGTCTAGAATACTGAGGAATGTCTCGCTCCTTGGATCATTCTGGAGTCAACGTCCCACAATCCTTTCCATGAGTGTCGCTCTCGTCCTCAGAATACTGGAGATCAATTCCTACTCCACAGATCATTCTGGGGCATATATCATCTCTCGTCTGGAATACTAGGGAATTTCTCACTCCATGGATCATTTTGGAGCCAACATCATACACGACTTTCCCGTGAGTATCGCTCTCATCCTCGGAATACTGGAGACCAATTCCTACTCCACAGATCATTCTGGAGCATATTTCATCACTCGTCTGGAATACTGAGGAATGTCTCGCTCCTTGGATCATTCTGGAGCCAACGTCATTATACGAATTTCCCGTGAGCGTCGCTCTCGTCCTCGGAATACTGGAGACCAATTCCTACTCCACAGATCATTCTGGGGTATATTTCATCCCTCGTCTAGAATACTAAGGAACTTCTCACTCTGTGGATCATTTTGGAGCCAACGCCATTATACGAATTTCCCGTGAGCATCGCTCTCGTCCTCGAAATACTGGGGACCAATTCCTACTCCACATATCATTCTGGGGCATATTTTATCCCTCATCTGGAATACTGAAGAACTTTTCACTCAGTAGATCATTCTGGAGACAACATCATTATATGAATTTCTCGTGAGTATCGCTCTCGTCCTCGGAATACTGGAGACCAATTCCTACTCCACAGATCATTTTGGGGCATATTTCAACCCTCATTTGGAATACTGAGGAATTTCTCACTCTGTGGATCATTCTGGAGCCAACGTCATTATACGAATTTCCCGTGAGTATCGCTCTTGTCTTGGGAATACTGGAGACCAATTCCTACTCCACAGATCATTCTGGGGCATATTTCATCCCTTGTCTGGAATACTGAGGAACTTCTCACTCCGTGGATCATTCTGGAGCCTTCCTATTCACGATCATTCTTGCTTCATCATATCTCCCTTCTAGTGCCCGAGTCAAGTTCTCAGCATATCTTCTAGCTCTCGGTTGCACTACTAGAGGGTCGGTGACCACTCCCTCCTTAGAAAAAGGATAAGACCAAGATATGCAGCTTCAACCTTCTCATATGAGGGCCGCTCTGCTGCAATCCACCACGACTTCGGTTACAGGGTTACCCCCTGACACCTTGCTAGAAAAGAATTTTACCCCCAGGAATATCACAACACGCCATTTTCAAAGCACAACATCATAATTTACTTAGCATTCCAAAAATCTAGGTAGATAAGGGAGATTGCAACATTTTGTTACCTAATCAAAAGACAAAAATGATCCACTATGGATCCTCTATGCTAGTGATAGCATCGCAGTTTCCCGCATCTCCTCAGTCAAAGTGAGATTCATCCCTGGCAAAAGGGTTTTTTTCCCTTATCGACCCCTTTCTGAGTCTGGCCATTGGTGTTCCCTTACTGTTGCAGACATTCCGACTTCTTGTGACCCGCCTTTCCGCAGTCGATATTTGCCTTGCACTTGGACATCCAATCATCCCGATTATCACATAGGCGCCCACCAAACCCAACTCCAGCAAGTTTACATTCAAGGTTTCTCCTCCAACTTGGATCTTACAGTCCTTGTAAGACACATCGGTAGTGAGAACTGCCCCTGATGGTGTAGCTACCATTAGGGCTAACTCAGGGGTTGCCTCCTCTTTCTTCCTCGACTCTTGCATCGTGAGCTCTCCGCTATCGGTGCCCTACTGCATGCTTACCAACTAGACATCAGGCTGCAATTTTGCCTCCTCGACATCCAGCTGCACCATAAAAGTAAGTAAAAGAATAATCACAGTGGGGTTAGGTCAGACATAGAAAAAATTCGTAAACATAAGTTACAAAAGTGCAACAATATGATTTACGACTATCCCACTATCAAAACTAGCCCTGACTCTAGCAAGGGCATCCAAGTCTAATTTCCTGTTGTGTTAGATTACAATTTGAAGTAAGCTCTGATACCATTTTTGTAGCGTCCCGAATACCTAACATAGAACTCGTGACACTCTTCCAGGATCTTCCTCAAATGAGTCACAACACAACAAAAATCACAGGAAATTAAAAAAATTTATCACATCAAATTGTTATTACAATGTCCAATGATTACAATAATTTACAAGTAATTGTTACAACAAGAGTGTACAATAAAATATGGGTAGTAACTTCCACTTGAATGCTTTCCCCTGCTTGAGCTTTCCCGTGCTACCAATTCGGCGGTCTTGCACTGATAATTGTGGGCATGTCAGTTGATTACAACTGAAGAAATGTTATACCCAGCTATCCTCTCTACACCAGAATATAACGATTCCAACCTCGACGAACACAAATAATATTTGATGCAAAGAAAAAGGGTGATGTCAAACAAGTGTCGGTGTATGCCATGACCTAAACTAATGCACACTATGCACTCATGCTCCTAAAGCTAATGTACGCTTGGTTGAAAGATACGCATCCCATACTACACACCCCCAAACCAAACGACGTTCTTCAGTTTAATGGGGCTCGATCCCCTGCTATCATTCGAACCTTGGGCTCTCTCCTGTTTCTAATTCCAGTGATGGTGAGGCTGCAGGCCCCTGCTGGAAACCAATCACTGCTATCAATAGTGGTGTCCAAATCTATTAGTTTTATCCACTATGTCTGGTATTTCAGTCGCGGCTTCTGCCATCCCGATTGTATTCAAAAGTATGTTGTTGCATCTACGTCTCCCCGGACCTCACCAAAAGCCGATATATGGGCACAAGGGCTCCATTATCGAGGGATTGAGCAACTCCCGATAGAGTCTAGCTCCCCGGGACATCATCTAATCCACCTGTTCACATTGTTCGACAAAGGACCTGACGGATATAAGGTTTTCCCAACTCTGCTACACTCGTCCTTACACTAGAACATAACTTGCAGTCGAGACGACGTCAACGTTCCAAACCTCCTCAAAGGTTGTTATGGATCATAAAGGCATTTCTGTCGAGACAACGGAGCCCCCACAGAGTCTTTCCGACTCTATCTATGGGCAGCTCGGGGTCCCTATCCGCATTAAATGAACATAAGATTTGGTCGGGGGTGATGACGCCATGTATCCCCCTGACAGGAAAATACTCTCTCTAGAGCTTGTCCTTACATTCAACCAAAACTCGATCTAATCCTATCAAAATTATCAAGCTACCCCACTCCCAGATTAAAAATAACGTTGAATTCAAGATTTGTTTCATAGAACAATCTCTAAAACCAACACTCTAGTCAACCTCTGATTTTTCCTCCATTTCCTCATATCATCCATCCCTGAGTTAGGCGATAAATCCACTATTTCCAAATCCCTAACTCAATAAATACTTGCTTGCTATGAACAACTAGTTCAAATCCATTTGTAGACTTTCCTCAATTTGTTACCTTTATTAATAATGGACCTCAATCATTCCACACTAGGACTTAACTAGCCCTCTAGTTCGGTCCAAAGGTTGACCCGCCTCGGCACGAACCCACAGAGAATCGTTCCCATCGATTGCCGCAACCACATCGACGCTTGGAGTTTGATCACAACCTCAGCCCGACCAACAAAATAGCTTTCTGCTAAAACTTAACGCTCCATGGTCCTTGATAGGTGGTAGCTCCGAACACAACCCATGGAATCTATCCATGTATGACAAGTACGTCGGTGCACGAGTCGTCTCCTCTAACGCGTTCGATGTGATAATCAACTCATCTACATTGGTAAACAAGACTCAATCTCATAGGATCTCAACTCAAATGATGTATCCCAACAAGGTACACTCCACTAGGTGTAAGTCCTAACCCACGAATACCCAAAAAGGGTTTCTAAGGGTCCTAAAAACAACAATTCAATTTTCCAAACAGCAAACACACACTTGACAGTTATGCCCAAACGGAGTTACTCTCGATCCCGTTCCTTTGAAGAATCGCGATCGGGCGCTCCCCATGCTTCTACTCAAGGTAGACAACAAGTACAAGCACACGATGGGCATGAATATCATCCCAAAGTGGTCTACAACCATACCCCAATTTCCAATACAATTTTCATTGCGAAACATTGAGCAATGTGGTGTATAATGGGGTCTACAAGTAACTATGGGCTACTCTTAGCAAGAAACTTTAGATTACTTAAGTCCTAACCCAAGTACACATCTATAACATGAGTCTTGAACTCAAACAGCAACTCTAAGCCAACAATATACAAGTTAGACTCATCTCAATGATTATGGTGCAAAACAGTAAGCTCTAAGATTTACTGTGTTTCTGTCGTCACTTGAAAAATCATATAAAATCGAATAGTTGTCCAAAATAGGATTTATTAGTCATTCCAGAAAGTTATTCGTGTCTACTAAAAGTCCCTAGTTATAAGGATCTTCAGATAAGGTCGTCTAGACACTCTTATGGGTCCATCTTTAACAAGTGTACAGTATCTCAGAACAGAAACATCACGTCGACACAGTCATTGGGTAAAATCTAATTAAAATATCATATGATGTCAGATCATCATGAAAGTTTAGAATCTAGTTCCTGACACATGATGTTACAACACTCTCAAAAATCAAGTTATTCTACCAAGTATATTTTCATTTATGTCCTTTTGATATCATCCCAAAACAGGGCAGAATCAACAATAGTTCTGTTCACTAAAATATCTAGTTCATCTTGCATGATTTAATTGACATAGCTACAGTGGTCCAAATCTCATGAAATTTGAAACATAGGTCTTAGATACATCCAAAAACAACATATTAATATTTCAAATCAGTCCCATAAGTATGCAGTAAGATCCAAGTCAATCTTTCCATAACAGTAACCATAAAAACTGCTTCTTCCTATTCTGACCAGTATGCAAGTTCGTATTTTATTTAAATAGCAGAAAAAATTGTAAAAAACCATAAAAATTACTGAAGGTGTACGGCACCTATATGATCATCCTCTAAAAATGTCAGATCAAAATACCAAGTAGAGTTCATGCAATGAGCTACGGACTAACACCCAAAATTCAGTCTTTTAACAGGAATTTCTGCTTTGGACTACTTAGCACAAACGAGTTGTATAAGTTCATTCCTATAGCATGCATGTCATTTTTTCAGTCATCAAGCACCATTTCAATCATCATCCAAGAACAAAAACACAAGATATTGGAAACACCCACCTTGGTAGTAGCTTGTTCTTTGCTTCGCAAGACCTCCTTCTTGACCCTTCTTGATCCTAGCTTCTTTTCCTTTGCTTGGGCTCCTAGTTCTCCTTCTCTTTGGCTTCCCTTTTTCTTCTCTCCCCAAATCAGTAGCTAGGAGTATTAGGAATGGAGTTTTGGAGGTATAGGAAGAAAGCAAGAGTAGTAGGAGTTTTGTAAAAGAGAATGGAGAAGAGAGGGGAGGTTTTTAACAACAAAGGGAAGTGTGGGAGAGAAGCTTGGCTTGATTTTTGAGACATGGGGAAGATGAGAAAATTTCTCATCATGCAAGGGGTAGGCTCATTTGGGAGGTGATGTGATGTGGGGCTTAAGGGTTATCATGATGTTTTTATTCCAACACCAAGAAACCCTAACCCTAGCTCCCATTTTCCCTCCTTCTTCATGCATAGGCCGACCAACCTTATGGGCTTGTCCCATTTTGTTTTGTGCAAGTGTTGTGGGTTTGCTTGGTTTCATTTGGGCTCAAAAGTCCAACTCAACATGTACATACATACATATACATACATATACATATATTCGTATGCATAGATGTAGGCTATTAGTGAGAAAAACCATTTCTTTAACCAAAAATATAATTTTCATAACTAGTAGCACCTAGTTCGTTTACAAGACGTATTCGTCAAAAATCAGGGTTGTTACACATTCCTTGCTAAGAAGCCTCCTCTGGATTTCTCAAAACTCCTACTTTGGAGTGAGAAGTACATACGAGCGGAAGAGGCTCTCAACCGCCCTACTCTTGAGGGATCATCTTCCGGAAACAAAGAGAAGGGCACTGAGGAAGAAGGAGCTAAGAAGCTCCTGAAAGACAATGGAGGCCAGCATCGCCCTCCTCCCCGTTTCGAGAAATTTACTCCATTCAACGCGAGTGTTTCAACCATCCTGATGGACGTCGGGAAAGAAGGTCTCCTCCCACCACCTCCAAAGATGAACACACCGGGAAAGAAGATAAACTGAGACAAATGGTGCCGCTACTACAGGGATCATGGCCATGACACGGATGATTTTCGGGCCCTCAAAGACGAGATTGAAGCCTTCATTCAGAGGGGGCAACTTTCTAGGTTCGTAAGGAAGGACAGGGCAGGTCCTCCTCCGCCCCCCAGAGGGGCTAATAAGAGAACCGAGTGGCACGCCGAGATCCTGGATTCTAAAGCTGAAGCCATCCTACATCTCATACATGGAGGCCCAGTGGGGGGAGATTCGTACTCCTCCGGAAAAGCCTTTGTTCGAGAGGTGAACTTCGTGCAGAACCATCCTCCCCCCCAAGGGTCTTAGGATCCCTGTTACTTTTTTAGATAAAGATATGGAAGGCATTCGAATGCCTCATTGTGATGCCCTTGTAATCAACCTTCATATGTCCAACTTCGATGTACGCCGAGTCCGGTTGACAACGGCAGTTCGGTCAACATCCTTTTTCTAGAAGCGTTCCAGGGTCTTAAGTTGTCTAGGGATCGACTCAAGTCCACCGGATACACTCTCCACGGGTTCACAGTGGTGCCAGTGATGATCGAGGGTGTCATAATTCTCGACGTAACCTCTAGCAAAAATCCAATCACCCGAACTGAGCAGATGGATTTCATGGTGGTAGATGTGAAGGCTGCGTACAACGTCATCCTGGGCCGACCAGACCTAACTGCTCTTCAGGCCATACCCTCAGCCTACCATATGAAGATGAAATTCTCCACTGCAGCAGGGGTGGGAGAAGTCAGAGGGAGCCAGGAGGTGGCTCGCAAATGCTACATGACTTCGGTAGGAGGGCTGGCCTTCTTCCTTGAAGCCCTTGAACTTCTCCAAGGGAGTAGCCAACCTATATCAGAGCCGGTCGACGAGCTGGAGGAAGTGGCCTTCTCAGAAGGAGATCCGACCAGGACATTCCAGATTAGTAAAGTCCTTCCCCCTCCCATCAAAACCGACATTATCCGATGTATAAGGGGGAATCGCGACCTATTCGCTTGGACTGCAACCGATATGCTTGGGATACCTGAAGAGCTTCTTATGCATCACCTTAGTGTTGATTCTGGGGCCAAGCCTGTTCAAAAAAAGTGACACAAATTTTCTCCCGAATGCCAGTAGGAAATTAAAGAAGAGGCGGAGAAACTCTTGAATTCCCGGTTCATACAGGAGGTCAACTATCCCGAGTGGCTGTCCAATATCGTGATGGTTAAAAAAGCCAACCGGAGCTGGAGAATCTGCATTGACTTCGTGGATCTAAACAAAGCCTTCCCCAAAGATCCGTTCCCACTCCCAAGCATTGATGCCCTGATTGATGCAACCTCAAGCCACGAACTCTTAAGTTTCATGGATGCATTTTCCGGGTACAACCAGATCAGAATGTTCCCTCTAGATATTCCGAAGACCTCTTTCGTCATCGACCAGGGTCTATATTGCTACCGGGTCATGCCCTTCGGGCTCAAGAATGCCGGTGACACCTATGAGCACCTTGTTAACAAGGTCTTCAAAGAATAGATCGGTCGAAACATGGAAGTCTACGTACACGACATGTTGGTAAAGAGCATCAGCAAATCGGATCATGTTTCTGATCTTCAAGAGGCCTTTGATGTGTTGAGGAGACACAACATGAGACTGAACCTGAACAAGTGTGCCTTCAGCATCTCATCGGGTAAATTTCTCAGGTTCATGGTCAGCCAAAGAGGCATAGAGGCCAACCCAGAAAAGATTCAGGCCATTCTAATTATGGCTCCTCCTTCAAGTGTCAAAGCCATACAAAGGCTCACGGGATGCCTGGCGGCCATAAGGCGTTTTCTCTCCAAGTCAGGAGAAAAATGTCTCCCATTCTTCAAGGCCCTCAGAGGGGCTAAAGGCTTTGAGTGGAGGCAACAGTAGCAGGATTTCTTTGATCAGCTCAAGGCTTATTTGGTCAACCCCCCACTTTTAAGCAAGCCGAAGGCCGGGGAAGTCCTCTATATATACCTCGCCACTTCGAAATAGACTCTCAGCGATGTTCTGGTAAGGGAAGAAGATAAGACGCAAAAAACAATCTACTATGTGACTAAGTTCCTCAGGGACGCCAAACACCGTTATCCAAAGATAGAAAAGATGGCCTATGCGTTAGTGATGGCAGCACGAAAGCTCTGCCCCTACTTTCAGTCTCACTCGGTGGTCGTTCTTACCGACCAGCCGCTTAAACAAGTTCTCTACAAGCCCAAGCCTTAGTAGAGTTCATAGTAGAGAGCAAAATCCCTGATGCCAGCAAAGCGATAGAGGAACCCCCATTCTGGACCGTGTATGTTGATGGGTCATCGTGCGCCGATGGGAGCGGAGCTGGGGTCATCCTGACTGGCCCCGATAATTTTTTTCTCTAATACTTACTCTGTATCAACTTTCGGGCGTCCAACAATGAAATTGAATATGAAGCCCTTATAGCCGGCCTGTGTATGGCTCGCAAGGCCGGGGCCAAGCGCGTCAGGATATTCAATGACTCGCAGCTGGTAGTGAACCAGGTATCACGGGAATACAAAGCGCGAGATGGTCGCATGGCCAAATACTTGGCCAAGGTCAAAGAGCTATTGGCATCTTTCGAAGATACACAACTCCAGCGAATCCCCTAATAAGAGAATGCACAAGCGGATGCCCTCTCAAATCTAGCCTCCTCTTCCCTCCAGGGGCTCGAATAAACCATCTTAATAGAAGTTCTATTGAGACCTATCATCGAGGAAGATTGTCCCGAACCGATGGAGATGCTGCCCCTAGAATTCGGGGAGAATTTGATGAGGCCCCTCCTCGATTTCCTCAAAGATGGGATCCTTCCTCTGGACCCTAGAGAGGCTCGGAAGATCATAGCGAGAGTCGAGCAGTACACGCTCATCGAGGGGGACATGTACAAAAGCTCTTACACTCAAGTGGATGGCAGATCCTACTTGAGATGCCTCTCCCCCGAGGAAGCCCAGTATGCTCTAAAGGAGTTCCATGAAGGAGGTCCATAAGAGCAAAGTCCCTCGCCCGCAAAATCCTGAATTATGGATACTTCTGGCCCACTCTCCTTAGCGATGCCGAATAACATGTTCGCCAATGCGGCCTCTGCCAAAAATTCTCAACAATCCGCCGCTTACCACAAGCCCAGCTCTCTGCTTTATCTAGTCCAACCCCTTTTGCAATGTGGGGAATGGACTTGCTCAGGCCTTTCCCTCCAGCGCCGGGCCAGCTGAAGTTCCTTATCGTGGCAATCGACTATTTCTCTAAATGGATCGAAGCCGAGCCTCTAGCGACGATCACAGAGAACAAAGTTAAGCATTTCTTTTGGAAGAACGTTGTCTGCAGATTCGCTGTGCCTCGAATCTTGGTAACAGACAATGGGACTTAATTTACGGGGGAAACCTTTCGCAATTTTTGTACAGACCTTGGTATCAGCAATGATTCTCCTCGATCTCCAACCTGCAGTCAACGGTCAAGCAGAAAATGCCAATTGGCAAATTCTCTCCGGCCTGAGAAAGAGACTGGACAAGACTGCTAAGGGTTTATGGGTTGAACAGCTCTCCAATATGCTCTGGAGCTATCATACAACTAAGAGGACCGCCATAGGAGAATCTCCCTTCAACCTCAGGCTTCGAAGCCGTCATCCCAATAGAAGTCGGTCTACCTTCCGCCCGCTTGATTGCCTACAACGAAGAGCAAAAAGCGAACGAGCTTCGCGGTAACTTGGACCTCATCGATGAGGTCCGTGAGAGATCCTCCATCCGGTAAGAAATCTATCGACATAGGATTGAGCAGTCCTACAACAAGAGAGTCCGTCCTACTAATCTCAAAGAAGGAGATCTGGTGCTCAGAAAGCTATCAATTTCTTTTCCAAGCAAGAAAGGCAAGCTGGCACCCAATTGGGAAAGACCATATAGGGTCTCCAAAGTTGTCCGGCGTGGCATGTATCAACTTGAAGACCTGGGGGGCAAGAGAGTGCCGAGGACATGGAATGCGGAACACTTGTTGAAGTACCAAAAGGGTGTTTAAACACCGCTCAAAGCAACTTCAACTCCTAGAGCGTTCCTAAAGCATTTCTAAAGTTGTTTTTTTTATTCAGTTAATTTTTTGAAGTGTAATAATGGCTTGTGACTCAGACGCAACCACTTATTTATCTTTAATAAAAGCAATTTACTTCCTGGAAATTCTCTTTTCTAAATGTTCTAGTTGTCTTACCTTGGAGCGTATAAAAATATCTCTTAAACAACAAGTTTATAGTCCAACACTTGGTTCGATGCCGCTTTAGCTACTTGCAAACGAGCGAGTACAAAGTATCTCACCATTCGAAATTGCTCCCACAACTATTGAAACTCTCTTAACGACAAGTTCGAAGTCCAACACTTGGTTCGATGCCGCTTTAGCTACTTGCGAACGAGCGAGTACAAAGTAGCTCACCATTCAAAATTGCTCCCACAACTATTGAAACTCTCTTAATGACAAGTTTGGAGTCCAATACTTGGTTCGATGCTGCTTTAGCTACTTGCGAACGAACGAGTACAAAGTAGCTCACTATTCGAAATTGCTCCCACAACTGTTGAAACTCTCTTAACGACAAGTTCGGAGTCCAACACTTGGTTCGAAGCCACTTTAGCTACATGCGAACGAGCGAGTACAAAGTAGCTCACCATTCGAAATTTCTCCCACAACTATTGAAATTCTCTTAACGACAAGTTCGGAGTCCAACACTTGGTTCGATGCCACTTTAGCTACTTGCGAACGAGCGAGTACAAAGTAGCCCACCATTCGAAATTTCTCCCATAACTGTTGAAACTCTCTTAAAAAACAAGTTCGGAGTCCAACACTTGGTTCAATGCCGCTTTAGCTACTTGCGAACGAGCGAGTACAAAGTAGCTCACCATTCGGAATTGCTCCCACAACTGTTAAAATTCTCTTGCGAAAGTTAGTAAAACACAAATTCTTCGAAGAAGCTCGTTGCCAGATCGAAAAATGTGATATATTATTCCATCAAAATTGAAGATACAGGTCTTATTCAAGACCACAAAGTCATACAAGACAAAAAGATGACAAGATTGGAGAGACAAGTCTTATTCTAGCTCTAAGTTCTTTTAGGGAGGGGGAAGCTCCTATTAAGCGATACACGAGGGCAGCGAGCGCCATGCTGGTATCGCCTCGTCTCCACGGAAGTCTCTATGCCAGCAAGCCGAGTCGCGTCGTCAGCACCCAAGAGTCTAACGGTTGCCCCGACAGATGCCCTAATCGACGAGCCGGCCATTCCACTTTGCGCATCACCTGGATTCTGCAACACAGGAGGCGAACGAAGTGCTAACTCGTGGAATGACCTTCCTTGAGCATACTCACCCCGAGGGAAGGAAGTGATTCTGACATTGCTTCCTTCAAAAAGCCGCCACCGACGAAGATTCTCCGCCTCTAGCTCGATGAGCCGCTCTTTCAGAGAGTCATCCGTCACTTTGATCTTCAAACGAGGCAATCGTCCCGAATTACTCCCTCGTGAGACCTCAGAGATAGCCCTTCGAAGGTGTGCCGACTCTAGACTCTTCTCGAGCACCACATTTTTTAATTCGTGTCTCTCTAATCTCGCCTCGACTAAAGAGCTCCAGCCTTGGCTGACGGCCATCGAGGGGCAGGACTCCTCGCCTTCAGGGGGTACTTCGTAAATCCTCTCCTCAAGGTGCCTCATCTCGATGTCTCGACAAGCCAGGGTCACCTTAAATGACTCAATTCCTGCTCTGCTTTATATAGCATCTCTCGAGACCGAGCTAGCCCTAACTTGAGGATGCCTAGCTCAGAGCAGAGTCGTGGCTCCTCGCTATCCTGGGAAGTCGACCAAAAAGAAATTGTAAGTCTCTAAGTCCGAAGTGCCAACATGACGATACTACGTCTAAACGAAGCTACTATGAGACAGTTCGCAAGCAAAACAAACCCACAAAAGTTTCGAGACTTCACAACACTTGTCCACAAAACGGTTTTTCATTAAATTTCAACGAGAAATTCAAGAAGCGGTGGGCAGTCCGCTATAAGGCACGAGTACAAGAGCAAAAAGAAAGAAAGAGAAGAACGAGTGCGGATACAAAAAGTCAAGGAGCCACCTTTAGGGGATGTGTAACACCCTAATTCCAAAATAGACCGAATTCGAAGTTCCACAGGATCTTTAAACTTCTCTTCGTATAATTTTACAAGGAATTAAAAACTTTTGCTACATCAGAGTTACATTTATATTTACATTTATACAGAGAAAGCAATTTTACAATATTTACATGAATATAAATATACAACATTTGAATCAATCTTTAAGCAGCATGCATAATTTAATCTTGCCAAGCACTTTATCCTGTATAGAAAACTGTGGGCGTGTCAGTTGCTTACAATCGACAAAATATTATACACGACCATCCTCACTATGCCGAACAGTATAACGATTTTCAATACCTAAACAAACCACAAACTTGATCACAGACAAAGCTACAGAGGGACTACCCTATTGATGTCGTGTTGTGCTGTGAACTTAGTCCTTAATGCAATTGTTTACATTAAATGACACTAATGCGCACTTGTTTAGAGTCTATACAGCCCATACTACATAGGTCCGAGGGTAAGCCCTTAATCGTTCTTCATCATATTGGGTTCGATCCCTCGCCATGATTTAATCTACTACTGTAACTACGGTAAGTATCCTAGGCGTTCTATGAGTTATGAGCCCACGTCTAGGCACCCTGGAGTGAACCCCACGCACTGACACATGACTCATCATGCAGGCATCCTGTGGTCAATTCCCTTCCTACCATAGACATGGCACCACCCTTAGTTACCAAACACCCCATAAGCATCACCACCGGGACGGTACTCTGGAGTAGTATTCACGCTCTAATCATGATGCATCATGGGATATCCTGTGAATACTCTCACGCCGCCAATCCAAGGGCCCTCATACTCATATTTTTCTCTTACGTTCATCACGTCTTCACTATGTATCTAATCCTTATGTATAATTGAAGTCCAATATTCTAGAATCTAGCATTACTCCTACCTCGGTGTTTTCAACATCAATCACTATCAAAGACCCAAACTTGGTCAAAATATCAAAATCGTCTTTTCCATGTTTTTCATTCTTGCCGATGTAGAGTTTAGCTAAAAATTCTAGTCTAAGTCCTCCTTTCACCTTTATAGAAAAAAAACATAATTGTTCACAAAATTGTACATTTCATCACGTTCTCTTTCTCATACTTCCATGCACAACTGGCATATTCAAAATTCTCATTTAATTCTACTCATCATTTATGAATGAAAATCTCAATTTGTCTCTTTGCAATTTTTCTATAATCAAAAATTTCATTTCTTTGTTTTAGAGTTTCAAAAGTTCAAAACTAAAATGAATACTTCACTCTTAAATTTTGTACTCTTATTTCTCTTTTTAAAGGTCCAAGAGTATATTAAAAAAAAATTATAAAGTCTATGTATTTTCAGGAATTTTCTAATATTTTTCTCAGTATTTATTTTATCTTTAAAACTCAAAAATAATCAAGTGTAAAGATAAAAAAAAATGATTTTCTCTAAAATAGTTTTAGCCATGGCCAGTTTCGAACCCGCACACACACACAGCCAGGTGCACAATCACCGAAGACCAAACCCCACGCACTAGCCAAAAGGGACAAGTGCCCAACTGTCATAAAGGGAGAGTGAAAGGGGTTTGAGTCTAGTTCTCGGTATTTGGGAAAATCAAAAATTAAAAGTAAAAAGCCTCTGCCGAGATTCGAACCCACACACACAGGGTACCGCACCGCTACAGTAACGCAACTAGCGCCCCCCTATAACTAGTATGACCATGGTGACTAACTGATATAAGATTAGTTTAAAATAGGTTTATGTCGATTCTCTGTTTATTAGAATTATTTCATTTTTTCCCAAAACTCACAACTTCATTTCTTCTTCATGTAAGGTCCTAAAATTTTCCAGAATAATGAGTTTACATTTATTTAACAAATCAGTGTTTAAAAGAAATTTTTTGACATTAAAACAAGTATTTTCCACCCTATTTGCATTCTATGTCTACAATTTGCAAAATTTCACTTTAATAAATCCTCTACTCAATTCTTTGCATTATGACTTTATTAAAGAAGTATAAATTTTGTTTTTTCCTCTTTTATCCATAATACTCATAAACCAAGTTGCATTCCTTGAACAAGTGTTACAATGGTTCAATAAGCACAAAAATTAATAATTTCATCTACTAACCATTCATAAGCATTTTTCTACAATCACATGGTTCAAGTTTCACAAATTTCATGGCAATAAGTCAATTTAACTACATTAGACATGAATTATGACTAATAGCATGCAATTCAACAAGTATTTACTCAATCATCTACCAAGTCCTTTTTAGAGCCAACAAGTGCTTATCTTATTAGTACTTTTAGCATTCTTATATATCAAAAATCCCTAGCATGATGTCTAAGTTTAGAAGTATATAAAAATACCCACCTATTTGAAGAAAAATACTACAAAAGCTCCTAGAATCTCCTTAAACACACGAGCGGTTCTTCTCCTCCTAGTTTAAGCCACCACAAATGCCTCCTCCTGCTTGCACTAGTGAACCCGAGCCTCTCTCTTTCCTTGGTGAAATGGCCGGCCTCCAAGAATGGAACACACACAAAACTAAACACTCTTAATCTTTTTCTAACTCTCTCAATTTTTTTACTCTCCTATGTATTTCTTTCTTTCTTTTCTTTACAAAATTTCTTTGTGTGTTACATGCATACAAGGGAGGGGTATTTATACTAGTTTTAGGGTGAAATGGAGGGCTAGGATTGCATTAGATGGTTGTAGATAAATGGCTAGGATATATTGGAAAGTTGTAGCAACCACCCATGAGCAAGTAACCACCCATCCACTAAGCCACTTCTCCACTCTCTCCTATGCATATCCGGCCAAGTAGAAGGGTGTGCAATGCACACTCTCGTGCATGCACGTGCCAAATGTAGCGCCCCTAACTACTAGTTGTGCATGATCATTTAATTAATTGTCTAAAAAAATGATCTACACTACAAGTCATGTTATTTAAAAGAGAAAATAACTAGTGGGCTTTTAATTAGCGGGCTCAAATTTTAATGGGCTAATTAAAATAAATGAAATAATTAGGACGGGCTTTAAAATAAATAATTAGGCTTTCAAAAATAAAAGAGAGATAGGAAAATGTTTATTCATGCTACAAAATAAATAATTCTTATAGAAAATACACCTGAATTAATACGTGCAATGCACGTAAAATTCACAAACCTTCATTTAATTTAAAAATAAAGAATTAGGGTATTACAACACTCTCTCCTTAGAATAGTTCCGTCCCCGGAACTACAATTTAAAGGATGAGGAAACAAAACACAATAAGAAGAGAGAAAAGTAAATACAAATCAATTAAAGAGCTCAGGATGATCCTTCATTATCCTCTCCTCAGATTTCCCAAGTAGCCTCTTCAACCAACTGGTTTCTCCAGACTACTTTGACCATCGGTATAGTCATATTCCTCAAGACTTTCTCCCGACGATCCACAATGTCAATCGGGAGCTCAATGTAACTCAGATCCAACTGCAAACCCTCTACCACTTCGGGAAAATGATGACTTGGATCCGGAATGTATCCTCTCAGCATAGACACAAAAAAGACATTGTGCACCTGAGACAACTCTTCCGGCAACTCCAACCGGTAAGCAGTTTTCCCAATCCGCTTCAATATCTTGTACGGGCCTATGAATCTTAGGGCTAATTTCTCACCTCTGCCGAAGCGAATCACACCCTTGCTAGGCGAAACCTTCAAAAAGACAAAGTCACCAACCTCAAACTCAAGGTCCCTTCTCCGATTGTCTACATAGCTCTTCTGCCTACTCTGAGCATCCACCAACCTCTTCCTGATCAGATCAATCTTTTCAGAGGTCTGCTGCACAATCTCAGGCCCAAACATTTACCGTTCCCCAACTTCGAACCAACAAACAGGCATTCTACACTTCCTGCCATACAGAGCTTCGTACGGCACCATCCCGATACTAGTCTAAAAACTGTTGTTGTAAGCAAACTCTACCAGAGCTAGATGCTTTTCCCAACTGCCTCCAAAGTCTAGTACACAACACCGAAGCATATCCTCAAGAATACGGCTGACTCTCTCGGTCTGCCCATCGATCTGAGGATGAAAAGCTGTGCTGAAATCCGTCTTGGTACCCAAAGCTGTCTGAAGACTTCTCCAGAAATGCGAAGTAAACTGCGCATCTCGATCAGACACAATGGTTAACGGAACACCATGAAGCCTGACGATCTCACCAACGTACAGCTCAGCCAACTTGTCCATAGACGAAGTGAGTTTCATTGCCAAGAAGTGAGCGGACTTGGTTAGTCGATCGAATATGACCCAAATCGCATCATTGCCCTTTGAACTCTTGGGCAAACCCGTGATGAAATCCATACTGATGTTATCCCATTTCCATTCCGAAATAGGTAATGGTTGCAATAGACCTCTGGATTTCTGATTCTCAGCTTTGACCTGCTGACAGATCTTACACCTCACCACAAACTCGGCCACATCCCGCTTCAGACCTGAGCACCAGAAATGTTACTTAATGTCCTTATACATCTTGGTACTCTCAGGATGTACAGACAAAAGAGTAGCATGTGCCTCCTGAAGAATATTCTCTCGCAATACTGCTTGATCCGGAACACACAGTCCCTCCCCAGGCCACAACACTTCATCCTTAATCTGAAACTCCGACAACTTGCCAGCACCAACCTGCTCCTTCATCTTCTGAATCTCTGCATCTTCCTTCTGATTTACGATAATCCTTTCATTCAGCATTGGTTGAAGCCTCAACTGAGCTAAAGACGATCCCAAGCCTTGCAGAATGACTTCAATACCAGCCCGATCCAACTCCTCTGCAAGATGCCTCTGAGTTGTAATCAAACTAGCTAGACTGCTTTTGCGGCTAAGTGCATCAGCAACAATATTAGCCTTCCCAGGATGGTACTTAATCTCCGGACGAATGTCCTCAAGTACTTCCAGCCATCTCCTTTGTCTCAGATTCAGGTCCTTCTGCTGATAAATGTACTTCAAGCTGTTATGATCCGTGTACATGTTCAGCTTCTCACCATACACGTAATGTCTCCATTGCTTCAAGGCGAAGATAATCGTAGTCAACTCCAGATCATGAGTCGGATAATTTTTCTCATGCGGTCTTAGTTGCCTAGACCCATAAGCGATCACTTTCCCTTCTTGCATTAAGACACAACCAAGCTCACGATGTGAAGCATCGCTGTAGACATCATACTCAACACCTACTCTAGGCAAAGCTAAAATAGGAGCAGTAGTCAGCCTCTCTTTCAACTCCTGAAAGCTTGCCTCGCACTGTTCAGTCCACTTGAAGTTCACATTCTTCTTGGTCAGACCAGTAAGCGGCACGACTATCTAAGCATAGCCCTGAATGAACCTTATGTAGTATCCAGTTAACCTAAGAAAACTCCTGATTTTCTTCACTGTAGTAGGCCTTATCAAATCTCTCACTACCTCTATCTTCTGAGGATCAGTTGCCACTCCCTCCTTAGAAAGGATGTGACCTAGGAATGCCACTTCAGATTTCCAGAAATTGCACTTGGATAACTTGACATACAACCCATGCTCCTGAAGCTTCCTCAAAATTGCTGCCAGATGCTCCGTGTGCTCCTCCTCCGACTTGGAGTACACAAGAATATCGTCAATGAATACCACGATGAAAGAATCAATAAACGACCTTAGAACTCTGTTCATCATATCTAGGAAAATTGCAGGTGCATTCTTCACTCCAAACGACATAACTAAGAATTTGTAATGCCTGTGTCGAGTTTTGAACACAGTCTTATGCACATCTTCAGCCTTTACTCGAACTTGATGGTAACCTGATCGAAGATCTATTTTGGAGAAAACAGCTGCTCCTTGTAGACGATCAAACAAGTCATCAATTCTTGAAATCAGATATTTATTCTGAACAATGACCTTATACAGCTCTCGGTAATTGATGCACATCCTCACCGAACCATCCTTCTTCTTTACCAACAGTACGGGTGCTCCCCAAGGTGACGCACTCGGTTGAATAAAGCCTTTCTCCAACAGTTCCTCAATCTGCCATTTGATCTCATCCTACTCCACAGGCGGCATCCTATACGGTGCCTTGGAAATAGGGGCACTTCCTGACTGAATAGTGATGTTGAACTCCATATCACGATGTGGGGGTAATCCAGGCAAATCTTCCAAGAACACAGTCGGGTAATCCCGAACCACTGGAATTTGCTGCACCTCTACAGGAATCCCTTTCTTCTTGCTGATAGCAGCCACCAAATCTGAACATCTCCTCTTCCCTTGGAAAGTGACTTCAGGTCCACCTGGAGCCTTCACTGTTACTATCTTGGTCTTGCACTCGATATTCACACTGTACACCGATATCCAATCAATGCCAATGATAACATCGACTCCCAAGACATTCAGCTCGATCAGATCAACCCCAAAAATTCTATCTCCAATCACGATCTCGCAGTCCGCATAGTACCGATTAGTGGTTAAAGTCTCCCCTGACGGAGTAGCTACTGCTAAGACCATGCCTAGAAATATCTTCGGTTCAACTCCCAAAACTTAGCAAACTTAGGTGACACAAAAGTATGAGAGGACCCAGTATCGAACAAAACAATAGCTTTCTTTCCATTCAAATAAAGTTCTCCTGTTACATAACGCACACTCATTACATAACAGTTTACCAAATAAGTAGGAAAAGAGACAACAAAAAAAAACACTCCTAAACACCCTCACTCATACCAGTGATGACGTGATCCACCTCATCAGCGTCAGCTTTAGTCAAGGCAAATACTCGCCTCTGCTGGTACGGCTTCTTCCCGATCTGCTGAGTTGGTCCGTTACGGACGACATCCTACAGCTTTGGGCACTGAGACTTGTAGTGGTCTGTCTCTCCACAGTTGAAACAAGTCACCGAAGGTCTCACCCAAGTATTCCCGGGTCTTCCCGCCACATGAACAACGTTCGCACCCGTAGGCTTGAACCTTTGAGCCGGCGGCTGTCCCCTGACATTTCCAGCAACTCCGGGCCTCTTCCCCACATTCCAGTTGTTCTTCGAATTTTGAACAGCGTGGAACTGCTCCATGTCCGCCTCCGTGGTTGCCGCTCGTTTGACCAGCTTGTCAAACCTCCTGATACCGAGGGGTATCATCCTGGATCTCAGACTTGGCCTCAAACCATGCTCGAATTTTTGAGCCTTCTTCGCCTCGTCCATCACCAATTCGGATGCATACCTTGAGTGCTGAGTGAATCTTGTCTCATACTCCCTAACCACCATGCCGCCCTGCTGCAGCGCCAGGAATTCCATGGCCTTCTTCTCCTGGAGGTCTGATGGAAAATAATGACTGTGGAACTCCTCCAAGAATTCCTCCCAGCCATGAACAATATCTCCTATCGTCCGCTTCATTGACTGCCAACACATAACCGCATCCTTCTCGAACTACAGCGCAGCCAACTTCACCTTGCTGCCCTTCGGAGTCTCCAAGACTTTGAAGATAGTCTCGACCTGTCGGATCCAATTATCAGCCGCGTCAGGGTCTGACTTCCCCTCAAACACCGGTGGTTTCATCCGCTTGAATGATTCCACGAGTTTGATTGCTTCGGGTACTGGATTCGCAGGCACCCTTCCTTGATACTGATTCATGGCAACGACATTGAGTGTCTGATAGACCTTCGCTAACTCCGTTTCCAAGTCTAGACCTTCCCCATTTCGAGCCCTTCTTCTAGCCATATTCTGATGCAAAAGGTGCATTAAATTTGAAGTATAAAACATGAATTTTAAATCAACTTTTCATTTCATTGAATTTCAAACTTTGTACATTCGAATTTAAAATATTTCTGACATTAAATGAAAGCAGTAAGAAGATACAACAGTCTAGTTCCTACGGTTCCTCTTGGCTTCTCAAAGCTCTTCCCATAGTTCCGCCACTTCTTCCTTCAGTACATCGTATATATTTTTCCTCTTCTCCAGTTCCCAAACACGATGACTGAGAATTGTGATGCTCTCCTTGCACTTCGCACACTGCACCTGCAATAGCTCTACTTTCTCCCTCTGAGTCTCTACCTTCCTCTAAGGAGACACAATAAGACTACTCGGAACTGGTTCTTCCTCATCGGAGGAATCATCAGATGAATTCGGAGGTGGAGTGATCTCTCGGGACTCAGGCCATTCCTCTTCAAATTCTTCAGGATCTTCTTCGTCTGAATCAGCTTGCCCGGGGTAGTAATCCTCCTCAACTATGTTCCAATCGTCACCTCCACCTGGGTCGAAGTGGTTCGCCATCTTAAATAAAGGAGAAGAAGAAGCATAAATCATAGAGCAACACAAATGTAAGTGACTTACATTTAAATCTCTAGACTCAACACAAGCTCTAATGTCCACTTCTAGGGTGTCGTTCCTTATAAATTTGTACTACTTGGAAACCTGGCTCTGATACCACTTTGTAACACCCCGAATTCCAAAACAGACCGAATTCGAAGTTCCACAAGATTTTTTTTACACTTCTCTTCGTACAATTTTACAAGGAATTAAAAACTTTTGCTACATCAGAGTTACATTTATATTTACATTTATACAACGGAAGCAATTTTACAATATTTACATGAATATAAATATACAACATTTGAATCAATCTTTAAGCAGCATGCATACTTCAATCTTGCCAAGTACTTTATCCTGCATAGAAAACTGTGGGCGCGTCAGTTGCTTACAACCGACGAAATATTATACACGGCCATCCTTACTATGCCGAACAGTATAACGATTTTCAATACTTAAACAAACCACAAACTTGATCACAGACAAAGCTACAGAAGGACTACCCTATTGATATCGTTTTGTGCTGTGCACTTAGTCCTTAATGTAAATGTTTACATTATATAACACTAATGCGCACTTGTTCAGAGTCTATGCCGCCCATACTACATAGGTCCGAGGGCAAGCCCTTAATCGTTCTTCATCATATTGGGTTCGATCCCTCACCATGATTTAATCTACTACTGTAACTACGGTAAGTATCCTAGGCGTTCTATGAGTTACGAGCCTACGTCTAGGCGCCCTGAAGTGAACCCCACGCACTGACACATGACTCATCATGCAGGCATCCTGTGGTCAATTCCCTTCCTACCATATACATGGCACCACCCATAATCACCAAACACCCCATAAGCGTCGCCATCGGGACGGTACTCTGGAGTAGCATTCATGCCCTAATAATGATGCATCATGGGACATCTTGTGAATATTCTCACGCCACCAATCCAATGGCTCTCATACTCATGTTTTTCTCTTATGTTCATCGCGTCTTCACTATGTATCTAATCCTTATGTATAATTGAAGGTCAATATTCTAGAATCTAGCATTACTCCTACCTCGGTGTTTTCAACATCAATCATTATCAACGACCCAAACTTGGTCAAAATATCAAAATCCACTTTTCCATATTTTTCATTCTTGCCGACGTAGAGTTTAGCTAAAAATTCTTGTCTAAGTCCTCCTTTCACCTTTATAGAAAAAAAACATAATTGTTCACAAAATTGTACATTTCATCACGTTCTCTTTCTCATACTTCCATGCACAACTGGCATATTCAAAATTCTTATTTAATTCTACTCAACATTTATGAATGAAAATCTCAATTTATCTCTTTGCAATTCTTTCTATAATCAAAAATTTCATTTCTTTATTTTAGAGTTTCAAAAGATCAAAACTAAAATGAATACTTCACTCTTAAATTTTGTACTCTTATTTCTCTTTTTAAAGGTCCACAAGTATTAAAAAAAATTATGAAGTCTATGTATTTTCAAGAATTTTCTAATATTTTTCTCAGTATTTATTTTATCTTTAAAACTCAAAAATAATCAAGTGTAAAGATTAAAAAAAAAAGATTTTCTCTAAATTTTTTTTGGCCTTGGTCAGTTTCGAACCCGCACACACACACACAGCCAGGTGCACAGTCACCGAAGACCAAACCCCACACGCTAGCCAAAGGGACAAGTGCCCAACTGTCATAAAGGGATAGTGAATGGGGTTTGACTCCAGTTCTCGGTATTTGGGAAAATAAAAAATTAAAAGTAAAAAGCCTCTGTCGAGACTCGAACCCACACACAGGGTACCGCACCGCTACAGTAACGCAACTAGCGCCCCCCTATAACCAGTATGACCATGGTGACTAACTGATATAGGATCAGTTTAAAATAGGTTTATGTTGATTCTCTGTTTATTAGAATTATTTCATTTTTTCCCAAAACTCATAACTTCGTTTCTTCTTCACATAAGGTCCTAAAATTTTCCAGAATAATGAGTTTACATTTATTTAACAAATCAGTGTTTAAAAGAAATTTTTTGACATTAAAACAAGTATTTTCCACCCTATTTGCATTCTATGTCTACAATTTGCAAAATTTCACTTTAACAAATCCTCTACTCAATTCTTTGCATTATGACTTTACTAAAGAAGTAAAATTTTCTGTTTTTCCCTCTTTTATCTATAATACTCATAAACAAAGTTGCATTCCTTGAACAAGTGTTACAATGGTTCAATAAGCGCAAAAATTAATAATTTCATCTACTAACCATTCATAAGCATTTTTCTACAATCACATGGTTCAAATTTCACAAATTTCATAGCAATAAGTCAATTTAACTACATTAGACATGAATTATAACTAATAGCAATTCATCAAGCATTTACTCAATCATCTACCAAATCCTTTTTAGAACCAACAAGTGCTTATCTTATTAGTTCTTTTAGCATTCTTATATATCAAATATCCCTAGCATGATGTCTAAGATTAGAAGTATAGAAAAATACCCACCTATTTGAAGAAAAATACTACAAAAGCTCCTAGAATTTCCTTGAACACACGAGCGGTCCTTCTCCTAGTTTGAGCCACCACAAATGCCTCCTCCTCCTTGCACTAGTGAACCCGAGCCTCTCTCTTAACTTGGTGAAATGGCCGGCCTCCAAGAATGGTACACACACAAAACTAAATACTCTCAATCTTTTTCTAACTCTCTCAATCTTTTTACTCTCCGATGTATTTCTTTCTTTCTTTTCTCTACAAAATATCTTTGTGAGTTGCCTGCATACAAGAGACGGGTATTTATACTAGTTTTAGGGTGAAATGGAGGGCTAGAATTGCATTAGATGGTTGTAGATAAATGGCTAGGATACATTGGGAAGTTGTAGCAACCACCCATGAGCAAGTAACCATCCATCCACAAAGTGACTTCTCCACTCTCTCCTATTCATATCCGGCCAAGTAGAAGGGTGTGCAATGCACACTCTCGTGCATGCATGTGTCAAATGTAGCACCCCTAACTACTAGTTGTGCATGATCATTTAATTAATTGTCTAAAAAAATGATCTACACTACAAGTCATGTTATTTAAAAGAGAAAATAACTAGTGGGGCTTTTAATTAGTGGGCTCAAATTTCAATGGGATTATTAAAATAAATCAAATAATTAGGATGGGCTTTAAAATAAAAAATTAGGCTTTCAAAAATAAAAAGAGATAGAAAAATGTTTATTCATGCTACAAAGTAAATATTTTTTTTACAAAATGCACCTGAATTAATATGCGCAATGCACGTAAAATTCACAATCCTTTATTTAATTTAAAAATAAAGAATTAGGGTATTACAGGATGCTCCGCGATCACCTCCGGCACCTCCACGATAGCCGACTGAGGATTCGCCACGGCATCCTCCTCTTCTTCCCCTTCTTTTTCTTCCTCTTCTTCTTGCCCTTCTCCGGTGCCTCCTGCTCCCTCGGCTACTACGCCTTCGAGAAGGGTATACAAGCTATACCCCGAGCTGTCGAAGCCAGACGATGGCCCCGCTGTTGTTCTCTTCCTCTTCTTGTTATCAGTACCTTTCCCACCAACTTCCCCTCGATCAAACAACATCGCTCGAAAGTCCATACCGGGGGCCTCTACAGAAACAAAAGCCAAAAAAAAGTTAGCACACGAAGAAAGCAGTATTGGAAATAAAAACAAAGAAAAACATCTGAAGCATACAGGGGTCGATTGGACTGAGACCTCCACCGAAGAGAACCGCCTCGGTCATATCCTTCCAACTTAAGGTCGGACGCCCGAGGAGTTTTGACGCGACCTTATCTTCCTCCGGGGTCAACACAGGCTCGGACTTCGCCCACCTCGACACATCTTCCCCCCATATCGTGGGATAGTCCCACAGTTTGCTACCTCGGATCAAAAAGTATTTCTCCTTCCAAAATTTGATGGAGTCCGGGTTCTTGATCAATTTAACACCCCGTCGTGGCAACAAGTAGTATCGATACTCCATTTTGCTCATATGATTGATCTGATAGAGACTTCAGAGCACCCTGAGCTGGGGCTCGACCCCCACCGCTTGGCACTGAAGTATGAAGCCGAGGACATGCCGCCACATGTTCAGCATATATTGAACCGGACCCAGCCCATACCACTGCAACACCTCAATTACGAAGGGTGGTAGGGCTAAATGGAGACCGGCATTGAGCACATCAAAAGGGAAGACGCATGTATCTAGCGAAGTTGCCGAACACGCTCGGAACCGTGGACCGGGAAGGAGGAGAGTAAACTCCGACAGTATCATGAAGCTCCTTCTGATACGCAGCAAATCCTTCTCCGTAAGAACCGAAGGGATGTTGTCAACCTCGAAGTGCTCCATCGGTTTGTTATCTTTGTACGAAGCAGACCCCCCATACACAACCTTGGCCAGAAGGTCGTCGGAGTATTCTCTGACTCTGCCGAGGCAAGACAGAGCGGAAGACATCCTGGCCAACTCTCCCGCTCTCTGCACCCCCTCCACTATCATCTCCACTATCATCTCCACTATCATCGAC
This sequence comes from Hemerocallis citrina, assembly GCA_017893485.1. Taxonomy (NCBI): domain Eukaryota; kingdom Viridiplantae; phylum Streptophyta; class Magnoliopsida; order Asparagales; family Asphodelaceae; genus Hemerocallis; species Hemerocallis citrina. The sequence goes on from CM030366.1 coordinate 67,832,081, forward strand.
CCAGCTACCTCCTTTGGTCCTTCCCCTTGTCCACCGAACGGGGGACTACCAACGGCCGATCACTTCCTTGGTTCGAGGTGGAGGTCTCACTCCCAGACGACGCTCTAGACATCTCGTAAAATATATAAAATAAAATATATATATATTTCCCTTGATGTGACAGCAATGGTCAGAAAAGATCGTCAGAAAATGCTAACGATTGGCCGTGAACGCTAGTTGAGCCGCCTAGCAGTGAATTTTTTTTTCTTTCCAAAGAGTAAAAAGAGAGTGTGAGGAAATGAAGGATGGGGTGGTGACTTATAGTAGAGAGAGGGGGCACCGCTTGGAACCACTAGAAAAGCCCATTAGAAGGCTAAATGACAGAATTCGTAAAGGCATGAGCACAATACGTCACCCAAAACTCATTGACCAGTCACATCGCCTCGAGATTCGCATCTAATCTTCATCAGACGGCTCAGATCATGCCACGTTGCTCAGATTTACATTCTGAGGATCCGAGCTGGAAAATGGCAAAAAACATTGCCTCGAGATTCGTGCATGATCCTCATCAGACGGCTCAGATCACGTCACGACCCTCAGATCTACATTCCGAGGATCCGAGCCACCGAGCAGGAAAATGGCAAAAAACATCACATTGAGATTCGTGCATGATCTTCATCTGACGGCTCAAATCATGCCACGTCACTCAGATTTTCATTCTGAGGATCCGAGCTAACGAGATGGAAAATGGCAAAAAACATTGCCTCGAGATTCGTGCATGATCTTCATCAAACGGCTCAGATCACGCCACGACCCTTGGATCTACATTCCGAGGATCCGAGCTGGAAAATGGCAAAACATGTCGCCTCGTGATTCGTGCATGATCTTCATCAGACGGCTTAGATCATGCCATGACCCTCGGATCCATATTTCGAGGAGCCGAGCTACCGAGCAAGAAAATGGAAAAAGATATCGCCTCGTGATTCTTGCCTAATTTTCATCGGCTGACCTAGAATGTGCCACATATCTCGGATCCATATTCCGAGGATCCGAGCTACCGAGCTGGAAATGGGGGAAAACACTTACCCCCCCGATGCGGCGGCATGATCAACGCTCCAAGTCCACCACTTTATCATTCCGAAATTCACGCCAACGGCATGGTCAACGCTCCACGTTGCGCCACGTCGATATTCCCTGATTAATTCTTTTATTTAAATTATTAATTAGAATTAATTGTTTAAAAATTGCAAAAAATAATTAAAATTTCAAGAAAATTAATTAAAAATTCTAAAAAATAATTATAAATTCAGGAAAATATTTTTGAACTCCTGGATAAATAATTATTAATTAGAACGATTAATAAATACGTTTTGAAAACAGATTGTTAATTCGCAAAATTGGATAAATAATTTAAAATTTGGGAAAAAATCAGAAAAATCCAGAAAAGTTGCAAAATCATTTTTAGCACCTTACAGGCTCAGACCGATGCCGTTACACCTCGAGCAAGATCCAAACTCTCTCAAGAACTCCGATAAGATCTCGTACGCCATTAGAAAAGTAAAACTACTCCTCAAAGGCTGATAAACTCAGTCTTTAGGAGTAGGGGGACTCGTGATATGTCTAAAAATGGGATTAAATCGGGACCGTTCAAATTGGACACGAATCTTAAAGCTCTAGGGGGTAAAAAGGTAATTTCACCTACAAACGGGTCCCAATTGGGAACTGGGCCTTTTTTCAAAGCCTAATAACCCAAAAATGGATTTTCCCTATTGGGTACGGGTAGCAACCCGCTACAAACCAATTCAGATATCTGGAGAGTAATTCAAATTCGTGATTATCTCTAAGAAGCAGTTTAAACCGCCTCTCTTATCACGAAACGAGTTTAAACTCTCCATCTTATCCAAAAACACCGGGACATAGGGATAAATCTTTATCCCTAAACTGTCTCTTAAGATGACTATAATTACCCATTTCTCCCCACCGTAACAAGGTAATCAATCTTTTTCCACGTAAAACTTTTTCATAATCTTCCTGATTACTGACAAGAACGTCAGAGGGTTCGTCGCTGGGATCCATCCCGGTGTATCGAACTTTTTGCAGGTTCCCGGCAGCGGCAAGAAACCAGTCGAAACGCTAGTGAAAGTTAACAGGTTTTCTGTATTCGTTTCTTCAAGAATCCACAAATTCATATGTTTGCTCTCACACCAAAATCAACAACAATGAGTAAAGGGAGATCTCAGGTTCGACGTCATATTATTTTACTTTATAAAATAAATAAAAAATTGATTAGCAAAACCTCTAACCTCTTAAACTTATCACATGCACAATCTGGTGGGCATGTGACAATAGAAATTTCTCCCGGAAGCATTAACCGGACAGCCATTTCAAGTCCCGCAGGAACCTATTAAAAAATGCAGTTTCAAATATAATAATAAAATCATTGCAATCGCTCAGCAAATACCAAGATCTCTGTTCTACAGTCACACGCACAATCTCTCTCAAATCCCTGCCTTTCTAGCTTGAAAGCAACACGGAAAGGAACATAGGTAGAGAGAATGATAAATAAGGAGTCCCCAGTTTCTCTTTTCTCAGACACAGAAATAGAGGGGATCCAAGTCTCTCAATCTCTCACTAAATCCCTGTCCTCTTTGTCTTAAAGCGTCACAAAATGGTTTATAGGCAGAGAGAACGATAAGAGTCCAAGAGATAAGTGACTGAGTTTGAGGGAGGTACTATGAGAGACAGCAACAGTAAAACGGACAGAATATATAAAGGTGCTCAAGTTTCCCTGCGCTTATTTTACAGGTGAAACTTAATTTATGAGGAATTTTGTTCTATTTTAAATCCATCATTCAATCTAACTAATTGAGTATGTGGCTCACACTCTTTAAGTTTTCCTCTACGAGTATATTAATTTGGTGAATTTTTTTCCAAAATGATCCTTTTTTTGAAAGTTTTTCCTAAACTGACCTACTTTTTTTTTTCTTTCCTAAACGATCCACTCGCTTTTTTTTCTTTCCTAAGCGAGGGGATTATTCCCCTCGCTTTTTCCAAAAGCGAGTCTTATGTTGCAGATTTTCAACACTTCAAGACTCGCTTTTTGAAAAAGCGAGGGAAATAATCCCAGACTCAAAAAGCGAGTCTTTAGTTTTTCTGCCCAGCAAGAGCGGAAGGCTCGACTAGCGGAAGGGTGGTGCTTCGGGGTGGCGAGGGTCGACGCGACTGCAAGAGCGGAAGACTCGACTGAGACGAGGGGAGTGGATGGCACCTCGGGGTCGCGTTAATGGCGACGGAGGAGGAGCACGGCGGCTGAGATGGGGAAGAAGGCGGCACTGGGTTGCAGGCGGAGGCGATAGGGTTCTTCGGTGGTGGGTTCGACTGCAGGAGGCGAAGCTCCGGCAATGGAGGGAAAAGGCGAGCGGCAGGACTTCAATGGTGGGGCGTCGAGAGGAAGACGAGGCGAGCGGAGGAGGTGGAGTGCGGCATGGGTTCTGTGGTCGTTGGGAGACAGAGGAAGAGTGAGCGGGAGATGGAGGAAGAGAGAGAGAGAGAGAGCGGGAGATTGGGAACTTAACACAGCAAGTGAAACAAGATTACAAGTTCAAGCTCTTAAATTGGGAATAATGACAAAGACTAACACACTCATTAATCTCCGTCAATCTCACTCAAAATTTCAAATCATTCTCTAATTTGCTTAAGTAATGAAATGAGAGAGCAAAAATCAAAGGAAAATAATATATATATAAGGAAAATTAGTACACTAGTAGATAGAGGTGGATGGGTTTTAAGCCTAATAAATGTGTCAGCAAAATAAGTGAACTCACAGTAGTCACAAAGTTTTCAAGGCGACGTACCAGGTGGTTCCCAAGGGCGAGGGGTTTGCAGTGAAGATGAGCTTCGAGTACGAGAAGGCGTGCGAGGAGGTGCCGGAGGCTGACACAGTGAAGGAGGTGACTGAACAAACCCTCAAGGAGTTGGATGCTTATATATGCGCCTAAAGAACTAAGATGTAAGAACTAAGAAGAGGGGATTATAAGGTTTGAGGTCAAATGAATAAGTGATGCATCTAGGTTTTACGTAATGGGATGTTTCATGTTTGGAGTTCGACGGGGAGACGAATGGAGGGAGGCGAGGTCGGAGATAGTTGGGCCCCAAATGACACTCGCTTTTTGAAAAAGCGAGTGTGGGATAAATCCCCTCCCTTTTTCAGAAAGCGAGTGTTGATGGGCAAAAAAAGTCAAGACTCGCTTTTTGAAAAAGTGAGTGTGGGATAAATCCCCTCGCTTTTTCAGAAAGCAAGTCTTGAGATGACGAAAATCAGCATCTCGAGACTCGCTTTTTGAAAAAGCGAGGGGAATAATCCTAGACTCGCTTTTTCAAAAAGCGAGTGGGTCGTTTAGGGAAGAAAAAAAAGTAGGGCAGTTTGGGAAAAACTTTCAAAAAGAGGGTCATTTTGGGAAAAAATTCTAATTTGGTAGATAGTTTATAATAGGCTAAAATTGGAAGAAAAAAAAAACCTTAAACTATCCCTGTATGTAGAAAACCTCACTCCCCTTTTTAATGCAGAAAACCGCACTCTACTGTGGTTGCGAAAAACCACACCATGACTGAGTTAGGATTCTGTTAGTTTTCGGTCACGTGTAATGCACGTGACTTACAAAATTACTAAATTACCCCCGATGTTTCTTCTTCCCTTCTTCTTTTGTTCCTCCTTTATTCAGAACCCATTCTTTCTGAAACATAGTAGAGGGATTCAGGCTAAAATTGAGGGCTACGAGGTTTCTGGGACTGTTGAGGTTAGTTTAGGATTTTTTATTATTTTTTAATAGCTTGAACGAGTGTCTGTGACATCTTGGATAAAAGTCTGAAGTTTTTTCCCCCGCCCCATACAATGTTAATCTTTCTTTCATACCCTTTCAGTATGTAGGTTGGTGGTCTCCAACAATTATAAGAGGTGATGATCGTGAAGCAATCCATATTCCTAATCATAAATTTACTGTCATTGTTATAAGGAATCTTACCCAGAAGACTCATTGGCGTATTAAGACTCATCTTGTCATCATCCACTTGGATGTTAATAAAATTAGTGTGAGTAATAAAAAAAGTTGTGTTAAATTGATTTAACTTTGTGTATATTTGTTGGCTTTTATCCGTTGATTACTAAGTATTCGCTCTCTATTTGTATCCTTAGACAAAATATTGTGGCAGATATGAGGAAAGTTATATAAAAAAATCCTCAAATAGAACAGCAGAGGCTTCACCAAAGAGTGTTTTTGGAGAATATCAATCCTGAAAATCAAGCTCTTCTGGTAAATATATGTTATGTCTAAGTTCTAACATTTTCATACAGTAAGTTTAATACTTACTTCAACAAGGCTACATTCATTAGAAAGAGGCAATCGAGATGTTTTTTGAGTATGCTCTCTTACGCTACATGATGCATGTGCCATGGCAAATTTGTTATCAAAATTCTTGCGTGTCCAGCCTCTGTCAAAGTCAGAATGTCATGTATTGAATCCCCACAAATTCATATCTTTGTACATACCTGTCTATATTGATTTAGGAATCAAAATGGTTGGGGAAGAACTGTTTTCTTCATTGTGGCAGATTATGCATCCGGTAGTTTACACATCCACTTTGGCTGTCCGGCTTATACCACTTCCATACCGGTAAAAACCTTAGAAAGAATTCTTCTCTAACTTTTACTTTCCGAACAGCATTTTTAATGTCATAAAGTAGAGGAAATGATCTCTCCTATTGTCCTATTGCTCTCCTGGTCATCAATGTCAACCTTGCCCTTGTCCTTGCTGATATGCTATAGTTGTGTTTCATATAGTTCCTATGTATTTCATTTCTTTGTTGGGAATGTATGCTTTCGAAAGTATAATCTACTTATGGCTGTCGGGAGTATAACCATCCAGATTTCCGTCACATTTACCTTTTCACTTAATCAATCTTGTTTCTCAATGCCACCTCTCCCTCTACTATGACAGCTGCAAAAGCAGTGGTTACCCACACAAGGTATGACACTTCTGAAAGAATGGGTTCTGAATAAAGGAGGAAGAAAAGAAGAAGGGAAGAAGAAACATCGCGGGGGGGGGGGGGGGGTAGTTTCGTAATTTTGTAAGTCACGTGCATTGCACGTGACCGAAAACTAACAGAACCCTAACTCAGTCATGGTGTGGTTTTTCGCAACCAAAGTACAGTGCGGTTTTCTGCATAAAAAAAGAAAAGTGAGGTTTTTTACATATAGGAAATAGTTTAAGGTTTTTTTTTTTTTTTTTTTTTTTTCCAATTTTAGCCTTTATAATATGCTAGTAACTGGTTATAGTAATCTCAATTGTTTTTGTTGAAACTATGTCTATGATGTGTGATTGTTTAATTTAGTTATGGTTATGTACTTTTAGTTTTGCATAATTACATTCAATGATATGGAAGATTTCAAATTTTGGTGTAAACATGGATTTTTAGTATTAGGTACATCAAATTTGTGTTGTATACCAACCACATACTCTGGGCACATCTTATCCAACATGTACATGGCACCCCAACATTCACCATCGTACATAAATTCTCAGTCCTGGTTCTCTATTAATAAACAGACCCAAGATGGGGACGACTAACCCAAGTGGACCTACTAGTGATGATTCGGGAGGATGATTATTCATATTGGGAAACCGAATCAGAGTTGGAGGAAGTGATACATGATACTCCTCAGATTGGTAATTTGCCTGACGTTGTTCCTACCAGTGAAGACTCAGAGGATGATGATTCTGACTGGGAAACCGAATCTTAGCTTCAATTTTCAATTTTATGTCGGACGTTGAAATATTCAATCTTGCTAAAACTTGTGGACTGACGGTTAACGATATTGACCAAAATGCGCTTCTCCTTAACAAGATTAGAGGTTGGGAGCTAGAATGCGAGAAACTTGGCTCACCCAGTGAGGCAAACACGGAATGTATCTCTGCTCCTGTTATTAATGATGGTTCTTAGCAAGTGTTGAGGAGTACTGCAGCAGTATTGGGTCCGGAAGGAAAGTTCGCCGAGGTCAGCCAGGTCGAGAAGTACGAAGAGGAGATGGTAGTGATTGGTATGGCACTAGTATGAGAACAGTGTTTGCAATGCCCACCCTCCAGAGACATGTTGGACTGACCTCAAAGGTTTCGATTGTACTCCGTCTAATGTTTCCTGTCTTGCTTGTGTTTCCACCCTCCTATGTTAATTGGAGGTTCGATGTGTTATTTATTGTACTGTTTTCTTTTCTTTGAATTTTGCCCGGTGCTCTGGATTGTTTTATTAACTTCTTAGTAATGAAACAAGGTGGCTATATACCACCTTTTCCCTAAAAAAAACAAAAAAACAAAAAAACAAAAAAACAAAAAAACAAAAAAACATAACACTAGCATCTGACAGTTTAGAACCTTGACAAAAACTATCAAACAAACTTGAAGAGTCCACAGATGATGGAAATTAGTATACATTTAAAACACTTATTTTATTATTTACTATCAACATTCTCTTGTGGCCCAATGGTTAAAGTTTTGGGCCCACATAAGGTTGGAGGATCAATTCTTCTCTTCCACGTAAGTATATTTTATATATATATATATATATATATATATATATATATATATATATATATATATGACTGGGCCAGGCCTTAGGGGCCTTAGGGGTCTCTTAAAAAGAAAATTTTTTTACTGGTTTTAAATATATAAAAAAGGTTTCTTCTCTTACTAGTCTTTTTTTCAGTAAAGAATAAATTAATGAAATGTTTTAATGGAAGTAAATGGTCCTTTATGGTGAAAATAAGTCCAATTTTTATGGCAAAATTCAGTAAAACGTTTTCTTCTTTTGGTTATGAATAGATGATTTCTGCCAGATAGAAAAAATGCAGAGAAAAGTATATTCTTACTCTCTTCTCAAATATTTTTCCAATTATTGAGCAATTTTTTCATTGAGTGGTGCAAGATTGGTACGTGTTGCTACTGGAGTATCAGGAAACACTGTAAACAGAAGCTCGTTGTATCCTGGGAGAAGTATTTGGTGATCAACGATTCATCTCTAGAATCGACCAAATAGCTTCTTAAACAAAGTGCAATTCACGCCTCGAGCCATCCTCACACTTTCTTCTTGGTGCAATCAAAGTCGATCGATCAATCCATTCCAGAACCGAGCGGTGCTATTAGAAGGTTTACTTGGGCATTCAAGTCTACTAATTATTTTCTCAACAACACATCTTCTCGTTCCGTTTATTTATTTATTTTGTTCTCAACTTGATTGTGTATATTAGTGTTAGAATACAAGTTCAATTTTTCTAAACTCTTCTACAACTTCGAAGTTTTAGCTTAGTGGCAGAAACTTTCAAATGGTATCAGAGCAACCAAGGTTCGAATCTCACTAGCTATGCAATTTAAATGCTGGTTTTTTTAAAAAAATACCACTGCATATTGTCCATATCACAGCCCACAGTTTGTTGGACATTTAACTCGTTTCTTTGGCCCATAAAAAAATTGGCTCTCGACCTGAGGGAGCATGTTAGAATACAAGTACAATTTTTCTCAACCCTTCTACAACTTCGAAGTTTTAGCATAGTGGCTGGGACTTTCACAATTAGTATCAGGCAACATTGTAAACAAAAGCTCATTGTATCCTGGGGGGAGTATTTGGTGATCAACGATTCATCTCCAGAATCGGCCAAATAGCTTCTTAAAGAAAGTGCAATTCACGCCTCAAGTCATCCTCACTCTTCTTCCTGGTGCAGTCAAAATCGATTGATCAATCCATTCCAGAATCGTGCGGTGCTATCAGAAGGTTTACTTGGGCATTTAGGTCTACTAATTATTGTCTCAACAACACATCTTCTCGTTCCATTTTATTTTTATTTTTTTCTCAACTTGATTGTGTATATAGTGTTAGAATACAAGTTCAATTTTCCTAAACCCTTCCACAACTTCGAAGTTTTAGCTTAGTGGAAGAAACTTTCACATGGTATCAGAGCAACCAAGGTTTGAATCCCACTAGCTACACAATTTAAATGCGGTTTTAAAAAAAAAATACTACTGCGTGTTGTCCATATCACGGCCCACAATTTGGACATTTAACTCGTTTCTTTGGTGCATAAAAAATTGGCTCTCGACCTGAGGGAGCGTGTTAGAATACAAGTGCAATTTTTCTCAACCCTTCTACAACTTCAAAGTTTTAGCATAGTGACTGGGACTTTCACAATTAGGATGTTAGATTACTTTTATGAGTCTTAATTAATGTTTATTATCCCAAAAGAAAAGGCATACATTTTCTTCATGTAATAGATTCTTGACCTGAGGGTGGGTGTTAGATTACAAGTGCAATTTTTCTCAACCCTTCTACAACTTCAAAGTTTTAGCATAGTGACTGGGACTTTCACAATTAGTATCATGCAACACTGTAAACAGAAGCTCGTTGTATTCTGGGGGAAGTATTTGATGATCAACTTTTCATCTCCAGAATCGGCCAAATATCTTCTTAAAGAAAGTGCAGTTCACGCCTCGAGTCATCCTCACACTTTCGTCCTGGTGTAGTCAAAATCGATCGATCAATCCATTCCAGAATCGTGCGGTGCTATCAAAAGGTTTACTTGGGCATTAAGGTCTACCAATTATTTTCTCAACAACACATCTTCTCGTTCCGTTTTTATTTTTATTTTTTTTCTCAACTTGATTGTGTATATTAGTGTTAGAATACAAGTTCAATTTTCCTAAACTCTTCTACAACTTCGAAGTTTTAGCTTAGTGGCAGAAACTTTCACATGGTATCAGAGCAACCAAGGTTCGAATCCCACTGGCTACACAATTTAAATGTGGGTTTTTAAAAAATTACTATTGCGTATTGTCCATATCATGACCCACACTTTTTTGGACATTTAACTCGTTTCTTTGGCGCATAAAAAATGGGCTTTCGACTTGAGGGAGTGTGTTAGAATACAAGTGCAATTTTTCTCAACTCTTCTACAACTTCGAAGTTTTAGCATAGTGACTGAGACTTTCACAATTAGGATGTTAGATTACTTTTACAAGTCTTAATTAATGTTTATTATCCCAAAAGAAAAGGCATACATTTTCTTCATGTAATAAATTCTGAATGCCACAAATGTGTATCAACTACTAGTCTTCAAATAGTGTTTAATTAAATTAGGCGAATATAGTATGATTGTTGATAAGGGTATAACAATTGTGTATTAAATACGAAAATCATACATAAAGATGCAAACAAAAAATAATGTGATCCACATTCAATTTCATATATCTATTTTGACAAAATGGATATCCAGCATATATTTAAACAAATATGAGAAGTTCTCTTCAATATTGTATGCCTTTTCTCGTATGGCTATCTATTCAAACGTACCGGATGGTGGAGAATCAAGACTGCAACCTAGAATTTCTAGATCTCTATAAATATCAATTGTGGCCTCCTTGAGGGGAGAGTAATTCATATGAGAGTAATCCATTTTAAACATTAGATTATCTTCTAATAAGACTTGAGAACTAGATAGATTCTTGATGAGAGAGTATTGTAACATCTTGTAACGTCTCTAGTTAAATAATATCTCTATTATTTCTTCTCCAGATTAGGTTTGCCGAACATAAATAAATTGTGTGTGTGTTATTGTGTTTGGGGTGATCTACATTCTTCCTTGGTTGTTCATCGTGATTGGTTGTTGCCTTTTTATTATTTTTGTTGCATCTGAATTGCGGTCTTTCTATAGAAACTGCTAATTAAAGCAACAGACTTAGCTTTCAGGCATGACAATTGACAAGTTCACGTGTTCATAGTATCCTCTATCATCAATTTGGAACTAATAATTGTTTTCACTAAAAATAAAATTTTAAGTTTCTTGATTCAGATTGCTAATTCCCCAAAACTTGTTATTTCGGTATTTTCTATATAATTTATAAATAATGAATACCAGTCTAATCACATAATGTGCATGTTGAAGAATTTACCAAAACTCGTAGTGCTAATTGCGGTAACACACCACAAGCAATAGAAACTCCCAAGACTTAGATGAACCAAGAACAAGGTACCACAATATATGCAAGATCTCACAAGAACACAATCAATATGCAGAGATAACCAATACTTCTTATTCCCCAAAAATACAAAGAATACAAAAGAGATTATAACTCTCAATCTCTCTCTCTCTCTCACCTGTGAAACACTCGGCACAATCCCTTCTTGAAGTGGAACAATGATAACAGCTCACATCTTGATCACACAAATTGATTGATTGGATCCACACAAACTCTAGAGTCTACAGCCATATATATAATCCCCAAGTAAACCCTAAAAGATAAATACAAATTCAGCTATTGGGCTTCAACTTGTCAGCCCAAAAACAATCAGCGCCGAAGTCGGTCGACCGCACCCACAAGGTCAGTCAACCGTAACGTGTAAGTCCAGACCCGAGACCTGACTGTTCGACTGCACGGTCGACCGTCCCCTCCTTTGTTGGACCTGTGCACTCAAAGAACTCTCAGCAGATTGGGTCGGTCGACCGCACCCCCGGTCGGTCGACCGCAACTCTCCAGACTGCACTCTTCTACCCGCTGTTTTTCTTCTCTTGCTTCTTTGTCTCCTCCTCTTCTTCTCCAACTTTAAGTACTCAGTGCCTACATGCATTTGATGCCAAAACCCTAATAGTGCATATGCTCAAACTTTCAAGCTAGATGATTAGAGATTAAATACTTACAAGCCCTTCTCTAGAACTGAATTCCAACGACTCCCCACAGTTGTCAACCTTTGTATCATAAAATATTGTTGATGTAAACATAGACCTAGAGAATTTTTCAAGAATGTTAAAAGATTAAGTTTACCAAAAAGTAGTGTTAATTAAGTTAGAAACTAAAACTAGTGATTGGTTTGATGATTTTTTAAGAAATTAAATAAGTTAACAGTCCCAATTAAAATATCAAGCATAGAATCAATGATAATACTTAAGCATTCTTAGCAAGTAGGATATTCAATAATGATTTGTATACTATTTGGTAAGTAGAAGACACAAGCTTAATATTTGTGGACGACATAAATTTCAGATAAAATTCTAAAGATGATAGGCAGTACCACAAGTAATGAAGGAATGGAAAGAAATTACCGGGGTTTGATAAAAATGTCGCCGCCACGAATGGAGAAGAAGAGGATGCTAATCGTCAAAGTCAAGGGGGTTGTAATCCTCCATAGCTCATTCTCTTGATGTGAGGATTATGGTTTAGGGTTTGAATGAAGATTTGGGGATTAGAGTTAGGGTTTGAATGAAGATTTGGAAGGTGGGGGCTGTTAGGGATGTTTGAGTGGTGAGGGACGAGGGCCAGGGGGTTCAGGGGTGTTACAGGGGGTGGATCTGGTGTCCGGTTAGGGGAGTCAGGGTGGGCGGGGGTAGTCAGGGAGAAGAGAGAGGGAGCGGGTGAGAGCTGTAGGGCTTCAGGAATAAGGGGAAAGAGGAAGGGGAAGGTCGGCGGTGTATAGGGAGGGCGATGGGTGTATAGTCTCGGATTTCTCGCAAACCCTAATATTATCTCAATGTCTCACACATAAGAGAGAAATGAGGAGCAAAACTCAACACACAAATTTTTTAATTAATCAATTGCATTCATTTTCATTAGTTTAAAGGTCTATATATATGCTCAAAACGAATTTCTAAACAAATCTTTAAAATATCCCAATGTACAGAAAAGAAAGGGTGCAAATAGCAAAACTACTCCATCTGGCTAAATAGTCATCCAAATGCCAAAAAAAACTAAAAGTGCTGATATAAAAATAACTAGACTAATAAAATAGTCATCCCAGACGATGCTTGCGCTGATAGAAGAACCCAAAATATTTCAAACTGATGTCCTCATCATTCTTTCCAGGTGGGAGAGAGCTCGACCCAGTCGAGTCAAAACCAGTACTCCTGTCATAGTATTCCAAAAGGTCTGAATCCAAGCGCTAGAGGTCCTCACGATCAATCCAAGTATCCTCCGACTCCGGCTTGTTCTTCCATCGCACCAAATACCTGTGAATACCAGCATCTCTAGTAGAGATTATTTGATCATATAAAATATTATCCAATTTTTTGTCAGTAGGTAAGTAGTGTCAGGTAAAGGGGGAATTGTGGAAGTCTCACAAGTAGGTTGCAGGGTAGGCTCATCTATAAGAGAATTTCTAGGGTTAAATTATGGGCCTTCATAGGGTACTAAATCCTCTATATTAAAAGTCTTACTTATGTCAAAACCTTCAGGAGGGTTAATAGGTATTATCATTGATTTTATGCAAAATTTTAAATGGACCAGCAACACATGCATTCAATTTCTTAATGGATCCATCTGAAAATCGTTCCGGACGAATCTGAACCGTCACCTCGTCATCAACAACAAAAGGTTTTAATTTCCTTCTAGTATCTGCCCTTAACTTGTAGTTAAAATTATTATCATTAATTCTCTTGAAAATTTCTTTATGCAAATCATGAATGTGAGATGCGAATGTGGATACAGACTCTGAGACTCTATAATGTTCTAACATGGGGACAAGATCTATGGGCTGCCTAGGACGATAACCATGCACAACTTCATATGGACTCATAAAAGGACAAAGTACACAACAAGAAACTTTCCCATAAAAGGACAAAGTACTTGTTTCATGATTCTCATAAACGTGCTCGAAACATTCTTCATTTCAAACCGCATAACCATCCATTTGTACAGTTCATCCTTCATCTTGAAGGTGGTCTTCCATTCATCACCAAGACAAACACGTATTTGGTGATAGCCACTACTAAGGTCAATCTTGAAAAAGATTGTGGCACCAAACGTCATGTCCAACATGTCATCCAAACGAAGAATGGAAAAATGGCACTTCACCGTGATTTTGTTTATGACACGACTGTCCACACATATACGTTTGGTTACATCTTTCTTTGGCATTAAAAGAGCAGGGACTGCACAAAGACTTAAGCTTTCTCTAATGATGCTCATTGCTAATAACTCGTCAACTTGCCTTTTCAACTCCGCATGTTCCATCAAATTCATCCGATAGTGTGGCAAGTTAAGAAGAATCGCTCCCAGAACCAGATCAATAGCGTGTTAGATGTCACGGGGGTAACTGGTTAGGGAGCTCAGTATGAAACAAATTTGCAAATTCCTGAAGAAAATCGGTGACTTGAGAAGATATGGGTGACTCATGCCCTTTATGGACATCTCTCGTTGTGAGTAAGAGAACGGTCGTCCCTCTGTCAATTTCTTTTGTGAGTTCTTTTTCACCCATATAAACTAATTCCTTACCCTTTCTCGAGGGAGTTGGTGTTGTTACAGACGAACTAGTTTGTGGTTTTACGGGCATGAGCTTTATCTTTAACCTGTTGTGCTGGAACATACATTGGTTGGATTGACCATAAATTGTCACATCGTGGTCATATAGCCAAGGTCTCCCTAAAATTACTTGACTCACATCCATTTTGAGCACTTCACACCAAATTTGTTTCTTGTAGGCTTTGAATTCTACATGGACCAAACAGTGCTGTGTTACTTGGAAAGTCGTTGTATCAATCCAAGATACTTAGTACGGGTGTGGGTGGGGTTCAGCTTTAAGTCCGGTCTTTAAGTCCGGTGTTGGCTAGGACTGCTGAAGAGACAACGTTGATGTTGCTCCCATTGTTAACAATCACCTTATAGTTTTTGTCACCTATTGTCATGAAAATGTGAAATATAACAGTGCACTTCCAATCATTTTCTTCTCTTGGTCGGGACAAAACACATCTGACACATTTAAAGGAGGTGATTGGATCGACAGAATACAGTCGAGATACTGGTCATCCTCTTCCTCTCCGAAGTCATCACTTTTATTAGGTTCATAGGAAAACTCATTGTCGAAATAATCAGCAATGACAGTGGAACATTCTATGATGTTGATTCTACTGGAGCTGAGACAGTTGCCAGCAACATGGCCGTATCCCTTGCATTTATAGTACTTAGTGAGAGGATCAATGTTAAATAGTCTCTTTCAGTGTTCTTACCCTTATTGTCATTTCTAGGTGGATAGAGATTTGAAGTAGGCTTGCTTGGGTAAGACTTGTTGGGATACTGAGAAGAGGTGTCACGCCCCGCTTCCAAAAAGAGAACACAAAATACAAATACGTGACTAAGCCCAGCGAATGATTTTCATTATCCATAAGCTGTTCAGGAATCTTTACAACATTTCACAAGAATAATCAGAGTCGGAAGCAAAAGTATCAACCAATCATGCACATATGAACTAAAATACCAACAAGAATACTTGAAACCAAAATATATATATCTCAAATAGTCATGATCTGAATAAGTCAAAATCCTGGGTCACATTGCCCAAATACAAAATAATTTCAAGTACAAGAATACAATATTGTTCAAGCAAGCTACAAGAAATAAGAATAATAATATCCAGCACTAATACTTCATGTCACAAATACCGTTTAGAACCTGTTCTCCAAAATCGGCAATTTAACAATTGCAGGAAAGAGGAAAAGAGAAAACAAGTACCTTTCAATTGCAAGTTAAGGGCCGCCTGTAATGCAGGATACAAGTACATGGGAAAACTAACTAGTAGCATGGAATAAGCATGATATCAAAGTAAACAACTAGCATGGCAAGGTGATCAAGTGTAAATGGCATGGATCAAATGTAAAGTAAACAAGTATCATGTAAACAAGCATTAAGTATCAAGTATCATTTAATCATGTATCAAATATCGTGTTTCAAGTCTCATGTATCATATAGTCAAGTGTCGAGTAAGCATGTATCATGTTCAAGTATCAAGTTAAAGTATCATGTATCAAGTCTTGTAGTGATTACTATCTAGGTAGCACTTCATGCATCCCACACCGCATGGTTGCTACAACAAACAGTTTCGCTTTAGATTTCATAGTGAACCATAGAGGGCAGTGTACTCAGGGACAAGTCAAGTAATCGAGCTCCAAGCTCCAAGTATCATGTATCATGTATCATGTAATCACGTGTCAAGTTGTGCAAGTGCCAAGTAATGTGTCTTGCGTGCAAGTGTCAAGTAATCACGTATCAAGTATCATGTCTCAAGTCATCACGTAAGATCAGTGGATCCCCTTCCGAGAACACGTTTCTAAATTATCCACTATTAGATCTTTCCCTTAAACTCCGGCTTGATTATTTATTATTATTGTCAAACAAGCATGTAGATGTGCACAATATATCAAGAATAACATGACATGATCATGTGTCAAGTTCAAGTTGCAAGATAAACATGTACGAGTGAAAGATAACTCATAAAAGAATAAAAGAACCACATCTCTAGTTTAGGACAGCAAGACCACACTGTAGTAAAACTGAAATTTCTGGTGTTACAAACATGAATATCTAAATCCGTCAAAACGTCTAGAAAATAGACTTCCAACCGAATCCAGCGAGCATAAATAAGTCATATAGTATTTTACAAAATCATAACTCAAAACTGATTTGAATCCATAAAATAGGTTCAGCCAGAAATCAGTAAATCGAATTCATAGTCAGGAAAACAGCATCAAAACATCTCAAATAAATTCAGAAAAAATCTGGGGTAATCCCCTACATTTCTAGTATCAAAATATAAAGTTTCATAATGTTCCAGTAAAATTAGTTCAGTCAACAAAAATCGGAAACCTCAAAAAACATAGTTTGGCAAATATGGAATCCCAACACCGCTATACGGAAACTGAAATATTTCGCAAACCATGAAACAAAATCCAAATCCGCCAAAGGGAGATGAAAATAGACAAAATAAGCTAACTTTCATATTTTATAAATATTTTTCATACAGGAAAAAGAATTAGGGTGAAAATACAAATCTTTACAGAACAGCGAGCAAAATCCAGCAAGTATAATCTTTATAAACAAGCATGAAACGGCATATAAAACTTATCAACAAAATCCACCAAAATTCTGGGTAATCCCTAAATAGGTATAGAAAAACTGAACAAAATTTTAGATCAAAATAACATGTTTAGAACTAGTATCAAAATAATTTAATCATCAAAATCATCAAGAAACGAAATTTGGAAACGAATTACACCTCTGTAGTAAAACAGTCATATATCACACATACGAAAACGAAATCAATCAAGGTCAAAGGGGTTGGAAAGAAGATGAATTTCTCTACAAATCATTTTTTATACTGAAATTAAGATACTGAACTTAATATGGTCTAAATTACTGATCAAGACAGATTATCGACAAAATACAGAATTTCCTCAAAAATCAAAATCAACATAGATCCAACGAAACTTTATCCAAACACAACCAAACATGAAATCGAGTCTACCAAGTATCCAAACATCATGAAATAGGGTATACAACATGTCCATAACAAGTATCTCACATGGATCTCACAAGCACACGAGTTCTCATAATTGATTCACATAAACATCATATCAAGAACGGGCAAAACCTAGGTTGTTTCCTCTCAAATTTTGTGTCATGGGGCAACTATGGTCAAAACACTATAGCGACAATACTCATCAAACATACATCACACACGAGTTGTCTCTAGAACCCAACTACACTACAAGCGGTATTTATGACTTGTATCATACAAAAGAATTGAGTACAAGTTACTTGCCTTAACCGATGACAAACCCGACGAAAATCAAGAATAAGAATAATAGAAACGAATTCCTGGGCCACGAACAACGAATACCAACGAACCACGAACGAGAACGCGAATACACCAAAACCCACGAGCCAACAAACGAAGCAAGAACACACAAAAACCCACGAACACCAAGACACAAAAGCAACCCGAACAACTCTCGAACGAATGCACGAACTTAATAAGACCGACACGCACTCTGAGGGAGGAAGAGACGGTGGAGAGGCGAGCCGCTGCAGTCACTGTTGACTGCAGCGAGGGACAGGTGGGGTTCGGATGAGGCCGAAAATGCAAGATGGTCGGGGAGAGGGCACACGATCAGGAGATAGGGAGAACCGAGGGGAAAACTGGGTGATGGCTAGGTAGGAGTATTCAACTGCATGGGGGGTGGATAGTTAATATATATGAAGGGATTAGGGTTTGGTAGCATAGGGGGGCAGCACAACATATGGTTATCGGGTGGGGCATGCAGCTAACGGGTTTGGGGTGTATTTGGTTTCGGTAGGGTAAATCAGGTAAGATTTGGGGGGGGGGGGGAGATTATATATGCTGGTGGGATTTATGATAGGTGGGGTTTATTTTGCGCAATTAATGGGTGTACAGTGTATTAGAGTGGGTAAAAGAACTGATGGATATGATAGGAAACAAAACAGGGCATTGTGTAGGTTACAGGTGATAAATATGGGTAATAATTGTTATAGGGTTAGGGTGTTTTTAGTGAATTGGATTTATATTAGGCATTGGTTTACAAATGGGTTTTAGGGCTCAAAGAATAGGACATGACAATAATAAATAAAAATAAAATATATATATAGGAAATCAGAATTAATGGCCCGAACAAACGGAACGAAACAAAAGACAGACGACAAATCAAGAACTCAAATAAAAAGAAGACAAAATAATAATATGAAAATATATATTGAAACAAAAATCCAATATACGGTCCAAAAGAAATACAAGAGGAATACAAAGAGAGAAAATACACCAAAACGAAAAAAAATACACCCATAATACACAAAATGAGAAACAAGGGTTACAGTCCTACCCACCTAACACGAAGAATTTCGTCCTCGAAATTCAAACATGAAAATTCATAGGGTAACCCCAAAACATCCAAAAAGAACAAAACAAAAACTACTCAAACAAATGAGGAAACTTCTGCTGAATCTCCTCCTCCAGCTCCCAAGTCGACTCACCGGGAGAGTGAGGATTCCAAACAATACGAAGCAATTTGATGACCTTGTTTTTAAGCACTTTCTCTCGTCGATCCACAATAGCAACTGGCGAAATCTCACAAGTCAAATCCGGCCGAACGGTCAACTCAGAATAGTCGATCACGTGGTTCTCATCTCGGATATATCTCCTGAGTTGTGAGACATAGAAAACGTCGTGCACTCCTGATAATGCTGGTGGCAATACAAGACGATAGGTCACCTTGCCTACTCGCTCCAAAATCTCAGACGGTCCAATAAACCTAGGGATAAGCTTGCCCCCACCACCGAACTGAATGACACCGCGCCACGGTGATACCTTTAGGAAAACATGGTCACCAACACCAAACTCCAAAGCTCTCCGATGGACATCAGCCCATCGCTTCTGCCTATCCAGAGCTGCCTGCAAGTGCTTCCTGATCTGAACCACAATATCAACTGTCTTGGTGATCAACTCTGGATGCAACAACTTCCTCTCACCAATGTCATCCCAGCACATTGGCGATCTGCACTTCTGCCCACAGAGTGCCTCGAACGGAGCAGCTTTAATACTGGCTTGAAAGCTGTTATTGTACGAGAACTCTACGAGATGCAAATGGTCCTCCCATGATCCACCAAACTGAAGCATACAGGACCTCAACATGTCCTCAAGAATCTGAATAGTCCGCTCTGACTGTCCATCAGTATGGGGATGAAAAGTTGTACTGTACTTTAATTTACTCCCCAAACTGTTCTGAAGACTTTCTCAGAACTGAGATCTGAATCTCGTATCCCTGTCAGATATAATATTGACTGAAATCCCATAAATTCTGACAATCTCTTGCAAATACCTCTCAGCTAGGCTCTCAGTAAACTGCCCGACACGAAAAGGAATGAAGTGAGCACTCTTTGTCAAACGGTCGACAATCACCCAAATAGCATTATGACCCTTAGGACTTTTTGGCAAAGCAGTCACAAAATGCATAATGATATGTTCCCACTTCCACTTTAGAATAGGAAGCGGTTGAAGAAGTCTAGCGGTTCTCTGATACTCTGCCTTAACCTGCTGGCAGATCAAACACTGAGCAACAAACTGAGCTACAACCCTTTTCATACCCTGCCGCCATAAATGAAGCTTCAAATCCCGATACATCTTAGTACCGCCAGGATGGATAGAATACGAAGACTGATGGGCTTCCTCAAGCAACCTCTGACGAACTTCACCTTCCGGATGTCGACCCAAAACGAAGCGATCCATCAGAATGAATAACCATGTCCGTCCTAGATCCAGACTCAACCTCAGCTCGAAATCTCTGCAACTGTGCATCACTAGCCTGCACCTCTTTAATCTGATCAACAAGAGACGACTGCAACTGAAGCACCAAACAACTCCGATCAGAACTCAGCAAAAAAACCTCCCACTCCAACCTCCTCATCTGCTCAATCAGATCCCTCTACTGAGTCAAGAACATCACTGCCGGTCTCCTGCTCAAAGCATCTGGCACCAAGTTTACTTTACCAGGATGGTATTGCAAACTGATATCATAATCGGCCATAATCTCCAACCAATTCCTTTGCCTCATGTTTAACTCCTTCTGGGTGAAGAAGTACTTGAGACTTTTGTGGTCTATAAAGATCTCCACTCAGTCCCTAAGTAAATAATGTCTCCACAGCTTCAAAGCATAAATCACTGCCGCTAACTCCAAGTCATGAGTCAGATAGTTCTTCTCATGCGACCCCAACTACTTCGATGCATACGCAACGACTTGGCCTTTCTGCATCAAAAATGCTCTGAGACCCTTACCAGAAGCATCATAATTAATTACAAATCTGCCTGAACCATGGGGAATAGTCAACACAAGCGCTGACGTCAATTTGTTCTTCAACTCAATAAAAGCCACACTACACTCATCAGACCAAAAAAACTTCTGATCTTTCTCAGTCAACTTAGTCAACGGTCCTGCTATCTTCGAAAAATCTTGGACGAATTTTCGATAATAGCCAGCCAATCGAGAAAACTCCTGACTTCAGAAACTGACTTGGGAACAGGCCAACCCTTCACAGCCTCAACCTTGGAAGGATCCACAGAAATACCATTGCCAGAGATAATGTGCCCCAAGAATGAAACCCTGTCGAGCCAAAATTCGCACTTGCTAAGTTTCCCATAGAGCTAATTCTCTCTCAAAGTCTGCAGAACCACTCTAAGATGCTCAGCATGATCTTCCCGATTCCGAGAATACACCAAAATATCATTAATGAAGACCACCATAAATCTGTCCAAGAATTGAGAGAAGACCCGGTTCATAAGACTCATAAATACAGCCAGTGCGTTCGTAACTCCGAACGGCATCCCAAGATACTCATAGTGGCCATATCTGGTCTTGAAAGCAGTCTTCTGTACATCAGTCGCCTTCACTTTGACTTGATGGTACCCAGAACGAAGATCCAACTTTGAGAAAACAGCAGCCCCACTCAACTGGTCAAACAAATCATCGATCGTGGGCAACGGATATCAATTCTTCACAGTAACACTATTCAGTTCTCGATAATCCACACACAGTCGATGACTACCATCCTTCTTTTTGACAAAAAAGACTGGAGCACCCCAAGGCGAAGCACTGGGTCTGATAAAACCCAAATCAAGCAACTCCTAAATCTGCACCTTAAGCTCAGCTAACTTAACTGGTGCCATCCTGTAGGAACTCTTCGATATAGGTGTCGTACCCGGCTGAACTTCAATACCCAACTCCACATCCCTATCAGTGGGTAAGGCAGGCAACTTCTTTGGAAAAACATCCAGGAAATCCCGAACTACTAGAGGCGCAACCTTACAGCCTGAATGCAACTCCATCGCACAAATCTCCTGATCAATTGCAGCTTGGCCAAGGGAAGACTCCCCGGTATGGAACTCAATCTCTGCGTGATCTGGAATCCAGAACACAACTTTCTTGGCACAGCAATCAATAATGGCATGGGTTTAACCCAATCAATCCATACCTAGAATAACGTCGAACCCCAAATTTCCAATTACAATTAGATTGACTTTGAAATCTGTGCAACCAATAATTACGGGACACTGCCTGCACTCCCGGGAACAAATGACAAATCCACCTCCTGTCACAATGTTCCAAGCTTCTGACATGTTGCTACACTCCAACTGATGGCGAGCGACAAATCGAGAGGAAACAAAAGAATGGGTTTCCCTAGAATAAAAAAGAACATGAGCAGGGAAAAAGCAAACAAGGACAGCACCTAAGACAGAGACAAAAGATACAAAGAAAAGAATGGTTGAACAGGGTCAGGAAAAACAAAATGCAGAAAGAACAAACATAAAGAAATAAAACAAAGGAAATGAAGAAATAAAAGAGAACAACAAAATAACAAAACAAAAGATACCTGCAACCACACCCTTAGCTGACTTAGTATCTGCAGCAGTCAGGTTGAAAGCCTGACCTCTCCTGGCAGCAGCAGTCCTCTGACCGACAATCTGATGCTGTGGGGGAAGCAGTGGTTTAACTGGACCACAAGCTGCAACAACTGGCTGAACAGGACCCCTGGCTGGAGGAGCCAACTACGGGCAGTCCCGCATCGAATGGTCGGCAGCACCACATCCAAAACAGTGACGATTGGCACGTCAGCAATCCTTGCGCTCATGCCCTGGAAGATGGCAAAAGTCACAGAAACCAACTCTCGGAGGACCCGTAGAAGAGTAAGGAGCTACCCTGACCGGAGGGGCTGGAACAGGTCTCTGAATAGGCCCACCAGAAGACCTAGCAACTGAGTGCGAAACAGTCTGCTGAGAAGGAGCCAATCCACCACGAGCCTGCCCCTGAGCACTGGCTGCCTCAAGAGCCTCAGCATAGGTACGCAAGCGAAAAGAGACAAGCTGCACCATGATGTCTCGCTCAAGCCCCAAAATGAACCTACTAGCCCTATCCTCTTCGTTCGCCACAAGAATGGCTGCGAAGTGACTGAGTCTCGTAAATTCAGCTGCGTACTCGTCCACAGACCTGGAGCCCTGTTTCAAGAAAGTCTTATGTTACAACATTGCATGAATAATATGTAACAAAATTCCATTACTAAAAATAATGACCAACCTGTTTCAGGGCTAAGAATTGTTGCTCCATCTCCCCTCTAGTGCTGCTAGGAAAGAACTTCTCCAAGAAGCTCCTAGTGAAAGCGGCCCAAGTGATCGGTTGTTCGAGCCTTTCGGACTCGGACCTCTACCAGATATAAGCCAAGTCCACCAACTGGATGCTAACCACATCCACACGATCTGCATCTTCAACTCTAGCTGCCAAAAGCAATTGCTCTGTCCTAATCAACCACTATTTAGCCTCCAAAGGCATCTCAGTGCCTGAAAACCTATCGGGATGCAGCCTCATGAAGTCTGTAACTGTTCCCGGATGGGTAGGAAGAACATTCTGCTTAGGCGCAATGGGCAGAGGAACTCGAGCGGCTTCCAAAGCAGCCATCACCAAATCACTATGGTTCTGCTGCATATTAACCAAGCACTCAAGTACAACGGTGATAGCCTCAAGCTCGGGCTGATCACCCGGAACACGAGAAGAACCTCTACGAGCCATAGTCTGCACAAAACTAAAAATAGTTAGCATCCAGATCAATGTTGATAATAATAATTCATTTATGCATGCATGGTTGGTAAAATGTTGAGCAGATCCCAGTTCGAGCCAAGCTTGTCTAATATATTAGCCAAACCTGGTGCTCTGATACCACTAAAAACCTTGTCACGCCCCGCTTCCCAAAAGAGAATACAGAATACATATACGTGACTAAGCCCAGCGAATGATTTTCATCATCCATATGCTATTCAAGAATCATTACAACATTTCATAAGAATAATCAGAGTCGGAACCAAAAGTATCAACCAATCATGCACATATGAACCAAAATACCAACAAAAATACTTGAAACCAAAAAATATATATCTCAAATAGTCATGATCTGAATAAGTCAAAATCCTGGGTCACATTGCCCAAATACAAAATAATTTCAAGTACAAGAATACAATATTTTCAAGCAAGCTACAGGAAATAATAATAATAATATCCAGCACTAATACTTCATGTCACCAATACCATCTTGAACCTATTCTCCAAAATCGGCAATTTAACAATTGCAGGAAAGAGAAAAGGTGAAAACAAGTACCCTTCAATTGCAAGTTATAGGCCGCTTGTAATGCAAGATACAAGTACATGGGAAAACTAACTAGTAGCATGGAATAAGCATGATGTTAAAGTAAACAACTAGCATGGTAAGGTGATCAAGTGTAAATTGCATGGATCAAATGTAAAGTAAACAAGTATCATGTAAACAAGAATCAAGTATCAAATATCATGTAATCATGTATCAAATGTTGTGTTTCAAGTCTCATATATCAAGTCTCATGTATCATGTAGTCAAGTGTCAAGTAAGCATGTATCATGTTTAAGTATCAAGTTCAAGTATCATGTATCAAGTCTTGTAGTGATTACTATTTAGGTAGCACTTTATGCATCCCACACCGCATGTTTGCTACAACAAATAGTTTCGCTTTAGATTTCATAGTGGACCATAGAGGGCAGTGTACTCAGGGACAAGTCAAGTAATCGAGCTCCAAGCTCCAAGTATCATGTAATCACGTGTCAAGTTGTGCAAGTGGAAAGTAACGTGTCTTGCGTGCAAGTGTCGAGTAATCACATGTCAAGTATCATGTCTCAAATCATCACATAGGATCAGTGGATCCCCTTCCGAGTACACGTTTCTGAATTATCCACTATTTAGATCTTTCCCTTAAACCCCGTCTTTATTATTTATTATTATTGTCAAACAAGCTTGTAGATGTGCATAATATATCAAGAATAACATGGCATGATCATGTGACAAGTTCAAGTTGCAAGATAAACATGTACGAGTGCAAGATAACTCATGAAAGAATAAAAGAACCACATCTCTAGTTCAGGACAGCAAGACCACACTGTAGCAAAACTGAAATTCCCGATGTTACAAACATGAAAACCTGAATCCGTCGAAACTTCTAGAAAATAGACTTCCAACCAAATCCAGCGAGCATAAATAAGTCATATAGTATTTCACAAAATCATAACTCAAAACTGAGTTTAATCCAGAAAATAGGTTCAGCCAGAAATTAGTAAATCGAATTCACAATCAGGAAAACAGCATCAAAACATCTCAAATAAATTTAGGAAAAATCTGGGGTAATCTCTTACATTTCTAGTTTCAAAATATAAAGTTTCATAATGTTCCAGTAAAATTAGTTCAGTCAACAAAAATCGGAAACCTCAAAAAATGATAGTTTGGCAAATCTGGAATTCCCAACACTGCTGTACGAAAACTGAAATATCTCACAAACCATGAAACAAAATCCAAATACGCCAAAGGGAGATGAAAATTGAAAAAATAAGCTAACTTTCATATTTTATAAATATTTTTCATACAGGAAAAAGAATTAGGGTGAAAATACAAATCTTTACAGAACATCGAGCAAAATCTAGCAAGTATAGTCTTTACAAACAAGCATGAATCGGCATATAAAACTCATCAATAAAATCCACCAAAATTCTGGGTAATCCCTAAATAGGTATAAAGAAACTGAACAAAATTTCAGATCAAAATAACATGTTTAGAACTAGTATCAAAATAATTTAATCATCAAAATCATCAAGAAACAAAATCTGGAAATGAATTACACCTCTGTAGTAAAACAGTCATATATCACACATACGAAAATGAAATCAATCAAGGTTAGAGGGGTTGGAAAGAAGACGAATTTCTCTACAAATCATGTTTTATACTGAAATTAAGGTTAGAGGGATTAGGGTTTGGTAGCATAGGGGGGCAGCACAACATATGGTTATCGGGTGGGGCATGCAGCTAACGGGTTTGGGGTGTATTTGGTTTCGGTAGGGTAAATCAGGTAAGATTTGGGGGGGGGGAGATTATATATGCTGGTGGGATTTATGATAGGTGGGGTTTATTTTGCGCAATTAATGGGTGTACAGTGTATTAGAGTGGGTAAAAGAACTGATGGATATGATAGGAAACAAAACAGGGCATTGTGTAGGTTACAGGTGATAAATATGGGTAATAATTGTTATAGGGTTAGGGTGTTTTTAGTGAATTGGATTTATATTAGGCATTGGTTTACAAATGAGTTTTAGGGCTCAAAGAATAGGACATGACAATAATAAATAAAAATAAAATATATATATAGGAAATCAGAATTAATGGCCCGAACAAACGGAACGAAACAAAAGACAGACGACAAATCAAGAACTCAAATAAAAAGAAGACAAAATAATAATATGAAAATATATATTGAAACAAAAATCCAATATACGGTCCAAAAGAAATACAAGAGGAATACAAAGAGAGAAAATACACCAAAACGAAAAAAAATACACCCATAATACACAAAATGAGAAACAAGGGTTACAGTCCTACCCACCTAACACGAAGAATTTCGTCCTCGAAATTCAAACATGAAAATTCATAGGGTAACCCCAAAACATCCAAAAAGAACAAAACAAAAACTACTCAAACAAATGAGGAAACTTCTGCTGAATCTCCTCCTCCAGCTCCCAAGTCGACTCACCGGGAGAGTGAGGATTCCAAACAATACGAAGCAATTTGATGACCTTGTTTTTAAGCACTTTCTCTCGTCGATCCACAATAGCAACTGGCGAAATCTCACAAGTCAAATCCGGCCGAACGGTCAACTCAGAATAGTCGATCACGTGGTTCTCATCTCGGATATATCTCCTGAGTTGTGAGACATAGAAAACGTCGTGCACTCCTGATAATGCTGGTGGCAATACAAGACGATAGGTCACCTTGCCTACTCGCTCCAAAATCTCAGACGGTCCAATAAACCTAGGGATAAGCTTGCCCCCACCACCGAACTGAATGACACCGCGCCACGGTGATACCTTTAGGAAAACATGGTCACCAACACCAAACTCCAAAGCTCTCCGATGGACATCAGCCCATCGCTTCTGCCTATCCAGAGCTGCCTGCAAGTGCTTCCTGATCTGAACCACAATATCAACTGTCTTGGTGATCAACTCTGGATGCAACAACTTCCTCTCACCAATGTCATCCCAGCACATTGGCGATCTGCACTTCTGCCCACAGAGTGCCTCGAACGGAGCAGCTTTAATACTGGCTTGAAAGCTGTTATTGTACGAGAACTCTACGAGATGCAAATGGTCCTCCCATGATCCACCAAACTGAAGCATACAGGACCTCAACATGTCCTCAAGAATCTGAATAGTCCGCTCTGACTGTCCATCAGTATGGGGATGAAAAGTTGTACTGTACTTTAATTTACTCCCCAAACTGTTCTGAAGACTTTCTCAGAACTGAGATCTGAATCTCGTATCCCTGTCAGATATAATATTGACTGAAATCCCATAAATTCTGACAATCTCTTGCAAATACCTCTCAGCTAGGCTCTCAGTAAACTGCCCAACACGAAAAGGAATGAAGTGAGCACTCTTTGTCAAACGGTCGACAATCACCCAAATAGCATTATGACCCTTAGGACTTTTTGGCAAAGCAGTCACAAAATGCATAATGATATGTTCCCACTTCCACTTTAGAATAGGAAGCGGTTGAAGAAGTCTAGCGGTTCTCTGATACTCTGCCTTAACCTGCTGGCAGATCAAACACTGAGCAACAAACTGAGCTACAACCCTTTTCATACCCTGCCGCCATAAATGAAGCTTCAAATCCCGATACATCTTAGTACCGCCAGGATGGATAGAATACGAAGACTGATGGGCTTCCTCAAGCAACCTCTGACGAACTTCACCTTCCGGATGTCGACCCAAAACGAAGCGATCCATCAGAATGAATAACCATGTCCGTCCTAGATCCAGACTCAACCTCAGCTCGAAATCTCTGCAATTGTGCATCACTAGCCTGCACCTCTTTAATCTGATCAACAAGAGACGACTGCAACTGAAGCACCAAACAACTCCGATCAGAACTCAGCAAAAAAACCTCCCACTCCAACCTCCTCATCTGCTCAATCAGATCCCTCTACTGAGTCAAGAACATCACTGCCGGTCTCCTGCTCAAAGCATCTGGCACCAAGTTTACTTTACCAGGATGGTATTGCAAACTGATGTCATAATCGGCCATAATCTCCAACCAATTCCTTTGCCTCATGTTTAACTCCTTCTGGGTGAAGAAGTACTTGAGACTTTTGTGGTCTATAAAGATCTCCACTCAGTCCCTAAGTAAATAATGTCTCCACAGCTTCAAAGCATAAATCACTGCCGCAAACTCCAAGTCATGAGTCAGATAGTTCTTCTCATGCGACCCCAACTACTTCGATGCATACGCAACGACTTGGCCTTTCTGCATCAAAAATGCTCTGAGACCCTTACCAGAAGCATCATAATTAATTACAAATCTGCCTGAACCATGGGGAATAGTCAACACAAGCGCTGACGTCAATTTGTTCTTCAACTCAATAAAAGCCACACTACACTCATCAGACCAAAAAAACTTCTGATCTTTCTCAGTCAACTTAGTCAACGGTCCTGCTATCTTCGAAAAATCTTGGACGAATTTTCGATAATAGCCAGCCAATCGAGAAAACTCCTGACTTCAGAAACTGACTTGGGAACAGGCCAACCCTTCACAGCCTCAACCTTGGAAGGATCCACAGAAATACCATTGCCAGAGATAATGTGCCCCAAGAATGAAACCCTGTCGAGCCAAAATTCGCACTTGCTAAGTTTCCCATAGAGCTAATTCTCTCTCAAAGTCTGCAGAACCACTCTAAGATGCTCAGCATGATCTTCCCGATTCCGAGAATACACCAAAATATCATTAATGAAGACCACCATAAATCTGTCCAAGAATTGAGAGAAGACCCGGTTCATAAGACTCATAAATACAGCCAGTGCGTTCGTAACTCCGAACGGCATCCCAAGATACTCATAGTGGCCATATCTGGTCTTGAAAGCAGTCTTCTGTACATCAGTCGCCTTCACTTTGACTTGATGGTACCCAGAACGAAGATCCAACTTTGAGAAAACAGCAGCCCCACTCAACTGGTCAAACAAATCATCGATCGTGGGCAACGGATATCAATTCTTCACAGTAACACTATTCAGTTCTCGATAATCCACACACAGTCGATGACTACCATCCTTCTTTTTGACAAAAAAGACTGGAGCACCCCAAGGCGAAGCACTGGGTCTGATAAAACCCAAATCAAGCAACTCCTAAATCTGCACCTTAAGCTCAGCTAACTTAACTGGTGCCATCCTGTAGGAACTCTTCGATATAGGTGTCGTACCCGGCTGAACTTCAATACCCAACTCCACATCCCTATCAGTGGGTAAGGCAGGCAACTTCTTTGGAAAAACATCCAGGAAATCCCGAACTACTAGAGGCGCAACCTTACAGCCTGAATGCAACTCCATCGCACAAATCTCCTGATCAATTGCAGCTTGGCCAAGGGAAGACTCCCCGGTATGGAACTCAATCTCTGCGTGATCTGGAATCCAGAACACAACTTTCTTGGCACAGCAATCAATAATGGCATGGGTTTAACCCAATCAATCCATACCTAGAATAACGTCGAACCCCAAATTTCCAATTACAATTAGATTGACTTTGAAATCTGTGCAACCAATAATTACGGGACACTGCCTGCACTCCCGGGAACAAATGACAAATCCACCTCCTGTCACAATGTTCCAAGCTTCTGACATGTTGCTACACTCCAACTGATGGCGAGCGACAAATCGAGAGGAAACAAAAGAATGGGTTTCCCTAGAATAAAAAAGAACATGAGCAGGGAAAAAGCAAACAAGGACAGCACCTAAGACAGAGACAAAAGATACAAAGAAAAGAATGGTTGAACAGGGTCAGGAAAAACAAAATGCAGAAAGAACAAACATAAAGAAATAAAACAAAGGAAATGAAGAAATAAAAGAGAACAACAAAATAACAAAACAAAAGATACCTGCAACCACACCCTTAGCTGACTTAGTATCTGCAGCAGTCAGGTTGAAAGCCTGACCTCTCCTGGCAGCAGCAGTCCTCTGACCGACAATCTGATGCTGTGGGGGAAGCAGTGGTTTAACTGGACCACAAGCTGCAACAACTGGCTGAACAGGACCCCTGGCTGGAGGAGCCAACTACGGGCAGTCCCGCATCGAATGGTCGGCAGCACCACATCCAAAACAGTGACAATTGGCACGTCAGCAATCCTTGCGCTCATGCCCTGGAAGATGGCAAAAGTCACAGAAACCAACTCTCGGAGGACCCGTAGAAGAGTAAGGGCTACCCTGACCGGAGGGGCTGGAACAGGTCTCTGAATAGGCCCACCAGAAGACCTAGCAACTGAGTGCGAAACAGTCTGCTGAGAAGGAGCCAATCCACCACGAGCCTGCTCCTGAGCACTGGCTGCCTCAAGAGCCTCAGCATAGGTACGCAAGCGAAAAGAGACAAGCTGCACCATGATGTCTCGCTCAAGCCCCAAAATGAACCTACTAGCCCTATCCTCTTCGTTCGCCACAAGAATGGCTGCGAAGTGACTGAGTCTCGTAAATTCAGCTGCGTACTCGTCCACAGACCTGGAGCCCTGTTTCAAGAAAGTCTTATGTTACAACATTGCATGAATAATATGTAACAAAATTCCATTACTAAAAATAATGACCAACCTGTTTCAGGGCTAAGAATTGTTGCTCTATCTCCGCTCTAGTGCTGCTAGGAAAGAACTTCTCCAAGAAGCTCCTAGTGAAAGCGGCCCAAGTGATCGGTTGTTCGAGCCTTTCGGACTCGGACCTCTACCAGATATGAGCCAAGTCCACCAACTGGATGGTAACCACATCCACACGATCTGCATCTTCAACTCTAGCTGCCAAAAGCAATTGCTCTGTCCTAATCAACCACTATTTAGCCTCCAAAGGCATCTCAGTGCCTGAAAACCTATCGGGATGCAGCCTCATGAAGTCTGTAACTGTTCCCGGATGGGTAGGAAGAACATTCTGCTTAGGCGCAATGGGCAGAGGAACTCGAGCGGCTTCCAAAGCAGCCATCACCAAATCACTATGGTTCTGCTGCATATTAACCAAGCACTCAAGTACAGCGGTGATAGCCTCAAGCTCGGGCTGATCACCCGGAACACGAGAAGAACCTCTACGAGCCATAGTCTGCACAAAACTAAAAATAGTTAGCATCCAGATCAATGTTGATAATAATAATTCATTTATGCATGCATGGTTGGTAAAATGTTGAGCAGATCCCAGTTCGAGCCAAGCTTGTCTAATATATTAGCCAAACCTGGTGCTCTGATACCACTAAAAACCTTGTCACGCCCCGCTTCCCAAAAGAGAATACGGAATACATATACGTGACTAAGCCCAGCGAATGATTTTCATCATCCATATGCTATTCAAGAATCATTACAACATTTCATAAGAATAATCAGAGTCGGAACCAAAAGTATCAACCAATCATGCACATATGAACCAAAATACCAACAAAAATACTTGAAACCAAAAAATATATATCTCAAATAGTCATGATCTGAATAAGTCAAAATCCTGGGTCACATTGCCCAAATACAAAATAATTTCAAGTACAAGAATACAATATTTTCAAGCAAGCTACAGGAAATAATAATAATAATATCCAGCACTAATACTTCATGTCACCAATACCATCTTGAACCTATTCTCCAAAATCGGCAATTTAACAATTGCAGGAAAGAGAAAAGGTGAAAACAAGTACCCTTCAATTGCAAGTTATAGGCCGCTTGTAATGCAAGATACAAGTACATGGGAAAACTAACTAGTAGCATGGAATAAGCATGATGTTAAAGTAAACAACTAGCATGGTAAGGTGATCAAGTGTAAATTGCATGGATCAAATGTAAAGTAAACAAGTATCATGTAAACAAGAATCAAGTATCAAATATCATGTAATCATGTATCAAATGTTGTGTTTCAAGTCTCATATATCAAGTCTCATGTATCATGTAGTCAAGTGTCAAGTAAGCATGTATCATGTTTAAGTATCAAGTTCAAGTATCATGTATCAAGTCTTATAGTGATTACTATTTAGGTAGCACTTTATGCATCCCACACCGCATGTTTGCTACAACAAATAGTTTCGCTTTAGATTTCATAGTGGACCATAGAGGGCAGTGTACTCAGGGACAAGTCAAGTAATCGAGCTCCAAGCTCCAAGTATCATGTAATCACGTGTCAAGTTGTGCAAGTGGAAAGTAACGTGTCTTGCGTGCAAGTGTCGAGTAATCACATGTCAAGTATCATGTCTCAAATCATCACATAGGATCAGTGGATCCCCTTCCGAGTACACGTTTCTGAATTATCCACTATTTAGATCTTTCCCTTAAACCCCGTCTTTATTATTTATTATTATTGTCAAACAAGCTTGTAGATGTGCATAATATATCAAGAATAACATGGCATGATCATGTGACAAGTTCAAGTTGCAAGATAAACATGTACGAGTGCAAGATAACTCATGAAAGAATAAAAGAACCACATCTCTAGTTCAGGACAGCAAGACCACACTGTAGCAAAACTGAAATTCCCGATGTTACAAACATGAAAACCTGAATCCGTCGAAACTTCTAGAAAATAGACTTCCAACCAAATCCAGCGAGCATAAATAAGTCATATAGTATTTCACAAAATCATAACTCAAAACTGAGTTTAATCCAGAAAATAGGTTCAGCCAGAAATTAGTAAATCGAATTCACAATCAGGAAAACAGCATCAAAACATCTCAAATAAATTTAGGAAAAATCTGGGGTAATCTCTTACATTTCTAGTTTCAAAATATAAAGTTTCATAATGTTCCAGTAAAATTAGTTCAGTCAACAAAAATCGGAAACCTCAAAAAATGATAGTTTGGCAAATCTGGAATTCCCAACACTGCTGTACGAAAACTGAAATATCTCACAAACCATGAAACAAAATCCAAATACGCCAAAGGGAGATGAAAATTGAAAAAATAAGCTAACTTTCATATTTTATAAATATTTTTCATACAGGAAAAAGAATTAGGGTGAAAATACAAATCTTTACAGAACATCGAGCAAAATCTAGCAAGTATAGTCTTTACAAACAAGCATGAATCGGCATATAAAACTCATCAATAAAATCCACCAAAATTCTGGGTAATCCCTAAATAGGTATAAAGAAACTGAACAAAATTTCAGATCAAAATAACATGTTTAGAACTAGTATCAAAATAATTTAATCATCAAAATCATCAAGAAACAAAATCTGGAAATGAATTACACCTCTGTAGTAAAACAGTCATATATCACACATACGAAAATGAAATTAATCAAGGTTAGAGGGGTTGGAAAGAAGACGAATTTCTCTACAAATCATGTTTTATACTGAAATTAAGATACTGACCTTAATATGGTCTAAATTACTGATCAAGACAGATTATCGACAAATTACAGAATTTCCTCAAAAACCAAAATCAACATAGATCCAACCAAACTTGATCCAAATATAACCAAACATGAAATCGAGTCTACCAAGTGTCCAAACATCATGAAGTAGGGTATACAACATGTCCATAACAAGTATCTCACATGGATCTCACAAGCACACGAGTTCTCATAATTGATTCAGATAAACATGATATCAAGAACGGGCAAAACCTAGGTTGTTTCTTGTCAAATTTTGTGTCGTGCGGCAACTATGGTCAAAATACTATAGCGATAATACTCATCAAACATACATCACATACGAGTTGTCTCTAAAATCCAACTACACTGCAAGCGGTATTTATGACTTGTATCATACAAAGGAATTGAGTACAAGTTAGTTGCCTTAACCGATGACAAACCCGACGAAAATCAAGAATAAGAATAACTGAATCGGATTCCCAGGCCACGAACAACGAATACCAACGAACCACGAACGAGAACGCGAATACACCAAAACCCACGAGCCAACGAACGAAGCAAGAACACACAACAACTTACGAACACCAAGACACAAAAGCAACCCGAACAACTCTCGAACGAACGCACGAACTTAATAAGACCGACACGCATTCCAAGGGAGGAAGAGACGGTGGAGAGGAGAGCCACTGCAGTCGCTGTTGACTGCAGCGAAGGGTAGGCGGGGTTCGGATGAGCCGGAAATGCAAGATGGTCGGGGAGAGGGCACACGATCGGGAGATGGAGAGAACCGAGGGAAAAACTGGGTGACGGATAGGTAGGAGTATTCAACTGCATGGGGGTGGATAGTTAATATATATGTAGGGGTTAGGGTTTGGTAGCATAGGGGGGCAACACAACATATGGTTATCGGGTGGGGCATGCAGCTAACGATTTGGGGTGTATTTGGTTACGGTAGGGTAAATCAGGTAAGAATTTGGGGGGGGGATTATATATGCTCGTGGGATTTATGATAGGTAGGGTTTATTTTGGGGAATTAATGGGTGTACGGTGTATTAGAGTAGGTAAAAGAACTGATGGGTATGATAGGAAACAAAACAGGGCATTGTGTAGGTTACAGGTGATAAATATGGGTAATAATGGTTATAGGGTTAGAGTGTTTTTAGTGAATTGGATTTATATTAGGCATTGGTTTACAAATGGGTTTTAGGGCTCAAAGAATAGGACATGACAATAATGAAAAAAAATATTTAAAAATATAGGAAATCAGAATTAATGGCCCAAACAAATGGAACGAAACAAAAGACAGACAACGAATCAAGAACTCAAATAAAAAGAAGACAAAATAATAAAATGAAAATATATATTGAAACAAAAATCTGATATACGGTCCAAAAGAAATACAAGAGGATTACAAAGAGAGAAAATACACCGAAATGAAAAAAAATTACACCCAAAATACACAAAAAGAAAAACAGGGGTTACAAGAGGACTTAGATCTAGAGGGATCAGTGAAAGTCATTTTAGAGGAATGATCGCTCGAATCACTGGACTTGTAGGAGGAGTTTGTTTTAAGGAAATCTATATCGATGGCAAGGGCATAAGCCGCTTCCAAGGAATCCACATTTCTATGAATTGACTCGTTCCTAAGGCCAGCTCGTAGTCGAGCTCGAACCTGGAGAAGGTTTATTCTTTGCTCTAGTTTAACATCAATGAATCATCAATCAATCATCAATCACAACAACCTAATATTCAATTCTACAATAGTTTATTTGTGCGGTGATATGCATGGATAACTTCTATTATCAATACTACATGAATGCATGAAAGATTCGATATTTTAGAGTCAATAATGGTACGAAGTAATGAATATCTTGGGTTAGCTCGTGTAAACCCTCAATATACTCGACAGAAGGTAAACGATATAACAATACAATAAACAATTCATGATCTACTTGTAGAGTTTCAATAAAAACCTTGAACTTGACACAATATGCAATTCAAAAGGGAAGTGACTTGCCTTAATTGGATTAGTTATGAGCGAACGAACAAAAAGCGGCAGGAACACGTGCAACACACGTATAACAACACTAGCAACCCTCGCAACACGTGCAGCATGTGTAAAAGCCACACACAGCAAGATTTCCAAACAGCAATACACTGTAAGATCTCCAAAACAGCAATGGCAGGGTTTGCAACTTCGACTTCAACTTCGACGGCGAGCAGCGGCAGCGGTACAGTTGACGGTGGATTGCGGCAGTGAAGGGGACAGCAAGTGGGAGAAGGCGGTCAAGGTGCTGACGATGGGGCGTCGGAGGCAGGCTGCGAGTGCTCGGCAGTGGGTTGAGGAGGTCGTCGGTGGTCGAGGATAGGGGCGAGTGTAGCGAGGCTGCGGTTCGGCAGTGAATGGCATTGGAGGAGAGCGGTATCGATGGATAGGCTGGAGCGGATGGGCGGCGCTGACGATGATGGGAGGCGGCGGCAATGGAGCTTGGAGGTTGAAGATGAAGGAGATGGCAATGGCGAGCGGGGATGGCAACTGGGGTGAGGTCGATGATCGGGAATGACGATGAGGGTGGTGATTGGTCGGAGGATAGGTGCTTCGGTTGACGTGGTGAGGGAGGAGAGGAGATGAGCGGTGGGGTTCGGGATTGATCAGAGAAGAAGAAAGAAGGTTAGGAGAATAGCCAGCTGGGGATTGGGGATTAGAGGGGTGATTAGGGTTAATTAGGGTTTAGGTATAATAATTAGTATTTATAGGGAATAATTAGGTTGGGTTATTGGGTAACAAGTTTTGGGTATAGGGTTAGAATTCAATAAGAGAAGGCTATAGGGTTTATGATTGGGTTTAAATCCAATAGGGAATAAAAATAGGATTTAGATTAAAATTTGAACAAATAAATCAATAGTAATATAGTATAACAATTAAATCAAATAATATGCATTACGTTAATACTCAACTATTAATAAACACAATCGAATGTATGGATTCACAAAATAAACTAGATTTGATTTGGCTAATAAATAGCAATATAGTAGTACATATTAATTAAATAGCAATATAGTAGTACATATTAATTAATTAAATCAAATAGCAATATAGATTTGATTTGGCTAATAAATAGCAATATAGTAGTACATATTAATTAATTAAATCAAATAGTATACATAAAATTCATACTCCAATAATAATAAACTATAGATTAAGATCTATAGGCTTTCACAAGTCAATAAATAATCAACAAATGAATTTTAATAAACAATCAAGAAGTAATTATAATTATAATTACAATAATAATAATTATTATTATTGTAATTATAATTTTTGGTGTGTTCTCAGTTGTGCTTTATTTGATTATAGTCTTATCATTCTCATTGTATTCACTTCTCTTGATTAAATGTTCTCTTTGGTGCGATGAGTATATGTTCTCCTTTTGTTCGTTTATTCTGTTGTGATTTTTCCTTTCGCGGTTCTATTTTTTCGACCTATTTGTGATGCTCTATTCAGTTTTGTTTCGGCCTGATGCTATGTGTATCTTGGAGCTTGGAGCTAGGCTCGCCAGTTTGGCTTTGGTTATTCTGGCTGGCTCCATCATTGGTTTCCACGCTTCATCGACTGTTTGTTCTGGTTTTTGCGGTGTCGCTTGCCTGGCTGTGGTTGCATCGGTTGCATATGATGGCTTTCGTGTTTGTTTGCTGGGTGGCTTCGTGGTCTCAGTCCTTCCTTGCTACTTCTGCCATCTTCGCCTCTTATGTTGTAGCTCTTGGAGTTTTTTGTTTCGATCGGATTGTTTCATTTTGCCTTTTTGAGTTGTACAGCTTTTTGGACTGTCGGTCCCTTGTGTATTTTTTATACTTGTAGTCGTTTTTGTAGTTTTACTTCTGGTTAAATTGCCCCCTGCTGTACCCTTATTTTATTATATATATTGGGCTGGAGTCTTAGGACTCTATCCGCGTTATAAGAATAATAATAATAATAATAACAATAATAATAATAATAATAATAATAATAATAATAATAATAATAATAATAATAATAATAATAATAATAATAATATAATAATATATATATATATATATATCAATGGGGTTGAATTTAACAAATTCATTAAAATCCAAATAGTAATAATATATTTGATTTGGGCTAAAATATAAATAGTCGATCAATTTGGAATAGAAAATAAAGTTCAAATATATCATCAGTCGAAATAAATATAATTGTCGATTAGAAAAGACTTTGATAGAAGATCCAAAATGAATTTAAAACGAAATGAATTTATAAATAATCAAAATATAGAAAATATTCTGGAATATGTATTAGCGGGAACGGGGGTTACAGGAACCTTTATGTTCTGGACTGAGACCGAGATGAACACACTTAGTAGCTCGAGCTGTGAGCTTCGTGCATTTAGTGGGAGGGAGAAGGACAAAACAGGTGCACCTAAAGGTACAGAGCATACTGTAGTCCGAGGAGTGATGAAGAGCCTCATAAGGTGATGTTTCAGATAGAGCAGACGAGGGAGCGATGTTAATGAGACTGACAGATGTCATGACAACTTCAGCCCAAAAAGAATGAGAAACAAAAGAGGAGAGTAGAAGAGTGCGAGTCGTCTCAAGGATGTGACAATGCTTGCGTTCAGCTACACCATTCTGTTTATGTGTGTGAGGGCATGATTGCTGAAAGAGTGTACCATGAGATTGAAGGACCGATCTCATAGCAGTGGAAGTGTACTTACGAGCACCGTCAGAGCGAAAGGTTTTGATACGCACACCAAACTGAGTGTGAACCATGTTTGTAAAGAACTGGTAAATGTTAGTGTAATATCCCGATCGGATATTATATTTGTATTATTTTTATTATATTTAAAATTAAAATACTTTTTATGGAAATTACTTAGTTTTACTAATAAAAAGTTTTATATATATATATATATATATATATATATATATATATATATATATATATATATATATATATATATATTGTACCAGTTTTGTGCACTTGTACAAAATCATGTAATATGTGTTTTTGAGAAAATATCTGTAATATCCCTGTCTGATATTAAAAATTATTATTTTATTATTATTTTAATTTTACTTTCAGAATTGAAACAGTTTTTGTGGATATTACCCGGTTTAATTAATAAACATTATATATATATATATATATATATATATATATATATATATATATATATAATAATAATAAAATAATAATTTTTAATATCAGACAGGGATATTACAGATATTTTCTCAAAAACACATATTACATGATTTTGTACAAGTGCACAAAACTGGTACAATATATATATATATATATATATATATATATATATATATATATATATATATATATATATATATATATATATATATATATATATATATATATACTAGTCTGTATACATCTGTATTGTATCAAATTGATACTGAAATCTTCCGAGCTGATAATAAAATTATTTTTATTATTATTTTATTTCATTCTCCAAATTAAATTATTTTTGTACAGATTGTTGGGTTTGATGAATAAAAAGTATCTGTATATATAGATGTATGTACGTATATGTATTGTATCGATTTCGTACGTTTCTACGAAATCATGTAGTATGTGATTTTGGAAAAAAATACCTATTATTTGGATCAATCATGATCAGAATGGAGGGTTAGGATTGGATTAGGGTGTTGATTGCAATATTAATTTGCAAATGAAACATCAAATTGTTAAACCACAAAAAGGGGTGACACTTGGTTTCTTCTCACCCACAAGCTCACCCCTCCTCCTTGTTGGATCCTGTAGGCAAGACAAATAACACTAGAAGGGGGGGGGGGGGGTGAATAGTGTTGTATAAATGATAATTGAGAACATATACTTTTCGTACTGTTAAGTCGACTGAAAATGATATACAGTCGACTGTTGCGTCAGATAAGAAGAGTATTTTACTAAAGAGTTACAAGTCTGATCAGTCGACTTATAGCGGAAAACCAGTCGACTTACCAGACAAATTTTTGAAATAAAACTGAGTGAAGTTGAAATTGCAAGTTGAGGGAATACAACCACAGAGAGTCAATCACAGCCAAACACAACGATGTATCCTGGTTCGGTCCTCTCGACCTACATCCAGTCCCCAAGCAACCCACTTGAGATTTTTCACTATTCTTGAAAAAAATACAAGAATACTATACGGCCTTTGACAACAACAATGTCAAATCCGTAGACCTCTCTCACCACTAGAGAGAGCAAACCCACTCTACACCCTAGAGTGAAACCGACTCTAAAACCAAGAGCCCTACTCTCCAACCAAGAGGACCACTCCCACAACCCGAGAGTGAAAAGCAACAACAAAAAAAATTGAGTTTACAACAACCGATAGCCATGTATGTGATAGTGCTTTGTATAGTGGCTATTAGGTCAACTTCTGAATTCAGTCTAAAATGAAATCAATGTCATATTAGACTAAAATTCAGAGAACCAAGTCTTAGAGAGTTTGTATGCTTTTGAAATACTTGAAAACAAAAGACTGAAGAGTTTAAATAATGCTTGGAGTTGAGTAACCTTTGCCAAATGAATTCTATACACTTTTATACAGTTAGAAATGTTTGGACGTTGAGAGATAGAATCCCAACTGCCATACAACGGCAGTGAAAAAGATTTGAATTTGAAAAACAAGTTTTAAATTCAGAAAACTGTCGAAACGGCTTGAACAGTCGACTGGGTTACCATAATGAGTCGACTGGTCAGAGCTTGTATGAGTTCAGGCAGTTTCGTACGATGAAAGTCGAGTGGTTCCAAGGAGTGGTCGACTGGTACTCATACAGCTGAACTTATTCAAGCTTGTTTTGACATTTTGATTTTGTAAAACACTCAGATTATTTAAAGTATGTGTGAGTGTGTGTGTGACAAGGCTATTACAAGTTTCTAAGACTCAAAGAAAAGAAAATACAATATTACAAGACACCTTGTTTAATACAATTGAAGCACTTTGAATCTTGTCTTGAACTTAAGTCTTTGTCTTTAGCTTGAGCCTTTGTCTAGATGTCTTGAAGCTTGATCAATTACTCTTGAAAGCTTCATCAGATTGTGTTGCCTTTGTATATTTCACCATGGTATTGACTATGATACACTCTGCAAGAGATGTGTGATAGACAAACTGTGTATTGTGTTGTAGTCATCAAAACCAAGAATCAACATTCTCCCCCGTTTTGATGATGACAACACAATAACTTATAATAACAATATACAGAGCAAGATGTCACACATAATTTAATGATATACAAATGTGAAATAAGCTCCCCCTAAATAATGTACAATAAGCACACAATTGTGAAATAATAACAATATATATAAAACATGCAAAACACAACACAATAACACAACACAAAACCATACATTTCTCCCCCTTTGTCATCAACAAAAAAAAATAAGGAGAAAGGAGACATCATAAAAATCAACATTGCATAACTATAACACAGTGATATATAAGAAATCAAGTACATTGTCACAGATTACAAAATGGAAGATAGAAAAATAACAAACATAAAATATAGTTGAAAATAATAAAAAAATATATCAAGTAAAACTTCTGTCAGTCGACTGGTTACTGATACAGTCGACTGTCCAGAACACAAAATTCAGCCAAAATATGAACAACGAAAA
The DNA here is from genome assembly GCA_017893485.1 of Hemerocallis citrina. Taxonomy (NCBI): domain Eukaryota; kingdom Viridiplantae; phylum Streptophyta; class Magnoliopsida; order Asparagales; family Asphodelaceae; genus Hemerocallis; species Hemerocallis citrina. The sequence goes on from CM030366.1 coordinate 67,872,993, forward strand.
TACTTTATAAGTCGACTGAAAAAGACGTTTATGTCGACTTAAACAAAATAAATTTTCAAGAAATGTCATGAAAACGGCAAATTCCTAGTTCTATTCTAAAGTTGATAAAAGTGTCTTCCTTAAGTGGTTTGGTAAATATATCTACTATTTGTTTATCAGTAGAAATAAAATCCAAAGTTATATCTCCCTTTAAAACATGATCACGTAGAAAATGATGTCGAATATCAATATGTTTTGTACATGAGCGTTGGACCGGATTTTTAGATAGATTAATAGCACTGGTATTATCACACATTATAGCAGGTATTGAAAATGAAATACCATAATCTAATAAAGTTTGTTTCATCCACAAAATTTGGACACAAGCCAAACTTGTAGAAATATATTCAGCTTCTGTAGTAGATAGGGATACCGAATTTTGCTTTTTATTTCACCAAAATACTAGTGAATGTCCCAAAAAATGATAAGTTTCGCTAGTACTTTTACGATCAGTTTTACTACCAGCAAAATCAGCGTCACTATACAACAAAAGTTGAAAATTATCGGTGCGTGGATAAAATAAACCATATTCAGTCGTGCCTTTAATGTATCTTAAAATACGTTTCACAACTTTTAAGTGAGATTCTTTGGATTCGACTGATATCTAGCACACAAATATACACTAAACATAATATCTGGTCTACTATCAGTTATATATAAAAGTGAGCTAATCATACCTCGATAGAGTTTTTGATCGACACTCTTACCTAAATCATCTTTATCAAGTGTAGTAGTAGTAGCCATAGGTGTGGTCTTACTACTAGTGCTATCCATGCCAAACCGTTTGAGTAATTCCTTAGCATATTTTTCTTGATTAATAAATATGCCATTTTGTGACTGTTTTATTTGTAGTCCAAGAAATAATTGAGTTCACCCATGTGACTCATCTCAAACTCATTTTTCATGGTATTAGCAAACTCTTGACAGAGATTACTATTAGTAGATCCAAAAATTATGTCATCACATATATTTGTATGATTAGAATATCCGTCTCTATTTTTCTAATAAACAAGATAGTATCTACTTTACCTATCTCAAAACCAGTTTCTAAGAGAAAAGTTTTTAACCGATCATACCAAGTACGAGGTGCTTGTTTAAGACCATATAAAGCCATTTTCAATTTAAAAACGTGGTTTGGGAATTGTTTATGTTCGAAACCGGGTGGTTGCCTAACATAAGCATCTTCCTTAATAAATCCATTCAAGAAAGCACTTTTAACATCCATTTGGAAAAGTGTAAAATTTATAAAACATGCAAAAGATAATAAGATCCTAATTGATTCTAGTCTAGCAACAGGAGCATATGTTTCGTCAAAATCGATTCCTTCTTCTTGATTATATCCTTGAGAAACTAATCTAGCCTTGTTCCTAACGACTTGTCCTCATTCATCTAACTTATTGTTAAATACCCATTTGGTACCAATAATAGTATGATCAGGGGGTCGTGGAACTAGATCCCATACATCATTTCTTATAAATTGGTTAAGTTCATCTTGCATGGCATTCATCCAAAATTCATTCTCACAAGCTTCTTGTATATTCTTCGGTTCTAAATCCTACAAGAAAGCCGTGTGAGAAATCATGTTAACATGAGATCTTGTTTGAATACCACGTGAAATGTCACCAATTATTAAGTCATAAGGATGATCTCTAACTTCAACAAATGCTTTTGGTAAAGTTTGAGTCATCACAACAGGATCAGTCGACTTAACAAGTCCATCAGTCAACTTGAGATCCTTATCAGTCGACTTGTCTAGGTTAGTTTGCTATAGTGATTTAATAACGTTATTTAAAGGTGATGATTCAATTTCATCATCTTTAATAACAGTAGATGAAGGCAAGGATTCATCAAATGAAACATGCATAGATTCTTCAATAGTCAAGTTGACTTATTGAAAATTCTATATGCCTTACTCCTATTTGGGTATCCAATGAAGAAACCTTCATTAGGTCTAGCATCAAATTTATCTAAATTATCTTTAGTGTTTAATATGAAACACTTACATCCAAATACTTTAAAATATGATACTTTAGGAATTCTTTCATAAAATAATTCATAACAAGTTTTCTTAAGCTTAGGCCTAATCAATATTCTATTTAAAACATAACATGCTGTAGAAACTGCTTCAGCCAAGAAGTACTTAGGCAAATTGCTTTCAACAAGCATAGTACGTGCACACTCTTGCAATGTCCTATTCTTTCTTTCGATCACTTTATTTTTTGGTGAAGTTTTTGGAAATGCAAATGAATGTGTTATATCATTCTTGTTCCAATATTCTAAAAACATTTCATTCTCAAATTCTCCACCATGATCACTTCTAATAGTAACTATGGTTAGAGATTTTGATTTTGAATTCGTTTGCAGAAATTTGCAAATTCTTCAAAGGCATCATATTTATGTTTTAAAAAGAAAACCCATGTAAATCTTGAAAAATCATCTACTGAAACAAATACATATCTACTTTTATTTAAAGAAGCGACTCTAGTAGGACCAAATAAATCTATATGGATTAATTCGAGAGGTCTGCTAGTAGAAATCATTTCTTTTGTCTTAAAAGTATATTTGACTTGTTTTTTTAGTTGACATGCATCACATAACTTATCTTTCTTAAAAGATAGTCTTGGTAGCTCTTTAACTAGGTTGTATTTAGATAATTTAGTAATATTTTTCATATTTACATAGCCAAATCTCTTATGCCAAAGCCAAGAATCATTGTTAGAAGCTACTAAGCAAAAATCATTAGAAAATTTATTTGTTTTTAAGCATAACTCATAAAAATTGTTTTTCCTAAAACCTTGAAAAATAACATTTTGCATAGATGAATCATATATTAAACATGCATCTTTTCCAAAAATAATTTTATATCCCTTAACACAAAGTTGGCTAATACTTAACAGATTATGCTTTAATCCACTAACTAGAATTACTTCTTTAATTGTAGGGGTAGTGTTCTTACCGACCATGCCTATTCCAATAACCTTCCCTTTGTTGTTGTTAACGAATGTTGTTGTTCCTCCATCTATCTCTTGTATGCAAGAAAGATAATTAGCATGACCAGTCATATGCTTGGAGCATCTGCTGTCAAGTATCTAACGTTCTCTTTTAGGTACCTATAAAATAAGCATTGTGAATATGGTACCTTTTTCATTGGGTCCAAAAGGGATTAGTTTTTGGAAAACCAAACCCAAAGTGAGTTTGATTTACCACCAAAACCAGGAATATAATTTACAGAATTACATACATTAACAACATAAGAATTTATATAAGTAATTCTATCATTTAGACTCAGGTTGACTGGAACCCAAATGTTTTTAGTCTGTCCATTCGACCTTATTGTACCTTTCAGTCGACTGTGATGAGAAGTCAGTCGACTGGGAGGTGAAATAGGTCGACTTATCTGAGGTTTTCGTCTCTTTGAATAAGACTCCAAATCTCTAGACAGACGACTGACATTATGGTTCAGTCGACTGGTCTGAACTACAGAATTACTATTTTCATGGAAAACAATAATTTTTGGTTCTCAAAAAACTCATATAATTTGTTCTTCACACTGGAAACAGAATCAGTCTTATTACTCCTAGTATTCTTAGAAGAATGATATTTTTCAAGAGTCTTTTGAAAACCAAGTCCAAATCTTTTATTAGATTGAACTTGATTTTTGAGAACTCATTTAAATTCTCCTTTCCTTTGTTAAATTTAGATACATTCTTGGATATCTCTTCATAATTTTTCTTAAGAGATACAAGATCTACATCCAAATTTGAAAGTCGAGAATTTAAAGATTTGACTTCAACATTTAAGTCAAGATTTTCTTGAGAAAGTGTTTGATTAACTTTCTCTAAATTTTTAACTCTAATTTTTTCCTTCTTATGTTCTTGAAAAACTTCATTGAAAGCATATAATAAGTCATTTGAATTAAAGTTTTCACTTACATCGTTTTGTGTAGCCATGAAACATACGTTCGCTACTTTGTTTGACTCCTCATTCTCTTCTTCCGATGAAGAGTCGCTATCATCCCAAGTTGCTTGATATGCCTTCTTGTTCTTCATATACTTGTGCTTTGTGTACTTGTCCTTCTTGAAGTTGGGAGCCTTCCCTTTTGATTTTGCATTTTCTAATGAGCAATCCTTCTTCATATGACCTGTCTTGTAACCCCTGTTTTTCATTTTGTGTAATTTTGGAGTGTATTTTTCGTTTTGGTGTATTTTTCTCTCTCGTATTTTTCTGAACCGTATATTGGAGTCGTTTTCAATATATATTCGTTTTATTTCATTTTAAGCTCTTTGTGTTTGATTGGTTGTTTCTTTTGTTTCGTTATTCATTATTTTGTGTCTTGGGAGTTGTGGTGGTGGTGATTGGTCGTCCTATTTTCCAACCTATTGTTTGAACCCAATTTGACTACCAAAGCCAAATTAAAATCCCCAAACCTATTTGTTATCCTATACAGTTGTTTTCCTATTTAATTGACCCAAAACCCATTTGGTAAACCTACTACTAACTCTTATTACCCACAACCCAATACCCATAAACCCACATCCTAAACCCTATATATAATTCCCCTCTCCCTCACAAACCCTAACCTTAATTCCCCTAACCCTAGCATCGGCCTCCCTCCATCTATCTCCCTCTCCCGCTGCTTGTGCCGATCACCAACCCGCACACACCACCAGCCCGGCCTCCCTCCAGGCTGAGCCACCCCCCTAGGCCGACCATCCCCTCTGGCCTACTCCACTGCGGCGGTACACCACTTCCTACACCCGAACCCTCATCTCACCCACTCCTGATATTCCTCTTGGGCCATCCCGACCACAACACAACAAAAGTCCCTCGACTCCTCTCTCGTGGTGTTCTCTTGTGGCCACAAGCCACTTTGATCATCTCTCGCTTTTGGAAGTCTTGTTCGTGTGGATGTTTTCGCTCTAGTTGCTTGGATTGGTTGATTCGCGGATTTTCGTTCATAGGTTTTGCTCCTACTTTTGATTTCATCATTCTTCATCCCCGATTTAAGGCAAGTAACTTGTACTCCAATTCATTTGTTTGATACAAGTCAAAAAGTTCACCTATAGTGTAGTTGGGTCTAGAGACGACTCTTATTTTTGTTTTGCTTGATGAGTTTTGTCTCTATTGTGAAAACTTGACCATAGATGACTCACGACACAATCTTGACATGAATTAACTTAGGATTTGCCCATTCTTTATTTTGATCATATATGTGAGACTTGTGCAAGAATTTGTATTTTGGTTGAGACCCATGTGATATAATTGGCGTGGACATGTTAGATACCCGAAATCATGATGTTTAGACACTTGGTAAACTTGATTTCATGTTTAGGTGTGTTTGGATCAATTTTCTTGAATCTATGTTCATTTTTGTTTTTATGGGAAAAATCTGTATTTTGTCGCGTTCTGTTTTGTTTACTGTTTTGGACTGTTATAAAGTCAGTATCTTAATTTCGGTATAAAACATGAGTTTTAGAGAATTTCGTCTACTTTCAAATCCCTATGACCTTGCTTGATTTTGTTTTCGTATGAATGAGTTATGACTGTTTTACTACAGAGGTGTCGATCTTTTTCAGATTCTGTTTTTCGGTAATTTTGATGACAAATCATTTTAAAGAACTATGATACATATATTATTTTGATCAAAAACTTTGGTCATTCTTTCTATACATATCTAGGAATTACCCAGAATTTTTGTGGATTTTATTGGTGAGTTTTATGCGTTGTTTCATGCATGTTTATGAAAACTATACATACTGTATTTTGCTCGCTGTTCTGTAAAGAATCTTATTTTCATTATAATTCCTTTTACTGTATGGAAAATGTTTGTGAAATATAAAATCTTATTTTCATTATATTTTGTCTATTTTTATCTCCCTTTGGTGGATTTGGATTTCGTTTTACTGGTTGCGAGATACTCCAGTTTTTGTACAGCAGTGTTGGGAATTCCAGATTTTCCAAAGTGTTGTTCTTGATGTTTCTTATTTTTTATCACTAAACTAATTTTACTGGATTATTATGAAACTTTATATTTTGATTCTAGACATATAAGGGAATACCCCAGGTTTATCCTAAATTTATTTGAGAGGTTTTGATGCAGTTTTCCTGACTGAGAATTTGTTTTTCGGATTTCTGACTGAACATGTTTTCTGTTTTCAAATCTGTTTTGTTGTGAATTACTATATGACTTATTTATACTCGCTGGATTTGTATGGAAGTCTATTTTCCAGATCCATCGATGGATCTAGATTTGGATATTTGTAGTAGCGGGAATTACTATTTTTGTACAACACTACCTTGTTGTCCTGAATTTGAAAGCTAGTTGTTTTACTCTGTTATGTGATATCTTGTACCTGTACTTGTTTATCTTGCACTCTAAATCTGATACATGCTTATACCCTGTTATCCTTGCTTTGTTTTGTGACACATACATGCATGCCTGATTATAATAATAAATGACCAAGTCGGGGTTTAAGAGAAAGATCTAGTAGTGGAAAATATAGAAATGTGTACTTGGAAGAGGACCTGTGTCCTGCCTGCCTGTTACGTGTTCATGACTACATGATTCACGATCCTGTTACCTGTACCTGAATGCATGCTTCGCTATAGGAAGATGTACTCGGAAGATAACCACTAGGTTATGCCTGTTTCCTGTACCTGACTGCATAATTCCCTTTGAAAGATGTACTCGGAAGAGAACCACTAGGTTCTACCTGTTCCTGTTATTCCTGTTTCCTGTACCTAAGTACACTGCCCTATGGACTCCACTATGAAATCTACAAACGTAACTGTTTTGAATTTAGCAACCATGTGATAAAAGGATGGCACATGAAGTGCTACCTAGTTAGTAATAATACAAGACTTGATATAACCTATACTTGTACCTGTTACCTATATACCTGTATATCTGATTACCTGTTTACCTGTTACCTACATACCTATTACCTGTATACATGATACCTGTTTACCTGTTTACTTGACACTTTATACATGTTAACGGTGCTTGTTAATATACCATGCTGCTTGTTTCTATTTTCCTGATTCATGTTAGATATTATATTTCTGTTGATACGCTTATACCATGCTAGGCCTGTTACTTAGAATTTTCTAACCCCTGTACTTGTATCCTACATTATAAGTGGCCTGTAACTTGCAATTAATGGGTACTTGTATTCTTTTTTCCTTCTTCTGGAAATTTACTAATTGCAGATCATGTGGGCGGTTGCCAGATGGTATTGACAAGATGATGTATTAGTGCTGGATTCTTCTGCTTTATTATTATTATTACTTGTTGCTTGAACCTGAATAAAATGTACTTGATGACTTGGATAATTATTTGTATTTGGGTGATGTGACCCAGAATATTTGACTTGTTCAGAACCTGATTATTTGATATTATTGTATTTGGTTTCAAATAATTTCTGTTGGTATCTTGTTTTAATTATGCATGTCTGGTTGTATCTTTTGCTTCCGACTCTGATTATTCCTGTGGTATGTTGTAAAGATTCCTGAACAGCTTATGGATGATGAAAATCATTCGCTGGGCTTTTGTTACGTATCCGTATTCCGTATTCTTTTTGGAAAGCGGGGCGTGACATGTCTTGTTACACTCGAAACAAGTGGCAAGTTCATTAGTATCTTTAAACTTGGAATTAAATTTACCTTTTCGTAAAAATTTCTTGAACTTTCTAGTGAACATGGCTATTTCTTCTTCATCTTCTTCTTCATCTTCGGAATCCGACATGGCCTTGAAAACGAGTGTCTTCTTCTTTGCTTGTTGAGGTTCTAGATCCTTCTTGCGTTCTTCAAGTTGTACTTCATATGCCATAAGATTTCCCACAAGATTCTCAAGAGAGAGTTGTGTTAAATCGTTGGCTTCTTCTATGGCGCTGGTGTTCTTCTCCCATTTGGGGGTTAGGGCACGAAGAACTTTCATCACCATTTTTGCTTGCGAGTACATCTTTCCAAGGGCTAAAAGAGAGTTTGTAATGTCCATGAACCGTGTCATCATGTCCGACACATTCTTGTTCTCCTTCATACGGAACATCTCAAACCTGTGAACAAGAACAGATATCTTAGATTCTTTAACCTTATTAGTACCTTCATGAGTTACCTCGAGTGTGTGCCAAATTTTATGAGCCATTGTTGCATTTGACACACTATTGAACTCCTCTTTGGTAAGTGCACAGAATAAGGCATTCATCGCCTTTGCATTGTTCATTGTGTTGCTCTTCATGTCATCGTTCCATTGTGCATAGGGAATTGTAAGAGCGGTGAATCTGTCTCAGTCATGTTCCAAATCTCATAGTTGATGGACTGAAGGTAGATCTTCATTCTACACTTTCAATAATTATAGTTTGTTCCATCGAATAGGGGTGGCCTTTGTGTGGATTGGCCTTCATGGTATTAGCTTGGATTTGAAGTATATGCCATTGCACTCAACCATGCTCTGATACCAAGTGTTGGATCCTGTAGGCAAGGCAAATAATACTAGAGGGGGGTGAATAGTGTTGTATAAATGATAATTAAGAGCTTGAACTTTTCATACTGTTAAGTCGACTGAAAAAGATATACAGTCGACTGTTGCGTCAGATAAAAAGAGCATTTTACTGAAGAGTTACAAGTCTGATCAGTCTACTTATAGCGGAGAACCAGTCGACTTACCAGACAAGTTTTTGAAATAAAACTCAGAGAAATTGAAATTGCAAGTTGAGAGAATACAACCACAGAGAGTCAATCACAGCCAAACACAACGATATATCCTGGTTCGGTCCTCCCGACCTACATCCAGTCCCCAAGCAACCTACTTGAGATTTTCTATTATTCTTGAAAAAATTACAAGAATAATCTACGTCCTTTGACAACAACAATGTTAAATCCGTAAACCTCTCTCACCACTATAGAGAGCAAACCCACTCTACACCCTAGAATGAAACCGACTCTAAAACCAAGAGCCCTACACTCCAACCGAGAGGACCACTCCACAACCCGAGAGTGAAAAACAACAACAACAAAAATTGAGTTTACAACAACCTATAGCCTTGTATGTGATAGTGCTTTGTATAGTGGCTATTAGGTCAACTTCTGAATTTAGTCTAAAACGAAATCAATGTTATATTAGACTGAAATTCAGAGAACCAAGTCTTAGAGAGTTTGTATGCTTTTGAAACACTTGAAAACAAAAGACTTGAGAGTTTAAAGAATGCTTGGAGTTGAGTAACCTTTGCCAAATGAATTGTTTATTTATTTTATATAGTTAGAAATGTTTGGACGTTAAGAGATAGTTACCCAACTACCATACAACGGCAGTGAAAAAGATTTGAATTTGAAAAACAAGTTTTAAATTCAGAAAATTATCAAAACAGCTTGAACAATTGACTGGGTTGTCATAACGAGTCGACTGGCCAGAGCTTGTATGAGTTCAGGCAGTTTTGTACTATGACAGTTGACTGGTTCCAAGGAGTGGTTGACTGGTACTCATACAGGTGAAGTTATTCAAGCTTGTTTTGACATTTTGATTTTCTAAAACACTCGGATTATTTAAAGTATGTGTGAGTGTGTGTGTGTGTGACAATGCTATTACAAGTTTCTAAGAATCAAAGAAAAGAAAATACAATATTACAAGATACTTTGTTTAATACAATTGAAGCACCATGAATCTTGTCTTGAACTTGAGTCTTTATCTTGAGCTTGAGCCTTTGTCTAGATGTCTTGAAGCTTGATCAATTACTCTTGAAAGCTTCATCAGATTGTGTTGTCTTTGTGTATTTCACCAGACTTTGATACACTCTGTAAGAGATATGTGATAGACAAATTTTGTATTGTGTTGTAGTCATCAAAACCAAGAATCAACACTCCTCCTATACCCCCCCCCCCCCCCCCCCGGCCGGCCAAACCCTAGGGCAAGCCCCTTTTCATTTTTGTTTCACTCCATTCTCATCTCTTTCTCTCTTCCTTTCACATATTTTCTCCTTCTTCTAGTTGTTTTGTTTGATTTTTGGAAAAGAAAAGAAAGATAGAAAACAAAGAGAGATCAAATCAATCAAAAGTAGAGTAGGATCATTTTCATGAGTGTTCTTGAAGAGGAGCAAGAACAAGGAAGGAGAAGGGAATCAAGCTAGTCCTTCCTACAATTTTGGGTGGGGGTTTCTCATCTTTTCTTGTTATTTTGTTTATTATTGTTATATGCTAATAAATTCAAGAAATTGGACTAAATTTCATGTGCATATAAGTAGTGTGGACTTGGGAGTGTTTCATGCAAGATTGAATGGTAGAACTTAACAAGAACACCAGAAGATTCAACCTTTAACAAGTTGTATGTTGTTTTAATGGTTAAAATTAAATACTTGTGCTAAAGTTGGAATTTTGACTCCAAATTAATATAAGATGTTCTCATACTTGTTCTTACCATTCTGTAAATTTTTTTAGATTTTTCTGGGTTAATCACTAGGCTAAACAAATTGTTTCCCCAAAACAGCGAGCATCAAAAAAGCTGCTGTCTTGGGTTAATCTTGACCTGTGTTTGAAGTCGGAAAGTTTGAGTTCTATACGGAATTTGAAAACGTTGTTAACTAGAGAGTTGTAGTAGATGTTCCCACCTTCCTAAAAAATCTGATTTTGTTGAATTCCGATAAGCGTAGCATGAGCTATGAGCTATACAAGTTTTCAGCAAAACTGCTATTTTTTGTTGATTTTAACATGTGTTTAAGATCGGGAAACTTGATTTCTATACCGAATTTGAAATTTTTTTTAACTAGAGAGTTGTAGTAGATGTTTCCACTTTTATAAAAAAAATCTAATTTTTTTGAATTCCAATAAGTGTAGCTTGAGCTATGAGCTTTACAACTTTTCAGCAAAACTGCTGTTTTTTGTGGATTTTGACAAGTGTTTGAGATCGGGAAATTTGAGTTCTATACGGAATTTGAAAAAATTGTTAACTAGAGAGTTGTAGTAGAGGTTCCCAACTTTCTAAAAAAAATATAATTTTGTTGAATTCCGATAAGCGTAGCTTGAGCTAGGAGCTTTACAAGTTTTTAGCCAAACTGCTGTTTTTTGTTGATTTTGACATGTGTTTGAAGTCGGGAAACAGATCTATACGGAATCTGAAAATGTTGTTAACTAGAGAGTTGTAGTAGATGTTCTCACCTTTCTAAAAAACCTAATTTTGTTGAATTCCGATAAGCGTAGCATGAGCTATGAGCTTTATAAGTTTTCAGCAAAACTGATGTTTTTTGTTGATTTTGACATGTATTTGAGATCGGGAAACTTGAGTACTATACGGAATTTTCAAAAGTTGTTAACTAGAGAGTTGTAGTATATGTTCCCACTTTTTAAAAAAAATCTAATTTTGTTAAATTCCGATAAGCGTAGCATGAGCTATGAGCTTTACAAGTTTTCAGCAAAATTGCTATTTTTTGTTGATTTTGACTTGTGTTTAAGATCGGGAAACTTGAGTTCTATGCGGAATTTGAAAAAGTTGTTAACTAGAGAGTTGTAGTAGATGTTCTCATATTTCCAAAAATTCTAATTTTTTTGAATTCCAATAAGCGTAGCATGAGTTATGGCCTTTACAAGTTGACAGCAGCTGGCCTTTTGGCTGAAGCTCACTATTTAGAGTATTCGATGTTTTTCTACTTCTTACTGACTGAATCTAAGAAGGTTGTGAACTAGAGAGTTGTAGTAGATGTTCTCACCTTTCCAAAAAGTCCTATTTTGTTAGATTCTGATAAGTGTAGCATCGGTTATGAGTATTCTTCATCTAGAGTTATAAATGGTTAAGAGATTATGTTTTGAATGTTCATCTTGTATGTTAAATTAGTAAGCTTAACATGAATGTTAGTTCATGTTAGTAAACTTATACACAAAATTCTAGTTCATGTTAACTAGAGTTGTCGTGAATTGTTAGTAGTTTGAATCATGTACTTGATTATGAGTAATAAGTATTTCATGTGCTCATAAGTCATGTAATAGTATTGGTCCGTCTCGTACGTATCTCACCTGGTTCGTATGTTGTTTGTTTGTTCATGCGTAGCTCATTTGGCTCGTATGAGTTTTGTTTACTCGTATATAGTATTAGCTAGTACGCAGTTTGTTGTGCTCGTCTATAGTGATATTACTGCGCTAAGGGCCATCGACCATCAAGACGTGTATTTATTTTACTCCTCGGGGATTGTGGACAAGTCACCCCTCGTGCACCATCAGATCTTAACCGGTGTAGGTTGATTGCGGGCCGGGAGCATAGACGGAATCCAAGTTTAGAGTAGTAGCATGCAAATAAATTCGTATTGCTGGAGTCTTGGATCGATGGGCTGTGAACACGATCCTTAGGGATTCTGGTAAGTCTAGGTTGAGCACCTAGTAAAGTTATTTTGCATAGTATAACTTAAGACCTAGCATGCTGTGTTAGTACTGTTGTCATCCCTCAGGTTGTTTAAGGTTAGTGACATTGTTAGGGTAGTAAGTGGTAACTATTATTACATAACATTTTTATCTATAACTTCGCCGAAAGGAAAGAGTTTGTATTAGGGGTGATACCTTATTATCCGACCTGTTCTACAGCCCAACACTAGGTGGTGTTAATGGTTATACCCTTCTTGTCAATGGGATACGGTATATGTCTTCTCACGAGTTGGGAGCACGGAATCCGTATCTCGTCTGTTAATTTCTGAAGTGCCATGATAAGAACGGGAGGTTTTCCTATCGGAACTAAGGGATCCCACCCCCGGAATTCCATCATGTTCTATATTAGGAAAAGCGAACTGGCCTTAGACTACGGTCTATGAGCTAAGGGACCACAGGGGATGCTTTGAGCTAACCTGTGTTGTAGTAAATTGTGGGTGTTCATCTAATTTTTGAATGAGGTCTGGTATGCCGAGCAATAGTGGCAAACAGAGACACCACTATATGACTGCGAATGGTGGAATTAGACCATTTCAGAGCAACCTCATCAGTCACGCTGTATCTTCAGGAACAGGTTGAGTACAAGAATAGAATTTTTGGCGCGGGTTCAAATCCCTATATATGAAGAAACGGCTTGATATGGGCGTATGTATTTTTGGGCTGCATATTGTCCAGAGTCTTTCTTGCATTAGAATATGTGCATCCTAGCCTTAGTTGACATTGCTTTAGATTCTAAGTCATAACACTCACGAACACTTAAACTATACCTGCACATTTTACCATGCTTAAATTATGTTTGTTTAAAGTTGAGATTCGCTGCTAGTCATCAGCCCTTAAGCATTAGTATATGTACTGACGTCCCCACTCAAATAGGTACTGGATTGCAGAACTACAGGTTCAGGGTTCAGGAGGACTCTAGACAAGTGGAGCGTTCAAGTGAAGCACTGTGTTGATTATTGTTCTTATTGTTATATGGTTATTGTTGAGAAACATCCAAGTGAAGTACCAAGTGTTATTAATTATTTGTTGTACTCTATTGTAAATTTAATGGAAGTTGTAACACTGATGTAATGTATTGCACTTTTATAACATTCGAACTTGTAATACATTTGTGTTGAATAAAAAGTTTTAAATTTTCCTTTTTTTCTGTGTATAAAGTGGCTAATTAGAGGAAAAGATTCTGACTTGTGTCACGGTTTCCTGGTATATTTGTTGAGTAAAAAGATTCTTGCTTATGTCATGCTTATTTGTTGAATAAAAAGTGTGGATCAACGCACCACCGCAGGGGCTAAGTGTGGATCAACGCACAGCGGCAGCGGTCGGCATACAATTGGGAATTAGGAAGCTGAGGAAGTACAAGATCAGGAAAAATTGTCGAGCTAAGCAACTGGGTGATGCTTGCAGATCTATTTTAGTAGGCCTAGCGGTGGAGCAGGAACACTTTAATTCCAGATTGGCACGACTGCAGCATGAATGGGAGCAAGTCCAGGGGACCACCAGGGTTGTAGTATGCTATTTCTGTAAAGAGGCTGGACACAAGAAATCAGTCTGTCCGCGACTATAAGGAAAAAGATCTGCATCAGCATCGGGGTTCAAGAACCGAGGTCAGAAGCTGAAGATTCAAAAAACGGAGGGAAAACTTGGAGGCGCCAAGCCAGGAAGTTGTTTCCTATGTCGTGAGAAAGGACACTACAAGTCCCAATGTTCAGAGAAAAACCCTCAGGTGGAGACCCGTACAAGCTACAATTGTGGGGAGATTGGTCATATAAGGCCGAATTGTTACCAGCTTCATAAGAATGATGGCAGATTAGCCCTGAAGATGAACAATAAAGGAAAGGAGCCTGTTGACCAATAGTAAGTGTTCGCACTTAGCAAGCTGAAAAAGGCAAGAGAGCCATTACCAGTGTGTGCATATGGAACTGCAACTAAGTTTAAAAGTTGTACATTGAATTTTATTTAGACTAAAAAGTAATATATGATGTAACACTTTTGTAACCAAATTGATTTATATATATATGAATTCCAGGCAACCGTTTTGTTCAAATTTGCTTCATCATATTCTTTAGTCTGAATTATTTTTCAAGAAGTTGAGATTCATGCGTGAGGCGACTCTAGATTTGGTTTTGTTGATTACACCATCTGGAGCAATCCTCTTTACAAATTTGTGCTATAAGGGTTGTGAACACCAAATCGGAGGAAAGACCCTAAGTATAGATTTGTTAGAATTGGACATTGCAGGAATGGAAGAAGGGCATGCTGGGCATTTGACTGCAGTTCTGAGCAACTACGGGAGCATCAGCTTTATGCAATTGTCAAAATGAATTTTGGAAGTCTGAAGTGGCATTTGTAGGTCATGTTCTATTCTAAGGAGGGAGTGGCTACCGAACCACAAAAGATTAAGGCAGTGAAGGATTGACCTCAACAAAAAAACTGTGAAGGAAGTAAGAAGCTAAATGATGAGATTAGGCAAGCCAGTATTGAAGTGATTACTCAAGATTAGAGATTTTTTTTGGCACGATGGAAGCTACAACCGAGTCTAAGTAAGCAAGTTAGAAGGCTTAGGCAGAAGATGCAGGGATTGGATCACTAAAGCGGCAAGTCGATGAAGGAAAATTTCAGAATATCAGTATGGACTTCATCCTAGGGGTACCCAGAAGTTCGAAAATGTATGGCTCAAATTGGGTTATTGGGGATCGGTTGATGAAGTCTGCACATTTTCTTCCGATAAAGATGACTTAGTCGCTAGAGAAATTAGCAGAAGTCCACATTGAAGGCGTAAGGAAGCAACATGGAGTGCCACCATCAGTAGTTCTAACCGAGATTCAAGAGTTACATCTCGATTTTGGCAGACTCTGCAGGCAGCTTTGGGAAAAAGTTCGGGTTCTTTGGAGAACCAGTTCGTGGAGGAGTCACTTGGGAGCCGAAAAGCCGTATAAGCTTTCTTTCCCCGAGTTATTTAGAGTATGGATATTTTTCTGTTCTCCTGACTAAACGTAGTTCTGAGGACAGAACTATTCTAAGGAGGGAGTATTGTAATATCCCGATCGGATATTATATTTGTATTATTATTATTATTTATAAAATTAAAATATTTCTTATGAAAATTATTTAGTTTTACTGATAAAAAGATATATATATATATATATATATATATATATATATATATGTGTGTGTGTGTGTGTGTGTGTGTGTGTGTGTGTGTGTGTGTGTGTGTGAAATGCTCCATTGAAAACATACTGTAGCGTGGAAAACGTGAAAACAAATCTATGCCGTTGTTGGGAACAACGGCCTAAGTTATAATGCATTAGGTTGTTTTCACGGGTTTTCACAACATTTGCGTTTTCAATGGAGCATTTCCCATTTCCCTATATATATATATATATATATATATATATATATATATATATATATATATATATTGTATCAATTTTGTGCACTTGTACAAAATCATGTATATGGGTTTTTGAGAAAATATATATAATATTCCGATCTGATATTAAAAATTATAATTTTATTTTCATTTTCAGAATTGAAATATTTTGTGTGGATATTACCTGGTTTAATTAATAAACATTATCTATATATATATACCAGTCTGTATACATCTATATTGTATCAAATTGATACTGAAATCTTCCGAGCCGATATTAAAGTTATTTTTATTATTATTTTATTTATTCTCCAAATTAAATTATTTTTGTACAGATTGTTGGGTTCGATGAATAAAAAGTATTTGTATATATAGATATATGTACGTATATGTATTATATCGATTTCGTACGTTTGTACAAAATCATGTAGTATATGATTTTGGGAAAAATACCTATTATTTGGATCAATCATGATCAAAATGGAGGGTTAGGATTGGATTAGGATGTTGATTGCAATATTAATTTGCAAATGAAACATCAAATTGTTAAACCACAAAAAGGGGTGACACTTGGTTTCTTCTCACCCACAAGCTCACCCCTCCTCCTCCTATAAACACCCCCCCCCCCCCCCCCCCCCAAAACCCTAGGGCAAGCCCCATTTCATTTTTGTTTCACTCCATTCTCATCTCTTTCTCTCTTCCTTTCATAAATTTTCTCCTTCTTCTAGTTGTTTTGTTTGATTTTTGGAAAAGAAAACAAAGAAAGAAAATAAAGAGAGATAAAATCAATCAAAAGTAGAGTGGGTTCATTTTCATAAGGGTTCTTGAAGAGGAGCAAGAACAAGGAAGGAGAAGGGAAGCAAGCTAGTCCTTCCAACAATTTTGGGTGGGGGTTTCTCATCTTTGTTTGTTATTTTGTTTATTATTGTTATATGCTCATAAATTCAAGAACTTGGACTAAATTTCATGTGCATATGAGTAGACTTGGGAGTGTTTCATGCAAGATTAAATGGTAGAACTTAACAAGAACACCAAAAGATTCAACCTTTAACTTGTTGTATGTTGTTTTAATGGTTAAAATTAATTACTTGTGCTAAAGTTGGAATTTTGACTCCAAATTAATATGAGATGTTATCATACTTGTTTTTAACATGCTCTAATTTTTGTAGATTTTTTTGGGTTAATTTACTAGGCTAAACAAATTGTTTCCCCAAAACAGCGAGCATCAAAAAAGCTGTTGTCTTGGGTTAATCATGACCTGTGTTTGAAGTCGGAAAATTTGAGTTCTATACGGAATTTGAAAACAATGTTAACTAGAGAGTTGTAGTAGATGTTCCCACCTTTCTAAAAAATCTGATTTTGTTGAATTTCGATAAGCGTAGCATGAGCTATGAGCTATACAAGTTTTCAGCAAAACTGCTATTTTTTGTTGATTTTAACATGTGTTTAGATCGGGAAACTTGATTTCTATACCGAATTTGAAAAAAAATTTAACTAGAGAGTTGTAGTAGATGTTTCCACTTTTATAAAAAAAATCTAATTTTGTTGAATTCTAATAAGTGTAGCTTGAGCTATGAGCTTTACAACTTTTCAGCAAAACTGCTGTTTTTTGTGGATTTTGACATGTGTTTGAGATCGGGAAATTTGAGTTCTATACGGAATTTGAAAAAATTGTTAACTAGAGAGTTGTAGTAGAGGTTCCCAACTTTCTAAAAAATATATAATTTTGTTGAATTCCGATAAGCGTAGCTTGAGCTATGAGCTTTACAAGTTTTTAGCCAAACTGCTGTTTTTTGTTGATTTTGACATGTGTTTGAAGTCGGGAAACAGATCTATACGGAATCTGAAAATGTTGTTAACTAGAGAGTTGTAGTAGATGTTCTCACCTTTCTAAAAAACCTAATTTTGTTGAATTCCGATAAGCGTAGCATGAGCTATGAGCTTTATAAGTTTTCAGCAAAACTGATGTTTTTTGTTGATTTTGACATGTATTTGAGATCGGGAAACTTGAGTACTATACGGAATTTTCAAAAGTTGTTAACTAGAGAGTTGTAGTATATATTCCCACCTTTCTAAATAATCTAATTTTGTTGAATTCCGATAAGCGTAGCATGAGCTATGAACTTTACAAGTTTTCAGCAAAACTTCTGTTTTTTGTTGATTTTGACTTGTGTTTGAGATCGGGAAACTTGAGTTCTATGCAGAATTTGAAAAAGTTGTTAACTAGAGAGTTGTAGTAGATGTTCTCACATTTTCAAAAATTCTAATTTTTTTGAATTCCAATAAGCGTAGCATGAGTTATGGCCTTTACAAGTTGACAGCAGCTGGCCTTTTGGCTGAAGCTCACTGTTTAGAGTATTCAAAGTTTTTCTACCTCTTACTGACTGAATCTAAGAAGGTTGTCAACTAGAGAGTTGTAGTAGATGTTCTCACCTTTCCAAAAAGTCCTATTTTGTTGGATTCCTATAAGTGTAGCATCGGTTATGAGTATTCTTCATCTAGAGTTATAAATGGTTAAGAGATTATGTTTTGAATGTTCATCTTGTATGTTGAATTAGTAAGCTTAACATGCATGTTTGTTCATGTTAGTAAGCTTATACCCAAAATTCTAGTTCATGTGAACTAGAGTTGTCGTGAATTGT
The DNA here is from genome assembly GCA_017893485.1 of Hemerocallis citrina. Taxonomy (NCBI): domain Eukaryota; kingdom Viridiplantae; phylum Streptophyta; class Magnoliopsida; order Asparagales; family Asphodelaceae; genus Hemerocallis; species Hemerocallis citrina. The sequence continues at coordinate 67,891,443 of CM030366.1, forward strand.
TAGTAGTTTGAATCATGCACTTGATTATGAGTAATAAGTAGTCCTTATGCTCATAAATCATGTAATAGTATTGGTCCGTCTTGTACGTAGTTCACCTGGCTCGTATGTAATTTGTTTGTTCATGCGTAGCTCATTTGTCTCGTATGAGTTTTGTTTACTCGTTTATAACTTATTAGCTAGTACGCAATTTGTTGTGCACGTCTATGGTGATATCATTGCCCTAGAGGCCATCGACCATCAAGACGTGTATTTATTTTACTCCTCGGGGAGTATGGAGGAGTCACCCCTCGTGCACCGTCAGATCTTAACCGATGTAGATCGCGGGCCAGGACCGTAGACGGAATCCAAGTTCAGAGTAGTAGCATGCGAATAAGTTCGTATTGCCAGAGTCTTGGATCGATGGGCTGTGAATAGGATCCTTAGGGATTCTGGTAAGTCTAGGTTGAGCACCTAGTAAAGTTATCTTGTATAGTCTAACTTAAGACCTAGCATGTTGTGTTAGTAAGATTGTCATCCCTCGTATTGTTTAGGGTTAGTGACATCGTTAGGGTAGTAACTGTAACTATTATTACATAACTTTTTATCTATTACTTCGCCGAAGGGAAAGAGTTGGTATTAGGGGTGATACCTTATGAACCGTCCTGTTCTATAGGCCAACACTAGGTGGTGTTATTGGTTATACCCTTCATGTCAAAGGGATACGGTCTGTGCCTTCTTACGAGTTGGGAGCACGGGATTCGTATATCGTCTGTTAATTTCTGAAGTGCCATGATAAGAACGGGAGGTTTTCCTGTCGGAACTAAGGGATGGACCCCCGAAATTCCGTCATGTTCTATATTAGAAAAAGCGAACAGGCCTTAGACTATGGTCTATGAGCTAAGGGACCACAGGGGATGCTTTGAGCTAACCTGTGTTGTAGTAAATTGTGGGTGTTCATCTAATTTTGAGTGAGGTCTGGTATGCCGAGCAATAGTGGCAAACAGAGACACCACTATATGACTGCGAATGGTGGGATTAGACCGTTTCAGAGCAACCTCATCAGTCACGCTGTATCTTCAGGAACAGGTTGAGTACAAGAGTAGAATTTTTGGCGCGGGTTCAAATCCCTATATATGAAGAAACAGCTTGATATGGGCGTATGTATTTTTGGGCTGCATATTGTCCAGAGTCTTTCTTGCATTAGAATAAGTGCATCCTAGCCTTAGTTGACATTGCATTAGATTCTAAGTCATAACACCCAAGAAAACTTAAAGTACACCTGCACATTTTACCATGCTTAAATTATGTTTGTTTAATATTGAGATTCGATGCTAGTCATCAACCCTTAAGCGTCAGTATATGTACTGATGTCCCCACTCAAATAGGTACTGGATTGCAGAAATACAGGTTCAGGGTTCAGGAGGACTCTAGACAAGTGGAGTGTTCAAGTGAAGCACTGTGCTGATTATTGTTCTTATTGTTATATGGTTATTGTTGAGAAACATCCAAGTAAAGTACCAAGTGTTATTAATTATATGTTGTACTCTGATGTAAATTTATTGGAAGTTGTAACACTTGGGCTTGTAAGGCATTATTGTAACACTGATGTAATGTATTGTACTTTTATAACATTCGGACTTGTAATACATTTGTGTTGAATAAAAAGTTTTACATTTTCCTATTTTTTTGTGTATTGTGGCTAATTGAAGGAAAAAATTCTGGCTTGTGTCACGATTTTCCGGTATAGGAAATCGGGACATTACAGTCAGGTATCTCAGAGCGTTGGCGCATACGAAACACTCATGTGTATCGAGTAAAGTCATCAATGAAACAAACATGGTAGAGATAACCTTTGTGAGAAGGTGTAGAAGATGGTCCCCATGTGTCAGAGTGAATAAGTATAAAAGGATGGGTGGTTTGGGAGGTACTTTTCTGATCAAAGGGGAGAGCTATATGTTTGACCAAATGACAACCCTGACAATCAGACAAATGAGTAAAAGAAAGAGAACCAATGACACCACTATGGGCTAAAGTCTTGATTCAAGATGCACTAATATGTCCTAAACGTATGTGCCACAGATCAGCATCAGAATGTACAACACCAGCAAAATGCTGATGAGATTTATATGCATGAAGAAAATCTAGATGATACAGACGACCATGTCGACTAGCACGCTCAAACTCCTGACCCGTATGAGATTCAGTAATAGAACAACCGACAGAATCAAATGTAACAACAAGACCACTCTCGCATAGTGCACTAATGAAAATAAGGTTCATGGATAAATGAGGAGCATAAAGAATATATGGCAATGTGAGAGTGGGAAAGCTAATATGTCCGGAGTGTGTAGTGAGAAGGTGTGAGCCATCGGCAGTGTGTAGGGATGAAGAGTGAGAGGGAAGTGTAGTGCTCGTAGTGAGGAGTGTATAATTACTAGTAATATGATGTGAAGCACCAGAATCTAAAATTCAGGAAGAATTCATACCAGAATTAACAAAGAATGCAGAGGCAGAGAAGCCAGTAGTGATAGACTGACCCAAGAGCTGGAGTTCCAATTGAGGGAGGTGATGCTAGAGATTAGCCCAATCAGCAGGAAATGGCAAGGCAGAAGTATTGGTCATGGCCGCAGGTGTAAGGGAAGAAGTACTGTGAGGAGGAATGAGACCAGTGTTGCCGGGGCAAGGATAAAAATGAAGACGAGAATTTTGCTGGTGCCTGGATCTGGATAGGGAGCTGGATGGTACTACCGGTGTCAAAAGAAGGGGTGTAGTAGGGTTATGTATGTTGCTGACAGGGTGTAGGAGTCCGGAGTGAGGATAAGGAGCTGGATGGTGCTGAGGGCAGCACTGTGACTGTTTGAATCTGGATGAGGATTGAGATGTGAGGGAGAGGGAAGATGAGGATGTAGCAGCGGGGGAGGTAGTGGGGACGGAAGGATACTTGTGAAACTGATGTTCCAATGGAGAAGTACCTGCAATTTTTTATTTTTATTTTTATTTTTTTTACGACTGGTGATGGTGACGACAGTGATGACGGCGGCAGCGGCTGTGGAAGTAACAAGAGCAAACAGGCAGAGGGTGAGGTTGGGTGTATGATTTGAATTTGGATAGCAGGTTCAGGTTTGGCTGGATTCAAATTTTTTTTTTTTTTTGGAAAATATGGGAATAGGGTAAACGGGTAGTAGGTTTGGGTAGAAAGAAGTAGGGTTTCGGGTAGGGTTGTGGGTTAGTGGGCGGGTATAGGATTATAATGGGTTGTTTTGGCTAGGTAGTTGACGGTGGGGTGTAGCATCGACGGCGAAGGTTGCATCGACTGCTAGGGTTTTAGATTTGAAGTTGAGGTTGATGGAAAGGTTTGGGTTTTGGAAAACTTGCTGATGATGGGTTTTGAGAAATTTTCAGATATTGGTGTTGGAAATTTGCAGATGATGGGTTGAGGCTAGGGTTGTTGCTGCTGTGTTTCCGAAGGTTGCAAATGAAGGAAGAGAGAATACTGTTGTTACCATGATCTCGTCGATAATGCTGTTGTTGCTAATTTGTTGATGCAGATGTGAGGTTGTGATGTAATTAGGATTAGGGAAGAGAGATTATGAACCTGGCTCTGATACCATGATAAGGTTAACAGAGAGATTGAAAAATATTATTGGATTATTGGAATCAATTATAACTGTGTACAATGACTCCTATATATAGGAGGGAACCAAATACCAAACTAATACATATTCGATATGGGACTAAATATATATAATACAATATCTAACAAGAGCCAACACTACCGAAAATCTTTGGGCTGAGATCCGTTTGTGGTCAACCTCGTCGTACTCTGACCCTGACGACTCTGATTCACACAAATCCGACTACCCTATCCACTGGTATACGACATTGCCCCCCTTCAGATCTACACTAATTCCAACCTAACTCCACTCCAAATTAGACCTGAAACCGGTCTGAATTTAACCCAAATCCAAACTAAAATTGACCCAAAAACTAATCTAAATCTTACCCGAATTTATTCAGAAAGTGACTCAAATTCCTCTGAGAGTTGTTTGTGAGGTGACTTGTGTTTGCCAAGATGAGTGAAGAAGAGAAGGACATTAAAGTGAAAGAACTTACTCTTCCTCCCTAAGAAACTAAATAGCACAAATTGGCAAAAATGGCAAAGAATGGTTGTGGCCAAATTAAAAGGAATGTGCCTTCACCGACACTTGACCGATAGGCCACCTGATTCCATGACAGATGCTTGGGATGCAGATGATAACTCGGCCTTGGGCTCTATGTGGAAATATGGAACCCGATATTCGTGATACTGCGATGCAGTGTAATATAGCTATAGAACTATGGGAGTGAGCAGCTTTTGTAAACCTACTGAGGATTGACTAATATGAGACATGCCTATAGTGTTCAACAAGCATACTATCGTTATGAGGTGGGTAGTCGAAGTATCACTATGCTATCTTCAAGAAGATATGTGATAATTTGCAGGAACTCTTTTCACTGAGCACTAATATGGAGACGACGCAAGAGGGTCAAAAGTGGTTTTATGTTCTCACCTTCCTTGGAGGGCTTCCAAAATCTTATGAGATTGCCCCCTACCTTTAGTAATGGGAGACCTCTCCTTAATGAGTTAGTTGGAGGCTTACAAACATGTTAAGGAGATGTTTTCCCACCTTCATCCACTGACAAGTGATGACACCATAGAAAAGAGGTCTACATTGGCTGCTTCTCAACCTCGGTTTAGTCAAGGATGACTAGACCTGGCAAACGTGTTGGGTCGAATGGGTACGGGTCACTTGACCCGTGGTCCAACGGGCCAGGTCGAAAAGTAACCGCAAAATGTTTTTATAGTTTTTTTCCTCGACCCGGACCTGGTCCACGGGTACCTGCCAACATTTCAGGGTTTATTTTGAGTTTGTTTTAGGGTTTTTTTAAACTTTTTTAAAAACTATTTTAATTGAACAATTGATTAAAAACATAACCAACGTACTATAATTTTTTTTATAAAAAAAAAGTGGCAAACAGAAATTGTTTAACTGAAACAACAGTAATGTAATCAGGAATAGAAAATGATAAATTTATTAAACGTGTTGTTTATTGCCTTGTTATGCGATATCAACATTTAAAATCCAGCTAGTACTTCAATTTATCATTTCATCACCCAAAAGATAAGAGCAATAAATTACCCAATCATGCAAAGAAAGAGCCTCCAATTTTCAAAGCATGCAAATATAATTGTCATGCCCCGCTTCCCAAAAAAGAGATACGGAATACGATACGTGACTAAGTCCAGCGAATGGCTTTCACCATTCATAAGCTGTTAGGATCTTTACAACGAGTACAAGTATAAACAAGAGATATACAAGAGAAATAGTCAACCACGAATGCATAACTGAATTAATATAGTCAACAAGATTACTTGAAATAAGAAGCAAGAATACTGAATTTCAAATAATCATGTCTGGAACAAAATATAAGTCTGGGACAAAATGCCCAATACAAATATCCATGTAACAAGTTACAATTATTCAAGACAAGCAACAAGAAATAAATAGATATAGCAAGAACTCTAGACAACTAGATATGTACAAGTAGCAAGTGTCAAGTGATCATGTTATTCTCAAGTCTTGTATCTAGTCCTATCTAGGTAGGACTTCATGCGTCCCAGGTTTTTACCACATGGCTGTTACATTCAAACAATTTGCGTTTCAGATTTCATAGTGGATCATAGAGGGCAGTTTACTCAGGGACAAGTATCAAGGTCCATGTATCAAGTACCAAGCTCTAAGTACCAAGTAGGATCTATGAATCCTCTTCCGAGTACACGTTGCTGTATTCTCCATTATTAGATCTTTCCCTTTAAACCCCGACTTAGTTTCTTGTTATTATTATTTAAAGCAAGCATGAACGTGCACAAACAAGTCAAGAAACATGGTAAGATAAAAAGGGACAAGTACAAGTTGAATAAAGGACACGAACGGGTGATGAAAGACTCAAAATAGACTAAGACAACAAAAATGCTAGTTCTGGACAGCAAGACAGTACTGTACCAAATCTGGAATTCCCATTGCCACAAACACAAATCTAGATCCGTAAAAAATTCTAGAAAATAGACTCTCGGCCGAATCCAGCAAATATATACAAGTCATATAATAATTACAGAAACAGGACTCAAAACAGAATTGTATCCAAAAAACATATTCAGCCAGAAATCACAAGGTTGTGTTTATAAACAGAAAACGGCATAAAAACTTACTGATTAAATCCAAGAAAAATTTGGGGTATTCCCTTGTATGTCTAGTATCAGAAAATATAATTTCATAATATTCCAACATGGATAACAAAGTCAAATAAAATCAGAAGACAGCAAGATACGGCAAATTTGTAAATCTGAAACTCTTGACATAGCAGTACTAAAACAACAATAGATTACAAAGTATAAATCGAAATCTAGATCCTTCAAAAGGTGATAAAATAGATAAAGTAGGCTACATTTCATATTCACAAAGTTTTTATCAAAAGAAACTAGAATCAGGTTGAAATTTAGGTTCTTTACTGAACAGCATGAAAATTCTGGAAGTATAGTAGTTGTTTGCAAGCATAGAATAGTTTGTAAAAGTCATCGAATAAATCCAAACAAAATGGGGTTAATCCCAGTCAAGTCTAGTTATACTCAGCAAAATATTAGATCCAAATTTTATGTTTAACATCAGTATAAAAATAAATAACTCTATACATGTTCATATTCAGTTTTATGCGAGTCTAGTTATACCCAAGTTATTGCTGGTTTACTACAGATGTGTAGATAATTCCAGATTCGGTTTTATGCCAGCTCGCATAAAAATAAATTCCAGATCTACGACTCATATTCATAAATAAAATTGATTTTCTGACCTTAATATGGTCTAAAATACTGAATAAAAACGGGTAACAGCAAAAACAGAAATCTTCTGTATGCATGAAATCAACTAATTCATATGTAGCACATCTAAGTTTTAACAAAATGCGAAATATAGTATACTAGATGTCCAAGAAACATGGTATGGGATATTTAACAAGTCTACAACAAGTTATACTACGACTAACACATCATGCATACAAGATCATACAACACCTCATAAATCACGAATAACATGCATGTATACATCAAGAGTTTATTAGATCTAAGTTATTTCATGTCGTGTGTGTACATGGGAGACGACTACGGATGGTTCAACGCTTAGAGACGAGATCTAACGAGGAATGAAGGAATCTAGAGACAAAAGCTGCACTACAAGCGGTATTTAGTACTTGTATATGCAACAAAAAGAAATACAAGTTACTTGCCCTGAAATTGATGAAGAAAACGATGCAAAGTACGAGAATAATGGGAACGGATTCCATTGCAATGAACACAATAACACTTGCAAATCCCACGCACGTGCAACACAAAAGAAAGAGAGAGGCAATCGGCACGGGCGACAGACGGTGAGAATAGAAGACAGCGACGGCAGGGCTATCGCTCTGGCTGCTGTTGCTATCTAACGATGGAGGGAGGCAATGCGGGGAGGCGGTGAGGGCTGACGCGACACCGGGAAGAGACACAGGCTGAGGGGGCGCTGTGTTGATGTTGTCGATGCTGCGGGAGGAGGCAGTGCTGTGATGCAGTGCCGCTGCTGGCTGACGTCAGGACGGGGAGATAGGGGGCGCTGCAGATTAGGTGGAGCACAGGGTGGAGGCAGGATGGGGAGCAATGCCGGACGGGGATTCGGGATTTAGCGGCTAGGGTTTTTTTGTGTGTGTGTGGATGTAACAGGGTTGAGTAAATAATGGGGGTTATCTATATAGGAGGTGATATGCATATTAGGGTTTAGGGTGTGTAATGGGTAGGGTATAAGAGATATTGGGTTTTAAACCCAATAAGAATAGGATTGAGTTAAATGGGTTATAAGGTTTAAAGATCCACAAGAAATAGAAATAGGGTATTAATAGGATCCAATAAAATATCGGATGATCCAATTAATGAGATAGGAACAAAAATAAATAAATAAAATAGGACATGAACAATTTATTAATGAGAATAAAAAATAATAGCCCGATCAACTAGAGATGAAACAATAAGCAGACAATAGAATCAAGAAGATCAATTTAAAGGCGACAAAACAAATAGATGAATATATTGAGAATGAAGATCCAATACACAGTTCAAAAAGGAGTGGGAGAATACAAAATGAATAAATACTCAAAAATAAAACTACATCCAAAATACAGAAAATACAAAACAGGGGTTACAAGTCCTACCCACCTAACAAGAAGAATTTCGTCCTCGAAATTCAAACAAGTGGTACATAGGGTAACCCAGAAAAGAAAATAAAGAACAAAACAAAAGCTACTCAAACAAATGAGAAAACTTCTGCTGGATCTCCACCTCCAACTCCCAAGTTGACTCACCTGGCGAGTGAGGATTCCAAGAAACACGAACCAGCTTGATGACCTTGTTCTTCAGAACTTTTTCTCGCCGATCTAAGATAGTAACTGGTGGAATCTCACAAGTAAAATCCGGCCACACGGTCAACTTAGAATAGTCAATCACGTGGCTTTCATCGCGGATATATCTCCTGAGTTGTGAGACATGGAAAACATCGTGCACTCCTGATAAAGCCGGTGGCAGTGCAAGATGATAGGCCACCTTTCCTACTCATTCCACGATATCAAACGGTCCAATAAACCTAGGGCTGAGCTTGCCCCCACCACCAAACCGAATGAAACCCCGCCACGGCGATACTTTTAGGAAAACATGGTCACCAACCTCAAACTCCAAATCTTTCTGATGGACATCTGCCCATCTCCGCTGCCTGTCTTGAGCTTCCTAAAGATGCTTCCTGATCTGAGTCGCTGCTTCAACTGTCTTGGTGATCAACTCCAGACCCAATAAATTCCTCTCACCAATGTCATCCCAACACATTGGTGATCTGTACTTTCGCCCATAAAGTGACTCGAACGGTGCAGCTTTAAGACTAGCTTGAAAGATATTATTGTGCGAGAACTCTACGAGATGCAAATGTTCCTCCCATGATCCACCGAACTGCAATACACAGGACCTCAACATGTCCTCTAGAGTCTGGATGGTCCTCTCTGATTGTCCATCTGTCTGGGATGAAATGCTGTACTGTACTTCAATTTACTTGCCAAACTACTCTGAAGACTCTCCCAAAACTGAAACCTGAACCTCGTATCCCTATCGAATACAATACTGAATGGAACCCCTGAAGTCTGACGATCTCTTGCATGTACTTCTCAGCTACGCTCTCAGTGGACTATCCGACTCGGAAGGGAATGAAGTGAGCACTCTTCGTCAGTCGGTCGACAATCACCCAAATGGCATTGTGACCCGTAGGACTCCTCAGCAAAGCAGTCACAAAATCCATAGTGATGTGTTCCCACTTCCACTCCAGAATGGGAAGCGGCTGAAGAAGTTCGGCAGTTCTCTGATGCTCTGCCTTCCCCTGCTAGAAGATCAAACACTGAGACACAAATCTAGCCACAACCTTCTTCATACCATGTCACCAGAAAGGAAGCTTCAAGTATCGGTACATCTTAGTACCTCCAGGATGGATAGAATACGATGATTGGTGGGCTTCCTCAAGCAATCTCTGACGAACTTCACCCTTCGGGACACAACCTGGACCCAAAACGAAGCAATCCATCAGCATGAATAACCATGTCTGTTCTGGAACTAGCCTTAACCTATGCTCTAAAACCTTGTAGCTGCTCATCACTAGCCTGAGCCTCTTTAATCTGATCGACAAAAGACGATTGAAGTTGAAGCACCAAGCAACTCCGATCAGAACTCGACAACAACACATCCAACTCTAACCTCCGCAACTGCTCAACTAAATCTCTCTACTGAGTCAGAAACATGGCTGTCGGTCTCCTGCTCAAAGCATCTGGTACCATGTTGATCTTACCGGGATGATACTGCAAATTGATATCATAGTCGGCCATAAGCTCCAACCAACGCCATTGCCTCATGTTCAATTCCTTTTGGGTGAAGACGTACTGGAGACTTTTGTGGTCTGTAAAGATCTCCACTCGATCTCTAAGTAAATAATGTCTCCACAGCTTCAAAGCGAAGATCACTGCTGCTAACTCCAAATCATGAGTCGGATAGTTCCTCTCATGCGGCCTCAACTACCTCGATGCATAAGAAACAACTCGGCCCTTCTGTATCAGAACTGCCCCTAGACCCTTGCCAGAAGCGTCATAGTGAACTACAAATCTGTCTGAACCATCTGGAATAGTCAACACCAGCGATGACTTCAACCTGTTCTTCAACTCAACAAAAGCCTCACTATAAGCCTCAGACCAACAGAACTTCTGATCCTTCCCTGTCAGCTTCGTCACAGGTCTTGCTATCTTTGAAAAATCTTGAATAAATTTCTGATAATAGCCAGCAAGACCCAGGAAACTTTTCACCTCTGAAACTAACTTAGGAACTGGCTAATCCTTCACAGCTGCAACCTTGTACAGATCAACTGAAATACCATTGCCCGAGATAATGTGCCCCAAGAAGGTAACTCTGTCGAGCCAAAACTCACACTTGCTGAGTTTCCCATAGAGCTGATTCTTCCTCAAGGTCTGTAGAACCAACCTAAGATGCTCAGCATGATCCTCCTGGTTCCGAGAATACACCAGAATTTCATCAATGAAGACCACGATAAATCTATCCAGGAATTGGGAAAAGGCCTTGTTCATCAGACTCATCAACACAGCTGGCGCATTCGTAACTCCGAACGGCATCACAAGATACTCATAGTGCTCATATCTGGTCCTGAACACAGTATTCTGCACATCATTCGCCTTCACCTTGACCTGATGATACCCAAAATGAAGATCCAACTTCGAGAAAATAACTGCTCCTCCTAACTGATCAAATAAGTCATCGATACTGGGCAGCAAATACAGGTTCTTCACGGTAACACTGTTCAGTTTCCGATAATCGACGCACAGTCGACGACTACCATCCTTCTTGCTGACAAAAAGGACTGAAGCACCCCATGACAAAACACTAGGTCTGATGAACCCCAAATTTAGCAAACCCTGAATCTGCACCTTAAGCTCTGCTAACTCAACCGGTGCCTTCCTGTAGGGACTCTTCGATATCGGCACCATACCAGGCTGAACTTCAATACTGAACTCAACATCCCTATCAGGGGGTAACCCAGGCAACTCCTCTGGAAAAACATCCATGAATTCCCGCATTACTAGAGGTGCAGCCTCACAGCCTGAGTACAACTCCATCGCACAATTCTCTTGATTAACTACAGTCTTAGCTTGGCCTAGGGGTGTCTCCCCGGCATGGAACTTAAACACTGCCGACCTGGGATTCGGAACACAGCTTTCTTGGCACGACAATCAATGATGGCGTGGGATTCACCCAACCAATCTAGTCCGAGAATGATGTCGAATCCTGAGTTCCCAATGATAATCAGGTTGGCCTTGAAATCTGCGCCACCAATAACCATAGGACTCAGCTTGCACTCCCGAGAACAAACGGCAACACTGCTACCTGTGACAATGCTCCAAGCCTCTGACATGACGCTACAATCCAACTGATGGCATGCCACAAAGTGGAAAGAGACAAAGGAATGGGTTTTCCCAGAATCAAAGAGAACATGGGTAGGGAAGGAGCAAATAAGGATAACACCTAAGATAGAATAAAAAAGGCAAGGAAAAAAGGAATTGATGATCAGGGGGTGAGAAAAATAACAGTGCAGAAAGATAGCATGAATGAACAGTGCAAGATAAAGAAAGAAGCAAAGGAATAACAAAGCAACCAAATGCAAAATATACCTGCAACATCACCTTCTGTCGTCTCAGCATCTGCAGCAGTAAGGTTGTAAGGCTGACCTCTCCTGGGTGCAGCGGTCCTCTGACCGACAATCTAGTGCTGAGGGGGAAGCGGTGGCCTGACTGGAACACGAGCTGGGGCTACCTGCTGAACTGGACCCCCGGCTGGAAGAGTCGTCCTCTGCTGTGGACAGTCCCACAATGTATGGTGTCACGCCCCGCTTTCCAAAAGAGAATATGGAATACGGATACGCGACAAAAGCCCAGCAAATGATTTTCATCATCCATAAGCTGTTCAGAATCTTCACAACATCTCACAGGAATAATCAGAGTCGGAAGCAAAAGAAATCAACCAATTATGTGTAATCGAATCAAATAGACCAACAGAAATTTACTTGAAACCAAAATATAATAATCTCAAATAAATCAAGTCTGGACAAGTCAATAATATCCTGGGTCATATTGCCCAAATACAAAAATAAATCCAAGTATCAAATACAATTGTTCAAGCAGCAACAGGAAATAATAATAATAAATACAAAAACTCCAGCACTAATATTTCATATCACCAACACCATCTGGTACCTGTTCTCCAAAATATGCAATTAATAAATTGTAGGAAAGATAAGAGTAAAAAACAAACTCCCGTCAATGCATGTTACGGGCCGCTTGTAGTGCAGAATACAAGTACATGGGAAAGAATAACAAATATAAAATAATAGAAGGGAATAAACAAGCATGGTATAACCATGTCAATAGAATAGAATATCTAATATGAATCAGACAAACAGAATCAACTAGCATGGTATACTAACAGGTACAGGTAACATGTATCAAGTGTCAAGATAACAGGTAAACATGTAAACATGCAACAGGTAAACAGGTAATTAGGTATATAGGTAATCAGGTAATCAGGTACAAGTATCAGGTAATCATGTAACAGGTATCAGGTTATGTCAAGTCTTGTATTATTACTAACTAGGTAGCACTTCATGCGTCCCAACTTTTATCACATGGTTGCTACATTCAAACAGTTTCGTTTAGATTTCATAGTGGAGTCTATAGAGCAGTGTACTCAGGGATCAGGATAACAGGAAAACAGGAACAGGTACAACCTAGTGGTTCTCTTCCGAATACACCTTCCTATAGGGAATCATGCAGTCAAGTACAGGAACAGGCAAAACCTAGTGGTTCTCTTCCGAGTACATCTTCCTACAGGGAAGCATGCAGTCAGGTACAGGTAAACAGGATCGTGAATCATGTAGTCATGAACATGTAACAGGCGGGACACATGTCCTCTTCTTAGTACACGAATCTATATTTTCTACTACTAGATCTTTCCCTTAACCCTGGCTTGGTTATTTTGTTATTATTAATCAAACAGGCATGTATGTATCACAAACAGGTCAAGAATAACATGATATAAGTAAGTAACAGGTTCAGGTTGAAGAATAAACATGTTCAGGTGAATGATAACTCATAACAGGATAATACAACGACAATTCTAATTCAGGACAGCAAAACAGTACCGCACTAAAACTGAGATTCTCGTTGTTACAAAAATACAAATCTGAATCCGTCAAAGAATCTAGCAAATAGACTCTCGACCGAATCCAGCGAATATATATAAGTCATATAGTATTTCACAAAAACATAACTCAAAACGGATTTGAAATTAGAAAACATGTTCAGCTAGAAATCAGTAGTTTATATTCGAAGTCAGGAAAACAGCATGAAAACACATTAATTAAATCCACAAAAAATCTGGGGTATTCCCCTATATGTTTAGTAATAGAAAATCAAGTTTCATAATTTTTCAACAAAAATAGAGTAGTCAAGTAAAATCAGAAAACAACAAGATACGACAGTTTTGTAAATCTGAAATTACAAACACTGCAGTACGAGAACAACAATATCTCACAAACCATAAATCCAAATCCAAATCCGCTAAAAGGGTGGTAAAATAGATACAGTAGGCTAACTTTTATATTCAGAAATATTTTAGAAACAGCAAGTAGAATTAGGACGAAAATCAAGTTCTTTACTGAACAATAGTAAAATTCTGTATGAAAAATTTTTATTTGCAAGCATGAAAAGGTTTGTAAAACTCCTCAAATAAATCCACCAAAATTCTGGGTAAATCACAATCAAGTCTAGAAGTAGTGAGCAAAATTTCAGATCAAAACAATAATTTTAACACCAAAATCAAAATAGATTACTCATCAAAATATTCATATAACGAAATCTGGAAATTATCTTACACCTCTATAGTAAAATCGACATAACTCACAACTCGTAAAAAAAACTGAGATCCGTCAAAAGGGTTAGAAAATAGACAGAATTCTCTAAAAATTATTTTCACAAAATATTTTCAAATACTGACCTTAGGGTCTAAATTACCGAACAACATCAGGGAAACCAAAAGTACAGATTTGTTCTTCATACTCAAATCAACATAGATCACACAAAATTCATCCAAATCAACCCAAACATGATATATAGTATACTAGATGTCCAAACAACATGGTATAGAGTATTTCACAAGTCCACAACATGTCTACCATGAATAACACGAATGAGCACAAGATAACACATGAACAATACGCATATATACAACAAGAAATGGTCAATCATAGGTTATATCATGTCATGTATGTTGTGAGGCAACTATGGTCGAATCAACACTATAGAGACAATATCAATAAGAGGTTTCAAACACTAATTGTCTTTAGAACCCAACTACACTATAGGCAGTATTTAGTACTTGTATTACACAAAAAAAAGAATACAAGTTACTTGCCTGCGAGATGACGAAACGACGATCCAACAAGCATGAATAACGGGAACGGATTCCCTAGGAACAAGCACGATCGAACAGCCACGAACCAAGAACAAGAATCAACGAACCAAGAACAAACGAACGAACAACCAAAGCAATCAAAGCGACGGCAAGGCAAATGGCAAGAGCAATGGTGCTCAGGGACACAACAACAGATGGCGGAGATGGCGACTGTGCTGGACTATGGCTGGCACGCAGCAGAGAGACAGGGACAGAGCGGGGAACAGAAAGAGAGTGTAGGGAGCTAGGGTGCTCGAGCTGAAGGCTGGGGGTGTTCGGGAGTGGGTTCAGGGGGATCGGGGTGTGAGCAGGGGGGTAGCGATGGTGTGTAGTGGCTAGGGGGAAGGCTCGAGATGTAGGGAGGGTTATCGGTGGAGTGGTGCAAGCGTAAGGAAGGGATTTGGTGAAGTGGAGGCTAGGGTTTTTGGTGGGGGTTGCAGTGCACAGTAGATGGGTTTTATAGGTGGAGGATTAGGGTTTGGGGCTTGCGAGTAGGGAAACAGGAGTTGGGTTTCGGGTTTGGGGTCTTGGGGTTAACGGATAAGTAGTAGATAATGGGTATAAGTAGTAGGAGTTGTATTAGGGGAATGGTAAAATAAAGTATTAGGAGTATTAGGTGTATTTAATTGGACATTTGGACTTGGTTATAAATTAGGATTTGGGTTTAAATATAGGGGATGGCAAGATCACGAGCACCCAAGAGACAAGAGCCAAATGAAATAAAGCAAGAACGACAATAAAGAGCAAAAATGATAGTCCACATGAGAAAAAAATAAAAGACAGACAAATGGATACAAAAAGATATAATAAAATACAAATGAATATATTGAAGACAAAAATCCAATATACGGTCCAAGAAAAAGATACAAGAAGCATACAAGAGGGAAATACACCAAAACGAAAAAATATACTAAAAATACACAAAATGAAAATAGGGGTTACATATGGTCAGGAGCAACACAACCAAAACAACGGTGATTGGCACGCCTGCAGTCCTTGCACTCATGCCCAGCAAGTCGGCAAAAGTCGCAAAAACTAACTCTCTAAGGACCAGCAGAAGAGTAAGGAGCTGCCCTGACCGGATGGGCTGGGACAGGCCTCTGAATATGCCTACCAGAAGGTCTAGCAACAACAACAGAGTGTTGAACAGTCCGCTGGGGAGGAGCCAACCTGCCACGAGCCTGCTCCTGAGCTCGAGCTGCCTCAAGAGCCTCAGCATAAGTACGCAAGCGAAGGAAAATGAGATGCATCTGAATATCTTGCTCAAGCCCCAGCATGAATCTACGAGCCCTGTTCTCTTTGTTCGCCACAAGAATGGCTGCGAAGCAGCTAAGCCTTGTAAATTCTGCTGCAT
Organism: Hemerocallis citrina; assembly: GCA_017893485.1. Lineage (NCBI taxonomy): Eukaryota > Viridiplantae > Streptophyta > Magnoliopsida > Asparagales > Asphodelaceae > Hemerocallis > Hemerocallis citrina. The sequence continues at coordinate 67,907,438 of CM030366.1, forward strand.
ACTCATCCACTGACCTGGTACCCTGTTCTAAGAGAGTCTCATATTACAACATTACATGGATAATATGTAACAAAGTTCCAATAATAGAATAACGACCAACCTATTTCAGGGCCAGGAACTACTGCTCCATTTCAACTCGAGTGCTTCTAGGGAAGAACTTCTCTAAGAAGCTCCTACTGAACATGGCCCAAGTAATAGGCCGCACAAGCCTTTCGGACTTGGTCCTCCACCATATGTGGGCCAAGTACACCAGCCGGATGGTCACCACATCCACTCGATCAACATCGGTAACTCGCACTGCCAAAAGCAAATGCTCTGTCTTGATTAGCCACTGTTCGGCCTCCAAGGCATCTCAGTGCCCAAGAATCTGTCAGGATGCAGCCTCATGAAATCTGTAACTGTACCCGGACGAGGAGGAAGGCCTGCCTGTAAGGAAAACTCCTTGTTTATACTTGTACTTTACAACAAGTACAAGTATAAACAAGAGATATACAAGAGAAATAGTCAACCGAGCATGCATAACTGAATTAATATAGTCAACAAGATTACTTGAAACAAGAAGCAAGAATACTGAATTTCAAATAATCATGTCTGGAACAAAATAAAAGTCTGGGAAAAAATGCCCAATACAAATATCCATGTACCAAGTTACAATTATTTAAGACAAGCAACAAGAAATAAATAGATATAGCAAGAACTCCAGCCAACTAGAATCTTTGATCACCTACTTCATCGGACAACTGATCACCATAATCTGCAATTTAATAAATTATAGGAAAAGGAAAGAGAAACAAAATGCCCATCAATGCAAATTACGGGTCGCTTGTAGTGCAGGAAACAAGTACAGGAAAGACAAATAGACAAGAATAGAGTAACAACGGAAGCAAGTATAGCATGGAAAGATGTAACAACAAAATAGAGTAACTAACTCTAAGTTAAGAACAGAACAAGTAGCATAACAAGATAAACTGGTGCAAGTAGCATGTAACAAGTGTCAAGTGACAAGTATCATGTAACGAGTAACGAGTAACAAGTGTCAAGTAATCAAGTATCATGTACAAGTAACAAGTGTCAAGTGATCATATTATTCTCAAGTTTTGTATCTAGTCCTTTCATGCGTCCCAGATTTTTACCACATGGTTGCTACATTCAAACAAGTTGTGTTTTAGATTTCATAGTGGATCATAGAGGGCAGTGTACTCAGGGACAAGTATCAAGCTCCAAATATCAAGTATCAAGCTCCAAGTACCAAGTAGGATCTATGAATCCTCTTCCGAGTACATGTTTCTATATTCTCCACTATTAGATCTTTCCCCTTAAACCCAGGCTTAGTTTCTTGTTATTATTATTTTAAGAAAGCATGAACGTGCACAAACAAGTCAAGAAACATGGTAAGATAATAAGGGACAAGTACAAGTTGAATAAAGGACACGAACGGGTGATGAAAGACTCAAAATAGACTAAGACAATGAAAATTCTAGTTCAGGACAGTAAGACAGTACTGCACCAAATCTGGAAATCCCGTTGCCACAAACATGCAAATATGGATCCGTAAAAAATTCAAGAAAATAGACTCTTGACCGAATCCAGCAAATATATACAAGTCAAATAATAATCACAGAAATATGGCTCAAAACAAAATAGTATCCAGAAAACATGTTCAGCCAGAAATCTCAAAGTTGTGTTCATAAACAGGAAAATGGCATAAAAACTTACTGACTATATCCAAAAAAAATCTGGCGTATTCCCTAGTATGTCTAGTATCAGCAAATATAATTTTATAATATTCCAATATGGATAGCACAGTCAAATAAAATCAGAAGACAGCAAGATACGGCAAATTTATAAATCTGAAACTCTTGACACAGCAGTACTAAAACAGCAATAGATTACAAAGTATAAATCGAAATCCAGATCCGTCAAAAGTGTGATTAAATAGATACAGTCGGCTATATTTCATATTCACAAAGTTTTTATCAAAAGAAACTAGAATCAGGTTGAAATTTAGGTTCTTTACTGAACAGCATGAAAATTCTGGAAGTATAGCTGTTGTTTGCAAGCATAGAATAGTTTGTAAATGTCATCGAATAAATCTACAAAAATTTGGGGTTAATCCCAGTCAAGTCTAGTTATACTCAGCAAAATATTAGATCCAAAATTTTGTTTAACATCAGTATAAAAATAAATAACTCTACATAATTCACATAAAACCGAATCTGGAATTTTCTATATATCTGTAGTAAAACAGCAATAACTTGCAACTCACAAATCAAAACTGAGATCTTTCAGAAATTCTGAAAAATAGACGGCAAGATCTACGACTCATATTCATAAATAAAATTGATTTACTAACCTTAATACAGTCTAAAATACTGAATAAAAATGGGTAACAGCTAAAACAGAAATCTTTTTTATGCATGAAATCAACTAGTTCATATGTAGCACATCCAAGTTTTAACAAAATGCGAAATATAGTATACTAGATGTCCAAACAACATGGTATGGGGTATTTAACAAGTCTGTAACAAGTTATACTACGACTAACACATCATGCATACAAGATCATACGACACCTCATAAATCACGAACAACATGCATGTATACATCAAGAGTTTATTAGATCTAAGTTATTTCATGTCATGTGTGTACATAGGAGACGACTACAGATGGTTCAACGCATAGAGACAAGATCTAACAAGGAATGAAGGAATCTAGAGATGAAAGCTACACTACAGGCGGTATTTAGTACATGTATATGCAACAAAAAGAGATACAAGTTTCTTGCCTTGAAATTGACAAAAAAAAAGATGCAAAGAACAAGAATAATGGGAACGGATTCCCGTTATTTTTATCAACGAACACAATAACCCGTGCAAATCCTACGCACGTGCAACACAAGAGAAAGAGAGAGGCAATCGGCACGGGCGACGGACGGCAAGAAAAGAGGACAGCGACAGTGGGGCTGTCGCTCTGGCTGCTGTTTCTGTCTGACCACGGTGGGGGGCAACACGGGGAGGCGCTGAGGGCTGACGCAACGTCGGGAAAAGACACAGGTCGGGAGGGCGCTGTGTTGATGCTGTTGCTGCTGCGGGAGGGGGCAGCGTTATGATGCAGCACCGCTGCTGGCTGACGTCGGGACGGGGAGGCAGGGGGCAATGCAGATCGGGTGGAGCACAAGGTGGAGGCAGGACGGGGAGCAACACCGGAGGGGGAGTCAGTATTTAGCGGTTAGGGTTTTTTTGGGGTGTGTGGATGTAACAGGGTTGAGTAAATAATGGGGGTTATATATAGGAGGTGATATGCATATTAGGGTTTAGGGTGTGTGACGGGTAAGGCATAAGAGATAATGCATTTTAAACCCAATAAAAATAGGATTGAGTTAAATGGGTTGTAGGGTTTAAAGATCCACAAGAAATAGAAATAGGGTATTAATAGGATCCAATAAAATATAGGATGATCCAATTAATGAGATAGGAACAAAAATAAATAAATAAAATTGGACATGAATAATTTTTTAATGAGAATAAAAAATAATAGCCCGATCAACTAGAGATGAAACAATAGGCAGACAATAGAATAAAGAAGATCAATTTATAGGCGATAAAACAAATAGATGAATATATTGAGAATGAAGATCCAATACACGGTTCAAAAAGGAGTAGGAGAATACAAAATGAATAAATACTCAAAAAGAAAAATACATCCAAAATATAGAAAATGAAAAATAGGGGTTACAAAAATTGAGTTTAAATAAAATCTAAATATAATCGAAACATAAATAGCAAAACCAAAACAATGAAACCACATGATAAACAAGTTTCTAATGTCTTGAAATTAATCACATTAAAAATAATGAAACCAAATAAAAAGCAAACTCAAAACACATTCAAAAAAATTACAACTCAAGTTGATGAGTATTTTATTTGAATTTATTTATTTAAATACATGGGTACCCGCGACTACCCGTGGGTATAACCGACCCGACCCACGTAGTCAAAAAGTAACTAATCTATTTTTTCAAATTTTTCCTGACCCGTATCCAGCCCATATGGGTACACATGCGGGTACCCTCGAGTCACAGGTCAAGAATGCAATTATTGCAAGAAGGTTGGGCATTTGAAGTGGGACTGGCCTAACAAGTGTTCTAAGAACTCTCAGCCGTGGCGCACTGCATATGTAGAATTCTGTTTAATCTCTGTTCAGTCAGATAAGGATGAGCTTCAGGCCTTTCAGTGATTCTCATGAACAGTCATCCTTTTCTGCTATATTACCCAGGTCATGTACTGCTTGCTTGACTACTAGTGCTCCCTTCATCATGGGTATCTGGTGCTTCTGAACATATAAATGAGAATTCAGTTATAATGTACTCTATTTGCAGCTTTTGTGTTCACCTGTTAGACGAGCTGATGGTTCTAGCTCTCCCTTTATTTATTTATTTATTTATTTATCTATTTTATTTTTTTGGGGGGGTCTTAACTATTGTACAAAATCTGAAATAGTTAAGACCCGAGTTATCTTGTGAGTCATGTCAGTTAGGTAAACACCTGAGTGTCTTACCCTTCTAGAGTAAATAAACAGTCGAGTCGACCTTTTAGTGTGGTTCGCCTTGATATATGGGGTCCTTTACCTGTTCAGTCTCAATTTAGTAACTTTAGATATTTTGTTATTTTTGTCAATGACTATTCTCATACAACTAGGTTCTATTTAATGAAATCTCATTCTAAAAATTTGTATTTTCTTCTAATCTTTCTGTGCTGAGACTAGAACCCAGGTTAACATTACTGTGAAAATTCTAAGTAGTAGAAACTGTTGGGTTCTCAGATGTTGACTGGGCTAGTTGTTGTTCAACCACTAGAAGATACACTATTGTGTATTGTGTGTTTATTGGAGGAAACAATCTCTCATGAAATAGCAATAAATAGAGTGTGTGGTTCGTTCTAGTGAAGGATCTTAGTAGCGTGCTATGGCGTGCTATGGCTGATCTAACATTTGAGATGACCTGGATCAAACAGTTGCTTACTGAGCTAGGGGTCACCCAACATGACTTGATTCATATGTATTTCCAGTCTGCAATTCACATAGCAAGTAACGGTGTATTTCATAAGCGAACCAAGCATATTGTGGTTGATTGTTATGTGGTTCGCAACATAATTAGTGATACTCTGTATGAGCCTCCGGAGATTGAAGCTAAACATATTAACATTAATCACTAGCAGCATCACAAGGCCTCTTAGAAGAGTCATAATACAGTTCAATAGTGACAAGTTGGACATGTAGAATATATATGCTCCAACCTAAGGAGTCTTAGAAATATAATTAAGTAGCCAGTTATACACCGGGGTAAGGCCGTGCTTTTGTTTGCTATCTATATATGTGTAAGTTAATGCATTCAGTAAAGCAATGGATACAATTTATTCTATCACAATCTCCATTTTCTCTTGCAGTAATAATGCTAAAAACTGATTGTGCGTTTTATGTGCAAAACTCAGTTTACATCTGTTTTCCCATAAACACCCAAAGCTATATTCATCATCTGATACTACGGATATGCTCATCTGTATTAAACTATTCTTAAATTCAAAATATTCAAGCGTTTAAATTGGGAGCCATATTGGCCGATAAAGCTACCAAGGAACAAGGATATGAAATTGTCAAGACTCAAGCATGACATATACATTAACTCGTAGCAAATTATAATACCACACCAGTACATTTTCCAGATTGTAGATAGATATTGTTTTAGTGAAAGGGAAATCAGCTAGCATCATACAACAATGATAACTGTATAACACAATTCACGTGTCTGAAATTATTGAAATACAAAGCACCACAAGCATGAAATCACATCAAAGTCCAGCATTCATGATCAAAGCTATGGATACAATTAATTCTATCATAATCTCTCTCCTCTTTTAGTAATAATACTAAAAACCAATTGTGTGTTTTATATGCAAAACTCAATTTACATCTGCTTTTCCTATAAACATTCGAAGCTATATTCATCATCTGCTACTACTGACATGCTCATCTGTATTAACCTTTTCTAAAATTCAAAATAGTCAAGCGTTTAAAATGGAATCCATATTGGCGGTTAAAGGTACAAGGGAACAAGGATATGAAATTGTCAATCAAGACTCAAGCATGACATAAACATTAATCTTAGCAAATTCTAATACAATATTAATATATCTTCCAGATTATAGATACGTATACTGTTTTAGTGAAAGGAAAATCAGCTAGCATCAGACTACAAACAATGATAACAGTATAACGTAATTCACGTGTCTATGAAATTATTTGATATACAAAGCACCGCAAGCATGAAATCACATCAAAGTCCAGCATTCATGATCAAAGCTATAAAGCTCAAAAGATCATTATATTGTACAAAGAATGATCAGATACCAAAATACCATAATCTTTGTAACAAGAGAAAATTACCACATGCAAAGCACATGTGGATTCATCAGTATAAGAATTTGCCAACAGATTCATCAGCTCAGTAAAAAAAGTTTTGGAAGGTATAGAAAGCAGCTTGTAACTGTAAAAAAGCACTTGAATCAATCATGTGTTTCCCTAATTTCTACAGATAAGCAATTTCTGTGTCAGTTATGTGCAGCTGAAAACCCCGAACAGCCTGAAAGCAACAAAATTCCCCTCCTCAAAGTCATTTATCCCAAATACCGTGATCTGTATTTCCCCTATTTCTAAACTCAGCAAAGAAATCCCCCTTACAAAGACATTCTTCCCTACTCCTAAAAACACATACAAAAGTTGGAAGCGGATTGACGGTATAGACAACTTCATTTTTAAAGCATCCTTGATGAATCTGCTGCAACTCTGGGTATGTAGGTTCTTCAACCTGCATAGGCATAAACAAAAACCATAAATAAATAAATAATAATAATACAGGGCCAAATTTCCATATTTCTCTCTGATATGCATACATGTACAACCTAGGCTCCTCTACTGACTTGAATAACAACAATTATTTTTTATCCTAAATAAAAGTTAAGCAAGTTATATTTATAGTTTTACAGCAGTGCTCCGCAAATTCGTGTAACTAAAAACCTCATTGGGTTTAGAGAAAGAAACTTTGTGTTTAAGATTTGTAAAAAATTAGAATAAGAGTATCAAGCAGTTAATGGGAAACTAAATTAATGACTACAAGTGGGCATTTCGGACCAAGAGGATGAAAAAATTGACTCCTAAAGACAACGCAAAAAGGGTAACAGAGGAGAGTAGTTTTTCAGAATTAGACATGTTAACTATAAACCTAGAGCTAGCAGCAAGAACATAAAAGAAATAATCAAACTATGTAAAGAGGCATACAGAATGTGACAACGAAAGGTGTATATGCAAGTATGTCAAACTGAAGGCTTCCCTCCATCACTGTCACCAAACCAGCGATGAAAACGTTCCAGACCCGATGAGTCAGAAAAATACTGATACACATTCACTCCGAAAGCACCTAAGCTTATTAAGGCAACTGCTGTCCTGAACCCCGCTTTCAGCGCCCACATTTTCTCATTCAACTCGCGGACTTCCTTCGCCACCCTATCAATTTTGTCCAGTTTGCTGGCAATCTGAAAAAAAAATCATGTAAAGAATAGAATAACACTGAGTGAGGGAGAGATAGAGGAAGAGGGAGGGGGGTTAGTTGAGCACCTGTCCTATGCTATCTTGAATACAAGAACCAAATATTTCGCTCAATTTTTCTGCCTGAATCTGAGAGAAACCGGCATCATCCCGGAGAACTTTCATAGTAGTCAAAGCATCAATCCTCACTTTGATCTCCGGAGTAGAAGAATACATCACTTGCGTCATAGGTGACAAAGCTGAAGAGTTGGGGTTGGTGGGTGCAGTGGCCGGAACATAATATGCTGGGATCGGGGTCAGTGACCCTTTTCTGCCAAGAATCTTACGGGGGCAGGCACCACGGGAGGAGCGGAGGATTTGCTGTAGGTTTCTAAACCCTATTGATGCCATCACGAGCCTGCCTTCACAAAAACAAGAGAATTATCATTAAAAAAACAATTATACTACATTATGTTCCTTAAAACAGTCAGTGCAGGGAAGTTACTGTCCAAAACATCCTTCAACAATGGACTTTATCCTGAACAAGATATCGCTAATATGTGTGAAAACTAAGTACAAGAAGATATTCTCAAATGAACAAAAGCTAATGTTTAATGGACATGAGCTGAGATGTCAATCACTGTAGGCACTACCAAGAAACAAAATGCATATTGAAGGATTACCATTTTAAGAACATTATACACCTAAAGTACAATACAAAGAACAATGACAATTATACGATGCTACTAGCTGAGCCTCATGCCATGCCATTCTTTTGCCCTGTTTCTTCTGATCTTTTCAGAAAGTGTTAAACTCGATCTCAAAACTCCACATAAATTACGGCAAAACGTTAAGAATAAATTACACTAGCAATGTTCTTTACCATAAAACACAAATCCCTCAATAATTATATATATATATTTTTTTGAAATGTCAAGAAAATAATACCAAATTCCCTCAATAATTCTAGCCTGAGTGAGTTAGACATGGTTTAGATATTACAGGGCAAATTAACCACAAACCACTGATCACTAAATACAAGAAATTACTTTACATTTCTTAAATTAGGTAAGAAAGCGCTAGGGTTCACGAATCAAGAACAATACTACACAACTAACATTGAATATGTCGCTGCTGATTTCGGTGTGAGTGCAAACAGATGAATTTGTGAATTCTTGAGAAAACGAACAAGGCAAACCTGTTGACCTGTTGACCTTCACCAATTTGTTGACTTGGTCTCTTGCCGCCGCCGCGAACCTGCAAAAAGTGCGACGTACCCTCCGACGCTCTTGTCAGTAATCAGGAAGATTATGAAAGAGTTTTATGAAGAAAAAGACTGATTACCTTCTTATGGTGGGGGGAGAAGAGTTTTTATAGTCGCCTTAGGGATCCGTTTCGAGATAAGAATATATCTCTACTTTCCTGTGTGAATGGAAAGAAGTGGTTAAAACCACATCTTAGGGATAATTGTGAATCTGGGTTCTTCTTTATCCTTCTAAACTGGTTTGTAATGGGTTGGGACCCGTATCCCGTAAGACAGCTTCATTTATGGGTTATTGAGCTTTGAAGAAAGACCCAGTTCCCATTTCAGATCGTTTGTAGGTGAAATTACCGTTTTACCCCTGAGCTTTAAGATTCGTGTCCGATTCGAACGGTCCCGATTTAATCCCTCTTTTAGCCATATCACGAGTCCCCCACTCCTGGAGACTGAGTTCTACAGTCTTTGAGGAGTAGTTTTGTTGTTCTAATGGCGTACGATATTTTATCGGCGTTCTTAAGGGAGTTCGGATCTCTCTCGAGATGTAACGGTGTTATTCTGAGCTTGTAAAATGCCCAAAAATATCCTCGGAATTTTCTGAATTTTTTGTGATTTTTCCAGATTTTTCTGAATTTTTTCTCATTTTTTGAATTTTTTATTCATTTTCAGAATTAAATAATTAATTAATGAAAACTTTAATTAATTATTATAATTTAATAATTATTATTTTCAGAATTTTAAAATAATTTTCCAAATTAATAATTATTTTTAGAATTTTTTAATTAGTTTTTTCGATTTTAAATTAATTTTTCGGATTTTTTAAATAATTAATTCAAATAAATTAATGAATTAAATATTACTTGGACATGTGGTGCGTCTCTGAACGTCGATCATGATCAGATGGCGTGCATCACAAAGCAGAGCCACGTGGCACGTTTCTGGACGTCGATAATGATCAGATGGCGCGCATCACAAAGCGAAGCATTTTGCTGGACACGTGGCGCTAATCTGTGTGTTGATCAGGTCGTGTCATGAATTTTGAGATGATCTGACGGCTCATGTGGCTCGGCAGCATTTTTTCTCCAATTTTGAGATGTTCTGACGGCCCCGGTAGCTCGACACCTAACGCCGATGCATCAGAAGACGCCACGTGACGCGGTCAACGCAGGCATTGACCGCCACATGGCACGTTACTTTTTTTTCTTCTTCTTCTTCTCTGTTCTCTTCTCCTCTTCCACGTCTTCTTCTTTTCGTCTCCAGCTTCAATTCTCTGCTTCTTCTTCGATGTCTTTCGACTCCTTCGAGCGTGAGGAGGGAGCTCGAAGAGGAGGGTGGCCGCTCGTGGGTGGCAAGGAGAGGAGCTCGATGGATGAGCTCGGCATTGGAGACGGAGCTCGGTGGCGGAGGCCTTGAGCTCGATGACGAGCTTGGCGAGGAGTTCGGTGCTGGAGGTGCTCGACAAGGAAGGGGAGCTTTGAGCTCAGCGCTTCAGGAGGAGAGCCTCGGCAGTGTGGAGATGAGCTCGGTGTTGGAGGTGAGCTCGCGAAGGAGATAGTGGAGCTCGGCCATGGGTCGAGCTTGAGGAGGACGAGAGCTGATGATGGAGAGAACTTTGAAGTAGGTGGCTGTCGTTAGAGCTCGAGCCCGAGCTCATCGGCGGCCTCTTTGGCGTGAGTCGGCAAGGGAGTTCTCAAACTCAGAGGTGTTGAAGGTCAAGCTCGACTGAGATGGGTTCGGCGAGGGGTCGAGCTCGTGGTGGAAGGAGCTTCGGCGAACTTGGAGCTTTGGCGAACGATGTGAAGCTCGTTCGGCAAACTTGGCGAACAAGAGGCATTGGTGATGGGTTCGACGAAGGAGGGAGCTCGAAGCTTGGCCATGGAGTCTTGGCGAACGAGGCGAGGGTCTCGGCGAACAAGTCGATGGAGGGGGAGCTCGGATACGACGAATTTGATCGAGCTCGGTTTTGGAGGTGATGGGTCTGGCGCTTTGGCGAAGGAGATGCTCGGCGAACGGGGGAGTGGAGCTCGGGAGCTTGGCAAGCGTGGCGAGGAAGGAGAGCGGCAAACGGAGATGAGCTCGTGCTCGCCCATGGGGTCTCGGCGCTTTGGCAAAGGAGACACTCGGTGAACAGAGGAGTGGAGCTCGGGAACTTGGCGAGCGTGGCGAGGGAGGAGAGCGGCGAACGGAGATGAACTCGTGCTCACCCATGGGGTCTCGGTGCCCAGTGAAGAAGAGGAGAGGAGTGGTTTTTTTTCTTTGGTTTTGGCGGGATACTTGGAAGAGAAGAAGAAGTAGGGTAACGAGTTTGGGTCCATAACGGGTCCGACCCGTTAACCTGTTACTCCTTTTCTCTCTTTATTTGTCTTTTGTTTGTTGTGCAGATCTGAGCTGTTGATCGTGATTGAGCACAAATTTTGATGTAAATTTTTTTACTATTTTGCAGCTCAGTAGCACAGTAGCTCGGTGGTGATTTTGTCGTTTTGTGGGCACAGATCACGAGAAAGCGTGATCTTGTCATTTCGTGGGCACAGATCCCGAGAAAGCGTGATCTCGTTGTTTTGTAGGCTCAGATCACGAGAAAACATGATTTTGTCGTTTTGTGGATGTGGAGAAATCTGAGCCACCCAACAGTCGTTGGCGCGAACATCTGGACGATCTGACGGTCCAAGGAGCTCGGAGGCATTTTTTCCCCAATATGGAGGTCGGTGCCCCGGTAGCTTGGCGTTGTAGCTCGGTAGCTCGACGTTGTGGCTCGGGGGCATCTTTCCCCGAATGGGCACCTCGGTAACTCGGCGTAGCTATGTTGCGATCCACATTCCTGGTGCTACGGAGGTCCGATCGGGGCGTGCGACCCCTCGTTTCGAAGCTAACTCGGAGGTCTACAAGTTCTCTTCAGAAATGGGTTGAAGAATCACCCTTCTTCATGGTCAAAATAGTTCCGCAATATCTTTGTCTTCATGAAGTTGGGTAGTGTTTTGGTCTTCAGAATCTTCGAAGAGGAGCTCCACTCCTAGGGGAAAAGGAGATGGGCTAGGAAGATCCTCGTGAGAGTCATGGGAAGATCCATTCTTGGAGGTGAGTGCAAGGAGTAACTCTAGGGGAGAGTTTTGAGCTTCGAACTCACATAGAAAAGGCCCACCCGGGAGGCAGGTGGGACGAAGGGCTTGGCTCTATGAAAGAGCCATTTGGGAGACAAGTTTGAGGAACAAATCTAGAAGAGAGTTGTGCTCCGAGCTTGTTGAGAAGAGGTCCGCTTTGGGGGCGAGCGGAGTGAAGAACATCACAAGGCTCTAGGAGAGAGCCATTCGGGAGACGAGTTTGAGGAGCAACTCTAGGAGAGAGTTTTGAGCTCCGAACTCTCTTAGAAGAGGTCCACTCGGGAGGCGAGTGGGACGAAGGGCTTGGCTCTAGGAGAGAGCCATTTGGGAGACAAGGTTAAGGAGCAACTCTAGGAGAGAGTTGTGCTCCGAACTCGTTGAGAAGAGGTCCGCTTTGGAGGCGAGCGGAGCGAAGAGCTTGGCTCTAGGAGAGAGTCATTTAGGAGACGAGTTTGAGGAGCAACTCTTGGGGAGAGTTTTGAGCTCCAAACTCGCTTAGAAGAGGCCCACTCGGGAGGCGAGTGGGACGAAGGGCTTGGCTCTAGGAGAGCCATTTGGGAGACAAGTTTGAGGAGCAATTCTAGGAGAGAGTTGTGCTCCGAACTTGTCAAGAAGAGGTCCACTTTGGAGGGGAGAAGAGCGAAGATCTTGGCTCTAGGAGAGAGCCATTTGGGAGACGAGTTTGAGGAGCAACTTTAGGGAAGAGTTTTGAGCTCCGAACTCTCTTAGAAGAGGCCCACTCGGGAGGCGAGTGGGACGAAGGGCTTGGCTCTAGGAGAGAGCCATTTGGGAGACAAGGTTAAGGAGCAACTCTAGGAGAGAGTTGTGCTCCGAACTCGTTGAGAAGAGGTCCGCTTTGGAGGCGAGCGAGCCATTTGGGAGACGAGTTTGAGGAGCAACTCTAGGGGGGAGTTTTGAGCTCCGAACTCACTTAGAAGAGACCCACTCGGGAGGCGAGTGGGACGAAGGGCTTGGCTCTAGGAGAGATCTATTTGGGAGACAAGTTTGAGGAGCAACTCTAGGAGAGAGTTGTGCTCCGAACTCGTCGAGAAGAGCTCCACTTTGGAGGCGAGCGGAGCGAAGAGCTTGGCTCTAGGAGAGAGCCATTTGGGAGACAAGTTTGAGGAGCAACTTTAGCGGAGAGTTGAGCTCCAAACTTGTTGTTTAAGTGAGAGAATCAACAGTTATGGGATCAATTCCGAATGACGAACCACTTCTTACTCGCTTATGAGCAAGTAGTCGAAGCGGAGTCGAGCCAAGTGTTGGACTTCGAACTCGTCATTTAAAAGAGAGAATCAACGGTTGTGGGAGCAGTTCCGAATGGCAAACCACTTCTTACTCGCTTATGAGCAAGTAGTCAAAGCGGAGTCGAGCTAAGTGTTGGACTCCGAACTCGTCGTTTAAAAGAGAGAATCAACGGTTGTGGGAGCAGTTCCGAATGGCGAACCACTTTTTACTCACTTATGAGCAAGTAGTCGAAGCGAAGTCGAGCCAAGTATTGGACTCTAAACTCGTCGTTTAAAAGAGAGAATCAACGGTTGTTGGAGCAGTTCCGAATGGCGAACCACTTCTTACTCGCTTGGAAGCGAGTAGTTGAAGAAGAATCGAGCCAAATTTTGGACTTCGAACTTGTCGTTTAAAGAGATTCAACAGTTGTGGGAGCAATTCCGAATGGCGAACCACTTCTTACTCGCTTGTAAGCGAGTAGTTGAAGAGGAATCGAGCCAAGTTTTGGACTCCGAACTTATCGTTTAAAGAGATTAATAAGTTGTGGGAGCAGCCATGTAGGAGAAGCTGGACTCTGAACTCACCATTTAACGAGTCGTAGATGTGACTCGGAGAGATAGAGATGAAGCAAGAACAATAATTTTCAATGAAAAAATGCTAAGTTTTATTGAGATAAACTAAGTGGCCGCTTCAATAGGCCGAGCCATTATTACATGCTTCTTGGCCGTGTTACAAGCATCGGCCTTATTGAAAACCGAGATCCTACTTCTACGATAAGGTGAAGGTCTCTTGGGAGGAGTTTGGTTCTCCCCCCATTGGACCTCCTTGGATGAGGTGAAGGACAGCCCCAGGTTCGGAATCTTGGAACTCGGCAGACCTTTCTCCTCGCTTTTAGGCTCCTCAGGGTGGAAGTTCGGCCCCATCTTTTTGGACGAACTTGGTCAGGTATCCCCACTGTATGAGTTCTTTGATCTCCTTCTTAAGAGCTCGATAATCATCCGTGTCATGGCTGTGGTCCCTGTGAAAGCGACACCACTTATCCCTGTTCTTCTTCTTACCAGGGGTATTCATTCTAGGGGGAGCGTAGAGTAGCCCTTCCTTGTCCACCTCCATAAGAACTTCTGATATATTAGCAATGAGGGGGGTGAACTTCTTAAAATGAGGAGCTGACGGCATTGGCCATTGCCATCCCTCTGGGATTTTTGGGATCCCTCTTCACTCCTATTCTTTCGTTTGTTCCCGAAAGATGATTCCTCAAGAGTAGGGGGTTGAGAGTCACTTCCACTCGAATGTACTTCTCACTCCTAAGCAGAAGTTCTGAGAAGTTTCGAGGAGGCTTCTTTACAAGGGATGCCCTGAGGTCGGTGTTAGTGACGTTGAGCTCGAATGCAGTAGAGGCTACTGATTGGTTGAGGGAGGGAATGGACCGGACTTTGGCGGTGAAGCGTCGAACGTAATCCCTTAGGCGTTCACCCTTTCTTTGGTTGAGGGTCACCAGATATACACTTGTTTTCTTGGCCCAGCGGCTACTCACGAAATGAGTAAGGAAAAGCCCTTCGAACTGATCGAATGAGAAGATGGAGGCCGGAGCGAGTCGAGAGCACCATTCTCTCGCAGGCCCCTTTAGCGTGGCAGGGAAAATCTTACAGAGGAGGGCGTTTGAAGCATGGTGGATCATCATGAAAGTTTTGAAACTCTCTATGTGATCCGCGGGATCCGACTCCCCGGTATACGACTCGAAGTGAGGCAGCTTGAAGTTTTCTGGGACGGGGGCCTCCATGATGGTGCGGGAGAATGGGGGCCTGCTCGGGCAGAGGTTTATCGCCCGTTGCTCTTCTTCCATGTCAATTCGACCGAGGTACCTTTCCATCTCGTGGAGACGGCAGTAGACCGAGTCTTCTCTTCAATCATATCTTGTCAAGCCTCGGGACTCATCTTCGTACAAGGGTGGACTGGGGCAGCAGCGATGGTAGCTTGGAGATGGACGAGGACTGGGAGTGTGAAGGCGGTGGCTTCTAGCTGGCCCAGGAGTAGGTGGCCTCTGGTCATTATTTGGGGCGACATTGAGGGCCCACAGAATGGCCTCCTGAAAATCTTGGAGCTCTGCCCTTGTGACTGGTGCCTCTCTGGCTTGGCGGTCCCTATGTGTGGCTCTGCTTACTGGAGAATGGGTTCTCCGACGATGATGTTAAGGGGACTCTCTTCATCTCCTCGGGGGAAGGGATCTTCTGGTCCTCGATCGGCGGGGGGTCCGAACTCTTGAAACCCCTAGGTGCTCAGGTTGATGAACTCCTCCAAGGGCCCGCCATCTATTCAGGCGAGTTCGGAGGTCGACCCCTTTTTGGCGGTCGGCAATTACTTGATGGAGATCCCGCTCGGGAGGACTTTGAGAAGCCATAGAGTCAACTGGAGGATTGTGGACCGCGACATGGTCCTGAGGAGGATGTTGCTTTGGACGACTCTCACGAGAGCCCCCCTGGGCATCCCCCCGAGACCTTGGAGGGGCCTGTTGAGGAGGAGCACCTTGAGTTGGAGGAGGGGGAGGAGGAAGAGAAGTGGTTCTTCGGCTGGAGACCGTTGCCTTCCCCTTCTCTTTTGGATGCATGTCTTGAAACTAGTCTCACTGATGAAGTTAGGTCAGGTTGCTTTTTCGATTCCCATAGACGGTGCCAATCTGTTGCTGTTGATTTCGGTGTGGGAGCAAACAGATAAATATGTGGATTCTTGAGAAAACGAACAAGGCAAACCTGTTGACCTTCACCAACTTGTTGACTTGGTCTCTTACCGCCGCCGCGAACCTGCAAAAAGTGTGATACACCAAGATGGATCCCGGCGATGCACTCTCCGATGCTCTTGTCAGTAATCAGGAAGATTATGAAAGAACTTTATGCGGAAAAAGATTGATTACCTTCTTATGGTGGGGGGAGAGGGGTTTTTATAGTCGTCTTAGGGATCCATTTCGAGATAAGAACATATCTCTACTTCCCGGTGTGAATGGATAGAAGTGGTTAAGACCACCTCTTAGGGATAATTGTGAATTCTTCTTTATCCTTCTGAACTGGTTTGTAATGGGTTGGGACCCGTACCCAGTAAGACAGATCCGTTTATGAGTTATTGGGCTTTGAAGAAGGACCCATCCCCATTTCAGACCCGTTTGTAGGTGAAATTACTGTTTTACACATGAGCTTTAAGATTCGTGTCCGATTCGAACGGTCCCAATTTAATCCCATTTTTAGCCATATCAAAATATATCAACAGTATTCACAAAATCCTTAATTAATCAAAAAAGGCATTATTACAAATAAATCCCTTAATTACAAATTTCAAGAAATTAGATATCATGTCCTAAGAAAAATCTAGGGTTCAAAATTCAAGAGCGCCATTAATCCATTAATCAAAAGCCTCAAATCATAAACTAACAAGGAGATCAAGATATTTACAGCGATGAGCGAGAATGGAGGAGGTCGTGAAGGAAAGAGATTGATGCTTCGTTCGAATAACTGACTTGGGAGAAGACAACGTTAAAGTTTGTTTTTTTAGTGGGTTGGCTTGGGTGTTCTAGAAGCCTACACGGACCGGGTCAATTTAAGCCCGTCTTTGGAATCGACCCCATAAATATTCCCCAATACAATTTATTTATTTATTTATTTGTTTATTTATCTATTTATGTACTAGATTTTCCCGTCAGCACGTGCCTACGACACGTTTTCAGAACGATAGAGCATATGAAAAGCCTTGTAAACAGTAAATCAACAATTATGTAGCTCAAGTTTGAATAGTATGACAATAATTAGTAGTAAATAAAAGTCCATGTTTCCATATATATATATATATATATATATATATATATATATATATAAGAGAAAAGTGAGCCTCATATAGAGTATGAGGAAATTTTCCTCATAAAAAGTGATTATACTCACTTGGTGGGGCCATTATGGAAGATCCACTCTATCCATCATGTTTATCATGCTAATGGAGGTATGTGTAGAAAAAAATCAAGGGGTTTGGAGGTCATTCACACATGCATCATGTAATTGAAAAATGAATGATTTCAACAGTAATATAAATCGAACCACAAATTAGACTCACATGATGCATGGGTGAATGACCTCCAAACAGCTTGATTTTTTCTACACATACATCTATTAGCATGATAAATATGATAGACGGAGTGGATCTTCCATAATGGCCCTACCAAGTGAGTATAATCACTTTGTATGAGGAAAATTTCCTCAAATAAATATAAAGGCTCACATAACTCTATATATATATATATATATATATAATAAAACACAAAGAAAGCTATCAAGTGGCTCTCCTTCAATCCCCCAAAATCAAAGACCCAGATCTAACCTCACCAAACACATTTCTCTCTCCCCCCCCCCCCCCCCCCCCCCAAAAGTTCTCCCCCAAAACTCAAATTCAAATCCCCCACCCAAAACAACACCTTTATTTATTTAATTATTTCTCTCTCTCTCTCTCTCTCTCTCTCTCTCTCTCTCTCTTCTATTCAAAAAATACATAAAATAAAAATTTTAATTTTTTTTAAAAAAATTTTAAAAACCAAAATATTTAAAATTATAAAAAATTTAAAAATAATTTAAAAAATCAAAAACTTATTAAAAAAATTAAAAAAATTTTAAAAAAAATTTTAAAAAATAATTTTTTAAAATATTTAAAAAATTAAAATTTTTTATTTTTTTGAAATTTTAGATATAAAACTTTAAAATTTTAAAAATAAATAATTAGATTATTCGTATTGTAGATACCTTCACACCTGCACTTGCGTTACCATTGTATTTTGACATGCTCATAGTGGTTATGGAATTAGAGTAAGCTCTATAAAACCTATATGATAATATCCTTGCATAACTATTACACGCATCTAAAATTGATGCTGAAGTTAAAAAAAACTCTATGCAGTATTTTTAACAAACTATATGCATTACAGGTAAGTTCAAGATAATGATCAGGAAAGCGATAATTGAGCTTAAAGGTAGATATACTTCTTCCTCATATAATATGTTTGCTACTTCAATTAATTTACTGGACCTCCAAAACTATTTTATATAATCAAACCAGGTGCACCGTTCCGAAGACATATCGTAGGCACGTGTCAACGAGCAAACCTAGTATATATATATATATATATATATATATATATATATATATATATATAACAAAACACGAAGAAAGCTATCAAGTGGCTCTTCTTCAATCTCCCCAAAATCAAAGACTCAGATCTAACCTCACCAAACCCATTTCTCCCCCACCCCCCAAAAGTTCTCCCCCAAAACTGAAATTCAAATCCCCCACCCAAAACAACACCTTTATTTATTTAATTATTTCTCTCTCTCTCTCTCTCCTATTCAAAAAATTAAGAAAATAATAATTTAAAAGATTTAAAAACTTAAAAACTTAAAAACTAAAAAAACTAAAACTTTAAAAACTTAAAAAATAATTCAAAAAAATCTAAAAATCAAAAACTTATAAAAATTTTTATAAAATTTTATAAAATTTTAAAAAATAGTAATTTAAAATTTTTAAAAGTTTAAAATTTTTTAAAATTATTAAAATTTTAAAAGTATTAAAATTTTTTTAAAAATTTAAAATTTTTAAAAAATTTTAAAAATTTAAAATTTTGAAATTTTGAAATTTTGAAATTTTGAAAATCTCAAGGAAAATCCAAATCCAAATCCAATGTTGAACCCCAATCAAGAGGTCGTCGTCGATATCTGATCCGCTGCTGATTTCGTATCGGTGACTCCCCTCTACCAAATCGAGCGTGAATATCAAGCGACTCCGTATCGACGACTCCCCTCCACCGAATCGAGAGTTTCTATATGCGATGCGACGATACTAATTTCATCTCATTAACCGAATTCTCATTCTAATTTTTTAATTTTGAGTGTACAGGGGATTACTCAGTTTTTTGCTAACTAGAATTTTGTGTGTGCATGGGATCTAAGTTCAGAAAGGTATGATTGTTTTATTTTTGGGTTTAAAAAATTTTAATTTGGTGATTTATTTGATGAGTTTTTTATTGGTTTTGATTTAAGGTGTACGCAAGTGAGAGATGGATTATTTGGTGTCCTCAATTTGGGCTTCCAAACCATAGCAGGACAGGTAAGCTGACCAACAACCTAAAATAACTTGGCAAATATGCAACATTAATTTCTTTACTACAAAGAGAAAATACTATCGTAAAGTGTTCCTTTCACTGGTTATTAGAAACCATGGATAACATAACATATAAGAACTTTTAGTATATGTTTGGATATATAGGACTGGGATGACTGGAGTTTACCAGTGAAGGGTGCAAACTCTTCACTCAAGAAAGACAGCTAAAGTAAATTTGTTATTTATCCATTTTGATTTTTTTTTATAAAGGTGCAATGGAGAGATAAAGTGGAGATAAAAGTAATGATTAGCTTGGTTTAGAGTTTTGAGAACTTCATGTATTTCATTTTGGTTGACATAATAATAAAAGGTATTTCAATTGCAAACTGTGTCTCAGACAAACAAATTTTTAGATTATTGGTATTGTAGATACCTTCACTCCTGCAGATGCGTTACCATTGTATTTAATGCTCATAGTGGTTATGGGATTAGAGTAAGCTCTATAAAGCCTATATGATAATGTCCTTGCATAATTATTACAAGCATCTAAAAGTGATGCTGAAGTTAAAAAAAAAACTCTATGCAGTGTTTCTAACAAACTATATTCATTCCAGGTAAGTTCAAGCTAATGATCAAGAAGGCGATGGTTGAGCTTAAAGGTAGATATATTGCTTCCTCATATAATATGTTTGCTACTTCAATTAAGTTGCTGGACCTCCAAAACTATTTTATATAATCAAACCAGGTACATCGTTCCGAAGATGTGTCGTAGGCACGTGTCAACGGGCAAACCTAGTATATATATATATATATATATATATATATATATATATATATAGAGAGAGAGAGAGAGAGAGAGAGAGAGAGAGAGAGATAATTAAATAAATGAAGGAGTTGTTTTGGGGGGGAATTTGAATTTGAGTTTTGAGGGAAAACTTTTGGGTAGAAAAATGTGTTTTGTGATGTTAGATATGGGCCTTTAATTTTGGGGGGATTGAAGGAGAGCCATTTGATAGTTTTCTTTGTGTTTTATTATATAGATAATACTAGTATACTAGTGTTACTCTATGCAAATTAGACAGACTAACTTTTTTTTAGAGACACATAAAATTATGGGTTTTTTTTAGATATTAGTTCCTTTTAAAACATATATTTCTAAACTAGTCTCTATTTTTACGTTATTTCCTATTAGGTCCCTTAATTGGTCTAATAATTATTCAAATTGGTCCCTACGATTGTTTAACCATGAACCTCTCCTCAAATCGCCGTCATGCTTAACGAGAATATTTTTCATTTTCGTAATACCAGCATTTAGTTCCATCGTCTTATCTCCAACTGCTAGTTTAGATTAACATGCCAATTACAAATGGATTCCTCTCTCAAAAATTTTACTATTTCCGATGCTTTAATTTATTCACAAAAAAGTTTAAACTTTATTACTTTAGTTCCAACATAACATATGAGTATATGTTGGTTTTTTTTATCATACCTAATTAGCTATTAATTATGATTAAGTTACATTAGAACAAAAATCACCATTGATGGACTTATTTAGTTTAGTAAGGCTCGATTAAAGGATCTAATAGCAAATAATGTGAAAATAGAGACTACTTTGAAAATGCATATTTCAAAAGGGACTATAATATAAAAAAATCCCTAAAATATGGAACTGTACAAAAATGTGAGAGAATTAAGAGAAATTACATCTTCAATGGTATAGTTTTGTGAAATTTACGCAAAAAAATACGCGCAGAGCCCGGCCTTTGTGTACATCATAACCGGTGGCCCTGACTCACCTCATTGACCTTCCCTACCCCCCCCCCCCCCCACCCCAGCAAAAAAAAAAAAAAAAAAAAAAAAAAATTTGCTCACTCCGACGCCGGCCTCCACTCCTCACTCCTCTCCCACGTCTTCTCTGTCCTCGACCTCCGCATCGTCCCTTTGTCCAATTGCCCCCTCTACCTCACCATCCACCTCACCCTGCCCTTCGACACCTCCCTCCTTACCGAATCTCCTTCTTGGATCCAACATTGCAATCTTCCCTACCTTCAACTAGTTTTCTTTCCCAAAACCAAATTTCAGGATTTCAAAAACACAAGTTAGGAATTGAAAATAAAACCAGATAGTAATTAGGTTTTCAGAAATTAATACATACACCACACATATGTACAATTCATTTAGTTAAGCAAAAAATTTCAAAAGCATTTTTCACAAACACCTTGCATACTACATAGGTATTTCATCAAACACTTGATGAACAAAGCACATTTCTAAAAATTAAGTACCATATTTTTAGGTTTTCAAGCATTTTAACTCATTGTTTGCATCCAGAGAATTGAACAAGATATTTGAAAAATAAATACAAAATTTTTTTGAAAAATAAAATTAAGCGGCTGCTCCTGTGACTGACATTTATTACATGAAGTGATCGGTAGGAAAAAATGTCTTTATCATAAAATACTGAAATTATATAGAGGGGGAGGGGGTTAAGCTCACTTGTTGAAGTTCATGAGGCCTTCCAAGTTCCAAGTCCCTCCTGATATATCTTTTCCCCTCGGGTCTTCAAGTTGATGAGCCGCTAGGTGAACAACTTGGTAGACCATCTCTGAACTTGCATGTTTTGAAGCAAGCCTCCCGTTGTTTTGAAGAGAGAATGGGAGATCTTCAAGTTCGACAATGTGTTTAGGCAGGACTATTTCTTTATGTTGAACGAGCATAGTGGCAACGGGCGGAGGATTCAAGTTCATTACTGTATTCTAAGAATGATGAATTTGGACCTGGTAGGAGATGACTTGGCAGGTTTGGAAGTTCTTGTTGGTGTATGCCCTATAGGCCAGTTGTGTATTGACATTATTAGTTTACATTGCATCATGACATTTATTTCATATATGAGGTATTTTATTTATTGTGTTATTTATTATGATTAAATGAACATAATAAAGTCCTTAGAATAGTATTCAATACCATAGGATATTAAATGCATGACTTGATTGTGAGATCTCATTGCTTGTAATCAGAACAATATTCCTAAATGTCCCTAGTCAGGTATTATTGTGAATTAGGACAACAATAATATATAGAGACTAGTATGTGCGTAGACTGATGACCATATCTCACGGGTCATGGATATGAGATATTAAGTCTTCACATTGGTACATATTAGAGTAATAATGTATTGGATTGACCCACCATGAGAATGCTGCATAGATCGTTACATGAGTGTCATAAACGGTTCTCACAGTGACCATGGTGTACGTATTCCTTTGACTTGAAGCCACTATGGTTCCCTACATTAGAAGTTATATATTTTAATATTGCCAAACGTTGCCTATAATAAGGTGATTATAAAGTCGACTATTGGATATACTACAAATCATGCAGAGGAATGTGAGTGACTTAAATATTATTTGTCCCTGAGCGATATCTACAGGCCCCTTGATTGAGTGAGACTACAAAATATAAGACCATGCTCAAATGAGTCAATATGAGATATTGATCTCATTTATTTTAGTAGATCTACTTGAACATAAAGAAATCAAAAATTGAACTATACAAGGGTGACACGCTCTATGCCTTGTATTCAATTAAGATATCTGGACAAAAGAACTAGACTACATGGTAACATTAGTCACAGATAGGTTACGTCAAATTATTGGCATTCCCGTTACTTGAGTAGCAGAGATGTATTGCTAGATACCGATCAATGTTTGTAACACTATAATAGAATTTTAGTATTATTGTCAACGTAATGGGGACCTACAGGGTCAAACACTTAGAATGGATCGAAATTTGGATTTAAATTCATGAGATGAATTTAATTGGGAATCATAGTAAGACTTTGATTCCTGACATGGTTACGTAATTAATTAGATTAAATGAGCTAACTAAAGTTGGAAGACCCACACACGAACCTGACCCAGGTCAGATTGTGAGATCAACCGCCTCACCACTCTCTTAGGGTTTTTTTTCTGCACCCATGTATATGATATATTTCTGTGAAAAAGATGTAAGAGAAAACTCTAGCCAT
Source organism: Hemerocallis citrina (assembly GCA_017893485.1). Taxonomy (NCBI): domain Eukaryota; kingdom Viridiplantae; phylum Streptophyta; class Magnoliopsida; order Asparagales; family Asphodelaceae; genus Hemerocallis; species Hemerocallis citrina. Next base: position 67,930,749 of record CM030366.1, read on the forward strand.
CACAGAAACTATGAAAGAGAAAGATCGTGAAGAACATCCATTTCCCGCAGCTAGCACCGTGGTGTGAGGGAGAGCTTGATTTGATCCGTTCATATGGATATAGTAAAGGCACCGCAACCTTTGCAGTGCTGTGATTGGCATATTTAGGAGACACCAGATCCATCTTTAAGGTATAATTTCTAAACACGATTTATGGTTTTTCGCTTGGATCCATGGCTAATTTTCTCTATTTTGTAAATTTTTACTGTGTTTTAATCTGTGATTGTCATCGAAACCTAACAGTTCTCGGCAGATTTTATATGGCGGTAGCTTCAAGCTCGTTTACGTGCTCGAAGTTACTATAACTACTTTCTGGCGGTAGCTCTATGGCATCGAGGGGTAAAACCGAGCCACCTATTGTGGCAATGTAGCATGCTCGCACTTCTTGTTGACCCCCTACAACTTGGCATACACCTACTACTGTTGGAAACTTCATTTTCATGTGGTAGGCAGAAGCAACTGCATGAAAGGCCGTCAGGCCTGAACGACCAAATATTAGTTCCACCGTCTTATCTCGAGCGAAGAGCAATGTATTAAACTCGTTGTATGGATTTAACGAGTTGTTGACGGAGCTTGAACGAGGATTAATGCATTGAACTCATTATTTGGAGTTAACGAGTTATTGACGGAGCCTGAGCGATGAGCAAGACATTGAACTTGTTAACAAATTTTTGACGGGGCTCGAGCGAAAATCAAGGCATTAAATTTGTTACATGGTGTGAACGAATTATTGACGGGGCTTGAGCGAAGATCAAGACATTAAATTTATTCCTAGAAAAGCACGCACCTATGATCAACGGTCCAGATCTTTTCAAAGTATGTTTTATTTCTTTTTAATTCTTTTTACTAATTTTTACTTCATATTAATTAATTAAAAATTCCCAAAAATAATTAAAGTTCCTAAAAATTCCCATAATGCTATCTATGTTGGAATGTTATGAAATTCCCAAAAATAATTAATTTTTAATTCATAGTAATTAGGTTTGCAGAAATTAATACATATACCACATATATGTACAATTGATTTAGTTAAGCAAAATTTCTCAAAACAATTTTTCACAAACACCTTGCATACTAAATAGGTATTTTATCAAACACTTGATGAACAAAGCACATTTCTAGAAATTAAGAACCATATTTTTAGGTTTTCAAGTATTTCATATTCAAATATGCATGGGGCTTTACTAAAAAGGAAAAAAGTAGAAGAAATCTGACCAAATCTCATTCTTGAATCTGACACGGCAATCATCACAGTCTTCATTATGCAGTCTGTCCAGGGATGGCCCACTAATATTTGCAGGCCAGTCCGGGTCACAAAATCACCCTAAGAAGCCTGGTTTGAATCCTAGGCCCGTTCGGAATTGAACTCGTTGTATGAAGTTTACGATCTGTTGATGGAGCTTGAGGCAACTACAATCTACAATTATGGATCTCTAATCCGTCTTTACGAGTTTTAACAAGTTTCAGGAACAGAATGGCAAGTTGAGCTTTGAACTTGCTTGCTTGCAGGTTGCTAAAGCAACTTCGAGCCATGGGTAAGGACTTCAAACTTGTTGTTGAAGGTTTTTATGGGTTGAGGAGCTGGTCAAATGGCGAGTTGAGCTATGAAATTTCTTTGTTGCAAATTGCTAGAGCAAATCCGAGCCATGGGTATGGACTCCAAACTCGTCTTATAAGGAGATTCTAATGAATTTTTGTGTCAATTTTAGGATTAAGCTTGGCATTTTAACGCATTGTTTGCATCCAAATAATTGTGCAAGATATTTGAAAAATAAATACTAAATTTTATTGAAAAATTAAACTAAGCGGCTGCTCTAGTGGCTGATATTTATCACATACAGTGACCAATAGGGAAAGCTGTCTTTATCAGAAAATATTAAAATTATATAGAAGAAGGGAAGGGGGGAGGTTTGTTAAGCACTCTTGTTGAAGTTCATGAGGCATTCCATAGTCCAAGTCCCTGCTGATATCTCTTTGTCACTCGAGCCTTCATGTTAATGAGCCGATAGGTGAACAACTTGGTAGACCTTTTCTGGACTTGCCTGTTTTGGAGCAAGCTTCTCCTTGTTTTGTACAGAAAGTGGGAGATCTTCAGGTTCGCCAATGTATCTAGGTTGGACTATTTCTTTCCGTTGAATGAGCTTAGTGGCTTCATGCGGAGGATTCAAGTCTATTATAGTATTTTGACAAGGACGAATTTGGACCTTGTGGGAGATGGCTTGGCAAGTTTGGAAGTTCTTGACGGGATTGTCTAGGGCAATAGCTTCAAGCTCGTTTACGGGTTTGGAGTTACTATGACTTCTTTCTGGTAGTAGCTCTAAGGCATTGAGGAGGAGAACTGAGTCCCCCCATTGTGGCAATGTAGCATGCTCGCGCTGCATGTTGGTGTCATGCCCCGCTTCCCAAAAAGGAATACGGAATACGAGTACGCGACACAAGTCCAGCGAATGGCTTTCACCATTCATAAGCTTTCAGGATCTTTACAACATATATAAGAATAAACAAGAGATATACAAGAGAAATAGTCAACCACGCATGCAAAACTAAATTAATCTAGTCAACAGGATTACGTGAAACAAGAATACTAAATCTCAAATAATCAAGTCTGGAACAAAATACAAGTCTGGGAAAAAATGCCTAATACAAAATAATCCAAGTAAGTAACAAGTTACAATTATTCAAGGTAAGCAACAAAAATAAATAAATGTAGCAAGAATCCAGCCAACTAGAATCTTTGATCACCTACTCCATCGGGCAGCTGGTCACCAAAGTCTGCAAGTGACGAATTTGCAGAAAAAGGAAAGAGAAAACAAACAAGCGTCAATGCAAGTTATGAGCAGCTTGTAGTGCAGGCAACAAGTACAGGAAAAACAAATAAACAAGAATAGAGTAACAGTGGAAGCAAGTATAGCATGGAAAGATATAACGAAAAAATAGAGCAACCAACTCTAAGTCAAGAACAGAACAAGTTGCATGGCAAGATGAATTGGTGCAAGTGGCATGTAACAAGTGTCAAGTATCATGTAAGCAAATAACGAGTAACAAGTGTCAAGTAATCTTGTATCATGTACAAGTAACAAGTAGTAAGTGTTAAGTGATCATGTTGTTTTCAAGTCTTGTATCTAGTCCTATCTAGGTAGCACTTCATGCATCTCAGATTTTACGACATGGTTGCTACATTCATGCAAGTTACGTTTTAGATTTCATAATGAATCATAGAGGGCAGTGTACTCAGGGACAAGCTCCAAGTATCAAGTATCAAGCTCAAAGTATCAAGTATTACATGTCAAGTGTGCAAGTGTCAGTAATCACTTGTCAAGCTCCAAGTATTAAGTAGGATCTATGGATCCTCTTCCGAGTACACATTTCTGTATTTTCCACTATTAGATATTTCCTTTTAACCCCGGCTTAGTTTCTTGTTATTATTACTTAAAACAAGCATGGACGTGCACAAACAAGTCAAGAAACATGGTAAGACAACAAGGGACAAGTACAGTTGAACAAAGGACACGAACGGGTAATAAACGACTCATCAATGGCTAGGACAACGAAACTTCTAGTTCTGGACAGCAAGATACTATTGTACCAAATCTGAGATTCCCGCTGTCACAAACATGCAAATCTGGATCCGTCAGAAAATCTAGAAAATACTCTCGGCCGAATCCAGCACATATATACAAGTCACATAATAATCATAGAAACAGGGTTTAAAACAGAATTATATAAAAAAATCATGTTCAGCCAGAAATCATAAGGTTGTATTCACGAGCATGAAAATGGCATAAAAACTTACTGATTAAATCCAAGAAAAATATGGCGTATTCCCCAGTATGTCTAGTATCAGCAAATATAATTTCATAATATTCCAACATAGATAGCATAGTCAAAAAAATTCGGGAAACACCAAGATACAGCAATTTGTGAATCTGAAATGCTTGACACAGCAGTACTAAAACAGTAATAGATTACAAAGTATAGCTCGAAATCCAAATCCGTTAAGAGGTGATAAAATAGATACAGCAGGCTACATTTTATGTTTACAAAGTTTTTACCAACAGCAATTAGAATCAGGTTGAAAACATGGTTATTTACTGAACAACATGCAAAACTGGAGATATAGTACTTTGTTCACAAACATAGAATAGTTTATAAATGTCATCAAATAAATATACCAAAATTTTAGGTTAATCCCAGTCAAGTCTAGTCATAGCCAGCAAAATATTAGATCCAAATCTTATCTTTAGCATAAGTATAAAAATAATTAATTACACAGAAATCGCATAAAACGGAATCTGAAATTTATAACAGATCTGTAGCAAAACAGCAATAACTCATAACTCACAAATCGAAACTGAGATCTATCAAAAATTCTAGAAAATAGACATCTAGTTCTACAATTTATATTCACAAATTAAATTGATTTACTAACATCAACAGGGTCTAAAATACAAAAACATAACGAGTCAACAGCAAAACCAGAAATCTCTTCTTATGTATTAAATCAAATAGTTCATGTGTAACAAACCCAAATTATAACAAAATGCAGAACATGGCATAATAGATGTCCAAGACAACATGGTATGGGTGTTTAACAAGTCTACCATAAGAGATTACAACTAATACATCAAGCATGCAGAATTCATACAACATATCATGGATCATGAACAACATACATACATGCATCGAGTATCTAGATTATTTCTAAATTATTTTTCATGTCGTGTGTGTAACAAATATGATGACTACGGATGGATCAACAAATAGAGACAAGATCTAAAAAAAAATTCATGGGGATGAATCTAGAAACAAAGAGTAGCACTACAGGCGGTATTTAGTACTTGTATATTCAACAAAAAGGAATACAAGTCACTTGCCTTAATTGACGACGGATCCGACGAAAGAATAGAATAACGGGAATAAATTCCCAGACACGAACACAATACCATGAACGGAACATGAACGAGATGCACGAGATGATCACGATCACCACGAACACAATACATGAATCCAAAACTTGAGATCCACACGTGCACACACAAGATAGAGAGGGATATCTGGGGTGCACTGTGATGGGGAAACGACAACGAACGGCAAGGCACGGCACGATGGTGGCGGGGCGGCACTGGCGGCGTGATCGATGGTGCTGGGCGGCACGACGTCAACAGGAGGTCGCGAGGGGTGCTGGCTACTTGTTGGCAATGACTGGCTTCGGGAGAGGAGAAGGAAGGAGGATGGGGCTACTGTCGGGGTTTACTGGTGTGGCATCACGGCGCTTGAGAGGAAGGCAGCGCGATAAGGGGGGTTGCCGGCGACAGGATGGGTAGGGGGATCGGGACAGTGAGGGGGAGAGAGAGAGGTAGGAGATGAGAGGGAGAGAGAATATTAGGGTTAGGATTTGGAGATAGGAATTGTAGACAATAACCAAATTTGTTGGGGATTAATAAAGAGAGATTTTGGCAAATTGTTGTTTGGAGAATCAAGAGAATAGGGGGAACATATATGATCTGCTTGTTAGGAAACGTGAAGAAGATCTGGGGAAGACTGGGTCAAAGAAGTGGGCATTGGATTGCAGTTTAGGATCTAATAGGATGGGTATGACGGTTCAATAGGATATATGGGTAGAAAACCAGATCCAACAAGACAGAGCTTATATAAATAGGAAATTAGGCCATGAAATGCAATAAATGAGTAACAGTAAATCATCCAGAGACAAAAATAATTGGCAGACAAAAGAATCACAGAAGAATCAAACAAATAGATGAATATATAAAAACTGAAAAGAAGAATAAATACACGGTTCAGGAAAAAGAAAGAGTACAAATAGAGAGAATACACTGAAAGAAAGAATACTGTACAAGAATATAGAAAATGGGATACAGGAGTTACAGTGGGCTCCCTACAACTTGGCATATGCCATTGTGGCATAAGCAACTGCATGAAAAGCCTCCAGGCTTGGATGACCAAATATTGTGTTGTATGCGGCTCTGACATTGACTACCATCAAAGTTAAGTGTTTCGGTTCGAGTGTTAGGGGCTTTTTATGTCGTTACATCGAGTGCGATGATTCCTTTGACTTAAACGGTGACATCAGAGAACCCATGGAGTGTATTGTCGGCTGGCTTGAGTCGGTCTCAAGTGAGCTTGAGACCGTTGGATGTGTTCATGAAATGGATGTTTACCGAACTGCCATTATTTACCAGAATGCGGCGTACCTCATGATTCACTATGCAAAGGCTTATGACAAATGTATCGCAATGAGGTGTTCGGACACCTTCTAAGTCCTAGTCGAAGAAAGATATTGGGATCCTTATGTTTTTGGCAGAGGGTATATTGTGCAATGAGTTTACCTCTCGGTCAAAGGCTTTGCAGGAGGAGTTCAACTCTCCCCACATTGGTCCGCCGTGTATAGAGTGGCGGAAAACCGCAATGTGCTCTAAGTCTTGGTGTTTAGAGGGCTTCTCTTGATGCTTATTAATCCTCCGGGCTGGACGGGTTTCAATGTTGTTTCGTTGAACAAACTAGGTGAGGTAGCCCCAGCAAATCAGACCTTCAAGTTCTTCTTTGAAGACTCAACATCTATCGGTAGTGTATCCATGGTCCCTATGAAATGCGCACCACATGTTCATGTCCCTTCTCTTGCTAGCTATGGTCATCTTGGGGGATGGCGGATTATTCCATCCTTTTTGACTTCCATGAGAACGGCTGATACGTTTACGTTAAGAGTAGTAAACTTGTCAAAGCATGGTGCTGGAGGAGGACTGTAACACCCAGCAAAATTGAGTTATGACAATTTTTTCCACGGGTGTTAAGCACACGTATTTTATACTGTTAGGAATAATATTCGTAACATATTTTTATATAAATGTCATATGTATTTTATATTCCGATTATTTATATGTTTTCTATTTCTCAAAACTCATTTTATCATATTTTGAACTTAAATATTTATTTTTAATCCTTGTGTTTTACGTGTATTGCACATGTTTTCTTTTTTTTTATAACGCAGATGGAATCGAAAGATTCCAGCCCAATATATATAAATAAAAAATGAGATAAGTACACGAATACAATTTTACGAAAGGTAAAACAAATAGACTGGAATACAAAAGCAATAAGAAACACAAATGTACAGACTCGAATACAACAGCAATAGAGCGCATTGACAAGACCAGCCATAGAGCCAGAACACGCGCTGAGAAACCACTGCGACGACAGGGACATGGGCCCCGAAAAAACCCCACAACCAACGAAGGAAAAACCACGGAACCAAAACACCAAACCACATAACAGAGACCCTCCACAGACGAAGGCCAGCCACGGGGCACCACACGCGAGCCCACAGGGTCAGAAACCACCGACCAGAAGGAGGGAAAGAAACAGACAAGCAACTCAGTGCTAGCACCTAATGGTGAGAAAACCCCCGAAATCGAGGGGGATCGAAAGGGCTATAATAGCCCTTTGAACTCAAGAAAACGAAACCTGCCACTAGTCAAAAAGCAACAAGAGTCTCAACTCCGTCGAGGCAGAATGGAGTGAGACGGCCGAAATCTAAAAAGAATAGCCCCCAGGGGGGAGTGAACGTAGAGAAAAACTACCGCCCAAGCGGTGAACACACTGGAGAACTGAGAATAGAAGGAAGCAAACCAAATCCGCAAGAAAACGAAGTAGCTAGATGCTACAGGAATAATAACACGTGGAAACCAGCTTCCTACCTTCACACATCATGGGTTAGAACCCAGATAAACAATAGAACCACAAAACAACACACAACCCGAACGACGACCGCTAAACAAGCGTTGACCACAAACTCCGAACCACAAGCAAAGAGCAGCCAAACAAAAAACTCCAGCAATAAAGCAACAAAAAAAACAACCACTCCAATAGTCAAAGCAAAGAACAGAACAACATCAGACTAGCACACCCAGCAACCGCAACAAACCAAACAACGAACAAGGCAGCACAGGAAAAGAACCAAACTCGGCGCAAAGCCTCATCCACAAAAAGTGGATCAACTAACAGAAGATCAGAGTAAACAGGCCCTCCCCAAGGGATTGGACCAGCCAAAATAACCATCAAGGCAGAACAAACAAAACAAAGAAACATATCGGAGCTAAATTACCGCCAGCAAGAACAAACGAAAGTAATCACAAGATCAACCAAAGTAGACTACAGCAGCAGAACGAGGAGTCTGACTGAGGCCAACCAAAAACAACCCCAAAAAACCTTCCCAAAGAACAGGGAAAGAAACACCAGTGTCACCTCAGAGCTGTAGGGAAACAGAGAGAAAAGAAAACAAAATTAGAGGAGAGATAAAGCTAAACAGATAAACTATAAGAGATAAAGCTAAACAGAAACTATAAGTAGAACGAGATAAACTATAAGTATTGCACGTGTTTTCAATACACGTGTCGATTACATATATTTTCCGTTACGTGAAATATCTGTAACATTATTGTTCTACGTATTTTGTATTTTGACTGTTTTTCTCTCAAATTAAATTTTATTATTTTACACGTGCATTGCATGTGCAAATTTTTAAGCAATTTAATCCAAAAAAAATTTCCTAAGAATGATATCTATTTTCATTTTTATCTAAGTTAATTCATTCTACTTTAAGTAAACACTTTTAAATCCTATACTTGTCATGTAACAAACAAATACAACCAAATAAATATTTAAACAAATGAATAAGAGTGTGTGCACATAGAGTGTACATGCACGAAAGTGCACATGTGGGAAATCCAAGAGTTGGCCAATTCATGAAGGAATGAGAATGGTTGGGGGTTTGTGTAGTAATGGTGTGTGGGTGATTAATTTTGTTAATGGGTATTTAATTTTGGGTAATGGGTGTCTCTTCATTCACCCAAATAACCTTATCAATATCTCATCCTATTTCATGAACAATGCACACTAGAATCAAAACAAAAGAGAAGAAAAGAAAGATAGAAAAGAAAGAGAGTGCTTGGATTTCTTCAAGAAGGAGGGCTTGAGCTTTGCTTTGCTAGGAGGAGAATGCTAGCATCTTGTTGGAGCTAGGAGCAACATCCAAGGAGTTCTACCACTTTTCTTTCTTCAAATAAGCTGGGTGACTTCTTGAGCTTTCTAAAATAGAGTATCGTGTATATGTAGAAAAATTGATATATAAAATTGATTATACATATGAGTAGTGGTTAAATTTTTATGATGAAATTTAGAATGAAAATGCATGCTAATTGAAAGATTATCTTGTAGATAAGTTGAAATGGTATTGTTTGGGTGCATGGTAGTACATCATGATTAGATTAAATGATTTGGATATAGAATTGTACACAAAGTTGCTAATTCATGCAATGAAAGTTATTGTTTTGTGTATTGTTTGCACTTCAGAAAATCATGTTTAATAAAATAGTTAGAATTTAGAACTAAAACTTTTATGGAAGTATCTTGTATATGTCAGGAACATCCCTTTAAAATTTTATAAGATTTGGAGGTCGTCTACTATTTTAATAAAATCCAAACTCAGAACTGGTTAGTAGTTGCCTCGTTGCTGGAAATCTGTACACATTTCGTTTTTTGATTAATTCAGCATTATAAATGAAATAATTTGAGAAAAGTCAGAACTAAAAAATTGTAGTAGACTCGTTAGCCTTTCTGAAAAGTCTAAGAAATCAAATTTTCACAAAGAACTGAACTTATAATGAATTTTTCAAGACTGTACAATTGATGACAGTATTTCAGTATTTCAATCCTGCTGTATATTTTGAAGAATTCAGGGTTATAGATACAGTATTTTGAGGAAACTTATAACTAAGAAATTGTAGTAGACTTGTATACCTTTATTTTGATATAAAGAAAGTATATGATTTTCTATGATTTTTACAAATAGCATGAAATGCAGTTTTTTGACTTTGAAATTACTGTTTTTGCAAATGATACTTAGATGAAGTGACTCTGAATAGTTCTCATTGTTTTAAGTTGTATTTTGAGAAAATAAAGATCATATTCATGCTTATGTGAGATGCGAACTAAAGAGAAATATATATATAATCAAAGATGTCAAGATTGATTCAAAATAAATCAAAGGAAAATGATAAGATAAATTTTTCAATGATGAAATTCTAAGAGATTATGTTTTAATATTAATTTTCTTGTATTGAGAAGGTTTTGATGAATATGAAAAGTGTATTGTGAAAATGAATAGTTTGAGATTGTTCTTATTGATGAATAAATAAATGAAAAGATTTGAATGAAATATGAATACATGAAATTGATATTATAAATTATAAGGGTATGCGTACCCCAGTTGTTGAACATAAAAAGATGTTAGTTTAGAGGCTAGGTGAGACCCTAGTAACCGGCATTATAAATAATGAAAATTGAGAACTAACCAGTGTGGGTTAAGTATCTCTTGAGAAGTAGCCAGTTTGGGCTAACTCTCTCTCTCGTATTGATTTAAGTCTAATAGGGTAAGCTGGCTCTTTGTTATGATGACTTAAAACTAAAACTTAAGGACAGGCACTAAGGGGATATGTGATTAAGTACGGGCAAACATGAGTATGAGGGTCTAGATAGCATGGTGGGAGGTATCTTCGAAATTACCGGGGTTAAGGCTCGCGGTGGGGGATATTACTCCATAATTACAGGGATCAAGGCGACGCTCATGGGGTGTTTGTGTGATGAGGTTCCGATGACAGTGCGACGTGGGTTTCGTCTCCAGAATTATCGTGGTGTTAGGCATGATGGCCAATAATCACTCGCGATGGAAGAACGACTCTCAAGAATTCTCGGGGTCATAGCTCGCGGTGTGGGTATTCGCCTCCAGAATTACTGGGTGTGAAGCAGTGTGTCCAAAATCGCTTGAAGTGTGAGTGCGATACTCAAGAATTATCGGGGTGGTACTAGATACTCACAGAATATCTAAAACATACACTAGTCACCGTAATAGTAATTCATGGCAAGGGATTAAACCTTTTAATGTATAGTATGTAGGTGCTTGCCCTCAGACCTATGTAGGATGGGGTGTATAGAATTCGAACAAATATGCATTAATGTCATTGTAGTATAACATCTACATTAGGCATTAAGTCATAGCATACATTGACATGTTTAGGATAGTCACTCTTTACACTTTTATATGCATTCAAGTGTGTGATTGTTAAAGTAAGAGATTTCGTTATAATACAGCACAGAGAGGAACACTGTTTATAATATTGCGTCAGTTGTAAGTAACTGACGTGCCCATAGATTTTCAGTGCAGGGCTGGATTGGATTGACAAGGACTTAAAGACGGTTGATGATAAAGATTATATTCATAATTAAAGTTGCTGATGTTAGAGTTGTATTTCATGGTGTATTTTATCTAACTTCCGCTGTGTAAACTCTATAATAAACCATGTCTATAAAGATTAGTTTTAATTTCCTTGTAAAATTGTACGAAATGAAGTAAGAGATCCTGTTGTACTACGAATTACATGTAAATGGAATTTGGGGTGTTACAAGGACGGTGTTGAGCTGTGTCGTCTTTCTTAAACTTTCTAGGTCCTTCCTCACGGGTATTCTTCCATTTGTTCTCGAAAGATGGATCCTTCTAGCCTTGAAGATGAAAGGTTTCCTCAGCTCTAATGTACTTGTCACACCTATCCTGGAGCTCAGTGAAATCTTTAAGCGGCTTTTTTGCGAGGGAGGTCCTCAGGTCCTTATGGCTAACGTTGTGGCGAAAAGCGACAACCACTACTACCGAGTCCTGTGAGGAGATGGACAGCCTCGGCTGTAAAGCGCTTGACAAAATCTATTAGTAGTTATCCATCTCTTTACTTTAATTCCAACAGAGAGGCACTTATTTTTTCAGTTTTGCGGCTAGTGACAAAGAGCGCTATGAAGAGTCCCTCAAGTTGGTTGAAGGAAAATATTGACTCCGGAGTTAGGCAAGAGTATGACTTTCAAGCTTATCCCTTCAAGGTTGGGAGGAATTCTCGACACAGGAGCGCATCAGTGGCATTATAGATCATCATAAGAGTTTTAAAACTCTCAATATGATTGGCCAGGTCAGATTCAATGTCCTAAGATTCAAAATGAGGAGCTCTAAAGTTCTTGGGAATGAGTGCATTGAGGATGGATTTATTGAAAGGAGGTCGGCTGGGGCGGTAAGCCCTGCTAGAGCAGTTCCCTTCATGCTTTATTTGTTCCAGTTTCTCATATGCGGCGAAAGACTTGGACGCCCCCCCACCCCCCAGATGTAGTTCAGTTGCTGGACTCTCCTTATTTGAATGAGTAAATTGGCGGCTCCATGAGTGTTGATCCTAATAATGAGTACCTCGAATGGCTCAAAGGATGTCGTGCTTAAAGTTTTACAGTTCGGCTCTAGTGATTGGGGTAGCTTTCTCTTTGTTTTTCTCATGAAGCTTTCGAATTTCACAAGTCGGGCTTCTCTTTTCGATGCGCCCCCTATGAGAGGAGAAGCGTCTTGATCTCTGCCATCGAGGAGAGTTGTTTCTTTGGTTCTCCTGATGTTCTGAACGGGAGTTCTCGCTCTGGGCATGCCTCTCATTCAAGCGGATCCGGAGGTTGGACCCCTATTGTCTGGAGTTGATGACTTGGCATAGATCTTTTGACCCCTGCATACCCTATGAGGGCATCGAGTGGTTGGCAATTGAATAGACTAAGACATGGTCACATAGATGGTGTGGTTCATGATATGGTTCTTGACGACTTCGTCGGGAGCCCCCCGGTGCATCTCCGTTGAGAGGAATTTGAGTGGGCTATTGGTACTGATCTTGCTGATAAGGAGGAATAGGGTCCTCCACACGAGGAGATTTCTGACGAAGAGGGTTGGCATGGCAGGAGAACTCAGTGCTTCTCACGGCAAGTTCTGATCTATGTACCTTCCTACATACGATGCCAATTTGTTGTTGCTTATTTTGGTGTGGGAACAATTGGATAGTGAGTTTATATTTTGAAGGAAACTATTAAACATATGACCATTGATCGTCCCTGTGAAAAGCAATTGGGTCTCCCGAGATTGAATCCGGTTCATTGAAAGAGAATCTGGATCAAGATCTGACGGCAGATGTCGCGGTCGATGGACCTACAAAAAACCTGAAACACCGGGGTTGGCCCCGACGACAGTCCTTCTAACACTCAAGTCCGAACCAGAGAGAGGAAGAGAGTTTGAGAGCAGAAAAGATTGATTACATTCTGACTGAGGGAGGGAGGAAGGTATTTATAGGCCTGAGAATCGGTTATAAGATTGATAAAAATCGGATATCGTCATTACATTCCCCCCATTTAAGAGATAGAATCGGTTGTTCTCATGTTGGGGATAAGAGACTTGACTTAGAAGTCTGGATAGGTTGGATATCTCTCCTAGTGGGCCTAGTCGCTTTTGATGGGCTTGGAAACGACTCATGTCTTGTTAGTGAGCCTGAAGAAGGCATGGACCTGTTAGGAGGGCTCATTACAGTTAATCGATTTGTAGAAGCTTGAAGACCTGTGCTGGAATCGTACGGCCTTGATCTGCTGTGATTTTTACCATTATCACATTACTAGATGAAGAAGGTTTTGCCTACAATAAATTAATGAAGAAGAATTTTTGGATTGACTTTACCTTCTTGATTCGAATAAAGTATAATCAGTGAGAAAGTATTACACTAAATTAAATTATATTGATATGGGTAAAAAAAACTCAGTCATACTTAGCATTATGATTCTTGCACAAATCTCAAGGCTCCCAAGGACAAGACAATAATCTCACAGTAACTACAGGCTCAGGATCAGCACTCGGGCCATCCATAGGCCCACTACCATGGATCAGCCCTTAAGGGAGGATGACTTGCAGCCCAATTGAGGGAAATTGACCAGTCATCTATGACTGGCAATCAAATCCCCAAAAGTTAGAAAGATAATAACTGACTATATCCCTTGATTTGGAGATCTTCCAAATCAGTTAGGAATCTGCCCAATAATTGCCCCCTTTCTTTCCCTATAAATACAGCCCTACCTCCTCCATTATCAGGTAACCAACATTTTGCCTACAAAATTTAGTTTTTACATCAGGTTACTGACTTGATCGTCAAAGGGTCTGTCGCAGGGATCCATCCCGGTGTTTTTGATGGACTTTGTAGGTTTTCTGGCACTCAACAACCAGCGCAAACCCCACCAGATCCATAAATCGAATTAAATACTAGTCTTACATCTGCACCAGATTGAAGGCTATGATATGAGCTTCCCGCTTCAATCCAAGAACTCATCATCTTTTGCTCCTACACTTAAAAAAGCCACATCATATTCCGCTTCAATCCAAACAATCATTTTCCACTCAGATTTACTCTCTCTCTCTCTTTTTTCTTTTTTGGATACAATATCAAACTGCTCCTTGATTAAATATCATAGAAATATATTACCGCAGGTACTTAGTATACACTTACAACCACCATACATCAAAGTTGGGTATGGGAGCTAAAATATTACGAAGAGATCCAATTTTCACTAATATAGCAACTGGAGTATACTTACTAGCAATACAGTAAAAAAATGACGAGGTTTAAGATAAGAAGCATGTACTTCGGCACCAAAATTTTTTGTTTTTCTTTTTCTCATGTTGTTATTTTACACAGTAAAAAAGGAAAGAAAGTGAGTGTTAGTTTCGAGTGACATATTAATAATTACTATCCAGGAGTGCAGTACGCTAGCAGGATGGCTAAGATCAGTACGCTGGTAGCAAATCCAGGAGTGCAGTATGCTAGCAAGGATACTCCAATCCACATCGGCTAGAAAGAAGGATCCTGCGCTAGATTGTATACCCGGTACTCAGCAAGGACGCTGATTTCTAAAGGGGGTGTATGTAATACCCCGTAATTTCTAAAGGATATAATTTATATATTTATATATATATGATGAGAGAAAGAAGGGGGGGTCCCACGTGATGGAAAAACATCACTCTATGCTGTTTGAATTGCAGTGACATTACCAGAGGGGCCCACCACCCGGATGTGTGAATACAGCATGCACGAGGTGCTGTGTCTTTGGTAATGGATGGCGTGGCAGGAGGGGCCCACGGGGTCTTTGGTGTGCTACGAGCTTTGAGAAGATGTGATTGTAAATTGTCCCATATCAGGAATATTACTAGATTAATTAATATAAATATAATTGTCTATTATCAAGAGTCACCTAATTGGTTAACCACCTTTTGAGAGGCAGCCTATGGTGCGCAGTTGTACTATAAGTATTAATTTTTCTTATAAAAATAATAAAAAATTATCTGAGTATTGGGGCTGGGCGTTACAAATGGTATCAGAGCCAACTTTCGACACCGGGTTTGGAGATGTATGCCTGGTTAAGGTCAGTATGCTGGTAGAAAATTCAGGAGTGCAGTACGCTAGCAGGATGGCTGCGGTCAGTACGCTGGGAGCAAATCCAAGAGTGCAGAACGCTAGCAAGGATACTCCACTCCACATCGGCTATAAAGAAGGATCCTGCAGCGAGGACGCTGATTTCTAAAGGGAGGTGTATGTAATACCCCATAATTTCTAAAGGATATATATATATATATATATATATATATATATATATATATATGATGAGAGAGAGAAGAGGGGGGTCCCACGTGATTGAAAAACAGCACTCTGTGCTGTTTGAATTGCTGGTGATGTCATTATGATGTCACCAGAGGGGCCCACCACTCGGATGTGTGAATACAGCATGCACGAGGCACTATGTCTTTGGTAATGGATGACGTGGCAGGAGGGGCCCACAGGGTCTTTGGTGTGCTACGGGGTTTGAGAAGATGTGATTGTAAATTGTCCCATATGAAGAATATTACTAGATTAATTAAATATAAATATAATTGTCTATGATCAAGAGTCACCTAATTGGTTAACTACCTTTTGAGAGATAGCCTGTGGTGGGCAATTTTACTATAAGTATTAATTTGTCTTCTAAAAATAATAAAAAATTGTCTGAGTATTGGGGCGAGGCGTTACAAATACTTCCCGGAATAGGAAGCGGTGTGTGTGGGATCATCTGTATCTATATACTACTACTTAAAGGCCATAGGAACAAGAATTATGTCCTCTTTGAATCCCCATTTTAACCCTGAGTTTTTTAAACACTTATGGAACTACCACCCTTCTACTCCGTCCGATTCAGAATTAGCGGTCCAGATCATCTCCCGAATCACATACCGATATTCATACCCTCCCTTTTTCAGTGGCATTCTCTTTGCTGGTGAGTTACATGACTCTAATAAGTTAGAATTGTTGGGAGTGAATATATCACTTCATCCCCTTTCCCAAAACCGATCTCCCTCTCTCATTTCCTTTCCTTCCGATTATTCAATCAGACGGCCACTGAGTTAGCCTTCGCCTGGAACTCCAACGGCGCTCGATCTTTTGTGAATCCTCTACCTCCACCTATCCTAAACCATTGTCTAAAATAACAAGGTTATACTTTCACTCTTTTCAATTTCGTATGGGTTTAGGGTTTTGGTTCTCAAATTTGGGGTTTGGATTCAGTCTTTTAGTGGGGCATCTCTTCGTGGGGGAACTAGTAGTTCAAATAATAGATATATGAAGTAATTATTACTACATAAACTCAACAAATGTATTATATTATTGTTCTTGGAATGAATGAATTTGATGTTACACTTTCAGATGTTGCTCTTCCTATGGTTGGAGCTGATAATAAATGGTCTTTGATGCATGCTTCGTAGGAAAATGAAAACCCTAAACATAAGTAAGTTGAAACTTTTTGGCATAACTTGCTTTTTATTGTACTATCGTTACTGATTGATCTTAAACTTAAACACAAAAAATTGATGGTTGGATCTTAAAGTGTTGAGATTTATAGATAGGCATTTAATTATAATTTCATGGTATTTTGAAAATTGATGTTTACTACTATGGCAATACTTATCCAGATTTATATAGCATATTGTTGTTCTTGGAATGAATGAATTTGATGTTACACTTTCAGATGTTGCTCTTCCTATGGTTGAAACTGAGAATAAATGGTCTTTGATGCATGCTTCGGAGAAAAGTTGAAAGACTAAACATAGGTAAGTTGAAATTTTTTGGCATAACTTGCTTTCTATTGTACTATCGTTAGTAATTGATCTTGACCTATGCAGGGTTTTATGAAACCCAAAATGGCCTCCCGAACTTGATGAATAGTGATAAAAAAAAATATCAATTTCCTCATGCTTGTTGTAGGGCTAACTCTTCCCTTTATAATACCAAACCCCTCCCAATTGTTTGAACTGTAAATGATCAAGTTGGCCTCCTTGTAGTTTCTCTTGTAGTGTTGTGAAATATGGATCATGTAGAACCATGAGTTTTATCTCATCTATCCATTGTGGAACAACAAAGGTAATCTCAAAACAAGCTTCCTGCTCACCATCCCTTCTTGACAAACCATTAGTTGCAATGTTTTCTATTCCCTTCTTGTACTCAACGGAGAAAGTTTATCCCAATAATTTCCATAGCCACTTCTCTTGGATTTCAGTGTTAGTTCTTTGATCAAGTATATACTTTATACTCTTCTGATATGTTCTGATGATGAAAGAATTTCCCAAGAGATAATGCTCCACTATTTTACCGCTTGCAGCATAGCAAATACCTCATTCTCATAGGTAGACAAAGCTAAAGTCTACCCTTTAATCCCTTACTCATATAGGCTACGGGATGAGTTTCCTGCATAAGAACAACCCCAATTTTAGATTGGGAAGCATCAGTCTCTACTACAAAGGGATTTGAAAAATCAGGTGCCTTTAAGACTGGGGTTGTAGTCATGGCCCTTTTTAATGCAGTGAATGCTGAAGCTGCCACCGAAGACCACGTAAAAGATTCTTTTTCAATAACTGAGTGAGCGGAGCTGCAATTCCCCTACAATTCTTCACAAATCTCCTATAAACCAAGGAATTCTCTGAGTTCCTTTACTGATTGAGGCTCGGGACAACTCTCTACAGCTTGTATTTTGCTTGAGTCTATAGATATACCTTCAACACTGATGATATGACCTAAGTATCCAACTGATTTCTGCCCAAAAGTACACTTAGTAGCTTTAGCAACCAATTGATTGTCACGCAAGACTGCCAGTGTTTGAGACAAATGGAGGAGATGACTTTCCCAAGATGGATTATATATTAAGATATCATCAAAGAAGACAAGCACAAACTTCCTAAGATATGCTTTAAAAACCTCATTCATCAAGCATTGAAAAGTTGTGGGGGCATTAGTAAGCCAAAGGGCATTACTAGAAATTCAAAATGACCATGGTGGGTACGAAAGACAGTTTTGAAGATATCAGAATCCTTCACCTTTATTTGATGGTATGCCAACCTAAGATCAATTTTAGAAAAATACCTTGCACCATTCAACTCATCAAGTAGCTCATCAATGATGGGTATAGGAATTTAGCTTTGATAGTTTGGTTGTTAAGAGCCCTATAATCAACACATAAATGCCAACTGTCATCTCCCTTTTTTACTAAGATCACTGGGGACGCATAAGGGCTGCTACTTGGCCTGATGGAACCTGCTGAAAGCATCTCTGCTACTTGCTTTTCAATCTCATTCTTATGATAATGAGCGTGTTTGTAAGGTCTAATACGCACAGATTTGGCTCCCTCAATGACTGGTATCTAATGATCTATGGATCTCTTTGGAGGTAGGAAAACTTGATCAGTAAGCACATCAGGGAAACTTGGAAGAACTTGTTGTATATCTGCAGGAACATTACAAAGTTGAGGCAGGCTATTGAGCTCTCCTGCGTTGCACAACACTTCTTGCACTTGGATCATGTAGGCCTGGCCTATACAACTGCTCATTTTAGCTAACTCCTCAACCTCCATGTACCGCAACTGAGGGTTCACAATTCCTTGCAATTTCTTCATACTCCTTTACCCTTGAAGTCCATAGTCATAAGGCTAAAATCCATGGTTACTGGGCCCAAAGACCTTAACCAATGTGCACCCAAGATCATTTGAGCAGGTTCTAGAGGTAAAAGCAGAAGCTCGGCTTGTAGATTAACTCCCTGCACCACAAAATTAGCATTTGCTATCTTACCTTCATTGTACATACACTGGCCATTAGCTACTATTACCTTGTATCTGCGCTCCCTCATCACTTGCAAGTTAGCTTTTAAAGCTGTTTGAGGGTCGAGATAATTATGTGTAGATCTGGTATCAATCAGGATATTGACTTCTTTCCCATTGATCTTGTCCTTAACCCGCATTGTTTGAGGATAAACCTATGATCCAACTGATGCATGGAACCATATTTAAGGTTGGAGAGTGGTGGGAGGAGGTGTTGGCATAGGATTTGGGTGGTTTCTTCAGCTTCAACAAAACCATATGTAGCTTCCCCTTCATTATCATCATCTTCCAAGCCTTCTAGAAAGTAGAACTTCTGAGTCTTACAATGATGGCCTTGAGTATATCTCTCATCACAATTGAAGCAAAGCCCCTTAGCTTTTCTTTCTCTCATCTCTTGGAGGCTTAACCTCTTGGGAACAAAATTGGAGATAAAGTTTGGATCTGGTGCTCTGCAAGTTGAACATGAACTGGAGTTGTTGTGATGGGGTTCTTAGGTACATAAGTGGGTCTATAACTCTTCTTCAAGAACGCGATCTTCTCTTCAAAACCCCTTGCTAAACCAATAGCCTCATTCACATGTTTTGGCATCTGTGATTTAACATCCCAACAAATTTCATTTCATAATCCACTGATGAATGTGCTTAAAAATGAGCCTCTGGCCAATCTTCTAGAAAATTTGATAGCCTATCAAACTCATGTATATATGCTTCAAGATCTCCCTTCTGTTGCAACTTGGACAACATACCCCCATAGTCTGAGAAAACAGTAGGCCCAAATTAGTGATCAACTCTTCCAATAATATCGACCACGATATTTCATGAGCTTTAGATTTAATATGTTGTTGGTATCATTGAGCTGTTCTTCCTCTTAGATTTAGTGAAGCATATTTCAGCTTCAGCGAATCTTGTATTTCATAAAAATCAAGTAACTGCTACACCTCACAAATCCATTCCGTTGGATCCCCTTCTTGAAAACAGGGAAGTCCATCTTAAATGGAGCACTAAGCACATTGCCAATATCATTATGCCCATTCAAATTGATAGAGTTAGGATTAGAATTGGTTACCTCCCTAGTAGGAATTTGGTGAGAAGAGAACGAAAACATAGGAGGAACCGAGTATTGTGGATTTGACTCCCTATTTGGAATTTGCTTTGGAGCGATGGGAAGCGTAGTGGGGGTGGGAGGTTGTGGGTGTGGTTGTTGCATCATCGACATCATCGCATCCATCCTTGCTATCATCGTAGCAAATTTCTCCTCAATACTGGTCGACATCGCCTTGACCTTCCCAGGGAGGAATCCATTCTGGATTTGAGCTGCCTCCATTTGAAATTTTAGATGTGCTACGTCCACCTTGATCATCGTCGTACTCCCCTGATCACGACCATCGTCGTCGCCATTATCCTGCTCTGATACCAAGTTGTCAGGAGTGGGATTCCTGTTAGACCTCGATCTCGACATTAATGGCAAATAAAGAAATTAGGGTTAGAGATGAGAGGATTGGGGGAGAATTTTAGCTGGTTTATATTGATTCTGAAATGCTTCTTACAAGTCCCTATATATATGGGACAGAGGTAGGAGGTTATGCTACAGGGCAAAGGACTCAAGCACGTGCAACGTGCGTAATAGCCTACCTTCCAACTTCCAGTTTAAAAGAAAAAGTGAGCATACTACGTAAAAAACATATACATTCAAAAAAACAGATACACAAACTTAACAGTATCCGACGCATCACACTCAGGCATCTTCCTCGGGCATCCCTGACACCTCTACCTTGGGGCCGACCCTGAATGCTTGATATATTCATCACAATGGTGACCTCTCACTTAAGAGTTAGAAGACTTGCCACTTACATTATAAGTATTTGGCGTTTACTGGCTTTGATGAAGCAGTACAAATCCATTCTTCTATATAGGCGACGACATAGGGGCATATCTGAGTTTCAGGGGGGCCTAAGCAAGTTCTCAAATGGAGCCTTTTGCAAGTTGACAAAATATAAATGACAGTTATTTAAATGCAAACAAACTTGGAGCTTACGTATTTTACATGAAATACCTCGTGGCAAAAAGAAACTCGGAAAAACTCTAAGAAAGATGCGGCAGTATTTTATTCTGAATTGTATGTCATCAGAGAGGATGAAAATGATGAATGATAGAATTAAAGAGGAATAGAACAAAAAAAATCATGTTCAATACATACAAGCAAACACACGTTGAATTTGTGTACATTAAGAAGAAATATTGAGTTGACATAATTGAAGTATATGTATAATGCTATTTTGAATGCTTTCATGACTACATTTTGATTTTATCAAACGCCCCTTATAATTTTTTTCCCTTTTTAAAGGCAACCCTAGTATTCCTTTCATCAACATATACAAAATTTAGAAAGTGAAAAGAAGCAAACAAAGCAAACATGTATATACACTTGAAGATTACATTATTGCAAAGAGCTAAATATGATATATTAGAGTACACGGTCAGAATGAAGTGATGATGAATATATGCATATGAGATTACTAGTTTGAAGCTTAAAATTGTAGAGTAATCATATGCACTTGAAGATTTGGTTAGAAATTTATCATAAACAGGTAAATATGATATACCATAAAACATTGAAAAAATATCATAAAGTGACAAACCTAGGCTAAGTGGAAAATAATATTAAATTCATAAAATAGTAAAATGACATGTATGGCTATGTGAAAAATAATTAGTTTAAAAAATAAAAAAAAATAGATTGAAAAATTAATTAGCTCATGCAGGTTTCAAACTGCGTCCTTCAATTTATTAGCACAACACTCTAACCAATTCAGCTAATAGGCCAATTATTGTTTCAAATTTTAGATAATACAATTTAATCGTATTTGAAAACAATTATATATTTTTTAAACGTTGTATGTACTTAAAAAATATGGGGTCATATAAAATTGGGAGCCCAAAACAATTGCTTGTGCTGTTTGGGCCCAAATCCGCTCCTGCGACGAAGACATATGCAACTCCTCAGAGCAATACTTTTAGTACATTTGTAATTCATTTGAATTTTTTGATATTCAGCAATAATTGCTAGGTCACTCCTTCCTAAAAAAAGAAAAAGTATAATTGCTTTCCATATTTGCATAATTAGGCCTTTCCATATAATTGCTTTTTTTTTAATCTAATTTTGTTTCTGTGGAATGAAGCTAAACTAGTTTGACGATAATTTATGTCTCACCCTTTTAGCTTCATCCTGATATCACACCGTATCAAAAATATCGCAAAAGAGCTATGAGGCTTCAGCACCATTCCTCCAACCACCGTTACTCCTCCCAAATACATTCCAGTAAGCAAGATAAAGTACACGAGCTAGGGTCGCCATCGATGCCAAAGCGAGGTAGGGACGAGGAGAGGGTCCCTAGAGCGTCCAAGAGGCACGGTGAGCAACATCATGACCGGAGCAGAAACTGGAGAAGGAGTTCCCCTACAGAGCATAAAGCTCGAGTAGGTGACGCGAGTAGGCGAGAGGACCGTGGTAGGAGAAACTGGGAGATGGACGAAGAGCACAGGAAGACAACTGAAAGGAACTCAACTAGACAAATTTCTCCTGAGAGGCGAACGCAGGGAGCAAGGCAGGCGGAGACCAAGAGGAGGACGTTTGCGGAGGTTACTAGAGGCCATGCCGAGCACTCACCACCACGTCGGATGTCGTCCCCTGAGCAAGAGATGCTCAGGAAGAAGGAGGACGACGGCGGAGAGTGGGTATTAGTCAAGCCAAGGAAACCACGGAAGGCAAGCAAAAGCGCAACTTCTTCGGACGATCGGAAGGTGGACGGGCGACAGAATTGTCACAAATGCGCACAAATGGGCCATTTGATCTCCAATTGCAAGAATGAGTGCTTTTGTTACGTTTGTCGAGCTTCCGGCCATATCTCGACGGCCTGCCCAACGAAGAGAGCAAATGCCGCATCCAGCTCTAAAGTAACTCTGATCGCGGTAAACTCAAACGCTTCAGCAACAAGTAAGACTCAAGAGAGCTCCGCCGGCAATAGGAAGGTAATTCACGCATCCATTATCTCGACACCATTATTGGCGGATTTCGAAAAGAGGTACAGCAACTGCATCCTGGCGAGATCTCGCACTGGGAATCCTGATGCTCAGGACATCTCCGAGCTTCTGAAAGTTGTGCTTAAGCCATCGACCAAGCCGGCATGGGTGGTTCAAGAGCTAGCCAACAACTACTTCTTCCTGCACTGCAACGATGAAGATCTAGCGACAGAGACTATCAAACTGAAGGGGATTGAGGGTAAGGATTCTCAAGGAATGGAGTTCTTCGTCACATTCACTCCTTGGTCTCGGCAGATTGGAGCACTAAAGGTGGAGTCCCTAATGCCGGTCTGGATTCGTCTTCACAATTTGCCGTTTCACTGTTAGGTGCGCTCTGGTTTTCAAAATCTCATTCAAAATTTCGGTATGTTGATCGAGATTGACAAGGGAACGTTAACCTACTCTAGCAGGCAGTTCGCACGATTGAGAATCGATGTTGCTAATAGGGCCTCAATCCCATCCAAGGTGATCACCGACTTCGAAAACGAGGTTTACGAAGTTAAAGTCATCGTCGAGCCAAAAAAAATGGTATCATTTCGAGGTTTCGATGCTTCAGAAGATGGGGGTTTCGACGGTGGAGATTCAAGGCTAGAGGTTGAAGACGAAGCAAGGCCACACGATTTGTCCAAGATCAATATGCACCGCTCATCTTCAGATCTGTTCAAAGCCACATCCAAGCCGTTTCAAGCCTACTCTAGACCTAAGAAACAATCTATTCAGAAGACAGCTCCTGTATGGGACCCATTTCCAGGTGGACACGAAGAGGTTTTTCAAAGCGGAGTCTTCAAATCTGCGACAGGAGAGCTGTTCGACACGACTATGGATGGGACAGGGGGTACGAGAATTAGGGGAAGTGACAGAATTGACAGCGCGACAAGAAGGGATGTCCTCGACGAGACAGCGAGCAGCGAAGGGACGTCTAAGGTCAGGTCTGCTGTTAGAGGAGGAATTTTGAAATTTTGTGATGTTAATGGGCTTGAGATCAGTAGGGACTTCGGCCTTATGAATGAGGGCTGGTTTCAATTCTCTCAAAATGAATTACAGGAGTCTGTCAAAATGGCAATGATGACTATTATCAGCAATAAACAATCATCTTTTATTGGGTCTAAGCACCTTTATGAACCGGGACTAGAGGCTTCCAAGTGTATGGGAGATACGGGTTTGGTGACAAAGCCCATAATAGAAGAAGAAGCACGGCAGATTCCTACAATTATCAGCAGTCTTATTCCGTTGACAGTTGTGCAATAGTCGACAGACCCAGACAGACCCAGAGTCTGACGGGGGTATTATTGGAGCTCTCGACGGGGTGCGAGAAGACAACGTAATATTGAAAACAGAAACAGATGATGGAGATAAAGAAATATTGGGAAGAGTTGGCAGCAACAGTAATAAGAAATTCACTAAGTATCAGAGGAAGGGGAAGCGTCCTATGTTCAAATGGGGATTACAAGAAGTGGTTAAGGATGGGGTAATCAGGGCGTCCGGTAAAGCAACGGCACATGATATGCTGGATGGAGGTATTTCTAAACCTGAGCTCTCAGTTCTTAATTCTTTAAATGATGATTCATTTATTTATTTTTCTAGTTTTTACGGTCTGGCCATGGGATCCAATAGAGCGGAACAATTAGTGAACGTAGCTATCATTAGAGGAGATTCGGGGGTGGGATATGCGTCAGGGTAGGGAACTCCCGTTGGGGGAGGGGGGAGGGTTAGATGTCTTTAAACTCGTGCTAATGGTTTACATATTATGGAATATTAGAGGAATGAGGCAAAAATCAAAACAAAAGTTGATAGGTTTGACTATTAATAAAATCCGTCCGAGCATTTGTGGGTTTCAGGAAACTAGGATCGAGAATCCGTCGGCTCAAGACCTTTTCAGCCTTAAATGGGCAGGGGACTTTGAGTGGAGATTTAAATCGGCGGTGAGTTTCTCAGGGGGCATTGCAGTGGGGGCAGATTCGAGACTCTTTGAGATTATTGATGATTTCATTGGGTCATTCACGGTATCCATTAGGCTTAGAAGGAGAAGTGACGACTGGGAGCACGTTGTGACTTGTGTCTATGGGCCATATGACTATAGAAGGCAGAGAGATCTATGGTAGGAAATTAAAGATATTCGAAACAAATGGGTTCAGTCGTGGGTTATAGGAGGGGACTTCAACATAACTAGATATCGAGACGAACATAGAGGCAGATGTCCAAGTCTTAGCGATCAGGAGTTGTTCAATAGAACTACGATTTGGAGTTATTGGAGCTGGAGATGAGTGATAGAAAATTCACTTGGTCCAATATGCAACGAAATCCTATTCTCGCAAAATTAGATAGAGTTATAGTCTCCAATGCTTGGGAGGAAGCTTTTCCCTTAGCCAAAGTGAAATCCACCACAAAATACACTTCAGATCATCTGCCACTGGTCATAGATTGCGGTGAGATGCCCAGAAGTAAGATTTTTCCTTTTAGATTTGAGAAATCTTGGACTACGATGACAGAAACGGCAGATGTAATTAAAGAGTCGTGGGATGGTCCCACTAATGAAACCTCAGCGGTAGGAATTTGGGTAGAAAATACTAGGCGGCTGTGCAGGAGTTTAAAAAGTTGGGCTAGACGGAAGCTTGGAGACACCAACTTTAGAAGGGAGAGACTGGGTAAGAGGATCCAGGAATTAGAATCCAGGCAAGAAGAGAGGGATTTATCGGAAATAGAAAAGGATGAAATGGAAAAAGATAGATTAGAAATTCAGCAGATAGCAACTATGGAGGAGATCTACTAGAAGCAGCGATCAAGAGTTTAATGGCTGGCTGAAGGTGACGCAAACACAAAATTCTTTCACAAGATGGCTAACGAAAGAAGAAGACAAAATCACATTACTAGTCTGCATATCGATGGAAGCTGGACAAAGAACGATGGGATTATCAGAGAGCATCTAGATAGAAGATATCACGAGATTATTGGCAGTTACAGCGCAGACAGATGCTCCCTATCCCCGGACATGTGGAGCTCTTCTACAATAGATGGAAGCGACGGTATAGAAAACACATTTTCGGAAGAAGAAGTATTCGAGGCAATCAAGCAGCTTGGTCAGGAAAAAGCACCGGGACCGGATGGGCTACCAATCTTTTTCTACAGAATCTACTGGCAAATTATTAAGGCGAAGCTTATGAACATCTTCAAAGAACTCTACGATGGAAGTACTAATCTAGATAGGATCAACTATGCCACTGTTACCCTAATCCCTAAGAAGCGCGACGTTCAAAAGGTTGAGGACCTCAGACCTATCATCTTGATTAATGGATCTTTCAAAATTATATCCAAGGTGCTCGCGCAGAGATTGGCCCCACATTTGGATGAGGTGGTGGCTCCCTCACAGAGCAGTTTTATAAGAGGAAAAGACATTATGGATAGTATAGCATCGGCCCACAATATCGTCTTTAGGGGAAGTAGAGGTAAGGTAGACGGATTCCTTCTGAAGCTAGACTTTGAAAAGGCTTATGACTCGGTACATTGGGAATGTGTGGACGAGGCTCTTAAACTCAAAGGTTTCATGGTGAAATGGTGTATATGGATGAAACGGTGTGTCCAAGGAGGGAAATCGAGTATATTTGTTAATGGCTGGCAAGGCAGAGAAATCAGGTGCAAAAAGAGACTCAGGCAGGGAGATCCCCTATCTTCACTATTATTCGCAATCGTTGTTGATGGTCTTGTTGGATCCTGTAGGCGAGACAACAAACACTAGAGGGGGGGTGAATAGTGTTAATTAAAAACTGCAGAAACTTTCTTCGGTACAGTCGACTTGGTTGTGAACCAGTCGACTGATAAGACCAAATTAAATCAAATACAACAACTCTGTGCAGTCGACTTATAGATAAGACAGGCGACTGAAGACACAATGACAGTATAAATTATACGAGACTGACCAGTCGACTGATAGTGCAAGGAGTCGACTGTCCAGACAAGTTTTACAGAACTTAAGAAAACAAAAGTAAATGCAAGATCAAGACAACCAATCACAGAGTACACAAGATATATCCTGGTTCGGTCCTCCCGACCTACATCCAGTCCCCAAGCAACCCACTTGAGATTTCCACTATTCTTGAAAAAAGTTTACAAGAATACCCTACGGCGTTAAGACAACAACCTTGTCTAACCCGTAGTCCTTTCTCTCAACCAGAGAAAGCAGACCCACTCTACTACCAAGAGTGAAACAAACCGACTCTACAACCTAGAGTCTAAACCACTCTCCAACCGAGAGCAAAAGAAACAAGAAAAACTTTACAGTCAACCTATAGCCTTGTTGGTGTACTGTGTTGTTGCACGTGGCTAAAACAAGGTCGACTTCTATACCCAGTCCAGAACGAAATCGTTGTTATACTGGACTGAGTGTAGAGAACCACAGATTTTGAACTTGAAAGCTTTTTCTCACTTTTCACTTGAAATTTCTCGAAGAGTGCTCGGATCTCAAAAAGTATGTTGTTGTAAGATCTTTTCAGTGAGATCTGAACTCTATTTATAGAGTTTGATCTCCTGGACGTTGGGGGACAGTTATTCCAACTGTCAACCAACGGATCTTATAGCTTTGATTTTGAAAAATCAATTTTGAAAACAGAAAACGGTCAAAAGCACTCGAACAGTCGACTGGGTTGCCATATGAGTCGACTGGTCAGAGTTTGAATAAATTTAAACAGTTTTGTACTGTCAGTCGACTGCCAGAGGTATCAGTCGACTGGTACTCAACAGTTAAATTATATCAAACTGTTTTGACTCTTTTGTTGTTTTTTGAAAAACACACATTTATGAAATAGTGAGTGTATGTGTGTGTGACAAGGCTTTACAATCAGACTAAGACTCAACAAAAGTAAAAATACAATGTTTACAAAACACAACAATTTGACACATTTGAGCTTGAAGTCTTGAATCTTGATTTGAGTCTTTGAGTCTTGTCTTGAGTCTTGAGTCTTTGAGTGAAGTTTTGGCCATTGTCTCTTATTTGGAGCTTTTGTGCTTGATCATTTGTTCAGCTGTATAATAGTAGGTCCTTTGTGTATAGCACATGTAAGTTTAGCATTGATACATGTGCAGTGTGTTGTGATCATCAAAATCAAGAATCAACATTCTCCCCCTTTTTTATGATGACAACACAATAGCTGATAATAATAGATAATATACAAGCATAGTAATGATATGCTCCCCCTATTAAAAACACATCATGCATATGAAAAAAAATGTATCATAAAGTATGTATCAGTCGACTTAATAATAGATCAGGCGACTGAACAGACAAAAACATAAAGTATAGAATCACAATCACAGATGCAGTAACATAAGTATCACAGATGCAGTAGTCGACTGATATGCTTGCAGCAATCGACTGACCAGAGAAATTTTCTCAAACACAGTTGAATAATTAAGAGGATTTGAATAATTAAGAGGATATCTCTCCCCCTTTGTCATCAACAAAAACACAGAAAAACAGTCTTTTGCATTAAAAACATAGAAATAAACTAAGAAATGTTCTCATACATAAAGAAGTTCATTAAGACAAAATAAAATAGAAAATTACATAATAGCGAAAAATAAAAGTCTTCAATTATCCTCGTCTGAATCTTCATCAACAGCATGAGAAGGAGGTGGAAATTGGGAAGAGAAAAGATCAGTTAAGTGATCAAGTTTGGAATCAAGGGAGTGAATCTGAGAATCAACAGTCTGTGAATGTTTCATAAGGTAGTTGACACATTCATAGAGAGTAGCTGGATCCTCATAGTTAGCTTGAGGAAGGGGTGAACTAGAAGAGGCAGTGGGTCTAGAAGGTCTAGAAGTAGAAGCCAAAGGAACTTGAGAGAATGGAGGAGACCTAGGGGTTGTTCTAGGAGGAGGATCAAGAAGCTTCATACGTGCTAAACTAGCACGATCGAAACACTCATAGTGAGTAACGACATTGGTCTCGGAATCGAGATCAATACCGAAAGCTGCAAAGACACGAGTGAGAAGCCCTCCGAAAGGTAAGAAGTGGGTGTGGTTTTGTTCAAATTTTGAGAAGATGACACGACCCCAATTTATAGCAATTTTACCAAACATTGCATAAACAGCTTTTTGTAATTCCAGAGAGTACTGGTCATAACTTCCTCTTTTGGGAAGGATGTTATAGGCTAGTATTCTGGCTACAAGCTTAGCAATAAGAGTAATATTTTTGCTAGTCATTGGAGGTCCTTGATTAGGCAAAAATATTTTAGATAAGATAGATGCATCATCAAGGATAATATCACTTAGATCTAATCCTCCGTCATCATTACCCATTATGAGATTGATTCTCTCGGGTGTGAGTGTCATTTTAACATTTTTGACAGAAGAGCGGATAACTACATCCCTATCTTTCTTTTGTACAACCCTCATATTAGTGTAAAACAAATAGATGAGTTGGGGATAATGGTTAGGTTGATTAACTAAGGATAGATATTCATAAAGGCTACTATTTTGAAAGAGAGGAACAAGATTAAATGGATCAAGATCATCAAAATTAACATATCTCCCGGGGAAGATGACAATGGTACACATAATGTACCATCGTTCAAGAAGATCGGGACTCAATAGAAATTGAGAATAATCTAAAGATGAAGAACTAGCATCACCATGAGTTCTCTTAGATTTCTTGGGTGCCATTGGAAAGAAGTGAGGGAAGGATTTTACCAAAAAATTGGAGAGAAAAACAGACAGCAGTCGATCAAACACCAGGGCAGCAGTCGACTTCTTCTTCTTCTCTGGCTTAGGGTTTCAGATTTGGGGTAAAAGTAAAAGAGGATGGAGGCTAAGGTGAAAGGGTTTTTAACTGAAGATGGATGGCTGAGATTGAGAGAATAGAGATCGATGGCTGAGATAAGAGGTCACGGGTGAAAAAGTGATGAGTTGTTTATCTCAATAGCTGCGATGAATAGTTGCTGAAGACATTTGAACTCGCGACAGTCGACTGGTAGGGTATATCAGTCGACTTAGTCGAGAAGGAAAAAAAAAATTTATGTCTGCTTATCAGTCGACTGGTATAAGGACCAGGCGACTGGTCAGAGAACAAAATAGGTATGTTTTAAAATACAGTACAGTCGACTTATTGAAAACATAGTCGACTTAACAGAAACAAATTTTCAACAAATATCAATAAAATCACATATTCCTAGTTCTCTTCTTAAGTTAATGAAAGTGTCTTCTTTAAGGGGTTTGGTAAATATGTCTGCTACTTGTTTATCAGTAGAGATAAAGTCTAAAGATATATCTCCTTTTAAAACATGATCACGTAGAAAATGATGTCGAATATCAGTATGTTTCGTACGTGAATGTTGAATCGGATTTTTAGATAGATTAATTGCACTGGTATTATCACACATAATTGAAGGTTTTTCAAATGAAATACCATAATCTAATAGAGTTTGTTTCATCTACAAGATTTGTGCACATGCCAAACTTGCAGCGATATACTCAGCTTCTGTGGTTGATAGGGACACAGAATTTTGCTTTTTACTGTACCAAGAGACTAGGGAATGTCCCAAAAAGTGACATGTACCACTAGTGCTCTTGCGATCAGTTTTGCTTCCAGCAAAATCAGCATCGCTATATGACAGAAGTTGAAAATTATCGGTGCGTGGATAAAATAAACCATATTCAGACGTGCCTTTAATATATCTTAAAATTCATTTCACTGCTTTTAAATGAGATTCTTTAGGACTAGATTGATATCTAGCACATAAACATACGCTGAACATAATATCTGGTCTACTTGCGGTAATATATAAGAGTGAACCGATCATACCTCGATAGAGTTTTTGATCAACACTCTTACCTAATATATCTTTGTCAAGAGTAGTAGTAGTAGCCATAGGTGTGGATTTACTACTAGTACCATCCATGTTAAAACGTTTGAGTAATTCCTTTGCATATTTTCCTTGATTGATAAATATGCCACTTGAGGACTGCTTAATTTGAAGTCCAAGGAAATAATTGAGTTCACCCATGTGACTCATCTCAAATTCGTTTTTCATGGTATTAGCAAACTCTTGACATAGATTATTATTAGTAGAACCAAAAATTATATCATCAACATATATTTGTATGATTAAGATATCATTCTTAAATCTCTTAATAAACAATGTAGTGTCTACTTTACCTATATCAAATCCTGTTTCTAAAAGAAAAGTTTTCAGACGATCATACCAAGCACGAGGTGCTTGTTTAAGACCGTATAAAGCCTTTTTCAATTTATAAACATGATCTGGAAATTGTTCATGTTCAAAACCTGGTGGTTGTTTAACATAAACATTTTCTTTAATAAACCCATTAAGGAAAGCACTTTTAACATTCATTTGATAAAGTATAAAATTCATGAAACAAGCAAAAGATAATAAAATACGAATAGATTCTAATCTAGCAACAGGAGCATATGTTTCATCAAAATCTATACCTTCTTCTTGATTATACCCTTGAGCAACTAATCTAGCCTTGTTCCTAACAACTTGTCCTGATTCATCTAACTTATTTTTAAATACCCATTTGGTACCAATAATAGTCTGATCAGGAGGTCGAGGAACTAAATCCCATACATCATTCCTTATAAATTGGTTTAGTTCATCTTGCATGACATTCATCCAATATTCATTCTCACAAGCTTCTTGTATGTTTTTCGGTTCAAAATTCGACAAGAATGCTGTATGAGAAATCATATTAACATGTGAACGTGTCTGAATACCATGAGAGATGTCACCAATTATTAAGTCATGAGGATGATCTTTAACTTCAACAAATGATTTTGGTAAAGTTGAAGATATCACAATAGGATCAGTCGACTTAACAGGTTCTTCAGTCGACTGCTTTACTTCAGTCGACTGAAATTCCTTATCAGTCGACTTATCAGTCAGATTAGTTTGTTCTAAAGATTTAATCACATTATCTAAAGGTGATGAATCAATTTCATCATCTTTATTTAAAGTTGATGAAGGCCGAGATTCATCGAATGAAATATGCATTGATTCTTCAATAGTCATTGTAGACTTATTGAAAATTCTATATGCTTTACTTCTATTTGAGTATCCTAAAAAGATACCTTCATTAGATCTAAGATCAAATTTGTTTAGATTATCTTTTGTGTTTAGAATAAAACACTTACAACCAAATGTCTTAAAGTAAGAGACTTTAGGAATTTTGTTAAAAAATAACTCATAACAAGTCTTCTTTAGCTTAGGTCTTATAAGAATTCTATTTAAAACATAACAAGCTGTAGCAACAGCTTCAGTCCAAAAGTGCTTTGGTAAATTGCTTTCAACAAGCATAGTACGTGCGCATTCTTGCAAAGTCCTATTCTTCCTTTCAACCA
Organism: Hemerocallis citrina; assembly: GCA_017893485.1. Lineage (NCBI taxonomy): Eukaryota > Viridiplantae > Streptophyta > Magnoliopsida > Asparagales > Asphodelaceae > Hemerocallis > Hemerocallis citrina. Next base: position 67,963,281 of record CM030366.1, read on the forward strand.
CTCCATTTTGTGGTGAAGCTCTAGGAAATGCAAATGAATGTGTTATACCATTCTTGTTGCAATATTCTGTAAATATCTCATTCTCAAATTCTCCACCATGATCACTTCTAATAGTGACTATGGTTAGAGATTTTTGATTTTGAATCCGTTTACAAAAATGTGCAAATTCATCAAAAGCATCATTTTTATGTTTTAAAAAGAATGTCCAAGTGAATCTTGAAAAATCATCTACTAAAACAAATACATATCTACTTTTATTTAAAGAAGCAACTCTAGCAGGGCCAAATAAATCCATATGGATTAATTCGAGCGGCCTACTAGTATAAATTACTTCTTTTGTTTTAAAAGTGGATTTGATTTGTTTTCCTAGTTGACATGCATCACATAACTTATCCTTTTTAAAGGATAGTTTTGGCAGTCCTTTAACTAGGTTATATTTAGATAATTTTGAGAGATTTTTCATGTTCACATGTCCAAATCTTCTATGCCATAGCCAAGATTCATTGTTAGAGGCTGTTAAACAAAAATCATTTGAACATTCTATTGCATTCAAACACAATTCATAAATATTATTTTTACGAAAACCTTGAAAAATAACATTTTGCATAGTAGAGTCATAAATCAAACATGCATTTTTTCAAACACTATTTTATACCCTTTATCACATAATTGACTAATGCTTAAAAGATTATGCTTTAAACCACTAACTAATAATACATTTTCTATGGTTGGGTTAGAAATTTTACCGACCATGCCAATTCCTATGACTTTGCCTTTGTTGTTATCTCCAAAGGTGACAGTTCCTCCATCTATGCTTTGAATGGTGGATAGCAGGTTGGCATGTCCTGTCATATGTTTTGAACATCCGCTGTCTAGTATCCAGCGTTCTTTGGGTACCTATAAAAATTTAAGGTAAATATGGTACCCTTTTTATTGGGTCCAAAACACATTAGTTTGGGGGAAACCAAACCCATGAAGAGTTTGATCTTCCTCCATAAGCAGGAATATAATTAATAGAATTACACACATTTGATACATATGAAGTAATATACGCAATTCTATCATTCTGATTTAGACTGACTGGAACCCATACAAACTTGTTCTGTCCAGTCGACTTAACAGTGTCCTTCAGTCGACTGCTAGTGTGAGTCAGTCGACTTGATGGTACACTAGGTCGATTTATATGAGGTTTTGATCTCGTTGAATAAGATTCAATTCCTCTGGACAGACGACTGGTAGATTGGCTCAGTCGACTTAACCGAACAGTAGACTTGCTTTTATCACTTACATTAACAACCTTAGGCTTTTCAAAAAATTCATACAACTTGTGTGTAATACTAGAAATAGATGCTGATTTATTTCTACTAGTGTTTTTAGCAAGAGATTCTTTTACAGAAGAATTTTTAAAACCAAGACCATATTTTTGACTAGATTTTACTTGATGATGAAGGACATCATTTAAATTCTCTTTGCCTTTGTTAAACTTAGATACGTTCTTTGATATCTCTTCATAATTCTTTTTGAGAGTTTCAAGATCAGTATCTAAATTTGCAATGCGAGAATTTAAAGATTTCACTTCCTTATCAAGGTTAAGATTTTCTTGAAAAAGTGTTTGATTAACTTTTTCTAGACTCTTAACTCTAATCTTTTCTTTTTTCAATTCTTGAAATATTTTATTAAAAGCATCAAGTAAATCTTCTGATTCATAATCATTACTTACATAATCTTGTGAAGCCATGAAGCACATGTTTGCCACTTCATTGTTTTCATCCGTTTCTTCTTCGGAAGACGAATCACTATCATCCCATGTAGCTTGATAAGCCTTCTTGTTCTTGGCAAACTTATTCTTTGAATATTTATCCTTTTTGAAGTTGGATGGTTTTCCCTTGTTCTTTGCATTTTCAAGGGGACAATCCTTCTTCATGTGTCCTGTTTTATTGCACCTGAAACATGTAGGAGGGTCATTAGAATCTTTATTTTTAGAATTAAACTTACCCTTCTTTAAGAATTTTTTGAATCTTCGAGTGAACATTGCTATCTCCTCTTCATCTTCTTCCTCATCTTCTGAGTCTGTCATGGCTTTAAAAGCCAATGATTTCTTCTTTGCTTGGTGTGATTCTGTATCCTTCTTTCGATCTTCAAGTTGGACCTCGTATGCCATGAGATTGCCCACAAGATTCTCAAGAGAAAGTTGTGACAAGTCATTTGCTTCCTCTATTGCCGTGGTCTTCTTCTCCCATTCTGGAGTGAGTGCACGTAAGACTTTTCTAACCATCTCTGCTTGAGTGTAAGTCTTTCCAAGTGCCACAAGAGAGTTAGTGATATCAGTAAATCTGGTGATCATCTCGGATACGGTTTCATTGTCCTTCATTCTGAACATCTCAAACCTGTGAACAAGAACAGAAATTTTAGATTCCTTAACTTTATTTGTCCCTTCATGTGTTACCTCGAGTGTATGCCAGATTTGATGTGCAGTTGTAGCATTGGATACACGGTTGAATTCTTCCTTTGTGAGTGCACAAAATAAAGCATTCATTGCTTTGGCATTGTTCATCGTTTGGTTCTTTTGATCATCATTCCATTGTGCATATGGAATAATAGGAGCAGTGTATTCCGTCTCTGTCATTTGCCATATCTCGTAGTTGATTGATTGGAAGTAGATTCTCATTCGGCACTTCCAATAATTGTAGTTAGTTCCATCGAATAGCGGTGGCCGTTGTGTAGATTGGCCTTCATGGTACTGATTTGTATTTGAAGTAGTTGCCATAGCCTGTAACCTTGCTCTGATACCAAGTGTTGGATCCTGTAGGCGAGACAACAAACACTAGAGGGGGGTGAATAGTGTTAATTAAAAACTGCGGAAAGTTTCTTCGATACAGTCGACTTGGTTGTGAACCAGTCGACTGATAAGACCAAATTAAAGCAAATACAACAACTCTGTGCAGTCGACTTATAGATAAGACAGGCGACTGAAGACACAATGACAGTATAAATTATATGAGACTTACCAGTCGACTGATAGTGCAAGGAGTCGACTGTCCAGACAAGTTTTACAGAACTTAAGAAAACAAAAGTAAATACAAGATCAAGACAACCAATCACAGAGTACACAAGATATATCCTGGTTCGGTCCTCCCGACCTACATCCAGTCCCCAAGCAACCCACTTGAGATTTCCACTATTCTTGAAAAAAGTTTACAAGAATACCCTACGGCGTTAAGACAACAACCTTGTCTAACCCGTAGTCCTTTCTCTCAACCAGAGAAAGCAGACCCACTCTACTACCAAGAGTGAAACAAACCGACTCTACAACCTAGAGTCTAAACCACTCTCAACCGAGAGCAAAAGAAACAAGAAAAACTTTACAGTCAACCTATAGCCTTGTTGGTGTATTGTGTTGTTGCACGTGGCTAAAACAAGGTCGACTTCTATACCTAGTCCAGAACGAAATCGTTGTTATACTGGACTGAGTGTAGAGAACCACAGATTTTGAACTTGAAAGCTTTTTCTCACTTTTCACTTGAAATTTCTCGAAGAGTGCTCGGATCTCAAAAAGTATGTTGTTGTAAGATCTTTTCAGTGAGATCTGAACTCTATTTATAGAGTTTGATCTCCTGGACGTTGGGGGACAGTTATTCCAACTGTCAACCAACGGATCTTATAGCTTTGATTTTGAAAAATCAATTTTGAAAACAGAAAACGGTCAAAAGCACTCGAACAGTCGACTGGGTTGCCATATGAGTCGACTGGTCAGAGTTTGAATAAATTTAAACAGTTTTGTACTGTCAGTCGACTGCCAGAGGTATCAGTCGACTGGTACTCAACAGTTAAATTATATCAAACTGTTTTGACTCTTTTGTTGTTTTTGAAAAACACACATTTATGAAATAGTGAGTGTATGTGTGTGTGACAAGGCTTTACAATCAGACTAAGACTCAACAAAAGTAAAAATACAATGTTTACAAGACACAACAATTTGACACATTTGAGCTTGAAGTCTTGAATCTTGATTTGAGTCTTTGAGTCTTGTCTTGAGTCTTGAGTCTTTGAGTGAAGTTTTGGCCATTGTCTCTTATTTGGGGCTTTTGTGCTTGATCATTTGTTCAGCTGTATAATAGTAGGTCCTTTGTGTATAGCACCTGTAAGTTTAGCATTGATACATGTGCAGTGTGTTGTGATCATCAAAATCAAGAATCAACAGGTCTTGCAGAAATGATTAGAAGAGCGCAGGAATCCGACGTCATCAAAGGCACTGAGATTAAAGGAATTGCTCAGCTAATGACTATTCTACAATGTTGATGACACTCTACTGTTCGGTAGGGCTCAAGCAGATGAAGTTGTAGCCATTAAGGCAGCCTCGGCATGTTTTCAAGGGTGGTTGGGATTGAAGGTTAACTTCAATAAGACCTGTGTCATCCCGATCAGTGACAGTTTATCAATGTCGGTAAATGCTATCACCGCATTATTAGGCTGCAAAGCAGGTGAATTCCCTATCATATACCTAGGCACGCCAATTAAGCCGGGACCACTATTAAAAGAAGACCGGATCCCATTAATCGAAAAGATTGAAAAGAAGCTGGTAGGATGAAAAAGTCGATACCTTTCATTAGGGGGAGGATTACTTTACTGAACTCGGTGCTTAGTGCAATCCCTCTTTATCTTATGTCGATCTACGAGCTACCCAAATGGGTCATCAACAAGGCATTGATACTGAGCAAATGGTGGTGAAAAATGTGCCAACGACGAAAAGGATGGTGGTGTAATTCATTCGACTTGTTCCGAAAGCGAAAAAAGTATCACTTTGGAGGAAGAAGCAAGTATGGAAAAGTGTCATTACTTTGGAAAGGAGTAGCAAAACAGGGAGAGACGTTCAATCTAAACACTAGGTGTAAGATCGGGAACGGGAAACACACGAGATTTTGGAAGGATAAGTGATGCGGGAACAAATTGCTGTTAAATATCTTCCCGCAAGCAACAGCTGTAGCAGCTGACAAGGACACGCTTGTGGCGGACGTTTGGAGGAATGGGAAGCTTAGGTTCATTGTTTCAAGCGAACCGTCGGTCGAAAGTCTACAACAGTTCGAAGAGTTAAACAGGTTCGTCCTGGCAGAAGGCGGGGAAACAAACAATGATATTGACGAAAGATGGTGGAACATTGACGAATCAAAATGTTTTTCGGTTTCGTCAATGTACAGATGGTTGAATGATGGAGGAGTTAGATGTAAAGAGGAAAAAATAATTTGGAAGACACAGGCTCCTCTAAAAGCTAGAGGATTTTGTTGGTTGGCGCACAATGACGCAATTCTGTCAAAACTTAACCTTAGGCAAAGAAACATGCAGATTTCTGTAACATGCGATACCTGTCTAGATGAGGAGGAAGATACAACACACTTATTATTCACTTGCCGTAAGGCGGCTCTCACATGGGAAGTAATCTCTAGAGGTTTTGGATGCATGCAGTGTCCTAGGTCGACTGGGGACGTTTGGGGACATTGGAGGGAACAACTTATTAGGATAGAGGACAAACGGGCCTGGGATATAGCAGTAGCGGCGACCATTTGGAGACTATGGCTAGACCGAAACAAATTATGCTTCCGAAATACTTCACATAGATTTTCAACTTCAATGCATAAAATTTTCCTTCTTATTCATAATTGGGCAGGTTATGCGGGAGCAAGGAAAAAGCTCAAGCCAAATGAAGAAGGATAGCAATCTGGTACACTTGAGAGAGGATGTATTTTGGTCACAGCGGGACATGGGTCTGTGATGATTATGTTGTACTTGTGGTACTGTTTATTTCAGTTCATGTTTTAATTCTGCTACTTTTGGATTTTGCGCTACCATAGGGTAGCTTGATGTAACGTGGGGATTAGGCTCACGGTCTTTATGTTTTCTTGTTCTACTTGTTTCGTTATTACTCATTAATGAAACGATGACGGGCGTCATCTTTTATCCAAAAAAAAAAAAAAAATAGGCCTTTTTTTTTCTTCTTTCAATCAACCATATATTTCAATAATTTACTTATTGTTTGGTTATACACTGTTCGAAGTATCTCTTTCTCTCAAATTTATTAATTGAAAACAAGCAATCAACCACATTTTAAATTATTGTTACATGGATAGCAGCATAAATATTAAACAAAACCTTTGAGGAGGTCTAAAGACAACCAGTGATCTTCATCAATCAATCACCATCCTACATTCTTTAAAAAAATTCAAATGTCTAGCAGCAGGATGAAAAAAGAAAATAAATAAATTGCACAATATGTTCTTAATATTCATGTTAAAGACAAATAAAGCAAACAACAGAAAAGAATAATATTGAACAACTTTGTATGGTTCAAGGTGAATTTGTCGGTACTGCTCGCATATAAAGATTGACCAACTCGCTAATGTATGCTCTCTAGGACACAGATTTCTACCACTGCAATCTATCCCCATAGTAGTTCATTGGTCCACAAGTACTCATCAACTTACCCCTTGATTTGTTTTTATTATTATGGTAATTTCCCTTTCTTCTACCTTGATTCCCCCACTTATCAGTTGGATTTGGACCAAATTGACTTCCTCGATCTCTTCCTTGGCCTCTCCTATATCCATCATCCCGACATTTCCGATGCTGCCATGATTCATCAGGCCTATTGTTCATAGCTTCGGAAGTTTTCGGCAAGTAAGGATCATTAAAGGTAATGTCATTTGTAGAATTTTTTGTGTTACTCAAATGTACCATTGTCATCGGTTGAGTTTTGATCGATTGACCAGAGGAACAAACAGTGGGGATTTCATCTTTCTTCCCACCACCCCACCCACTAGATTTGATTTGCATCAACTGAATAAAATCGATCAACTCGTCCTCTTCATCGCCCCATCCGGTAGGCTTAATTTCATCAATGTTAGGCACATGGATGTCATCCACATTTGGAACAGGTGGATGCTTTTCATAAAGATCTTCCATGAGCTGTGGATCAATAACAACATCATAGTCGACAACATCAATGTACATGTCTGGATCAGGTAGTGGGACCGGACAAGGTAAGTGGTTGTAGTTGGCCCAGTAACGGGCTTTTGTGTTGTGGAACGCTTCTTCACCTGCAGAATCGTTCCACTCTGCAATTTTCGGGTAATAATCAATCAGGTCCTTGGCTTCGCAGATCTTCTTCCACGGGACTAAACAAACGGTTGTGCAGAATTTCTTCTCCCACTGCAGGAATGAGTTCTGCCATGATCCTGATAGCAGAATGTGAATAAATTAAAAGGCTTGCAAGAAAACAAGAAATTTAGTCTACTTAAATGTTCCAAGGCAGCTATGCATTGAGCATTTAGGCTATAGTGTTAGGAATTGTGGCCTCAAATACACGTGGACGCTGAGTACTTGAAGTTGGAGAAGAAGATGATGAGACAAAGAAACAAGAGAAGACAAACAACAAGTAGAAGAATGCAATCTGAAGAGTTGCGGTCGACCGACCCAAATCTGCTGAGAGTTCTTCGAGTGTACAGGTCCAACAAAGGAGGGGACGGTCGACCGGTTAGCTCTCGGGTCTGGACTTACACGTTGCGGTCGACCGACTTCGGCGCTGATTATTTTTGGGCGTACGAATTTAAGCCCCAATTGCTGGATTTGTGTTTATCTTTTAGGGTTTACTTAGGGGCTATATATACGGTCGTAAACTCTAGGGTTAGAATCAATTTGTGTAATCAAGAGGTGAGTCGTTATCATTGTTCAACTTCAAGAGGGGATTGTGCCGAGTGTTTCAAAGGTGAGAGGGAGAGTGATTGAGAGTTGTAATCTTTTTTGTAATCTTTGTATTTCTTGGGAAATAAGAAATATCGGTTATCTCTGCATATTGATTGTGTTCTTATGAGATCTTTCATATATTGTGGTAGCTTGTTCTTGATTCATCTAAGTCTTTGTGGTTTCTATTGCTTGTGGTGCACTTCCGTTATTAGCACTACGAGTTGTGGGGTAGATTTTTCAACAAGTGATATCAGAGCAGTTGGTTCGAGATGGCCGATAACAAGATGAAGATCGAGAAATTCAATGGGAGTGACTTCGCGATGTGGTATAGCATATCTTCGTTAGAAAGATCTTGATGGTCCGTTGCTTGATGAGAAGCCGGTAGGTGGAGATAAGAATGTGAAGATCTTGGCAGATTAAAATCGTTTGGATCAGAAAGCGTTAGGACAGATTCAGTTGGGGCTGAGTAGGAAGGCGTTATTTCACATTTCGAAGGCAAAGACCACAAAGGAGACTATGGAGATTCTCACGGATATGTATTAGAAACAATCGACATCTAATCAAATTCTTCATCTGAAGAAATTGGTTAATATGAAGTTGATGGAAGAGAGTTCAGTAGCAGAGCATGTGAACAATTATTGTATGGTTTACAACCAGATGGAAGCTGCATGTTTGAAGTTTTCAGAGAGGGAGCAGTCATTGTTACTTCTATCTACTCTACCCGATAGTTATGGTATGGTGGAACAGACTATTACAGGCACTATGACAGATTCGACGACTCTATAGGATGTGGTGAGTAGCATTCTGAACGAGGATGTGAGAATGGTGAGAAACGGGGGATATCCATCATCATCTTCTAGAGATTCCGCAATGTACATTAAGAAGAGACGTGGGAGATTTAAGAGCAATCGAAGAAAAAAGGATCATAGTAGTTCATCTGAGAGTAGGTCTGATGACAGCGATGGGGACATAGGCCTGAGTGCTGGTATTGTCACAAGAAGGATCATATGATGCGCAGTTGTAAGGCTTATATGAAGAAAAAGTAGGAGAAACAGAAGAAAGATACCCCAAAGGAAGCTCAAGTGGGGCTTGTTGAGGATCTATACTTATCAGCTCGGGAGGAGTTGGGCTTTCAAGATTGGTGCATTGATTTGGGATTTTTTTTTATTGCATTCCAAGGAGAGAGGTGTTTGATGACTACAGGGAGGGTTCTTTTGGAGATGTGATCATGGGGAATGGTCACCTGTGTCCTGTATATGGGGTTGGTACTGTTCGCGTGAAAGCCAATGATGATCAAAGTGTTGTCTTGCAGGAGACAAGGCATGTTCCATACTTGAAGAAAAATCGTATCTCGATTGGAAGGATATAAAAGGAGGGGTTGTCTACTATAGTTGGTAGTGGGAAGTGGTGTATAGCTGCAGGTTTAAGGGTGATTGCAAAAGAAAAGCGTGAGGAAACGCTGTATTTTCTTAGAGACGTGAGGGGCGTTTCTCCTGTAGTTGACTCTCAGCTGAAATCAAGTAGTAGGTTGTGTAGTGTGCAACCGAGTTCTTTCAGTTGTGGAGGGGGTGTTAATAATTTAGTGGGAGCTGCTGACCATGGAAGTGATCCTAGAGGGCAAGACGTTGCTGCGGTGAAGGTACTTTGCGAATTGACAGTCGAAGCTTCAAGTCGCTCTTGTGAGGGAGAGAGCACTTGTATTGATATGCGGAGTGATGTCGATGAGGATAACCGAATTGGGACTGTAGGGGTTGAATAGTCTGCAATTTTTATGGATGTGTCGTGCACGGAGGTTTCTAGTGAAGATGGTGCATTGAGAGGCTTTGAACCATATCCGGTGTTCATGGAGATTATGCGAGTTGGAGTCTTGTAAAACGGAATCCGATACAGGAGGTTGTTTCTCTGGTATTCGTGCTCTATACGATTGGTGGAGCACATCCTTCATGAGGCGATGGGGGGTGGCTGGTGCACTCTACGTGATGGAGTGGCGAAGGTGCTCTTCATAAGACTAGGGAGTACTTGGGTTTTCCATGAAAGTGGGAGATTGACAGAGATAATGTGAGGTAAAGATTGCAATAACTTTGAAACGTGGTGTATTTGGTTCAGGTGGGAGATTGTTAGGAATTGTGGCCTCAAATATACGTAGGCACTGAGTACTTGAAGTTGGAGAAGAAGATGATAAGACAAAGAAGTAAGAGAAGACAAACAGCAAGTTGAAGAATGCAGTCTGGAGAGTTGCGGTCGACCGACCCAAATCTGCTGAGAGTTATTCGAGTGCACAGGTCCAACAGAGGAGGAGACGGTCGACCGTGCAGTCGACCGGTCAGCTCTCGAGTCTGGACTTACACGTTGCGGTCGACTGACCTTGGGAGTGCGGTCGATCGACTTCGGCGCTGATTGTTTTTGGGCTTACAAATTTAAGGGCAAATTGTTGGATTTGTGTTTATCTTTTAGGGTTACTTGGGACTATATATATGGCCGTAAACGCTTGGGTTAGAATTAATTTGTGTAATCTAGAGGTGAGCCGTTATCATTGTTCAACTTCAAGAGGAAATTGTACCGAGTGTTTCAAAGGTGAGAGAGAGAGATTGAGATTTGTAATCTCTTTTGTAATTTTTGTATTTCTTGGGTAAAAGAAGTATTGGTTATCTCTGCATATTGATTGTATTTTTGTAAGATCTTGCATATATTGTGGTGGCTTAATCTTGGTTCATCTAAGTCTGGGTGGTTTTTTATTGCTTATGGTGCACTTACGCTATTAGCACTACGAGTTGTGGGGTAGATTCTTCAACATTTAGTGGATTTAAATTGAATTATTATTATTATTATTATTATTATTATTATTATTATTATTATTAGTATTATTATGTTCTGTTTTGCCTACTTACAAAATAACTAAGTGAGCATTTGGCATGTGGATTGGATAATTACCGAAAATGAGAGGATTCCTGAAAAATTGTGAGGATGCGAATGGAGATTTCCGTGAATGTTACATTACCACGTTTGGTATAATACATTCAGAAATTCTTTATTGTTACATTTTTTATTTTTTGGGTGAGTATTTCTATTGTTTGTTATGAAAATTCATAAGAATCTGCAAATCTCATGGTTCTAGGTAAAATGAAAATTCTTTCCAACTAAGAATTTTCATTCTCATGTGAATTTATTATTTTTTCCAATAAAATGATTGTCACTTACTAAATAAGTTAATTTGGAGGGGAATTCAGAATTTTCTAAATACCCCCATGTGAAATATAAATGTAGTAAAATTGGCTTTCAATAAAATCAAAAACAAAATTAGCGAACCGATTAAAACATTAGTTTGATGGGTAGTGAAAGAGGACGTGTTATTGAAAGAGCAGTAGTCTGACTGGCATAATTAGATTACCTATCCAAATACTAAATACAATGATTGAGTGAGAGAGCCAAAGTGTGCAGAGGGTAGAGTAGCAACTCTGGGGCTGGTGGTGAGAGTATTGGTGGTCATTTTGATGGTTCAAGGGGACAACCCCAGTTACCTGGTTGGCGGTGACCATCATGCAGATGGAGGTGAGGGACGACAGCATTGTGAGAGAGAGGAAGATATTAAGAGATTGTAAGAGGTGCTGACGGAGGTGGTGGTTATCCCTAAGGCTAGGATGAAGAAGGGCCAGAAGGCGAGAGAGAAGTGGAAGCGGGCCCTGATAATAATAAAAATTGTCGGGTTGTACGGTAGAGGCAGAGATTATGGAAAGGGTGTTGCGGAATAAATGGTGCCCTTTGGGTGATTTCAAAATCTTTCCGTCGATAGATGGCAAGTGCAGTGCTCGCCCTCGAGTTGTGGAGGCCTAATTTTAAGCCAAATCTTGAAACCATTTCTAGGGCGACGGTATGGATGGGACTCCCCGGGCTACTGGTGGAGTATTGGGATAAAGAATTAGTCCTCCATATTGCAAGTGCCGCCGGCAGGCTATTTCAAATTGACCTGAATACAGAAGAAATGGAAAGGGGGCGTTTGCCCGAGTTTGTATGGAGGTTGACTTGACGATGCCATTAACGGCGGGAACCAAGGTTGAGGCTGAGGGAGATGATGCTTTCTTCCAAGAGTTCACGTATGAGGGAGTGGAGGTGTACTGTTATAGGTGTGCTAGAGTTGGTCACCGTGTCGAGGGTTGAGAGGTACCAAAATCAGGTTGTGACTAGGAGAAAAGTGGCTATGTTAGCTGAAGACTAGATTAGGTTTCAAGGTGTACAAGCTCTGAGGGGGGTGACAATAGCTCCAATCGGTGAAGGGCTTCAAAATGGTCAGAAAACGGTAAACGAGATCACAAAGGAGCTTTATGGGCTTGGTTAACCGTCGCCATTCAATCGGAGGGGGTTTGAACCGAGGGAGACGGAGGTTGGTGGTAGGAGGAATGTGTCAGGCCAGCTATCGGCTCTGCGAACAGTGCTTGCAGGGAGCAGGGGGGACACAAGCTGCAGAATATGCAGATGGTACAACCTGTATCTGAAATGGGTCAGGTGTCAGAAGGGGGAGAACAACGACAGAGGAGCACGTGTGTCAGTGGAAATGAAGAAAGAACACCGTTAAAGGGACTAGATTCACGGTTCTGGGATAAAATAATGAGGAGTTGTCAGCTTTTGGTCTGCCTGATCATGCTCATTATGTGAGGTCTGTGAATGGGAAGTTGGGCCCTAGGACGGGGGGAAAATAGAGTTGTAATTATCATCCTTGACAAGGAACGTGAAGATGTTATTTCTAATGTGGATGTGGAATGTGAGATAATGGGCTGCCCACCAATGATGGGGCTGTTGGGCCTAATACGATGGTATGTCAGGTTAAGAATAACTCTCAAGAGTATGATAATATTAAGCAAGGAAGTTAAAACTGTGGGAAGTGTTATGTCCATGGAAGTTGTCCAAGGGGGTCCAAGGTAAGAGGTGTTGGAAATATTTTTGGCAGATTTTCCGGGCCTGATTCGGGTGAGCTTCGGCCATCGGCAGCGCCGGAAAGTGATTGGACTGCGTTCCTCTCATCGAGTACTATTCCGTAATGTACTCGTTTACCAAAAACGGATTCCGTATGAATGAGAAATATTGGTCCAAAGTTGGGTACTCGAAATGTACTAACTTGAGAATTTGGAGAAAATGGACAGCCCCACATTGGAAGTTGAGAAAAATTTTCTTAGTATATAATCTAAAGAAATAGACTAAAGGGTATAACCCTGGGGTTACCACTAATGTGTAGTGGAGAGAGGACCTAGCTAAGATTACAAACACGCACGTGCGCCCAGCTCGGCTCGGCCTGGTTTGCTTTGGTTTGGAAATAGTTAGGTTTGGGTCTGGCCAGCCACAGCCTAAATTATTTTTTGCTCAGCTCCGAACCTTTCCTTGGATCTTATTTCTCTTCTTTGTGGGTTTGGGCTTCTGTTGAGTCTGCAACAAAAACTTCTAGAGGCGTTTTAATTTCTGTAACTGGTAAAATAAATCTGGATCCATCAATTACGCTTTGTGCCATATCTCTGTAACAGCACAATACTGGATTTATTAGTTACGTTTTTGTGTCATTACTCTGCTGATCTCCTATAAAACTATGGTTGGCAAACGGGTCAACCGGGCCGGGTCGGGGCGAACCCGTCCGGGTTGGAACCCGAGTAGGGTGGGTTCGGGTCGAGTCCGAATGTTAACCAGGCAGGGTTGATTTTGCAAAATGTCGACCCGCCCAACCTGTGAACCCATTCGGGTCCAACCCGGGTCGGGTCGGGTCGGGTCACGGGTTGGCCCGACTATTGAATTTTTTTTTTAACTTTAGAAAATAATAATTTGTACATTTTATATTAAATGGGTGTGAATAACAAAAGTATTTGCTCACTAGCTATTTATAGCCCACTACTCAATTAGCCCACCTCACCCTAGCTATTTATAGCCAACTCTATCTTCTCACTTCTCTCATTTCACCAATGTGGGACTAAATATATTTGGATTTTAAACTTTAAAATTTTTTTAGTCCCACATTGGTGAGATGAGAGATGTGAGGATGTGAAGTTGGCTATAAATAGCTAGGATGGGGTTTGTCTAACTGAGTAGTGGGTAGTAATCAATTAATTTTGATGTCCACACTCATTTTTCTAAATTTTTTGATAAATTTTAGAGTATATCTATATGCATATATACCTATATCTATACATATATTTTTCAGTATATGTATACATATATATACATATATTTGGCACACAAAAAAATATTTTAAAAAATCAAAAAAAAAATATTCAAATGGGTTAAATCCACAAATCCGCTGGTCACGGGTCGGGTTCAGGCGGGTTTGAACGGGGTTTGCGGGTTGACGGGTTGGGTTGAGCGGGTTGGTATTGGGATTTTCCCACCCGAGTTGATTCGGTTGGGATAACGGGTCCGTCTCGAACCCGAACCGGGCTAAGGTGGGTTGGGTCGAATTGGGCGGGTCACGGGCTGACCCGACCCGGATGCCATCCCTATATAAAACCAGTCGATTTTGTATGTCACAGAACACCGTTTACATTTTGCAATCTCTTCATCTTCTCCTGAGTCTGTCTGAGAGTGCAACACAGCTGCTGGCTCGCTGGTGTCTCTGAAGTTTGGGTGCTGCTTTTCAGAAAAGGTAATACAGTTGTATCCTGGGAAGCACTTCGTCAAGAAGCGTCACACTACGGGGCGAATTTTGCTTTAAGGATAGATTTTTTGATCTCGACTCTCTATCAGTTTTTGTCTTGTTTGAACTTCATTATCTGTAATTTTTCTTCTTTCAAAGATTATTAGAATTATTGTATTTTACGAAATTCAGTTTCTAACAAAAGGAAGGAGGAAGACGGGGGCAATGGGGCCCGTGGTTGTAGTGGTGACGACAACAACAGCCATGGAACTCCCTTCAATCTTAGAGCAAATCCTCCAAGCCCTAGTCAGAAAGAGGAGGAAAGCAGTAATGATGACTCTGATGGCAAGCGCAGAAAGATGATGCTTCATGATGGTGTTGTTTTGTCTCTCTGTAATAGCAAGATCGATAGAAGAAGTTTAGATGGAACTAGCAAGGTTAGGGGTGTAGGTGGCAATCCATCGCCTATTCGATGAATTTACTAGCTTCGAATTGTCGGGGGGGGGGGGGGGGGGGAGCAAAACTGTGGCTTAAACCTAGTGCAAACAACTTGTAGCAGTCAAGAACCTTGATGTTGTCATTTTGTTAGAAATTCATCTTAGTTCGAGAAGTTCGGAGACAGTTGGGAAATGTTTTAGATTCTGGCAGTTGGATGATTTTTCATTTTTTATTTTTAGTAAGAGGGGGGTACATTTCAGTTTGTTGATATGGGTGACAAGTGGTGGTAGCACGAGTCAAATCCCAGGGTCAACCAGATTGGGTGTTAGAGCTTCTGTAGTCGTCGTGAGCTAAATTTTGGGTATTTGGCAAATGGAAATAGAAAAAATGAGTTGGCGTTGTAGTCATCGAAAGCTAAAATTTGGGTCAGACGAAAGGTTAACTATCGTCCAAGCGATATGAACAGGTAAATTATAATGGACGGAGAATCATTTTTCTGTCCGATGAAAGTTTTTGGTTAATTTTAAATTTTTTTTTTACTGGACGAATGATTATCTTTCGTCCCAACCAAACCGACTATTGTATCCCTGGGCCAAATTTTCAATGATGGTGACTAGTGAGTTTGGAATTTTTGCAATGATGGGGCCAAAGTAAATGGACGTTTTTAATTTTTTCAAAGTAAAAAAGAAAATTTGAAAATGGAGGGACAATCAATTATCTACCGTCCCACCCATTTTGTCTTCTGCTGAAATTGAAGGGACGGTAAATTATTTACCATCCTTCGATTTTTTTATGTTTGTTTTATATTTAATTTCTTCGACGATATATTATCTTTTGTCCGATCACATTTGAATTGTGATTGTGTAGGGACGGTGTTTCATTTTTTGTCCGACTTCTTCGACGAAAGATAATCTTTCGTCGCATTAAACAGAAGAAAGATTATCCCTCGTTAGCTATATTTTGGCAGAAGTCATTTCGTCTTCTATATTTGGCCAAGCACTGTTCATGTCAGACTGAAAATTAGGTAAATGGCCAACGACTACAGCGTTTTTTCTCATTTTTTTCCAAAAAATGGGTAAATGGCAAACGACTACAGATGCTCTTATGCTGAGTATATCCTAGTACTAGTGAGGAGGAAACGAAAGTCTTATGGGGAGCTCTAGTATAGCCAGTGCATGAGAGTTTCCTATGTTTGTAATTGGAGACTTCAATGTCTTGTTGGAATGACAAAAAATGTGTGTTTTTTGTTTTTTTTATGTTTTTTTTGTGTGTGTGTGTGGGGTGGGGGGGGGGGGGGGGGTTGCCACTGAGACTATCGGGCATTTGCGTCGTTTGACTGGCTAGATGAGTAACTCCCCTAGCATGGCAGTTATGCATATTAGTCCTGTTGATTCGGATCATAGACCTCTACTTATGAAAGTGGAAATGGGATCATTTAGGGGACCGAAGCCGTTTAGGTTTGAGAACTTTTGGTTGCAAAGAGGGGATGTGAAAGAAGTGATTATAAAGGATTGCCGCGCGATCATTTAGGGGACCAAAGCCGTTTAGGTTTAAGAACTTTTGGTTGCAAAGAGAGGATGCGAAAGATGTGATTAACAAAGCCTTAAAAAATGGAAAAAAAAAATTTGTCGAACAAGAGCAGTACCTTATTGATAAACACGAAGTGCTTCAGTGATGAGCTCAAAAGGGGGAACAGGGCATGGTGCATGATCAGACTGGAAATGTTACAATTGATTTACACAATTTGATGTGTCAAATTGTGGTTATGTGGCACCAAAAGTCTTTGTTAAGATAAATCAGAGAGATGAAAACAATACTGAATATTGAATTGAGTTCAACCAAGTACAATATCACCTATATATAGGAGGGGAACAAATATCAAGACAACTCTACAACTAATATGGGACTATAATAATATCTAACACTCTCACTCAAACTCACGATGGGTCAAACAGTATGAGTTTGCCTACTAAGTATCTAAATCTCTGAACAGTATGGAATTTGGTGAAGAAGTCTGCAGTCTGCTGGGAAGATGTAACAGAATGGAGAGAAATGGTCCCTGCCTCAAAGTGCTCACGAACATAATGGCAATCAATCTCTATATGCTTCGTTCGCTCATGAAAGACCGGGTTGCTTGCAATGTGCAATGCACTCCGGTTGTCACAATGAAGAGGAGTAGCTCATGTAAGAGTGACACCTATATCTGATAACAGCCAACGAACATGAACAATCTCTCTAGTAGTAGCTGCCATTGCTCTGTACTCAGCTTCAGTCGAAGAACATACAACAACTGCCTGTTTCTAACTTCGCCATGAGATCAGTGAATCACCAAGAGACAGAAACCGGTGGTAGACCGTCTGGTAGTAGGATCACCTGCCTAATCTGAATCAGAATATGCACTCAGCTCTAATTTGGATGCAGCAGGCATGAATAATGAGCGAGTAATTGTGCCCTGAAGATATCTGAGAATCCGAAGAAGAGCACTGTAGTGAACTGATGTAGGAGCATAAACAAACTGACTGATAATACTGACTGCATGAGCAATATCGGGTCTGGTCATGCATAAGTAGACAAGCTGTCCAACAATCTGTCTGTATCTAGTGGGATCAGGAAGGAGCTCACCATCAGTGGGACGAAGCTTCACATGAAGCACTAAGGGTGTATCGGCTGATCTACTGTCAAAAAGGCATGCAGCGGAGATAATATCTGATGTGTATTTCTGTTGAGAAATGAGTATCCCCCGAGATCCAGAAGCAATTTCTAGGCCCACAAAATAACGTAGTCTGCCAAGGTCTTTCATATGGAACTGCTGATGAAGGTATTTCTGGGTGGATATAATGCCCGCAGAGTCATCCCCAGTAATGATCATATTGTCAACATAGAGTAGTAGAATTACCCTCCCCTGCGGTTATGACCGCATAAACATAGAATGGTCCTGAGAACTCTGACTAAAACCAGCCTTAGTGATGACAAGGTGAAAACACTCAAACCAGGCTCGAGGGCCCTGCTTCAAACCATATATAGCTCTACGCAACTAGCAAACATGACGAGGAGGAGTAGGGAGGCCAGGAGGAGGATCCATATAAACAACCTCAGATAAAGTACTGATATGGCTAAAAATGGGGTTAAATCGGAACCGTCCAAATCAGGAACGAATCTTAAAGCCTAGGAGTAAAATGGTAATTTCACCTACAATGGGTCTGAAGCGGGTACTGGTTCTCCTCCTCAAAGATCCATTAACCCGCGAACGGATCCACCTCAACTGGGTGTGGGTTTCAACCCGCAGCAAACCCGGTCCACCAGGATAGAATTAGGGTTTCTGATTAATCCTAATCAACGAGCCTGATTCATATCTATCCTTTCACTGGGAATTAGGGATTACATTACTTATCTAAACACAAGGATTACATGCCTAATTAGGTCCCAAAGGCGGTTATAAATACCCCCCATCCATCTCCATTAAGAGGTAATCAATCTTTTGCCAATTTACGCTCTTTCATAATCTTTCCTGATTACTGACTTGAGCGTCGGAGGGTGCGTCGCCGGGATCAACCCCGGTGTCTCGCACTTTTTGCAGGTGAACGGCGGGAGTCAGCAGTCAGACTCCAACAGAACAGGTTCAGGTTTGCTATTCAGATTTTCCAAGAATCCATAAATACTATCTGTTTACCCCTACACCAGATTTAGCGGTAACAGATTGGCGCCGTCTGTGGGAATCAAACGAATAGCAGCCTCCCCTCTTCCCGTTGGTCAGATCTTCTCCAGCCATGCCTCCTAAGAAAGTAAGATCCAGAGGGTCCAACCGTGGACCCAACCCCGTCGATCAGCAACAGGAAGTCCCCATCCAACCCGCTCAGCAGCAGGGGCAACTTCCTCCTCAAGCAGAGGACCCTCTCCCATAGGTTCAGCCTCCTCTTCAGAATCAGCAACCTCCTGAGGGTCCCCCCAGTCCTCAAAATACCGGTGCAGGGGTCTCGCGCCCCAACCCGCAGAAGCAACCTCTCCATCAGGACCACGTCTCAGTACACAATGCCTCTACGGATTCTATGGCCTCCCGCAATCCCCGAGCTTCCGACCTTCGCAATACCATCCTCAATCGCCAGAAGGATGAGGATCTTCGCCGCCGTCTGGATGAGAGGCGGGCCCGAGAGGGAGCCTCCCGCCAACGACGTCCAGATGAGCGATCTCCTCACCGCCAAGACTACAGAAGGTCCCCCACCCGAAGAGGGCGGAGAAAGTCCCCCGAGCAACACAGGAGAAGACCCCATTCCCCAGCCGGTCGGTAGCATCCAAGGAACGATGAGGCACCCATCACTCGTGCCGAGTTCCAGCAATTCCAAGCCACCATCCTACAAGCTCTCAGTCTCCGACCTAACAACACCAATCCTCCAAGGATTCCCACTCCTCCTCCGGTCCGAAGTCCTCGCCGATGGTCCCTAACTCCTCCCCCAGCTCCTAGCAACCCCCAGCATATTCCTAGTCCTCGCCGCTCCAGGAGCTACCATCATCGTAGCCCCCGCTCTCCCTCGTACGAAGACGAGTCTAGAGGCTCGGTTGATTACCGTCGAAGGGATGATGCTGTCTACCGCCATCTCCACGAAATGGAAAGGTGCTTGGGTCAGTTAGACAGAGAAGAAGAGCTTAGAGGAATGACCCTTCGCCCGAGTCGACCTCCTTTTTCCTGAACCATAATGGAGGCACCCGTACCAGTTGGCTTTATACCTCCTCAATTCGAGACTTATTCCGGGGAGTCTGACCCCGTCGATCACAACGAAAGCTTTAAGACCCTCATACTCATCCATCAAGCTTCCGATGCTCTGCTGTGCAAGACCTTCCCCGCTACTCTCAAGGGTCTGGCTTGAGAATGGTACTCTTGCCTTGCCCCATCCTCGATATTCTCCTTCGAGCAATTTGAGACCCTCTTCGTCACCCACTTCGTGAGTAGTCGCCGAACTGAGAAGACCAGCATTTTGCTACTCTATCTCAACCAGAAGAAGGGTGAGAAGCTAAGAGACTATGTAAAAAGGTTCACAGTGGAAGCCAGGTCCATAGCATCCTTCGACCAGTCGGTCGCTGCAGCAGCATTCCAATCCAATGTCCTCAACTCCAGCCTCCGCTCCTCCCTCGCCAAGAAGCCCCCGCAGAACTTCTCTGACCTCCTCCTCCGGTGCGAAAAGTATATTCGGGCCGAGGAAGCTGAGCACCGCCCCAACTTTGAGGGGCTTTCCTCTGGGTCCAAGAGAAAGGGAACAGAAGAAGAAGGAGCCAAGAAGCTCCAGAAGGACAATGGCGGGCAGCGCCGACCTCCCCCCAGATTTGAAAAGTTTACTCCCCTTAACGCCAACATCTCCACAATTCTCATGGAAGTTGAGAAGGAGGGGGTGATACCTCCTGCACCAAAAATGAATACCCCTGGCAAGAAGAGGGACAAAGAGAAATGGTACCGCTATCACCGGGACCATGGCCACGACACCAATGATTGTCGGGCCCTGAAGAACGAGATAGAAGCCCTTATCCAGAGGGGTCAGCTAACCAAGTTCGTGAGAAAGGATCGAGCCGATCTTCCTCCCCCACCTCGGGGGCTAACAAGCGTCCTGAACGCGATGAAATGCCCGAATTCGAAGAGGAGAGTGTCCTACAACTCATTCATGGAGGCCCAATGGGGGGCTCCTCCAACTCCTCTCGAAAGGCATTTATTAGGGAAGTTAATTCGGTCCGCACCACATCTCCTCCTAAAGGCTTCGGAGTGCCCGTCACATTCTCAAATGAAGACCTTGAGGGTGTCCGAACCCCCCATTGTGACGCACTCGTCATCAACCTCCATATGGCGAACTTTAAAGTGGAAAGGATCCTAGTGGACATTGGCAGCTCCGTTAACATCCTCTTTCTCGCTGCTTTCAAAGGCCTCAAACTATCCCGGGACAGATTTAAGCCCGCCGGCTACACACTCCATGGGTTCACGAGAGTGCCAGTGACTATTGAAGGGGTTATCACCCTGGACGTAACCGCTGGCAAAACTCCTACTACCCGAACGGAGTCGATGGACTTTATGGTCGTGGATGTCCCTGCAGCCTACAATGTCATTTTGGGTTGGCCCAGCTTAGCCGCTCTCGAAGCCGTCCCTTCTGCCTAACACCTCAAGATGAAATTCCTCACCCAGGCAGGAGTAGGGGAAGTAAAAGGCAACCAGGAAACGGCCCGCAAATGCTACATGACCTCTACTATGGGTCCAGTCCTCTCCCTCGAAACTCTTGAAATCCCCCAAGATGTAGTCCGACCAACGTCCAAGTCGGTGGATAAGTTGGAGGAAGTGCTCTTCTCTGAGCAGGATCCAAACCGAAAGTTCTTTGTTAGCAAGACCCTCCCATCTGTCCTATGCTCCGACATAGTCCAGTGCATCCGAAGGAATCGCGACCTCTTTGCTTGGTCGGCTGCAGACATGCTCGGAATTTTCGAAGAGCTTTTAGTCCACCACCTCAGCGTCGCTCCGGGGTCCAAACCGATCCAACAGAAGAGGCGCAAGTTTGCTCCTGAGTGCCAGCAAGCTATAAAAGAGGAGGTGGACAAGCTCTTGAAGGCTCGGTTCATATAGGAGGTAAACTATCCCGAATGGCTATCGAATGTAGTAATGGTGAAGAAGTCCAATGGGACCTGGAGGATTTGTATCGACTTTACCGACCTCAACAAGGCATGCCCCAAAGACCCCTTCCCTCTTCCGAGTATCGATACTTTGATTGATGCCACTTCGGGCCATGAACTCCTCAGCTTCATGGACGCCTTCTCAGGCTACATCAGATTCGTATGTTTCCCCCGGATATCCCGAAGACCTCCTTTGTAACCGACCAGGGCCTCTACTGCTACAGGATAATGCCCTTCGGTTTGAAGAATGCAGGTGCCACTTATCAACGCCTCGTCAACAAGGTTTTTCAAGCACAAATCGGCCGAAATATGGAGGTGTATGTTGACGATAAGCTTGTGAAGAGCATCCGCGGGGCCGATCATGTGACCGATCTGCAAGAGGCATTCGACGTACTCAGGAAACACGATATGAGACTCAATCCGAACAAATGTGCGTTCGGAGTCTCGTCAGGGAAATTCCTTGGCTTCATGGTCAGCCAAAGAGGAATCGAGGCCAACCCCGAGAAGATCAAAGCCATATTAGACATGGCTCCCCCGAAGAATGTTAAAGAGGTTCAGAAGCTAACGGGTCGCCTGGCAGCCATAGGGCGCTTCCTTTCCAAGTCAAGGGAGAAGTGTCTTCCCTTCTTCAAGGCTCTCAGGGGGGCTAAAGCCTTCGAGTGGGGTCAGCAGCAACAAGACTCATTCGATCAGTTGAAGGCTTATCTAGTAAATCCTCCTCTCCTTAGCAAACCTGTTCCCGGGGAAACCCTCTACCTCTACTTGGCAGCCTCCGAGCAGACCCTCAGCACTGTCCTCGTGAGGGAAGAAGATAGGACTCAAAGGCCCATTTATTACGTGAGCAAGGTACTTCGGGATGCCGAGCTCCGCTACTCCAGGATAGAGAAGATGGCATACGCCTTAGTCATGGCCGCAAGAAAGCTTCGCCCATATTTCCAATCCCATTCGGTGGTCGTTCTTACCGACCAGCCGCTGAAGCAAGTTCTCCACAAACCAGAGACCTCCGGTCGCCTTATGAAGTGGTCTATCGAGCTGAGCCAACATGATATAATGTATCAGCCTCGGACCGTGATCAAGGCTCAGGCCTTAGCTGAATTCATAGTTGAAAGTACCATCCACGAGGTCAGCCAAGCAATGAAGGGATCGCTTGTCTGGTCGGTTTATGTAGATGGATCCTCTTGTCACGAGGGAAGCAGAGTCGGGGTCATTCTGGCCGGCCCAGATGATTTCATCCTCCAATACTCCCTCCGGATCAACTTCAAGGCCTCTAACAACGAAGCAGAATATGAAGCACTCATAGCTAGCCTCGGAATGGCTCGCAATGCAGGGGTGCAGCACCTCCGGATCTTTAGCGACTCTCAGCTGGTCGTAAATTAGGTCCTAGGTGAGTACGAGGCACGAGATGACCGAATGGCTAAGTACCTAGCCAAGGTCAGGAATCACATGGCCCTATTTGAAGAAGCTCTAATCCAGCGAATCCCTCGAGAGGAGAATTCCCAAGCCGATGCCCTCTCCAAGCTAGCCTCCTCCTCCCTCCAAGGTCTCGAGCAGACCGTCTTGATTGAGGTGCTCATGAAGCCAAGTATAGAAGATGAAACTTTTGACTCGTTGGAGTCGCTACCTGTCTTGCTTCAAGATAACTGGATGAAGCCCCTGGTAGAATTCCTAAGGGATGGGCTCCTCCCCGAAGACCCTAAAGAAGCTTGCCGAGTGAGAACCCGAGCAGAGCGATACACACTTATCGAGGGCATCCTATACAAGCGCTCCTTCACACAAGTAAACGGCAGGCCTTATTTGAGATGTCTCTTCCCGAAACAAGCCGAATATGCCCTGCAAGAACTCCACGGAGGCATCGGCGGGGCACATTTAGGGTTCAGATCCCTAGCCCGAAAAATGTTGAATTATGAATATTTCTGGCCCACTCTCCTTCAAGACGCCGAACTACACGTTCGGCAATGCAGCTCTTGTCAGAAATACTCCAACGTCCGTCGCCTCCCACAAGCTCCACTCACATCCCTATCAAGTCCTATCCCTTTCGCAATGTAGGGGATGGATTTACTAGGGCCATTCCCACCAGCTCCCGGCCAGCTCAAATTCTTAGTCGTGACAATCGACTACTTCTCGAAGTGGATAGAGGCCGAGCCCTTGGCCACAATCACCGAGAACAAAGTACTTCAGTTCTTCTAGAAGAACGTTATCTGCTGATTCGGTGTCCCTCGAGTCCTCATAACAGACAACGGAACCCAGTTTACCGGGGTTGCCTTCCGAGCTCTATGTGAAGACCTCGCCATCCAACAACGTTTTTCCTCCATCTCCCATCCACAGTCGAATGGTCAAGTGGAGAATGCTAACCGACAGATCCTCTCTGGTATTAAGAAAAGGATGAATAAGTGCTCTAAAGGCTTATGGGTCGATCAGCTCCCTAACGTGCTGTGGAACTACCGCACCATGAAACGGACCCCCACAGGAGAGTCGCCATTCAACCTCACCTATGGGTCCGAGGCTGTGATCCCACTGGAAGTCGGCATACTTTCTTCTCGCCTTCTTGCCTACGAAGAAGAACAGAATGCCAGAGAACTTCGGGCAAACTTAGACTTGGTCGACGAGCTACGGGAAAGAGCGTCAATCTGCCAACAGGGTTATCGGAGGAGGATCGAGTTGGCGTACAATAAGAGAGTCCGTCCTACCAACCTCAAAGAAGGGGACTTGGTCCTCAGAAAGTTAGCAATCTCTTTTTCTGGTCAGAAGAGTAAACTAGCTCCAAATTGGGAGGAACCCTACAAGATCACCAAAGTAGTTCGGCCCGGGACATATCGTCTAGAAGACCTCGAAGGTAGAGAGATCCCCAGGACTTGGAATGCCGACCATCTTTTGAAATACCAAGAGAGAGCATTAATGCCTCTCTAAGTATTCTAGGATGTCGAACCATTCCTCTCCTTTTACTTGTATTTTTTTCTTTATTTCTCTTATGTAATAACGGCTCGCAACTTAGAAGCAGCCAACTATTAGCTATCAATAAAGAAAGTTTTTTCATATTTTACTTGTAAAATTGCTTGTACTTCTCTGCCTTTACTCTTCACCATAACGACGAGTTCGGAGTCCAACACTTGGCTCGACTTCTCTTCGCAAGCTCGCTCTTAAGTGGGCTAGAAGGGGTTTGCCATTCGGAATTGCTCCCACAATCATTGAACAAACTCAAACGACGAGTTCGGAGTCCAACACTTGGCTCGACTCCTCTTTGCAAGCTCGCTCTTAAGCGGGCTAGAAGGGGTTCGCCATTCGGAATTGCTCCCACAACTGTTGAACAAACTCTAACGACGAGTTCGGAGTCAAGCACTTGGCTCGAATCCACTTCTCTATCGCTGTTAAGCAGGCCAAAAGTGGTTCGCACATAAGAAGGAAGATTTGCTTTTGATTTTGAGTAGTGGTCAAAAGTTGGAGGAGTAATACTTAAACTAATACCAGCCAACGCAACATTCGAACATCAGAAGCAAAACAAACTTTTTTATTAAGAACCCAGACAAGGCTGACACTACAACAGATTTTTACAATAACTTGAGGAGCATAATACAACTTGTTTAGTGCTTCTTTGGAAGGGGAACGCTTCGGTTCAAAGACACACGAGGCCGGCGTCGCCTTACCCCTGAGCTCGACTCTAAACTAGCAAAGCGAGAACCCCCTTCGCCGCTAATCCTAGCTGTGGCCCCAACCGAGGTGCCACTAGACGAAACAGCTACACCACTCTGAGCATCAGCTGGGCTCCACCTAACAACAGGCGAACGAGTCGGAAGTTCGTAGAACGAGATATCTCTTTCGCTCTCTTCGCGAGTACACGACGTACTGCGAACATTGATCCTTACGGGTTGAGGTTTCAGCGATGCAATCTCCTCCTCTAGCTCGACGATCCTATCTCTCAGAATATCGCTCTCAGCCGATACTTTGAGACGAGGAAGTTTAGACGAGCCTGCAACGTTAGTACTGTCGGCCACAATACGACAGAAATGAGTCACTTCGATACCCCTGTCGATGGTGATCCTCCTAAGTTTGTCAATTCTGGCCGTCAACTCATCGCGCTCGGACATCAACTTCCCCACCCTCGAAGCTAACTCCTCTTCCTCCGCCGAATGTTCTTTCACCGTTACCTCTAAATGATGAACCTCCGCCAGTAGTTCACTATTCTTTTGGTCGACATCGAAGAGATCCTTACGGAGCAACTCTATCTCACCTTCGAGACGAGTCTGTCGAGGTTGCTTCCACAGTTCCCTTAACTCGCGAAAATACCCTCTCGCAGTTGCTTTGATAACCTCCAATTTCAAGAAGTCATAAAATGCTTTATCCCGACTGCGAGACAGAGCCCGCTTTGTTTTCTTCAGCTCAGTACGAAGATGGGAGACCTCAGTGATCGGGCCCAACTCGACCTGAAAAGTTGAGGAATATCAAGATAAGTCTTCAATACTTAAAGACACAATCCGAGCAAAAAGAGTTGAACAACTTTGCGAAACTTTGTAATACTCAGCCAAAAAGAAACCATTTCATTAAAAGTTCAAGAGCTACAAAAAGCGGTGGCCAGTCCGCAGTTAGGCATTACAAAAGAAAAAAGAAAAAAAAAAGAGAACAAGAAAATGAGAAGAGGCGACAAAGTCAGGGGTCGACCTCATCATCGCTCGGCACAGCTACAATCGCACCCTCGGCACCACCCTCGCCTTTGGAGTCTTCGCCCTACGACCTTGGAGCGAGCTCGGGCCAAAGGCAGCTCTTCCTCACCCTCTACGGGGTCGTAGAAGTAGTAGGACGAGACGTCGAATCCGGGGTTCCGAGCGATGATATGCTTCAGCGCTCGGCCGTACGCTTCCTCCATGTTGGTCAACATGTGAGCCTCGGCCTCGTCCCGAACTGCCTTCTCTGCGGTTGCCACCTTCGACGCGTGATCGCTCAGGGCCTCCTCTGACGCCTTCTGGGCCTTAGACAGCTCCCCTTCGAGTCGAGCCACCTTCTTTTCTAGGGTCTCAACCTTGGAGGCCTCGGCGGTCGAGCTCCTCAGCGCCTCGGCGAGCTGAGCCTTTAGGTCAGCGACTTCGGCCTCGAGCGAAGCAGAATGCAACTGTTCGGCCTCTAGCTGCTTCACCGCCTTAGACCGCTCCGACCATTCCCGGTCGTTCAGAATGGTCATCTCCTTTTCCTTGCTCGTGAACTCCTCGAGCAAATAATTGAAGTGGCAGAGGGTCTACAAGCCATACAAGAAGCAGTCAAGGACGAGCACAAAAACTTCGAAAATTTTTGAAGAAAGTCCTCTACTACTTACCGACATAGTGTTCCGAGCAATTTGCATCGCGGCGTCACCAACTTCGCCCGCCTTGAGCGCCGCTCGGTCTTTTGGGATCGGCAGGTGATTCACTGCCGGCATGTAAATGTTACCGTCCCCTAAGAACCTGTCGACCTTCATCACACACCAGTCAGGAACGAAGATGCGCTTGTGCTCCTCGGTTAGAATTGCCTCCGCCTCGGCAGTGAGGGGCGGAATGTCGAGAGCTAGCGCCGCGCTAATGTTGAACGCTCCGCCGAAAGACCCTGGGGCATCTGTTCATGCCGTTGGGGTCGGCGCATCCGAGGTAGGTGGGGCGGACGGCACCACGAGGCCTTGATCGGGCTCCACCAAAGGAGCCTCGACAACCTGCCTCTCGAGGATCGGAGAGACCGAGGGGATCTTTGGCGCTCGGCCGCCTTGGGGCCCAGATACGGTCCTCTTTCTCTTCCTCACCTCCTGCTCCTTAGCCGCTCGGGCCTTAGCCATCAGACCATTGTAGTCCATGCCGGGAGATTCTGCACAAACCGAGTGAAAAAAGTTAGAAAAATTTTCCAAACCTCAAAGACAAAATGAGAATATGAGAAACGTACTAGGGTCGATCGGACTGAGACCCCCTCGGAATAATGCCTCCTCAGTGATATCTTTCCAACTGAGGGTCGAAAGCCCGAGTAACTTCTCCACGATTTCCGCCTCCTCGTTGCTGAGCACGGGTTCTTTCTTCGCCCGCTTCGGAAGGCCGTCCTTCGACCACACCGTCGGGATCACCCATGGCTCGGGAGCTCAGATGAGGACGTACTTCTCTTTCCAATGCTTGATCGAGTCTGGGTTCTCGATCAGCTTCACACCCTTCCTCGGCGAGAGGTAGTACCTCTGCTCATTTTTGTTTGGTTGGCAAGGACGGTAGAGACTCCGAAGGATGAACATGTTGGGCAGAGCGCCGACCTCCTGGCATTGAAGAACAAACACCATAACGTGCCGCCATGTGTTTGGCATTAGCTGAGCCGGACACAAGCCGTACCACTGCAGCACCTTGATCACGAAAGGGTGCAGAGGCAGCCGAAGTCCGGCATTCAGAGAGTCGGCCGGAAAAACGCACGTATCGGCCGAGGATGAGGTGCACGCTCGGAAGTCGGGGCCGGGGAGAAGAAGCCCGTACTCCACGGGGATTCGGAACCCACTCCGGATCCGATGCAAATCCGCCTCGGTCAGGACCGAAGAGATCTGATCCACCTCAGAAATTTCCCTCGGCTCGTTCTCCTCGATCGACTTGGCGGTGCCCTACGTCACCTTCTCCAATAGATCTCCGGAGTAGCTCCGCACACCGCCAACGCTCGACAGAATGCTCGGAAGCTGACCCAACTCCCCTGTAGTCTTCGCGTGCTCAATTATCGTTTCCACACCCTTGCCCTTGCTAGATCGGACCACTACCTCCTGGAGAGGCTCGGCAACCTCCGCATCCATACTTGGCCTGACCGTTGTCTCTTCGGTTGGCTCCACGACTTCCTTCCCCTTAACCTTGCTCGGCCTGACCGCTCGGCTGACGCCTAGGTCCGAGGAGGGGGTCTTATCCGTAGAAGAAAACTTAACCATTTTTAACAAAGATGAGGAGAGGGACTGACCTTGAAGTGACTTGTACGGCCAAAAAAGATCACCGGAGTTTAAAATGCCTTGCCGCAACAGCTAGCAGCGCCGCTCAAGAGCTAAAAACTTCGCTAAAGAGTAAAAACCAAAAGTGAGAAATGAGGTAAAGTGTTGAGGGGGTGAAAATTTATAGTAAAAATGATGCCTCTTGGGCTTTGTAACGTAAGGGCGCATCTCTTGGGTCTCCCTTGAAGCGTTACAAAAGCCCAAACGGCTAAGCAACGAAGAGCCACAACTATTGACAATGGAAGCGACGTTTCGATCCAAGTAAAATCGCTCGGCGCCTCGGAACCAAAATCCGACCTCCACAACAAAGAGGATAACTCGGAATTCCGACCCGAGCAACTAGTGACCCGAGCCACTTCGCTCGGATTCCGAGCAAGTGCCAATCTGAGCTACGAATTGGAGAAAAACGACTTTCCCATCAAAATTCGCGTAAGATTTCGATCAGACGACTTAGATCATGCCAGCACCACTACACGACAAGATAGTGTTTTCTTGGGAACTGAGCCAGCATCGAGATCTGTGCCATCATCCAACGGCTAGGATCGCCCCACGTCCCTCGGAACCAAAATCCGAGCGATAGGCAATCCGACCTCAACATTCAAGAGGATAGCTCGGATTCTGAGCAAGTGCCAATCTGAGCTACGAATTGGAGAAAAACGACTTTCTCCTCAAAATTTGCGTAAGATTTCGATCGGACGGCTCAGATCTTGCCAGCGCCACTACGCGACAAGATAGTGTTTTCTTGGGAACTGTGCCTACCTCGAGATTCGCACCAAGATCCAACGGTCCAGATCGCTCCACGTTGCTCGGAATTCCGAGCCGAGCGACTAGCGATCCAAGCCACTCGCGCAACGGAAAAACCGAGCCATTTTGCTCGGATTCCGAGCAAGTGCCAATTCGAGCTACGAATTGGAGAAAAACGACTTTCTCCTCAAAATTCACGTAAGATTTCGATCGGACGGCTCAGATCTTGCCAGCGCCACTACGTGACAAGATAGTGTTTTCTTGGGAACTGTGCCTGCCTCGAGATTTGCGCCAAGATCCGACGGTCCAGATCGCTCCACGTTGCTCGGAATTCCGAGCTGAGCGACTATCGATCCGAGCCACTCGCGCAACGGGAAAACCGAGCCATTTCGCTCGGATTCTGAACAAGTGCCAATCCGACCCTCGAGAGTGAAGAAAAATGCCGCCGAGCATCTTCAACCGTTGGATCAATTGCGAAAATCGCGCCTGAGATGATGGACGGTCCAGATTACGCCACGTCCACTAAACGACAAGATAGTGTTTTCTTGGGAATTGTGCCCACCTCGAGATCCGCGCTGAGATCCGATGGCGCAGATTGCTCCATGTCGCTCGGAATTCCGAGCCGAGCGACTAGCGATCCGAGCCATTCGCGCGAGGGAAAAACCGAGCCACTTCGCTCGGATTCCGAGCAAGTGCCCATCCGACCCACAAAAGCGGAGAAATTTCTGCCAAGCGACCCTGTCCGTCCGATCTTTCAGAAATTCGCGTCGACACCGGATCAACGGTCCAGATCGCGCCACGCCATAATTTGGTATTTTATTTATTAAAATCGTTTTTATTTACTCAAAAGTTGCGAAAAAATGGTTAAAAATTCGGAAAAATTAATTAAAAATCCTGGAAAATAATTATAAAGTCGGGAAAATATTTTTAAGCCCCCGAGTGGATAATTATTGCCTAGGACCATTTATTAAGACCCCCGAACGACGAATTGACACTTCGCAAAATTAAATAAATATTCCGAAAAAATAGATAAAAATCACCAAATGACCAGGAGAGCTCAAGAACAACTCAGAGCACGCAACTAACTTAGAAAATCACCATACTGCCACCTGCAAAGATTCGAAACCTTCCATTCGGACTCCGATACAACTCCGCCAGCCATTAAATCAGTAAAACTACTCCTCAAAGGCTAATCAAACTCAGTCTTCGGGAGTGGGGGGCTCGTGTTATGGCTAAAAATGGGATTAAATCGGAACCGTCCAAATCAGGAACGAATCTTAAAGCCTCGGGGTAAAATGGTAATTTCACCTACCAATGGGTCTGAAGCGGGCACTGGTTCTCCTCCTCAAAGATCCATTAACCCACGAACGGATCCATCTCAACTGGGTGCGGGTTTCAACCCGCAGCAAATCCGGTCCACCAGGATGGAATTAGGGTTTCTGATTAATCCTAATCAACGACCCTGATTCATATCTATCCTTTCACTGGGAATTAGGGATTACATTCCTTATCTAAACACAAGGATTACATGCCTAATTAGGTCCCAAAGGCGGCTATAAATATCCCCCATCCATCTCTATTAAGAGGTAATCAATCTTTTGCCAATTTACGCTCTTTCATAATCTTTCCTGATTACTGACTTGAGCGTCGGAGGGTGCGTCACCGGGATCAACCCCGGTGTCTCGCACTTTTTGCAGGCGAACGGCGGGAGTCAGCAGTCAGACTCCAACAGAATAGGTTCAGGTTTGCTATTCAGATTTTCCAAGAATCCAAAAATTCTATCTGTTTGCCCCCACACCAGATTTAGCGGTAATAGGTACCATGAAGAAAAGCATTCTTCACGTCCATCTGGTATAACGGTTATTGGCGGATGGCTGCAACACCAAGAAGAGTGCGAACAGTAGTCATCTGTGCAACGGGAGCAAAGGTCTCATCATAACCAATGCCATACTCCTGAGTAAATCCTCGGGCTACTAGACGAGCCTTGTGCCGCTCAATAGATCCATCAGGTTGATATTTGACCTTGAAGATCCACTTGCAGCTAATAGGCTGAACGCCTTCTGGCAGAGGAACAACATCCCAAGTGCTAGTCTAATCAAATGCATTGAATTCCTCTGCAATAGCTTTCCTCCATTCAGAATATTGAATTGCGTTTTGATAGATTCTAGGCTCACGTGTAGAGTATATAGCAGTGAGATATGCATGAAATTATGGTGAATAGGAAGCTAGGGTGGATAAACCAAATTGGTCAGAAGGACTAGTGGCATCAGGTGTATAACGTGTCGGAGGAATTCCAGAAGTGGAACGAGTAGACTAACGAAGAGGTGGTGGACTGACATGGTGTGGGGGTGAGGACGGTGGAGTAGGTGCATGTGTCGGTGGAGATGCAGGTGGTGTTTCGATAGGAACAACAGGTGTAAGGACTGCAGGAGATGTGAATGGAGCCAGGGGAGTGGGATCAAAAGGAATGCGGGAAGATAAAGTTGGGGGGCTAGCAACAACTGGGGAATCGAGAAATCTAGTATCCTCGGGGGGAGTCAGGTAGTAAGGGGAGTCTTCCACAAAGGATACATGTCGAGAAATGCAGACACGACCCGCTGATGGATCAAAACAACGATAACCTTTGTGTTCAGGACTGAGACCTAGGTGAACGCACTTAGCAGCACGAGCGAAGAGCTTCGTGCCCTCAGTAGGATGGAGAATGACGTAACAGGTGTACCCAAAAGTATGGAGCATACTGTAGTCGGGAAGTGAATGATAAAGGGCCTCATAAGGCGTCATACCAGCTAAGACAGACGAGGGAGTAATATTGATAAGACTAACAGAGGTCATGATGGCTTCAGCCCAGAAAGAATGAGGAGCGGAAGAGGAGAGTAAAAGAGCACGAGCCGTCTCAAAGATGTGACGATGCTTGCGTTCAGCTACTCCATTCTGCTCATGTGTGTGAGGGCATGATTGTTGCAAAAGGGTGCCGTAAGACTGAAGGATCGATCTCATAGTGGTGGAAGTGTACTCACGTGCACCGTCCGATCTGAAATTCTTAATGCGCACACCGAACTGAGTGTGAATCATAGTTGTAAAGAACCAGTAAATACCAGGTATCTCAGATCGCTCTGATACCATGTTAAGATAAATCAGCGAGATGAAAACAATACTGAATATTGAATTGAGTTCAACCAAGTACAATACCACCTATATATAGGAGATGAATAAATATCAAAACAACTCTACAATCAATATGAGACTATAATAATATCTAACAGTTTTAAGCTTTCTTGGCTAACTCAAGCGGATAGGAACACTAGATTTTTTTTCCACAGGTCGGTGGATTGTAGAAGAGCTCGTAATTTGATTTGTGAAGTTGGGTTAAGTGATGGGTCGGTGGTGCATAGACCTAGCAAACGGGCCGGGTCGGGTACCCATGGGTACGGGTTGCTTGACCCACGGGTCCAACGGGCCGGGTCGAAAAGTAACCGCAACTTTTTTTATAGTTTTTTTCCAACCCGGACCCGTCCCGCGGGTACCCACAAGTACCCATGGGTACCTGCCAATATTTCATTGTTTATTTTGAGTTTGTTTTGAGGTTTTTAAAAAAAATTTAAAAATTTATTTTAATTGAATAATTGATTAAAAACATTAGCAACATGCTATCATTTTTTTTAAAAATGTAAAATATAAAATTGAATAACTGAAACAACAACAAATGTAATCAGGAATCAAGAACGATAATTTAATAAGCTTGTTGTTTGTTGTTTTTTTATGCTTCTTGTTCAAATAAATATATATATCAACATTCAAAATCCAACTAGCATTTCAATTTATCATTTCATCAACAAAGACAAAAGAGCAATAATTTGTCCAATCATGAAAAAAAAGAGCAATTATTTTTCAAAGTATACAGACATAATTGAGTCTAAACAAAATTTAAACATAATAAAAAATGCAATTGCAAAATCAAAACAATGAAACCATATGACAAGTTTCTAAAGTCTTGAAATTAATTATATTAAAAACAATGAAACCAAATAAAATTCAAACTCAACACACTCAAATAAATTACAACTCAAGTTGATGAGTATTTAATTTAATTTAATTTATTTAAATACATGGGTACCCACGGGTACCCGTGGGTATAACCGACCCGACCCGCGGGTTCACGGGCCAGGTAAAAAAGTAACCGCTCATTTTTTTTCAAAATTTTTCTTACCCGTACCCGGCCCGTACGGGTACACCCGTGGGTACCCACGGGTCATGGGTCAAGATTGCCAGGTCTAGTGGTGCATGATAGAGTAAGTATATTCAATGAATTTTTGAACTAAAGAAAAGATGGAATCCAGTGGGTCTTGAAAGCAACGAGGATGCTAATTTATTGCCTCGCATTGTATTTGATGAGGTGAATAGTGAATTGATGAGGCATTTTGTTAGATTTTTATTTATTTTTAGTTTTATTTTTTATTTATTTTTTATTTTTTTTATTTTTATTTTTTATTTTTTATTTTTATTGATGAAGTGAATAGTAAGTATATTTTTATTTTTTTATTTTTTATTTTTTAGTGAATTAGTAAGATATCTTGATGGATTTGTGTTCTCCTACCTGAGTAGATCAAAGTTATATATTTACTTACTCAAAACGGTTATCGGGTAAATGAGAAATTGTTTTTTCAAAGTGAGACAGTTTCATTTCTAAAAATGAGTTGAGGGATTTTAGTCCCACATCGGAAAAAACAAAGAAAATAGAAGATGATATATAATAACCTCTTTCTTGGCATTGTAAGATAGCAAGCCAAGAGGATCTCTCTCACGCACGTAGTGGGTGCAAATCTCAGACCGGATTTTTGCGACTTGACGTCCTACGGACACGAATGCCAGACTGACGTGAAACCACCCTGTGCCAAGCTAATTTTTTGATACAGTTTTATTTTTTCCGATCTGTAACAGCTTAAATAAATGCAGAAACTGTTTTGTCAGTCATTTATTAATGTAACAGTTTTGTCTACCGTTACAGCAATGCATTCAAGCTTTTGTCTGCCGTTAAAGCCGGTGCATTAAAGGAGTTGTCTGCTACTCCAGTGAATGCAGTCAATACGTTGTCTACCGTTACAATTCTTACCCTGGCCCTACAAATAGAGGCCCATCTCTTGTAATGCTCTGCCCTAATTCAGCAATTTTTCTAACAACTGCCCACCACAGATTTGCCTCATAAAAAAGTACTATAGCTGATTGGTCACCTCTAATCCCAGGCAATTATATGTATATATACTATAGCTGATTGGCGACCTCTAATCCCAGGCAATTATGTGTGTGTGTGTATATATATATATATATATATATATATATATATATATATATATATATATATATAGCCGACATGAAACCACCCCGTGCCAAGCCAATTTTTTGCTACAGTTTTATTTTTTCCGATCTGTAACGGCTTAAATAAATGCAGAAACTTTTTTTTCAGTCATTTATTAATGTAACAGTTTTGTCTACCGTTACAGCAATGCATTCAAGCTTTTGTCTGCCGTTAAAGCCGGTGCAGTAAAGGAGTTGTCTGCTGCTCCAGTGGATGCAGTCAATACATTGTCTACCGTTACAATTCTTACCCTGGCCCTACAAATAGAGGCCCCTCTCCTGTAATGCTCTGCCCTAATTAAGTAATTTTTCTAACAACTGCCCACCACAGACTTGCCTCATAAAAAAGTACTATAGCTGATTGGTGACCTCTAATCCCAGGCAATTATATATATATATATATATATATATATATATATATATATATATATATATATATATACACACACATTATTAATCTCTCAAACCCCCGATATAGGACAAACATTTCCCATATCACACAACAGCAGACTCAAAGCCTGGGTGGCCCATGCCACTCACCATCCACGTGGCACAAGAAGACAGTGGAAAAACCTCCCTATCTCTCTCCTGGGCGGGCCCCACTCCAAGTGCCACGTCATCAGAGTGACACCAGCATCAAAGCAGCGTCTGCTGCATTCCTTTCCCCGTGGGCCCCCCATCAACATTAATCCATACACCCTCTCCTATAGAGATTCTATAGGACACTCCTCCAATTAATTTTCTATATATAGATATACATTCTTAACACGAGGTGTTACACACACCCCTCTTAAGAATTTCAGTGTCCTTGCTGAAGCCGGGACTTACAATGTAGCGCAGGATCCTCCTTTGTAGCCAATATGGAATGGCGTACCCTGAATCTACTAGCTGTACAGTACCCTGATTCTGCGTGTTGTCCAGTCCCCCTAGCCCACCTCAGTAGATTTACCGAGCGACCTGATCCAACCCCGCTCCCTCTCAAGCATACTTACCAGTACATCTGCTAGCTCCATCTCAGGCATAACTATCACTCTGTATCTACACTCGGTGTCAAAAGTCGGCTCTAATACCATTATGTAACGCCCTGCCCAAATTCAACGATTTTTCTAACAACTACCCACCACAGGCTTGCCTCATAAAATGTGGTATAGCTGATTGGTGACCTCTAATCCTAGACAATTATATATATATACATTATTAATCTTTCAAACCCCCGATATGGGACAAACATTTCCCATATCACACAACAGAAGACTCAAAGCCTGGGTGGCCCCTGCCACTCTCCATCCATGTGGCACAAGAAGATAGTAGAAAAACCTCCTCGTCTCTCTCCTGGGCGGTCCCCACTCCAAGTGCCACGTCATCATAGTGACAACAGCATCAAAGCAACGTCTGCTGCATTCCTTTCCCCGTGGGCCCCATATCAACATTAATCCATACACCCTCTCCTATAGAGATTCTACAGGACATGCCTCCAATTAATTATCAATATATAGATATACATTCTTAACACGGGGTGTTACATCTCCCTTGAATCACACCACCAGAAACTCTTCTCTTCCCAAACTCTCTGTTCTGTGCTTGTTCTAGTCTTCGGTCCTGTGGTGATAGAATTCAGACGCTGTCCAATTCAAGAGCGTGACGTGGTACCTGCGTCAGCTCCTCTTATCGTTGCATCCTGGGCGACAGACGCCTACACAGGTTCCTGCACCCGCATGAGGCGAAATCTGTTTTAAAGAGATTGTGTGATACACAAGCCTCGACACAAATCGGTTCGGTTTTATTGTTTTTCATTTTCCTTTAATTTGATTGTTTTTATTCTTCTCCAATTTCTATGATTTTTGTGTCTCTCAATATTTGGAATTATTGCAAACATTTTGTAACCAAAGTTGTAACAAAGAAAATAAATTTCTCAAAGTTGGTTTTATTGTGATTGGTTTTTCCGATCTGTAACGACTTAAATAAATGTAGAAACTGTTTTGTCTATCATTTATTCACGTAACAGTTTTGTCTACCGTTACAGTAATGCATTCAATCTTCTGTCTACTGTTAAAGCCAATTCATTAAAGGAGTTGTCTGTTGTACAATGGATGCAGTCAATGCGTTGTCTACCATTACAATTCTCACACTAACCCTATAAATAGAGGCCCCTCTCCCCTGAATCACACCAGCAGAAACTCTTCTTTTCCCAAACTCTCTAAACACACCCTCGATTCCATTTACTCCTTCGACCAGCTGGAGGGAAACTTTCTCGCCCACTTTGTGACCAGCAGAAAAGCCGAGAAGACGAGCGCGTCCCTGCTGGGCCTCCGACAGAAGGAAGGAGAGTCGCTCCGGCTGTTCGTCCGAAGGTTCACCACCGAGGCGAGGTCGGTCTCCTCCCTCGACCCGGGGGTCGCCTCAGCAGTGTTTCGGCACAACGTCCGACACGGCCAGCTGAAGGCATCCCTGGCGAAGAAGCCTCCCCTCGATTTCCCTGACCTTCTCAACCGGGTCGAAAAGTATATCCGGGTCGAGGAGGCCCTGAATCCGAAGGACGCCAAAGAAGTTCCCGGGAAGGGAAAGCGCAAGGAGGACGAAGCGGAGCCCGCAAA
Organism: Hemerocallis citrina; assembly: GCA_017893485.1. Classification (NCBI taxonomy): domain Eukaryota; kingdom Viridiplantae; phylum Streptophyta; class Magnoliopsida; order Asparagales; family Asphodelaceae; genus Hemerocallis; species Hemerocallis citrina. Next base: position 68,000,341 of record CM030366.1, read on the forward strand.
GAAGGTTCTAAAAGACGGGGCTGCTGCAAAAAGGGTCCTTCCGGTCCCACGCTTCGAGAGGTACACTCTGCTGATGCAGAACTTATCAATTATCCTCTTAGCATTCGAAGATAGGGACCTCGTCCAATTCCCTCCTCGACCGGCCAACAACTACAAGAAGAGAGATCAGCGGTTCTACTGCCGCTTCCACCGAGACAACGGGCATGACACCGACCACTACCGTGCCCTGAAAGACGAAATCGAGGCCCTCATCCTACGAGGGTACCTTCGGGAATTCAAATGGGAAGATACTCAGGATCAGAGGGACACGAGGAACCGGAGGCCTTCCCCTCCTCCTCGAACACCCAAACCGCGTCTTGAGCGGAACCCCGAGCATGAAGAAATCGAGGGTCAAGCCATCTTGCATTGCGTCCATGGAGGGCCCATGGGAGGAGAGTCCAGCACTTCCCGCAAGGCATTCGTCCGAGAGGTAAATGCCATCCAGGGTCTCCCTTCTCCCCAGGTCAAGCAACTCCCTGTCTCATTCTCGAGGGAAGACCTGGAGGGAGTTCGGCTTCCGCATTGTGATGCGCTCGTCATCAGCCTCAACATGGCGAACTACGAGGCCCGTCGGTTCCTCGTGGACAATGGGAGCTCGGTGAACATTCTCTTCTTGAAAGCATTCGAGAACCTCAAACTCTCCCGGGATAAGCTGAAGCCAGCCGGATACACCCTGCATGGGTTCTCCGACGTCCCAGTACCAATAGAAGGGATCGTGACCTTAGACATCACCATCGGTACGACCCCTCACAGATGGACCGAGTCGATGGACTTCATGGTTGTAAACGTCAAGGCAGCCTACAACGCCATCCTCGGCCGACCAGGGCTCTGCTCCCTCCAGGCTGTTCCTTCGGCCTACCACCAAAAGCTAAAATTCCCCACCAAGTCAGGTGTTGGGTTCGTTCGAGGAAACCAAGAAGCGGCACGGTCGTGCTATATGACGGCAATCGGGGGCAGTGTGTTTCCCCTGGACGCCATCGAGCTGCAGCCCGAAAGAAGCCAGCAAGAAGCGGAGCTGGCGGACGAACTAGAGGAAGTCATGTTCTAGACAGCGGACGTATCGAAGTGGTTCCGAGTGAGCTGCTCCCTCTCTTCCAACCTCAAATCCGACCTGATTGACTGAATTTGCCACAATGTCGACCTCTTCGCCTGGAAGCCCTCCGATATGCTTGGGATCTCTAAAGACCTGATCATACACAAACTCAGCGTGATCTCCGGCTCGAAGCCTATCATTCAGAAGCGACGTAAGTTCGCCCCGGAAAGGCAGCAGGCGGTGAAAGCAGAGGTGGATAAACTCTTGTCAGCTCGTTTTATGCAGGAGGTCAGCTACCCTGAGTGGCTGGTAAACGTCGTGATGGTCAGAAAGGCGAACGGGAGCTGGAGATCTGCATAGACTTTACTGACCTCAACAAGCCGTGCCCCAAAGATCCATTCCTTCTTCCCAGCATCGACGCTCTGATCGACACAATATCGGGTCACGAGCTCCCTTCTTTCATGGACACCTTCTCAAGCTACCACCAGATCCGAATGTACCCCCCTGATATAGCCAAGATGTCTTTCGTCATGGACCAAGGTCTTTATTGCTACCAGATTATGCCCTCCGGGCTAAAAAATGCTGGTGCTACTTATCAGAGGCTCGTCAACCGAGTCTTAAAAGATCAAATCGGTTGTAACATGGAGGTATATGTCGACGACATGCTCGTCAAGAGCCAGCGGGGCCAGGACCACATCGTTGACCTGGAAGAAGCCTTTGGAGTCCTTCGGACCCACAATATGAGACTCAATCTGGCGAAGTGTGCATTCAGCTTCTCCTCAGGAAAATTCCTCGAGTTCGTCATCAGCCAGCGCGGCATCGAGGCGAACCCCGAGAAAATCCAGACCATAATAGACATGGCCTCCCCTAGAAACACCAAAGAAGTCCAGAGGCTTACGGGAAGACTAGCGGCCATCGGCCATTTCCTTTCCAAATCCAGAGAGAAGTCCCTCCCATTCTTCAAGGCTTTGCGCAGAACCGGAGGCTTCGAGTGGGGTACTTAGCAACAAGAGGCGTTCGCCCATTGAAAGAGTACCTCGCCAACCCTCTTCTCCTCAACAAGCCCGAACCAGGTGAGCCGCTCTGGCGGAAAATGTGCTCAATGCTGTTCTCGTCCGAGAAGAAGATGGAGTCCAGAAGCCACTATACTACATGAGCAAGGTTCTGCTCGCAGCTGAGACCAGATACTCAAAAATGGAGAAGGTAGCATATGCCTTGGTCATGGCCGCACAGAAGCTCCGTCCCTATTTCCAAGCGCATTCAATTCAGGTGCTCACAGACCGGCCTCTAAAGGCCGTGCTCTACAAGCTCGAGAGCTCCGGACGACTAGTCAAGTGGTCGATCGAGCTCAGCCAATATGACATTAGCTATCAGCCAAGGACGGCCATCAAAGGGTAGGCCCTCGCCGAGTTCATCACGGAATGCACCATCTCCGAGCAACCCGAAAGCGGAGAGGTCGACCAGACGTGGGAAGTTTACGTCGACGGATCCTCCTGCGAAGCGGGGAGTGGTGCGAACATCATTCTGCGAGGTCCTGATAGTTTCCTCCTTTAATATTGCCTCCGCCTAAACTTTCCAACCTCTAACAACGAGGCTGAGTATGAGGCCATGATTGCCGGGCTCACCTTGGTGCACCAGACAGGCGCCAGACAGATCAGGGCCTTTAGCGACTCTTAGCACGTGGTCAATCAGATCACTGGAGAGTACGAGGCCCGTGACGATCGGATGATCAGGTACTTGACCGTTGTCCAGCGACTATTGGCGTCCTTTGAAGAATCTCAGTCTAAAGGATCTCCAGATAGCAGAACGCTCAGGCCGACGCTCTGTCAAAGTTAGCTTCCTCATCCTTCGAGGGTCTCGACCGAACCGTCCTGATCGAAGTACTCCTGAAGCCAAGTACCGACCTCCCCAAGACTCTCTACATCGAAGACGGAGCTCATCCTGACGATTAGACCACTCCCATCAAGAAGTTTCTAATCAAAGGAGAGCTCTCCGGAGATCGAGCCGAGACAAGACGGGTTAGGGTCTGTTCAGAAAGGTTTGCCATGATCAACGAGGCCCTCTTCAAAAGGTCGTACACCACGACAGATGGAAGGCCATACCTCTGTTGCTTAACCCCCGACGAAGCCAAGTACGCTCTCAAGGAGCTCTATGAAGGAATCGGTGGGTGCCATATGGGAAGTCGATCGCTCGCGCGAAAGGCTCTGAATCACAGGTACTACTGACCCACAAGGCTATAAGATACCCTGTCCCTAGTAAAGAAGTGTAGCCCCTGTCAAAGGTTCTTCCCGGTGAAAAGAGCCCCGCAAGCGAACCTCCGCTCCCTGTCCAGTCCTACCCCCTTTGCTATGTAGGGGATGGATCTGGTAGGCCCATTTCTGTAGGCAATGAGCCAAAGAAAGTTTCTCATAGTGGCGATCGACTACTTCACAAAGTGGATCGAGGCCGAACCTCTAGCTACGATCACCGAGCAGCAGACCCAACAGTTTTTTTAGAAACACATCGTCTGCCGGTTGGGAATTCCACAAGTATCACAGATAATGGGACTCAATTCGCGAGTAAGAACTTCCGAAAGTTCTGCGAGGATCTCGGGATCCAGCAGCGCTTTTCTTCAGTATGCCATCCACGGTCGAACGGTTAGGCCGAGAACACGAACTGCCAAATCCTCGATGGTCTCAAGAAACGACTTGATAACTCTTCCAAGGGATTATGGGTCGACGAGCTGCCGAGTGTTCTCTGGACCCACCGAACGACGAAGAGAATCCCCATGGAAGAGTTGCCATTCAATTTGATATACGGCGCGGAGGCCGTAATCCCCCAAGAGGTCGGGCTCCCTTTGCCCCGGATCATGGCCTTCGACGAAGCAAGCAACTCGGCACAGCTACGTGCCGACCTGGATCTCATAAACGAGGTCAGGGAGAAGCCCACCATCAGAAGGAATACCTACCAGTAGAGGATCGAAAGAATCTACAACAAAAAGGTGAGTCCCACCGACATCAAGTTGGGGGACCTCATCCTCCGGAAGCTGGCGGTATCCAACCCTGGCCAAAAGAGGAAACTAACCCCAAACTAGGAAGGCCCGTATAAGGTATCGGAGGTCATACGTCCGGGCACGTACCGCCTAACCGACCCGGAAGGCAAGGCTGTCACGAGGTCCTAGAACGCAGAGCACCTCATCAAATTCCTAGAATGGAAGGGTTAGCCTCAACAACCAATGAAAATTATGGAAAATGTAATCGGCACGTTGTGCCTTATTTTTATAAAGATCAAGTATGTTGTGATTATGCCAGCTTTCTAAAAACAAGCTTTGGCTTTGTATTAGCTTTCTTTAAAAAAAAACATGTCTCGGGCTCAGCATTCGGAAGAAACTGCGAGCCACAAAAAGCTTCTCTTACAAGCTTAGGGTTCGGTACTCGGAAGAAACCGCGAGCCTTACAAGCTTAGGGTTCGGTACTCGAAAGAAACCGTGAGCCACAAAAAGCTTCTCTTAAAGCTTAGGGTTCGGCACTCGAAAGAAACCGCGAGCCACAAAAAGCTTCTCTTATAAGCTTAGGGTTCGGCACTCGGAAGAAACCGCGAGCCACAAAAAGCTTCTTTTACAAGCTTAGGGTTCGGCACTCGGAAGAAACCGCGAGCCCAAAAAAGCTTCTCTTACAAGCTTAGGGTTCGGCACTCAGTAGGAATCGCGAGCCACAACATGCTTCTCTTACAAGCTTAGGGTTCGGCACTCGGAAGAAACTGCGAGCCACAAAAAGCTTCTCTTATAAGTTTAGGGTTCGGCACTCAGAAGAAACCGCGAGCCTCAAAAAGCTTCTCTTACAAGCTTAAGGTTCGGCACTCGGAAGAAACCTCGAGTCAGAAAAAGTCACCTCCAAGGCATGGGGGCTCGACATCGGTCTCAAGCACGGTTTGGGTTTGTTCAAACCCATCAACCTACGCGCTCAGCGATGACCACTAGCTACACCCGTGCTATCTACCCGAGAACAGGTGTTGGGGCTCGTCGTCAACCTCGAGCAAGGCCTTGGCTTTCTTCAAAGCCACGCGACCTTTACGATCGGCGACGACCTTCAGCTACGTCAATCACTGCCTTCTCTAAAGTATGGGGGCTCGGCATATGCCTCGAGCGTTATTTGAACTTGTTCAAGCCCATCAACCTATATGCTCGGTGGCAACAGCCAGCTACACCCGTGCTATCTACCTGAGAACTGGTATGGCAGCTCGTTGTTGACCTCGAGCAAGGACTTGGCTTTCTTTAAAGCCACGCGAACTTTATGCTCGGCAACGAACTTCAGCTACGCCCATCACTGGCTTCTCTAAGGTATGGGGCTCGGCATCTACCTTGATCTTGGTTTGGACTTGTTCAAGCCCATCAACCTATACGCTCGGCGGCAACCGCCAGCAACACCCGTGCTATCTACCCGAGAACAGGTATGGGAGCTCATCGTCGACCTCGAGCATGGCCTTGGCTTTCTTCAAAGCCATGCAACCTTTACGCTCGGCAACGACCTTCAGCTACGCCCATTATTGGCTTCTCTAAGGTATGGGGGCTCGGCATCTGCCTTGAGCGTGGTTTGGACTTGTTCAAGCCCATCAACCAATGTGCTCGGCGGCAACCGCCAGCTACACCCGTGCTATCTACCCGAGAACAGGTGTGGGGGCTCGGCATTAACCTCGAGCAAGGCCTTGGCCTTTTTTAAAGCCACGCGACCTTTACGCTCGGCGATGACCTTCTGCTACGCCCATTGCTGGCTTTTCTAGGGTATGGGGGCTCAGCATCGGCCTCGAGCATGGTTTGGGATTGTTCAAACCCATCAACCTATGTGCTCGGCGATGACCTCCGGCTGCACCCATGCTATCCTTCCAGACGTACGTATAAGGGTTCGGTGTCAACCTCGAGCAAGGCCTTGGCTTTTTCAAGCCATACCTTTTATGCTCGACGAAGACCTACAACCCCGCCCGTTTAAAAAATTTTCGTTACAGATTTAGGGTGCTCGCCTTCGGCAAATGCCTCGAGCCCTGTACCGTTGGTTGATCCACCTCTCACCCGCGAACAACTCGGGGTTTACGGCTTTCAGAACCAAAACTCCGAATTGTTCGAGGATGGCAGAGGAGCCACCGACCAAGGACTCTCCCTGAGCCTCCGGACCAATCGGTCGGCCCACCACTCACCCATAAGCAACTCGGGGTTTACGGCCCTGAAAGCCAAAATCCCGATTGTTTGAGGGTGATTGGTGATCCACCAATTCGGAACACTTGGACCAATGTTCTAATTATGGGATGCCCGCCTTCGGCAGGCACCTGAATCCTATGATAGATGAGTCAATCTAAAATTCCTGATGAAAAACAATGGGAAGATGGGAATTATATAGCCCCCTGAGCAGCACATTTATTACATCAGGAAGTGCAAATGGCAGAAGGCGAAATGCCGCCATTAATGTCTATCGGAAGACGAAACGTCGCTCATTGGGCGTTGCTTGCCAGACACTATGGTTCGGCCATCCGCCTCGGCGGGGACCTCCTACAAGGCCGAGCGCGGCAACGCTCTCAAGCTACACCTGCCCTCACTCAATGAATCGTCAAAGTTAAAGAAGTCGGAATTTTTTATTACTCATAGAGCGCCAGAAACGACCGCCCAATACAATGAAAAGCTTACAAATTACTCTTCGCTCGGCTTCAAACTCAAACTCGACGCTTCCCACGGTTTCCTTCGCACGCTCGGCTGGTCCGTCCGGAGATGGCACTCTGGCGATAGAGCTTTCCACATTGGCAGGCTGGGTCACCTCCAAGAAAAAGGTCGGGAAGGTCCTAGTACGGAATTGCTCGCCTCCTCGATTAGACCGGCGCCTAGCATTAGCTTCAGCCAGCGGATCTCCATCTCTTTCTTAACAACGGCCTCGCAAAAAAAAGACTCCGAAGTCGAACGCCCACTCGTGGCATTCGAGATCGACCAGCTCGTCTCAACTGCCCACCAGTCCCGGTCGGCTATGGCTTTCTTCAGTCGAGTGACCTCCAAGCTGAGCTCCCTAGACTTGTTCATGAAGTAATTCACTGTGGCAACTCGGTCCCGAGCCTGTTTACGTTGGCGAGCCAGAACACTCTCCATGGCCCCTAGTCCAGCTCGGACCCAGGAGACCTCGGCAGAACCAAGATTGATGCTGAGGAACCCATGCGTCTATCAAAAAGACGAAAAAAGCAATAGGTCACAAAAGAGACTAAAAAACACAAGTCATGGAGCATCGGCCAAAAAATCATCTTGTATTAGTTCAAGAATTTTTTTACTACTACAAAAGGCGGTGGCCAGTCCACGTTCGGCAATTACAAAAGAAAAGAAAAGAAAAGAAAAATTCCTAGACTATTGTTTAGGAGGGGGATGGCACCTCTTCGTCACCTTGGTCGCCCCTGACCTCCAATCGAGCGTCCCCCTGCTCCTCGTCCTCCATTCTGCGTGGCATTAACGGAAGCTCTGTGTCCCACCCATAGAGGAGATGCCCGACCTGAAGGTCTGGGTAAATCCGCAGGACATGCTCCCTGGCCTTGTTATAAGCCTCATCCTGCAAGGCAATCAGGGTATCCGCCATGGCGATCGCCGCCTCATCGCTAGTCTTCTTGGCCTTCACCTTAAACTGTGCCAGCTCTTTCTCATGGTGCTCCTTGTTGGAGACCAGCTGGGCTTGGGCGATAGCAAGGGCAGCCTCCACCGCCGTCTGCTCGTCCTTCAGCTTGGTGGCCTCATGAAAATAGCGTTTGGCGTTCTTCTTCTGGACGGTGATCTCCTTCTCCAGACACTCGTGGAAGTGCTACGCATGTTGCATCGCCTGGCCGAGGATGACAAAGTTAGAAGGATTCTCCACAGAAGCTGAACCAAAATGAAGAAGGGAGACTTACCGAGAGGTGGGCCTGAGCGAACCTCATATAAGATGTACGGCCATTTCCACCACTAAGGCCATACGATCCCGCTCGGTGGCAAGGTGCTCCACCACCTCTACCGCAACCGGGCCTTCAAGGAGCGTTTCCCTCACCTTGACCCCCAGTCGGGGGTATATGGCCTCAGGCCTTGTCGACCAACCATTTTCGCGGCGTCCGGTCGAAGCGGCGGGAGAGGCCCTTTCGTGACCACAGCAACCGTTTTACTACCGGAGCTCGCCTCCGGATCCTTCGCCGAACTCGATAGATGGTGATGATGCTTCTTCGCCCTCTTCGGGGTTGACTCCCCGGGCCTTGGAGCCACTGCCTGACTAGTCCCCGCCCCTGAGGCAGCCTTCTTCGCCATATCGGCCCTCCTCTTAGCGGCCAGAGCCACTACAGTGGTGCGGTTATCAAGCTCCTTGGCGGACATCTCTACAAAAAGAAAAAGTTAACATGTTAACACGAAGGCAGAAAGAAATACATAATGGAAATAAAAACATACTAGGGTTAGCCGGGCTCAGTTCGGCTCGAGCGAGGTGTAGCTCCGTGACACGAGACCACCCAATGCTGTGACCCTCCACGATCTTGTTGACCTTCGCCCACTCTTTCTCAGTTAAGTCTCTTCGCTTCGGCGGCTTGTGGTTCGGCTTTCCGAAGTTCCAAACAGTGGGAATGTCCTAAGGCGTCTCACTCCGGACCACAAAGTACTTCTCTTTCCAACCATTGATGGAGTCCGGATGGCCGTGCATCACCTTCTTATGGGGACGGGGCGAAAGATAGAAAATCCTCTCCTGGTCCTCGAGAGAGCTTATCCCCAGGATGGCTCGGAAGTAGGTCAGCCTCGGCGCAATCCTTTTCTCCTGACACTTCAAAATAAAACACACTAAGTGTTTCCAAGAGTTGGGATCGTACTGCATCGGACTCAGCTCCCCCAGTTCAGCACCCTCTTGATGAACGGGTGCAACGGAAGCCTCAACCCCGCGATGAAAGCATCATCAGGAAACATGCAGAAGCTCGGTTCGAGCGCGGTGGTCGGACGAATTCATGGGTTCGGCACCAGCAGCTCGAACTCCCGAGGAATGAAGTAAGCCGCCCTCAGGATGGGCAAGTAGTCCCTTGGCAGGGCACACATCACACTGTCTATCTTTAACATGGACCGGCCCTCATCTCTCAATAGCGATGTATACGCCAGAGGATCCTTCACGTCATCAGGGTACATCCTGATCGATCCTGGATTTTTGCCGGAGATAAGGGGGTACGTAAATCTGGAGCCATACTCATGCTTATCCTTCTCGGCTGGGCTGTCGAGCCTTATCCACTTCCTCCACCTCCTTCGAGGGTGATCTTTCCTATCAGGGGAAGGGGTAGCCAGGGGAGGCAATGGCGGGAGGTCTGCCTCTTCTTCCCCTACCTCCTCCATGGTCCCTCCGACCTCGCCATGGTCACTACCACTCTCGGTCCCTGGTTCGGACTCCTCCTGATCATCACCCTCCTCGACCTGCTCCTCTTCTTCAACCTGCTCCTCCTCCATAAGCTCTTCTCGCGCAGGATCCCTTTCTTCGTGTTCCTCCTCTACAGGCTCCTTACCCGGCCTACGGGATTGCAGGGGCTCTACAATGAAGGCTACGTTACCCTCGCCATCTGACCCTCCTTCTGATAGAACCTCCTCCTTTACCGGACGGATGTCTCCCGACGAGAAAGATATTGAAGATGAATGAACCTACTTCTCGCCATGACCTGAAGTACTGGCCTCGGAATCGGACTGAGACCGCGACATTTTTTAGGCAAAACTACTAACCTGTTTCACCAGAGTACGCAAACGTCAACGGAAAATGGTCGCCGACGGTGCGCAGGAAAATTTCGGTTATTTGGAAGTTGAAAGCAAAGTGAAAAAGTAACGTTGGGGGAGGGGGATTTATAGGCACAAGCGGGACTTCTCGAATTCTGCAAAAAGATTTGGCCGTCCGATCTTCATCATCAAGATCTAACGGCCACTAAAATCTTGATGACATCAGCTTAGTGCATCAAAATACCTTCTTACCCTCGGCTCTGTCGACCAACGCAGCATCACGTCACACAGGGTCAACTTCTCGGGTACTTCACCACGAGTCCAAACAGTTTCTCCCAAACTACTGGGACCTCGACGCTCGGATGTCACCGCGAGCTCAAAAAGTTTCTCCCAAACTGCTGGGACCTCGACGCTCGGATGTCACCGCGAGCCCAAAAAGTTTCTCCCAAACTGCTGGGACCTCGATGCTCGGATGTCACCGCGAGCCCAAAAAGTTTTGCCCAAATTACTTGGACCTCGACGCTCGGATGTCACTGCGAGCCCAAAAAGTTTATCCCAAAACTGCTTGGACCTCGACGCTCGGATGTCACCGCGAGCCCAAAAAGTTTCTCCCAAACTGCTGGGACCTCGATGCTCAGATGTCACCGCGAGCCCAAAAGTTTCTCCCAAACTGCTTGGACCTCGACGCTCAGAAGTCACCGTAAGCCCAAAAAGTTTCTCCCAAACTGCCGGGACCTCGACGCTCGGATGTCACCGCGAGCCCAAAAAAGTTTCTCCCAAAACTGCTTGGACCTCGATGCTCAGATGTCACCGCAAGCCCAAAAAATTTCTCCCAAACTGTTGGGACCTCGACGCTCGGATGTCACCGTGAGCCCAAAAAATTTCTCCCAAACTGCTTGGACCTCGATACTCGGATGTCACCGCAAGCCCAAAAAGTTTCTCCCAAAACTGCTTGAAACTCGACAATCGGATGTCACTTCGAGCCCAAAAAGTTTCTCCCAAACTGATGGGACCTCGACGCTCGGATGTCACCACGAGCCCAAAAAGTTTTTCCCAGACTGCTGGGACCTCGACGCTCGGATGTCACCGCGAGCCCAAAAAGTTTCTCCCAAACTGCTGGGACCTCGTCGCTCGGATGTCACCACGAGCCCAAAAAGTTTCTCCCAAACTGCTTGGACCTCAACGCTCCGATGTCTCCGCAAGCCCAAAAAAGTTTCTCCCAAACTGCTTGGACCTCCACGCTCGGATATCACCGCGAGTCCAAAAAGTTTCTCCCAAACTACTTTGACCTCGCCGGTCGGAGGTCATGGCAAGCCCAAAAAGTTTCGCCTGACGGCTCTGTGGCGATGCTCGGATATCTCCGCAAGTCCCAAAATTATCCCCCTAAAAATGAGGGCTCAACTGACGACCCCAGACGCTCGACGAGAAAACCTCCTCCACGGGTCTCGGCGCCCCCATGCTTTTCCAACCAATGAGGGGGCTCGCCTACCGACCCCAGACGCCTACGTCTCCCTGCTTTTCCAACAAGTGAGGGGACTCGTCTACCAACCCCCTACGCTCGCCTAACGACCCAAGATGCTCGGCAAGAAGAACCCTCGCTCCAGACTCCTGCGCCCCCTTGCTTTTCCAACAAGGGAGGAGGCCCGCCTACCGACCCCCCTACTCACTCGGCCTAACGGCTTCAGGGTCAGCACTTGGATATCACCGCGAGCCCCAAAACTATCCCCCTAACAATGAGGGCTCGGTTGACGACCCCAGACACTCGACAAGAAAACCTCCTCCACGGGTCTCGGCACCCCCCCTTGCTTTTCCAACTAGTGAGGGGGCTCGCCTGTCGACCCCAGATGCCTACGTCCCCGTGCTTTTCTAGTAAGTGAGCGGACTCATCTGCCAACCCCCTATGCTCACCTGACGATCCCAGATGCTCGGTAAGAAGGACCCTCGCTATAGACTACTGCGCCCCGTCGCTTTTCCAACAAATGAGGAGGCTCGCCTACCGACCCCCTACTCGCTCAGCCAAACGGCTTCAGGGTCGGCGCTCGGGTATCACCACGAGCCCCAAAACTATTTCCCTAGCAATGAGGGCTCGGCCGACAACCCTAGACACTCGGCAAGAAGGACCCTTGCTCCAGACTCCTGTGCCCCCTCGCTTTTCCAACAAATGAGGAGGCTTGCCTACCGACCCCCTACTCGCTCGACCAAACGGCTTCAGGGTCGGCGCTCGGATATCATCGCGAGCCCCAAAACTATCCCCCTAGCAATGAGGGCTCGGTCGACGACCCCAGACGCTCGGCAAGAAGGACCCTCGCTCTAGACTCCTGCACCCCATAGCTTTTACAACAAGTGAGGGGCTCGCCTACCGACCCTCCTACTCGCTCGGCCAATCGGCTTCAGGGTCGGCGTTTGGATTTCACCGTAAGCCCCAAAATTATTCCCCAACAATGAGGGCTCGCCTGCCGACCCTAGACGCTCGGCCAAACGGAGCGCTTGCTCCACTGGTCTTGTCGCCCCCTTGCTTTTCTAACCAGCGAGGGGCTCGTCTACTGACCCTCGATGCTCGACGAGTTGAGCTCCAACGATCCACGTGACTCCAAGAGGGGATCCCTTCATCCTACTCCACTGGGAAATATGGGTCCCATTCTTTGCCGTACACACCAACCCGCTCTTCCTACAGAGGCAAAAAACCACTTCTACAGGGCTGGATTACCCAACCCTCCAAGAGTGGGGGGCTCTAGATATGGGTCGGATGACGTGGCTCCCTCCGGGCCATAAGATCCCCTCAAAAGGCGTTCACCCCCGATCATCCAAATTTTCCACGTCAGCTCTAAAACCACCTAGGCTTCCGCCACATCAGCCCTAAACCACTTGGGCTTCCGCCACGTCAGGTCCACAGGCAACCAGGTCCAGACCCAGCCCCAAACGGGTCCAGACCCGGTTGGCTTTGCCTATAAATACCAGGCCCTCCCCCCTTCAAGAGGTAATCAATCCTTCCCCTTTAAAAATCCTAGTTACTGTTACTCTTCAGTGACTGACTAGACCATCGGAGGGCCTTCCACCGAAACCAACCCCGGTGTTCCTAGGCCAAGTGCAGGTACACGAGACTTCCGGACCCGAGCTTCCAGATCCGAGTCGAGCCTCCAGATCCGAGCTGAGTATCCGACCTCCACCTTGCTCCCGCCTCTGCTTCTGAGTCGTTCCCTCGGCTGAGGGTCGGTCGTACCATCCAGTACCGAAGCTTCTGTAAAAATACAAATTAAGAAGAACTCACACCTGGTGCAGCCACCCCCCTAAAACAAACCGCATCATCAATGTTTATTTCCCTTGTTCCAAAGATAGAGAAGCCTACATCCCCCAAAGATTATCACTCAATTAGCATTTCCAATGTTTGCTACAATATTATTTCATAACTTTTAGTAAATCGGTTGAAGCCGCATCTTGATGGTCTAATTTCTCTGGAGCAAAGTGCATTTGTGCCAGGAGGTGTAGTTCGGATAATGTTCTCACCGTTCAAGAGATTTTCCACTCAATGAAGAGAAGGGGTAGGGCTAGTAAGTTGGTCGCTTTCAAACTTGACATGGAAATAGCTTAGGATGGAATGAGGTGGTCATCGGTGGTTCTACTTGTAATGCCCTGAATTTTCATTCATGAAAATTAGTTATTTATTTCATTATTTTGCACGTAGTGTGCACGTACCATTTTATGAAATTTTATAATGAATGATGAGTATATGTATATATGTTTGCTAAATTATTTATTTTTAAAAGGGTCCTTGTTTCAAATAAACTTAAGCCCAAAATCTAAATTATTTATTTTGTAAAAGTTAATGTTCTGGCCCATTAATTTAAGCCCAAGAATTAATTCTCTTTTTTAAATAACAACTTGTAAAGTAAAACTCTTTTAAAAGATTATTTTGTAAAAATGTATATGTACAAGTTTGTTTATATGGAGACTAGAATAGCACGTGCATGCAACATAGTGTGCATTGCACACTATTCCTTCCAGGGCCGATTTCTTCTTCTTTTGGAGGGAATTGGGAATTTTCAAATGGAGATCATGCATGGGTGGTTACTTAGTTGTGGGTAGTTAATGCAACTCCTACATTCATCTTAGCCCTCCATCTCATAACCATCCACTAGATCCTAGCCCTCCATTTTACCCAAAGTTTGTGTATAAATACCCCCCCAATTAAGTGATTACTACACAAAAAAAAATCTATTTGAAAAGAGAAAGATATATTTGCAAGAGAGTTGTGAGTGTGATTAGTCTTGGGAGGCCGGCATTACTTCAGAAGATTCTCGGTGGCAAGGAGCAAGGAGGAGTCACATTATCACTAGAAGGCTTTTCGGGATTTCGTTTATTTCGTCAACAAGGTGGGTGTTTCTCAGGACTTCTAATATAGAGATCATGCTAGAACAATTTTGATTGTTATCATGTTTGTAAAATGTGGATTGATATGGTGATCATTAAACTAAAATGCGTTGTGCTATACTTAATATGAACGATGTGAATGAATGAGTAGAATTAATGAAATTTAAAAGATCGGAACTGACCTGTACAGCCGACCGGTCATGTGAATAAGTCGACTGGTACGAGGTGGATGTTTCCCATGAGTTCTAAATTAAAATTCATGTTAAGATCGAGGATTTAATTGTGTATGTATGTGCAAACTGAAGTGATAGAATGATTGCTAATTGATATCCTCCATGCTGTACATAGTGTAGAAATTATGAACTTATGAAAAAGGACTAATAATAATTAGAGAACTGGGAATGACCTGTACAGTCGACCGGTCGTATGAACAGTCGACTGGTATATTGAAAGAAAATATATACAGTTCGGATTTTCATGAAACGACGTACTTTTTAATGTGAATTATTAACTTGATGTTCTAGCATGTTAAATTGGGATTAGTAGTCATCTTCGTGAGTAAACGATGAGTAAAAGGAAAAATATATGTTCAACATTTCCTTTTGAGAAAAGAAAACACTAGTTATGTGGAATTTACATTTAATCGAAAACTATGTTGTGATGTTAATAAACATATAAGAATTTCATGTTTACGTTGGTATGAGCACATTGTAGTGTGACAAAAAAAATGATGTGAGAACAGAATAAAGAGAGAATTCTTTAAATTGAAAGTTTAATCTGCTTAGTCGACCGAATGTATGTAACAGTCGACTATACTGAACTTGAAATGTTACATAATTGAACTCTGCTGAACAGCCGACTAGGTTGATTGACAGTCGACTGCATTGTAAATGATTTTGGAATTTTGAACGCTGCGGAACAGCCGACTGGCCATGTGCAGCAGTCGACTCTTCCGAGCAGTTTACTGAAGGACTTTGTTTGACTGAACAAGTCGACTGGATGAGTTCTAAGTCGACTGTTCAGAGCGCTTTTGACATTTCAGAAATTCTATGAATTGTTTTATGATAAAGATTGTGAATCTTATGTTGAATATTGGTTGTGACAGTAAACTCTATTTGTCTTTGCATGAATTAATATGAAGTGAATCATTTATTTGAATTTATGACGGTTATAATTATGGAACTATGAACATGAAAAAGAAAATCCATGGTGATTATGAAAAATGAACTCATGAGCTGGAAGTGCTCAGATTATTTTTTGAGTAATTGTGAATTGGAATTGAAACAAAAGAGTAGCTAAGTCTCCCCCGACAATTGGAAAGAAATGAAATGAAATTTGAAATGAAAGACCAAGGTTGGTCATGTTGAATAAATGAATAAGTCTGGTTTACTGGAGAGGCTAACTCTAGTGATTTGATTTTGTTCATGATTCTATTTCATTAGAATTAAGGATTAGTTACATAGTGAAGATGTGATGAAAGTAAGAGAAAAACACCGAGTATGAGGGCCATTGGATTAGCGGCGAGAGCGTATCCCAGGATGTCCCATGATGAGTCAGGGCGAGGATACTGCTCCAGAGTACCGTCCCGGTGGCGACGCTCGTGAGATGTTTGAAGACTACGGGTGGTGTCATGTCTATGGTGGGAGCTGAATTACTACAGGATGCCTGCATGATGAGTCATGTGTCAGTGCATTGGGATTCCCTCCAGGGCGCATAGACATGAGTTCGTAGGTCAGAAAACATCTAGAATACTTACCGTGGTTACAGTAGTAGAGTAAGTCATGACGAGGGATTGAACCCTACAAGATAAAGTACGATTAAGGGCTTGCCCTCGGACCTATGTAGCATGGGATGCATAGAATCCGAACAAGTACGCATTAGTATCATATAATATAAATAATTGCATTAAGGACTAAGTGCACAATCACAATACGACATCAATAGGGTATTCCCTTTAATTTGATATGTGAACAAGTTTGTGATTTGTTAAGAAATGAGAATCGTTATACTGTTTCTGGCATAGAGAGGATAGCCATGTATAATTATCGTCGGTTGAATAAACTGACGTACCCACAGTTTTATATGCAGGATAATTGGTTTGATAAAGGTTAAAGGAGAGTCAATGCTCAAAGATCATTATTTATTGCTGCATCTTTTGTATAATGTTATAATTACTTCCGCTGTCATTACATGTAAATTATTAATGTATATGCTTCCGCTGTAAATTATAAAGTGTAAAATCTCTTGTAACTCTGATGTAAAATAGAAAGTTTTCAATTTCTTGTAAAATTGTACCGAATGAGACGAAAAGATCCTGTAGAACTCTCGAATTCAGTCGTATTTGGGATTCGGGGTGTTACACTACTACAGTTTGGATTTCATCTGTTGTACTTTGTGGAGTTGATTATGGAGTGTGTAGGGCTATAAACAAGCCGAGTCGAGCCGAGTATCTTGAGGCTCGAGCTCGGCTTGTTAAGCAATCGAGCTCAGTTTCGAGCTCGAGCTCGTTTTGAGCCGAGCTTTGACCGAGCTCGAGCCGAGTAGCTCACGAGCTTAACTTAATAATCACAAAAAGCCCAAGCTCGAGCTTGGCTCGTTAAGCTATCGAGCTCAATTTTGAGCTCGAGCTCGTCTCGAGTCGAGCTTTAACTGAGGTTTGACCGAGCTAGAGCCGAGTAGCTCGCGAGTAGGTCGGTTCGTTTGCATCCCTAGGAGTGTGTATGTGGCTTATCGTTTACAGTTTTGGTGAATGGATCCTTAGTAAATGGTTCTCGTCTAGTATGGGTGTAAGGCAAGGAGACCCTCTCTCGCCCTATATATATATATATATATATATATATATATATATATATATATATTATTGGAGTGGAAGTACTACTGCGAAGATTGAAGATGGCACATGAGGAGTGTTCGATAGTGGGTTTTCGGTCTGGTTAGGCCCATGTTGGAAAAGTACTTTTTACTTTTGGCATATCATTATCTACTACTGTATGAGGCTTCCAAGTTGTTAGGAAATACTGTACTCTTAGTGGGTGTTGCTGCTTATTTATGTGTGGGAGCAAACAGATATGCGAATTCTTTTAATAAAAATAGTAAAGATCAAACTTTCGCTATTAGTCGATTTTGACTACCAAAAAGGCTGCTATTGACTCCGAGATCTGATTGCTAAGAATGGTTGTTGTCGCTCCTTTTGGACCTGCAAAACAAGTCTGTCACACCGGGGGTGGCCCCGGCGACAGACCCTCCGACGCCCAAGTCAGAAACTTGAAGTTATGGTGGGTTTTGAGAGCAGAGTTTGCCTTTACCTCGTTTCTGAGGAGGTTTCGAGGTATATATAGTCACCGAGGTGGGTCAGTTTCAAGATATTCGTCTATTTCTACTTCCAGGTGGTTGGATAGAGTTAGTTATGCCATCTATATGAAGAGACTGAGTCTGGACTCCTTTGTTGATGAAGAGATAGAGTTTTCAAACTCTCTTTTGTGTATGGAAGGATAGAATCAGTAACCCCTTATAAGTATGGAGTTTAAACTGGGTTCGATGAATTTGGACTTCTTTGCATTAGGGTTGTTGTAACAGTCCTTATTACATATTGGATTGAGTCAATAGGCCTGAAAACAGTCCAGTTCATCCCATCGGACCTGTATGTGCTGAAATTATCATTTTACCAATGAGAGCTTTGAGATCCGTATTCAATTTGGACGGTCCCAATTTTGTTCTTTTTTTGCCCAAATGAGCGGACAAGTGATTAACCTCCAGAAATCTGCTGCCTAATTTAGTGATGAGGTTGTTTGCTCTATCAAAAAGCGGAATGTCGTATTATTGGGATTAAGGAGGGGTTATTTCCGAAGAAGTATAATCAATCGAAGAGGTTGAAGGTAGTGGATTTTGATCCATTGGTTGATTGAGTTAAGAGTTCACTCAATGCTTGGAAAGCGAAAGCATTGTCAATTCCAGTTAGGGAGACGTTGGTGAAGGCTGGCAGTAAGTATTACACTCAATCCCCACGTATGTGATGGCTGTAGGGTGGGTACCGAAGTCAGTCTTAGGGTTCATTGACCAGTTCATTAGAGCATCTGTAGTCGTTGGCCATTTTGCCAAAATTTCTAAATTTAGGCAAAATGGCCGCTGTAGTCGTTGGCTAAGTACCCAAAATTTGAGTTTCGTTGCTACAGTAGCGAGCTATATTTGGCAGACGAAATGACAATTGCCATAAGATTTTTTTCACGCATACTCATCGGACGAGGGATTATTCCCCATCCCTTAAATTTTTTTTTAAAAAAAAAACGGTCGGATGGAAAATGATTTCCGGTCTGTTCCATTTGAAAATTGCCAAAAAACCACAGAAGAAACTTAATCCGTTGTCCTACACATCAAGGGAGCTTTTGATTTTTTTTTTATATGTTCAAATGTCACTATCACCCAATCATTTCCCATTTTTAAATATTTTTTTTAGGGTTTTTTTTAACGTCGGACAAAAAATTATAATCCGTCCGTCCTATTTGGATTTCGTAAAAGTCAAATTTTGGCTAACAACGACTACAGAGCGCCATCTTTTTTCCTATTTCTGTTTGCCAAATACCCAAAATTTGGGTGTCAACAACTACAGATGCTCTTAGAAGCTTTATATAGGCTAAGGAAGGAGGGGAGAATGTTATGCATTTAGTGAACTGGGATTAGATATGATCCCCAAAGAATGAGGGTGGGTTGGGTCTTCAGAAACTAGAGCATGTTCATGAGTCGCTGATGGGGAAGCAGGTAGTTAGGGTGATGCAGGCTCCTAACTCAGTATGGTCGAGAGTAGTCATTGAGAAATACTCCTTATCCAGTAATATATGGGAGTGAAAACGGAGAGAAGGTTGCTCTTTGGAGAGGAGTTCAGATGGGTATCGATGGTCGGTTTCCAGTTGGACCGGTGTCAATGTGCGTAGGGATCCGTGGATTTCTTCAACCCCACTGAGTAGGGATGTTATACCTCTGTTTATGGAATGTGCGAGTTTAGATGTGGCAGTTAGTTTCTTTATTTCGCCAAGTTGGGAGTGGGATGCTAGTAAGCTATGGAGATACTTTCACAAGGATTTGGTGCAACAGATATGTATGATTCCAATATTCGGGGCAACTCCGAAGGGCGGCCTCATGTAAAAAAGGAATTAATTATATACAAAAAGTTTTCGGAACCGGAGGCATAATGTACCGTTTTCGAAAGAGAGAGCGGGGTTGCAACCAAGAATTTATTGGTTGATATTAAGTGGTTGTGGAAAACCCAAGTGCACCCTCGGAAATTTTGGTTGTGGCGGCTTTGGCACGGTGGCGTTCGAATCAAGGACTTCCGGTATCATTGACGGTTGGTGGGTGATTTGAGATGCCAACAGTGTAAGAAGTTTGCGGAGGAGGATCTTCATCATTTCTGGGTAAAGATCAACTTGGATGCTGGGTTTGTTGACCCAACAATGGCATCAACATTTGGTGTGGTTGTGAGAGACCATAGAGGGAAACTCATCCGGGTTGTTGGTGGTGAAGTTGTCACCATGTCCAGCTTTGGAGTGGAGTTAATTGCCACCATGAAGGTTGCAGAGTGTTACAATCTATGGGGAGGTGGATTGCTGGTATGCTTCGAAGGTGATGCGCTACATGTTATGGAAACATTAACGGGAGGAAGAGATGATGTTATATTTTCCCAGCTCTGTGTCAACGGGCGCAATACATTAAGGGGATTAGATGTTACGGAGGAACTACACTCAAATCGGGAGAAGAATGAATTTTTTTCCGTACTGATCCAGTTTTTGAAAATATTGATCAAACTGACCCATATTTATCTAGCTGACTCAGTGTTGGACGCCTCAGCATAAAACAATATTGACAATAACAACATCTGTTATTTTAGTGTCGTTGTTACCAATAGCGTCACCTGTAAAAATATTTTCGTTGCCGCTATTGAGAGTAACGACATCAATAGATCTCGCTTCACTTAAGAGTTATCTGACTTGAGGAAAAAATTGTAACTAAAAATCGCTTATAACTGATGCCGCTATTTTCAATAATGATATAATTAGTCTGCTGCCGCTATTGGCAATAACAACATCCGTATAATCCACAGTGAACTCCAAAAATCATACAAGTGCATCAACTTCGACCCCGATTTTGATCTTGATACAGTCAATATCTCTCAAAACTCAAAACATGAAAGTTATAGATTTTTTTCTTGATGTTCCATAACATTTTGAACCATCTCAATCAGAATTCAGATGAAAAAGTTATGCCCATATTACGTAGTGATGTCGAAACTGTCCAAAAAAAGTTGTAAGTGAAAATCACTTATAACTGATGCTGCTATTCCCAATAACGACATACTTAGCCCGATGCCGTTGTTAGCAATAACAACATCAGTATAATCCAGTGTACTCCAAAATTCTGGACAGTTTCGACAACGCTACGTAATGTGGGTATAACTTTATTACTCGAACTCTGATTAAGAAGATTCAAACTGCTATGGAACACCAAGAAAAAGATCTACAACTTTTATGTTTTGAATTTTGAGAGATATTGACTGTATCAAGGTCGAAATCAGGTTTGAAGTTGATGCACCTATACGAATTTTAGAGTTCACTGTTGATATGGCTAAAAATAGGAGTTTAATCGAGACCGTCCAAATGGGGCACGAATCCTAAGGACCGGGGGTAAGACAGTAATTTCGCCCACAGACGGGTCTGAAGCGGGTACCGGGGCCTCCTTCTCACAAACCCAATAACCCGCGAATGGATCCGCATCAACTGGGCGCGGGTTTCAACTCGCGACGAACCCGGTCCGCCAGGATAGAATTAGGGTTTCTGATTAATATTAATCAACGGCCCTGATTCATATCTATCCTTTCATTGGGGATTAGGGATTACATTCCTTATCTATACATAGGGAATTACATGCCTAATCTGTTCCCTAAAGACGCCTATAAATACCCCACACCCATCTCCATTAAGAGGTAATCATTCTTTCACCAGTTTTTGCGCTCTTTCATAATCTACCAGATTACTGACTTGAGCGTCGGAGGGTGCGTCGCCGGGAACAACCCCAGTGTCTCGCACTTTTTGCAGGTGAACTGCGGGAATCAGCATTCAGAACTCCGGCGGAACAGGTATACAGGTTTACTATTCAGTTTCCCTAAGAATCCACAAATACTATCTGTTTGCCCCCACACCAAAATTAGCGGCAACAGATTGGTGCCGTCTGTGGGAAACTAACGAATAGAAACCTCTCCTCTTCCTGGTGAACAGATCTTCTCCAGCCATGCCTCCGAGGAAAGTCAGATCAAGGGGGTCCAACCGAGGACCCAACCCTGATCAGCAGCAAGAAGTCCTTCCTAATCCCGCTCAGCAACAAGGGTAACTTCCCCCTACTGCGGAAGACCCACTCCAACAGAACCTTCCCCCTCCTGATCCAAAGGGTCCTAACCCTCAGAAACAACCCCTTCACCAAGAGCACGTCTCCATCCACAACGCCTCTACGGACTCTATGGCCTCCCATCACCCCCGAGCCTCTGGTCGCCACAATACCGCCCTCAACCGCCAGAGAGATGACGATCTTCGCTGCCACCTAGATGAAAAGCGGGCCCGAGAGGGAGCCTCCCGCCAACACCACCCGGGCGAGCGGTCTCCTCGCCACCGGTACCACAGGTCCCCCGTCCGCAGAGGGAGGAAAGATTCCCCCGATCATTACCGAAGAAGGCACTCCCCCGCAGGTCGGCAACAGCCCAGGAACAATGAGGCACCGATCACCCGTGCCGAGTTCCAGCAGTTCCAAGCGACCGTCCTGCAGGCTCTCAACCTCCGTCAAAACCCTAATGAGCCGAAGGTCCCGTCCCCTCCTCCAGTCCGAAGCCCTCGCCGACGGTCCCCATCTCCTCGTCCTGCTCCTACCAACTCCCAGCGTACCCCAAGTCCTCGTCGCTCCCGAAGTTACCATCGCCGCAGCCCTCGCTCTCCCTCATACGAAGACGAGTCTCGAGGCTCGGCAGATTACCATCGGAGGGATGACACCATGTACCGTCGTCTTCATGAAGTAGAGAGGCGCCTGGGCCAGATAGACCGAGAAGAGGAGCTTAGGGGGAGGACCCTACGTCCTAGCCGACCCCCTTTCTCCCGAACCATAGTGGATGCGCCAGTCCCGTTTGGCTTCAAACCTCCCCAATTTGAAACGTACACCGGGGAGACCGACCCAGTTGACCACATCGAGAGCTTTAAGACCTTGATGCTTCTCCACCAAGCTTCCGATGCCCTCCTCTGCAAAACCTTCCCCGCAACTCTCAAGGGACCGGCCCGAGAATGGTACTCTCGCCTCGCCCCCTCCTCAATATTCTCCTTCGAGCAGTTCGAAACCCTCTTCGTCACGCACTTCGTAAGCAGCCGTAGGGCTGAGAAGACCAGCATCTCACTATTGCACCTCCATCAGAAGAAGGGGGAGAAATTGAGAGATTACGTGAAGAGGTTCACAGCTGAAGCCAGAACCATCGCATCCCTCGACCAGTCAGTCGCTACCGCAGCGTTCCAATCCAATGTCCTCAATTCCAACCTCCGCTCCTCCCTCACCAAGAAGCCACCGCAGAATTTTTCCGACCTCCTCCTTCGTAGTGAAAAGTACATCCGGGCCGAAGAGGCCGAGCAACAACCCAACTGGGAGGGGTCTACCTCCGGGTTTAAGAGGAAGGAAACTGAAGAAGAAGGAGCCAAGAAGCTCCAGAAGGACAATGCCGGCCAACGCCGACCTCCCCCTAGATTTGAGAAGTTCACTCCCCTCACCACTAACATCTCCGCCATTTTCATGGAAGTCGAAAAAGAAGGGGTCTTGCCTCCTGCTCCGAGGATGAACACCCCCGCCAAGAGAAGAGATAGAGAGAAATGGTGCCGCTATCACCGGGACCATGGGCATGACACCAACGATTGCCGTGCTCTGAGAAACGAGATCGAAGCCCTCATCCTGAGGGGGCAGCTGACGAAGTTTGTAAGAAAGGACCGAGCCGAACTTCCTCCCCAGCCTCGGGGGGCTAACAAGCGTCTGGAGCGAGAAGAGACGCCAGACTTTGAGGAAGAGCGAGTCCTCCACCTCATCCATGGGGGTCCAATGGGGGGCTCCTCGAACTCCTCTCGGAAAGCATTTATCAGAGAAGCCAACTCAGTCCGAACCACCCCTCCTCCCAAAGGCCTCGGAGTGCCCGTCACCTTCTTTGACGAAGATCTCGAGGGTGTCCGCACCCCTCATTGTGATGCACTCGTCATCAGTCTCCACATGGCCAATTTCAAAGTGGAGAGGATCTTGGTAGACAACGGCAGCTCCGTCAACATCCTCTTCCTCGATGCTTTTAAAGGCCTAAAGCTCTCGCGGGACCGACTCAAGCCCGCCGGTTACACACTCCATGGGTTCACTGGGGTGCCAGTGTCTATTGAAGGGGTGATTACCCTCGACGTAACCGCTAGTAAAACTCCTACTACCCGAACGGAGTCGATGGACTTCATGGTCGTAGATGCCCCGGCAGCCTACAATGTCATTTTGGGTCGGCCCGGTCTGGCCGCCCTTGAAGCCGTCCCCTCTGCCTATCATCTCAAAATGAAATTCCCCACTCGGGCCGGAGTAGGGGAGGTAAGGGGCAACCAGGAGCAGGCCCGCAAGTGTTATATGTCCTCTACCCTCGGAACCGTCCTCTCCTTAGAAACACTGGAACTCCCCCAAGATGCTGCTCGGCCGACTTCCGAGCCGGTGGACGAGTTGGAGGAGGTACTCTTCTCTGAGCAGGAGCCGACCCACAAGTTTTTTGTTAGCAAGACCCTCCCGTCCGCCCTATGCTCAGATATTGTAAAATGCATCAGAACCAATCAAGACCTCTTCGCATGGTTAGCAGCAGATATGCCCGGTATCTCCGAAGAACTCTTGGTCCACCGCCTGAGCGTTGATCCGGGGTCCAAACCGGTTCAGCAGAAGAGGCGCAAGTTCGCCCCCGAGCGTCAGCTCGCTATCAAAGAGGAGGTGGACAAGCTGTTGAAGGCCCGATTCATACAGGAGGTAAACTATCCTGAGTGGTTGTCAAACGTAGTAATGGTGAAGAAGTCCAACGGGACTTGGAGGATCTGTATTGATTTCACCGACCTCAACAAGGCCTGCCCCAAAGATCCCTTCCCTCTGCCGAGTATTGACACTCTGATTGACGCAACCTCGGGACATGAGCTCCTCAGCTTCATGGATGCTTTCTCAGGTTACAATCAGATAAGAATGTTCGCCCCGGATATCCCGAAGACGTCGTTCGTGACCGACCAGGGGCTCTATTGCTACAGGGTCATGCCGTTCGGTCTAAAGAACGCGGGGGCTACATACCAGCGCCTCGTTAACAAGGTTTTCCAGGCTCAGATCGGCCGGAACATGGAGGTGTACGTTGACGACATGCTTGTGAAAAGCATCCGGGGCACTGATCATGTGGCTGACCTCCAAGAAGCATTTGACGTTCTCAGAAAGCACAATATGAGACTTAACCCGAACAAGTGTGCGTTCGGCGTCTCATCGGGGAAGTTCCTCGGCTTCATGGTTAGCCAACGAGGAATTGAAGCAAACCCGGAGAAGATCAAGGCCATACTGGACATGTCCCCTCCTAGAAATGTCAAGGAAGTTCAGAGATTGACCGGTCGCCTAGCCGCCATAGGGCGCTTTCTGTCGAAGTCCGGGGAGAAGTGCCTCCCGTTCTTCAATGCCCTCCGGGGGGCTAAAGGATTTGAGTGGGGGCAGCAGCAACAAGACTCCTTCGACCAGCTTAAAGCTTACCTCGTCAATCCACCTCTTCTCAGCAAACCAATACCTGGCGAACCACTCTACCTCTACCTCTCAGCTTCCGAACAGACGCTTAGTGCGGTCTTAGTCAGAGAAGAAGAAAGGGCTCAGAAGCCCATTTACTACGTCAGCAAGGTGCTTCGGGACGCCGAGCTCCGGTACCCGAAGATTGAGAAAATAGCCTATGCCCTGGTAATGGCCGCGAGAAAACTTCGGCCCTACTTTCAGTCCCATTCGGTGGTCGTTCTTACCGACCAGCCGGTGAAACAGGTTCTTCACAAGCCAGAGACTTCCGATCGCCTCATGAAGTGGTCGATCGAGCTGAGCCAACATGATATAACTTATCAGCCTCGGACCGTGATCAAGGCTCAGGCACTGGCCGAATTCATAGTTGAAACTACTATCCCTGACTCCAGCCAAACAATGAAGGGACCACCCGTCTGGTCGGTCTATGTCGACGGGTCCTCTTGTAACGAGGGAAGCGGGGTAGGAGTCATCCTGACAGGCCCAGATGACTTTATCCTCCAATACTCCCTCCGTATAAACTTCAAAGCCTCGAACAACGAAGCCGAATACGAGGCGCTCATAGCCGGCCTTGGAATGGCCCGAAATGCAAGGGTACAACGCCTGCGGATCTTCAGCGACTCTCAGTTGGTCGTCAATCAGGTCCTCGGTGAGTATGAAGCCCATGATGACAGGATGGTTAAATACTTGGCTAAAGTCAAAAGCCTCATGGCACTATTCGAGGAGGCCCTCATCCATAGAATCCCCAGAGAAGAAAATGCTCAGGCCGACACCCTATCCAAATTAGCCTCCTCTTCCCTTCAAGGCCTCGAACAAACTATTCTGATAGAAGTCCTCCTGAAGCCGAGCATAGAGGACGATGCACTCGACTCCGTTGAAACACTGCCTGTCCTCCTCGAAGACAATTGGATGAAACCCCTCATCAAATTTCTAAGAGACGGACTCCTCCCCCAGGATCCGAAGGAAGCACGAAGGATAAGAGCCCGAGCTGAGCGTTATGTATTAATCGAAGGCATTCTGTATAAACGCTCCTTCACCTAGGTAGACGGTCGGCCCTACCTAAGGTGCCTCTCCCCCGGGCAAGCCGACTACGCCCTGCAAGAACTTCATGAGGGCATCGGCGGAGCCCATTCCGGCTCCAGAGCCCTAGCGCGCAAAGTGTTGAACTACGGGTATTACTGGCCCACTCTCCTACAGGACGCCGAACGACACGTTCGGCAATGCAGCTCCTGCCAGAAGTACTCCGACATCCGACGCCTTCCGCAAGCACCACTCACCTCCCTATCAAGTCTGATCCCCTTCGCAATGTGGGGGATGGATTTACTAGGGCCATTTCCGCCAGCTCCCGGACAGTTAAAGTTCCTAGTCGTGGCAGTCGACTATTTCTCGAAATGGATAGAGGCCGAACCCCTGGCTACAATCACCGAGCATAGGGTCGTCCAATTCTTCTGGAAAAATGTGATCTGCCGATTCGGCGTTCCCCGGGTCATAGTTACAGATAACGGAACGCAGTTCACTGGGGCTGCCTTCCGAGCCTTATGTGAGGACCTCGCCATACAACACCGCTTCTCCTCCGTCTCACATCCCCAGTCAAATGGCCAGGCCGAAATTGCCAACCGACAGATCCTCTCAGGCATCAAGAAAAGACTAGAAAAGTGCTCCAAGGGCTTGTGGGTCGATCAGCTGCCCAACGTGCTATGGAACTACCGTACCACAAAGCGGACCCCAACAGGCGAGAGCCCGTTTAATCTCACCTATGGGTCTGAGGCCCTCATTCCCCTAGAAGTTGGGATACCCTCTCCTCGTCTGATAGCTTTTGAAGAAGAGCAGAATGCCAGAGAGCTCAGAGCAAGCCTAGACTTAATAGACGAAATCCGAGAAAGAGCTGCTATACGGCAACAGAGCTACCGAAGAAGGATTGAGCTAGCATACAACAAAAGAGTCCGCCCAACGGACCTCAAAGAAGGGGACCTAGTCCTCCGAAAATTGGCCATTTCGTTCCCCGGACAGAAAAGAAAATTGGCCCCCAATTGGGAGGGACCCTACAAGATCTCGAAAGTAATCCGCCCCGGTGCATACAAGCTAGAAGATCTCGAAGGCAGAGAAATTTCCAGGACTTGGAATGCCAACCATCTCTTGAAATACCAAGAGAAAGCAACAACGCCTCTCTAAGTAACTCGAGATGTCAAACCATTCCCATCCTGTTACTAGTATTGATTTTTCCTTACTTTTCATTGTAATAACGGCTAGCAACTTTAGAAGCAGCCGATCCTTGAATATTAATAAATAAAGTTTTTCATATTTTTGATACTGTTGCATCTCTCTGCCTTTAATTCTTTAATCTCACGATGGTTCGGAGACCAGCACTCGGCTCGACTCTTCTTCCTCGGCTCGCCCATAGACGAGCCGGAAGTAGATCGCCGTTCGAAATTGCTCCTGCAGCCGTTGAATGGTTCGGAGTCCAACACTTGGTTCGATTCTACTTCGCAAGTTCGCTCCAAAGCGATCTAGAAGTAGCTCGCCATTCGGAACTGCTCCCACAACCTTAAACTAATCTCACGATGGTTCGGAGTCCAGCACTCGGCTCGACTCTTCTTCCTTGGCTCGCCCATAGACGAGCCGGAAGTAGATCGCCGTTCGAAATTGCTCCTGCAGCCGTTGAATGGTTCGGAGTCCAACACTTGGTTCGATTCTACTTCGCAAGTTTGCTCCAAAGCGATCTAGAAGTAGCTCGCCATTCGGAACTGCTCCCACAACTCTTAAACTAATCTCACGATGGTTCGGAGTCCAGCACTCGGCTCGACTCTTCTTCCTCGGTTCGCCCATAGACGAGCCGGAAGTAGATCGCCGTTCGAAATTGCTCCTGTAGCCGTTGAATGGTTCGGAGTCCAACACTTGGTTCGATTCTACTTCGCAAGTTCGCTCCAAAGCGATCTAGAAGTAGCTCGCCATTCGGAACTACTCCCACGACTCTTAAACTAATCTCACGATGGTTCGGAGTCCAGCACTCGGCTCGACTCTTCTTCCTCGACTCGCCCATAGACGAGCCGGAAGTAGATCGCCGTTCGAAATTGCTCCTGCAGCCGTTGAATGGTTCAGAGTCCAACACTTGGTTCGATTCTACTTCGCAAGTTCGCTCCAAAGCGATCTAGAAGTAGCTCGCCATTCGGAACTGCTCCCACAACCTTAAACTAATCTCACGATGGTTCGGAGTCCAGCACTCGGCTCGACTCTTCTTCCTCGGCTCGCCCAAAGACGAGCCAGAAGTAAATTGCCGTTCGAAACTGCCCCCGCAGCCCTTAAACCAATTTAACCATAGTAGGGGTCCTATGGTTCGACCTCACCTCCCCAGCTCGTCCCCAAACGGGCTGGGCTTAGATGGCCACTTTGGTCTGCCCCACCATCGAGCCGAGCCGGGGTGCTGAGGTACCGACCCTCGTATATGGCGAAAAAACCTTCCGAGGCGAAACCACCGTCAGATCATCTCAGAAAGTGTGCTAGGGCGTGATAAGCGGATCTGTTTCAGCCACGTGTCCACAAAACGACAAGATAGCATTTTCTTGGGAACTGGACCTGCCTCGAGATTCGTGCAACCATCTAACGGCTCTAGTCATTTCACTTCGTTCGGCAAAAGTCACTTCGGTCTCCAAGCTACGATCAGGCCGCGCGGCCACAGCCTAGAAACAGCCGCACCCTAGCGACCGAACCGAGCCGCACCTGAAGGGGCCAAGATGCACGACGAAGCAAACTCTTGCCTCGCGGTTCGTTCCGAGCCTACCTTAGCTAGCGCAATCATATAACAATGAAGCAGCAGAAAACAGTTCGGATAAATCAACTCCAATTTCATTAATGACTTAGGTAAAATTACAAAAAGATTACAACAGAACAAAATTTGCGAAGTCCGAAGACATGACACGACCCGTTTACTGCCTCCGAGGAAGAGGTACGCTCCGGTTCAGCGATACCTTGGGTCGGCGCTTCTTGACTCCCGAGCTCATCTCCAGACCCACGAATCGAGACGCCTCCTTGCCGCTGATCCTGACAGTCGTGCCAACCGAAGCACCGCTTGAAGACACAGCTACGCCACTTTGGGCGTCGGCTGCTGACCTGCCGACGATATGAGTCCGGCTCGCCGCTTGATAGAACGTGATCCCTCGCTCGATCTCTTCACGAGTGCACGAGGTGCTCCGGACGTTAGCCCTCATCGGCTGAGGCTTGAGCCGAGCAACCTCTTCCTCCAGTTCGACGATCCGATCCTTCAATGTGTCATCTTTTACTATCACCTTAAACCGAGGAAGTTTCGCCGAACCGGGGTACTCTGCACTGTCGGATATAATACGGCGCAAGTGGGTCACCTCGATGCTCTTGTCGACCGTCACCCTTTGCAGCCGTTCAACCTTCTTCGCAAAGTCATCTCGTTCGGCCGAAACTCGTGCTAGTTCCTCCTCCTTAGCAGATAGTTCGGCCTCGACTATCCGTAGGTGGTGCAGTTCAGCCAACTCCTCACTATGCCTAATCTCTAAGTCGTGAAGTATCCTCCTCGTCAGGTGAACCTCACCCTCGAGACGATCCTCCCGAGATCGCTTAAACAACTCGGCTCGGCGCCGATCAGCCGAGGTGTTAAGGGTCTGCTCGGCAATCTGAAATGAGAAAGGGATAGCATTGAAGTACTATATTGCCGGACCAAACACTTAGACAAAAGTTTCGGAGTCAAAACACTTTTCATTCATTAAAAGCGGTGGCCAGTCCGCAAAAGGCATTACACTTTTAAAAAAAAGAACAAAACAAGAAATTACAAAGAATTTGCGAGGGGATCAAGGGTCCACCTGCGTCGCCGCGTCGACCTTGGGCACATCGTTAGATGGCCCCTCGACCCTCCCCTCGGCTCGGACGTTTGCCACAGGTGGCTCGGTCTCCTCCTCCTCATCTTCACCTTCGGCCTCGTCGCCTTCGCCTTCTTCCCCCTCGTCGCCTGAGGGCGACCTTGGCCACAGTCGGTAGCCGACCCGCTCGAAGCCAGGGATCCGATCTTGGACATGGTCGAGCGCCCTTTGATAAGACAACTCCATGTTCTCGGCCATGTGCTTCTTCGCCTCGGCCTCGGCCTCCTTCTCCACCTCGGCCCTAATCTTCGTCGCCAAGGCCTCCTTCTCAGCCCTCTCTTCAGCCAAGGACTTCACCGCCACGGCCAACTCCTCGGCAGCCTTCGCAGCCTTGGCAGACTCTGCCTCAAGACGCCCCTTGGCTCTCTCCAGGTCGGCAACTAGGTCGGCCACCTGGACCTCCAAAGCTTCGGCTCGCCTCTGCTCCGCCTCGAGCTCCCGGACTGCCTTGACCTTCGCCAACCGGTCTTTGTCGCTGGCAGCCCTCAACTCCTTCTCCTGCTCGGCGAACGTCTCGAGGAGATGGCCGAAGTGACAGGTAGCCTGCGAAGACAACGGTGAGCGCACTAAACAAACCGGGCAGTAAACTTGGAAAAAAACTTAGCAACGAGAAACTTATTGAGACGAGTGACCGAGCCACCTCGTAGGTGTCGTCGCCCACCGTCCCTGCCCTCAGCACGGCTCGATCCTTCGGGGTCGCCAAGTGCTTGACGACCTGCACTGACATTTGCAAATTTCCGAGGAACCCGTCGTGGTTCCTCACTCGCCAATTCGGCACGAACAGCTGCTTGTGTTGCTCGGTCAGGATCTCCTCGGCAGCCCTGGTCAGCGGCGGTGCCTCGAGCGACAGCACCGCATTTACGTCAAAGGCCCCCTCAATCACGCCAGGGGCCACAGGGGCCGAGGGCTCCTCAACAACAACAACCTCCGAGGGCGCCTCAGCAGTCGGAGGGGGCGGGGTGATGGTCGAGGCGACCGTGGGCTGCGGAGTCGACGAGGCAGTCGCGGCCGCCCTCTTCCTCTTCCTACCCCCGGCCAATTTCGACCTATCGGCCATCATGGAGTTAAAGTCAATCTTCATTGCTTCTGCATCGGATAAAAAAAAAAGAAAAAGAAAAAAAGGGGGGGAGACGAGTTAGCGAGACGAACTAAAGACTTGAAAGAAAAGCAGGAACAAGTGAGATGTCGGGAGCGTACTCGGGTCGATGGGGCTAAGGCCGGACCCGAACAGCACCTCCTCCGTCAACTCCCTCCAACTCAACAGGGGAAGGGCCATGATCTTCCTCGCCACCTCCTCCTCGGCCTCAGATAGTACGGGGTCGGCTCTGGCGAACTTCGGCACCTCCACTTTCCACCGGGTCGGAATGTTCAGCATCGCCTCGCCCCTTACTATAAAATACCTCAATTTCCAGCCCTTAATCGAGTCGGGGTTCTCTACGATCCTGACACCCTTCCTCGGCCCCAGATAATACCGATGCTCCGTCTTGTGCTGCCGGTTTATGCGGTACATCCCTCGGAAGACCGTCAGGTCCGGCTCTACTTCGGCTCGGTAGCACTGGAGCAAGAAGACGTTCACGTGACGCCAGGTGTTCGGCATGAATTGGGTCAGCGCGAGGCAGAACCAGCCGAGGATCTGAAGGACGAAAGGATGCAGCGGGAAACGTAGCCCGGCATTCAAGGAGTCGAAGTCGAACATGCACATATCCGACGACGGCAGCTTGGAATTCGCTCGCATCCCGGGACCGGGGAGTATTAGTTTGTACTCCGGAGGGATGGCGAAGGCCTTTCTGATCCGAAGAACATCCTTCTCAGATAACACCGAAATGAGCTCGTCGGCTTCGGTGGGAAGGGCCGGGTTAGGTTCCTCGACGATCTTCGACTTCCCATAGATCGCCTTCTCCAAAAGGTCGCCCTCGTACTGCCTAACCCCCGAATGCCCGGACAGGACAGAGGGATATCGTCCCATCTCGGGGGCTTGCTTCGGGTTCTCCACAATCACCGCCACTACGGGGGATTGGGTCTCCACCCTCCTCTTCTTCTCGCGCCTCGCCTCTATAACCGACGGTTCGATGACCTGCTTCCCCTTCCTCCGAGCCTCCGCCCTTCTCCTCTCCTCCGCACCATCATCGCCCGAAGACGAGGCCCCACTCCCCGAGTCCACTCGTGACATCTCTATGAAAAATAAGTTAAGTCTAGTGGACTGACCTTTGAAGTGACGTTCACGGTCGGAATTCGTTGTCGGAAATCGCTTGGCCCACGCGACAGCTAACGACACCACCGAGAAATAGAAGTCGCCGCTAGCAGAGAACTTGAACAGCAAAAGTGAATTCTTGAGAGTAAAAAAGTGAAATGAGCTTAGGAGTAGGAGAGTGAAGATTTATAACCCCAAAAGTAGTGGGCCTCCTTGGGGAACGTGAAAGGCCCACTAAGCCAAAACGCCAAGCGGAGAGTGGCGACGTTTCGAAAAACAAAAAGGCTCCCCAGATCGCCCAAGTCCACGACTCGGCCACCAGTCTACCGAACCAAGCTATTGAGTCCCTTCAGAACAGCCAACTCAGCGCCTCGGCCAACAGCACCGAGCATCCGAGCCGATGTACCGAGGTACCGACCCTCGTATATGGAGAAAAATCAGCCCGAGGCGAAGTCACCGTCGGATCTCTCCAAAATTCGCGTCAGAATTCGATGGACGGTTCAGATCTCGCCACGCCCACAAAACGACAAGATAACGTTTTCTCGTGATCTGAACCCCATCCTCGTGATGCGCGCCATGATGAACGGCCCAGATCCGCCCACGGGTACCATCCAAGCTGCCTGCCATCGGCTTGCTCAACCGAGCTACCAAATAGCTCAGCCGAACAGCCGAGCCGCTGGGCACGGAGGGGCGGAATCTTCAGGGAACACTTCCTCCAAAACACCCAACTCAGCACCTCGGCCAACAGCACCGAGCATCCGAGCCGAGGTACCGAGGTACCGACCCTCGTATATGGAGAAAAATCAGCCCGAGGCGAAGTCACCGTCGGATCTCTCCAAAATTCGCATCAGAATACGATGGACGGTTCAGATCTCGCCACGCCCACAAAACGACAAGATAACATTTTCTCGTGATCTGAACCCCATCCTCGTGATGCGCGCCTTGATAGACGAACCAGATCCTGCCGCGTGCACCTTCCGAACCGCCTGCCACCGGCTCGCTCGACAGAGCTACCGAACAGCTTAGTCGAGCAGCCAAGCTACTGGGCACGGAAGGTCGAACCATCGAGAGAGACTCAGTCGAAAAAGCCAACTCAGCGCCTCGGCCAACAGCACCGAGCCGAGGTACCGAGGTACCGACCCTCGTATATGGCAAAATATCGTGCCGACCCATATCAACCGTTGGATCTTGTGAAAAAGCGCGCTCGTCATGATGAATGGCCCAGATTTGGCCACGTCCACTAAACGACGGGATAGCGTTTTATGGAGATCCATGCTCTAATGGACGGCCCAGATGATGCCACGTACCTCGGATTCTTCGAGCCGAAGCACTGACCCTCCGAGCCGAGGCGCTGGCTCTCCGAGCCGAGGTACCGAGGTACCGATCCTCGTATATGGCGAAAAATCGCGCCGACCCATATCAGCCGTTGGACCTTGTGAAAAAGCGCACTCGTCATGATGAACGGCCCAGATTTGGCCACGTCCACTAAACGACAAGATAGCGTTTTATGGAGATCCACGCTATAATGGACGGCCCAGATGATGCCAAGTGCCTCGGATCCTCCGAGCCGAAGCGCTGACTCTTCAAGCCGAAGCGCTGACCCTCCGAGCCGAGGCGCTGGCTCTTCGAGCCGAGGTACCGAGGTACCGACCCTCGTATACGGCAAAAAAGCTTGCCGAGGAGCAGGAACCGTCTGATCGCTCCGAAGCTCGCGCTCTGCCCTGATCGAAGGCTCAGATGATGCCACGTCATAAATAAGTATTAAAAAATTGATTTTTATTTATTTAAATCGTTTTATTTATTTAAAAATTGCGAAAAATTGCTAAAAATTCGGGAAAATTAGCTAAAAATTCTAGGAAGTAATTAAAAATTCGGAGGATATTTTTTAGCCCCCGAACGAACAATTATTGCCTAAAATGTACAACCGAGACCCCCGAACGATTAGTTAACAGATCGCAAAATTAAATAAATAGCCCGAAAAAATAGATGGAAACTCAATACACCACATGGCTCCAAAAAAGAAGGAGTTACCTTACCACCTACGTCGGGATTCGAAAACACCCATTCAGACTCCGATACAACTCCACTAGCCATTGAAACAGTCAAACTACTCCTCAAAGACTGGTTACCCTCAGCCTTTAGGAGTGGGGGGCTCGTGATATGGCTAAAAATAGGAGTTTAATCGAGACCGTCCAAATGGGGCACGAATCCTGAGGACCGGGGGTAAGATAGTAATTTCGCCCACAGACGGGTCTGAAGCGGGTACTGGGGCCTCCTTCTCACAGACCCAATAACCCGCGAACGGATCCGCCTCAACTGGGCGCGGGTTTCAACCCGCGACGAACCCGGTCCGCCAGGATAGAATTAGGGTTTCTGATTAATATTAATCAACGGCCCTGATTCATATCTATCCTTTTACTGGGGATTAGGGATTATATTCCTTATCTATACACAGGGAATTACATGCCTAATCTGTTCCCTAAAGACGCCTATAAATACCCCACACCCATCTCCATTAAGAGGTAATCAATCTTTCACCAGTTTTTGCGCTCTTTCATAATCTGCCAGATTACTGACTTGAGCGTCGGAGGGTGCGTCGCCGGGAACAACCCCAGTGTCTCGCACTTTTTGCAGGTGAACTGCGGGAATCAGCGTTCAGAACTCCGGCGGAACAGGTATACAGGTTTACTATTCAGTTTCCCTAAGAATCCACAAATACTATCTGTTTGCCCCCACACCAAAATTAGCGGCAACAACTGTGGAATATACTGATGTCGTTATTGCCAATAGCGGCATCAGACTCATTATGCCGTTATTGGAATGACATTAGTTATAAGCGATTTTCACTTATATTTTTTTTCTGCAAGTCAGAGAACTCATAAGAGCATCCACAGCCGTGTTTCTCATATGTTAAAAAATGGCAGTTACAGTAGTAGCAAATAGCGATGTTTGCTGCAGTGGTCGTTTGCTATATGTTTCTCATTTTTTAGAAAATATTGCGCGGGACGGTAGAACATTTCCCGTCTCATTTGAAATAAGCGAGTGACGGTATATGTTATACCGTCTCATCGTTTAAAAATAAATTAAAAAAAGTTAATTACTTATTAAATATTAAACTATATTAATTAAATAAAATAAATAATATAATAATAACTAAACCTAATTAAAAACTAACTAAACCTATTTAACTACACCTAACCTACCCACTAAACCTATTAAACTATATTAACTACAAAATGGGTCAGCCAGTATAACATATGCCGGCTGGTATATGTTATACCATCCCACTTTTTTTTAAAGACAAAATCTGACCGTTGGATTGAAAAAAAATTAAAAAAAATGGGACGGTATAACATATACCGAACGCACTTTTTTTAAAAAATAATAATAAATGGGACGGTATATGTTGTACCGTCTTTCAAATTTTGAGAATCGCTATTCTGTTTCTCATATATGAGAAACGAATATAGCATATTTGCTAAAAAATGGCAAAATAGAAAATCACTGCAGCGATCTATTTGCTATAAAATGGCAATTTGCCAAATATAAGAAACCTCTATGGATGCTCTAAGTGAATGTGATATGTATGGATGTCGTTACTTCCAATAGCGGTAACGAATTTTTTTTATTTACAGGTGCCGCTATTGACAACAACGGCATCAAAATAATATATGTCGTTATTGTCAATAGTGTTTTTTGCTAACATGTCCAAAATTGAATCAGTTGGGTAAATATTTTTGAAAATGGTTAGTTTGGTCAATATTTTCAAAAGTTGTTCGGTCCAGAAAAAATTTCCAGAAGAATAGGGATGCACGTTGGGTGGCTAAGGGTGCGTTTGGCCTAGCTTTTTTTAGCTTTAAAGCTACTTCAGAAGGAGAAGCTAGAAAGTACAGCTTTGAAATTAAAAGCTGAAGCTGTTTGGATAGTCAGCTTTTTTTTTAACTTTAAAGCTACTTTTAAGCTAGAAGTTGTTTGGCATATATCAATTAAAAGCTACTTTTATACATCATCTTTACCAAATCCCTAATCCCCTTCATCATCACGTGCTTAGAATTCTTTGATTGATCAGAGGCATTCCGTAGAGAGCCAAACCAAGAATAGAGAGTACAGATTTTTTTAATCTTCCGTTGAGAGCTAAACCAAGAATTTTATGGAAAATTTATTCCTCTTTTTTTAAAAAAAGCCAAAAAAAAAACCCAAACATTGCAAGAAAATCAAGAAATCAAGAACTCGATCTCGTCAATCAATGGCGAAAACGAAACCAGGTCGCAAAGACCTTGACTCGTCAATCATTAGTCGTCAATCAAACGCGATTGCGTTCTGATGCGGTCTTCGGACACCGACAAGCCATCGTACGTGGCGCGAGTGGACAAGATCGAGGCCGACCACCGCAACCACGTGAAGGTTAGGGTTCGGTGGCCTTTGTGGTGGCGATGGGTTCTGTTGACGATGGAGGAAGAAGAAGGGGATAGTTGGGTTTTGATCTGTTTTTTTCTTTGTTGGTTTTGATCTAGAAGCTAGAAGCTAGAAGCTAGAAGTAGGTTTTGGGAGCTTCTTTTAGAGCTCCTTTTCTTCATAAAAAAAAGCTACTTGTTTTTTGTAGAGCTTTTCAAAATGTGTGTTTGGCCCAGCTTCTACTTCTAAAGGAGAAACTAAGCTAATTTTAAGCTGGGCCAAACACTACCTAAGAATGTACAACATGGTACGAGGCTGGTGATAGAGAGTGATCTCAGTGAGAGGACGTGATCTCAGTGAGAGCACTCCGGCTAAGTTTCAGCGAGTTTTAAATGAGGAATTGCTTTTT
Organism: Hemerocallis citrina; assembly: GCA_017893485.1. Classification (NCBI taxonomy): domain Eukaryota; kingdom Viridiplantae; phylum Streptophyta; class Magnoliopsida; order Asparagales; family Asphodelaceae; genus Hemerocallis; species Hemerocallis citrina. Next base: position 68,037,178 of record CM030366.1, read on the forward strand.
GTATGTGGTGCTCCTACTGTGGACCCCATGCTTATTTGGTATTGTTGCTTTTCTTTTCTTTGCTCTTAGAGCATCCATAGTCGTTTTTCTCATATGTTAAAAAATGACAGTTACAGTAATAACAAATAAATCTGTTTGCTGCAGTGGTCGTTTGCTAAATGTTTCTCATTTTTTGAAAAATAAGCGAGCGACGGTATATGTTATACCGTCTCATCGTTTAAAAATAAATTTAAAAAAGTTAATTACTTATTAACTATTAAACTATATTAATTAAATAAATTAAATAATATAATAATAACTAAACCTATCCAAAAACTAACTAAATCTATTTATATCCACCTAACCTACCCACTAAACCTATTAAGGTATATTAACTATCAGATTGGTCAGCCGGTATATGTTATACCGTCTGACCTTTTTAATTTTATTTTTTTTTTAGAATAAATCTGACCGTTGGATTGGAAAAAAATTAAAAAAAAAATTAATATACGTGGGCCAGTATAACATATACCGGACGGTATATGTTATACCGTCCGACCCACTTTTAAAAAAAAAAATTAATGAAACGGTATAACATATACCACACGGTATATGTTGTACCGTCTTTCAAAATTTGAGAATCGCTATTCTGTTTCTCATATATGAGAAACGAATATAGCAGAATTGTTAAAAAATGGCAAAATAGAAAACCACTGCAGCGATCGATTTGCTATAAAATGACGATTTGTCAAATATAAGAAACCACTGTGGATGCTCTTAGCAAAACAGAAAAAAAAACGAGCACACGTTCCTCGTAAATTTAGGATTTATTTCTCAGTTTTGCTTTTCAACGTACATGTCAAACACAATATTCTAATAAAAGTATATACTAAAGAGATGCCTCAAGAAAACTTCCAGCTTTTCCTAAAAGACAATATTTCAAACAATACAATGTGTGTGAAGAACCAAAAGAATACTATGAGGTACAAAATGATAATGTAAATCAACTAACGATTCTTAAGAATTTAAGACTTTGTTTATGATAGTTATGTATGTGCGTTATACGAATTGATAAATTTATAAATGACAGCTGCTATTCTTCTATGTGCAATGTACGTCTTGTTAAAAAAAGTTCTTAAAATAAAAATTCTAACGCAGTGTGAACTCAAACTTTGTTCATATTAGTTGTGTATGTGCATTATGGACATTTGATAAATTTATAAATAACATTTTTTTTTTTCAATATCAGAAATTTGAGATTAGCTATTAGAGATATAATCACAACTTGAAATTATAATAATATAAACAAAAGCATAAACAAAATTACCATTTTGATTTGATGGCCTCTGATAGTTTCGAGGAGCCCTATCATAGTTTCGAGGTTTTGTTCTTGGCTGCCATCTTCCACTCTGATTTCTCTTCCCCCACTCCATACCAAAATTATTATTATTATATTATTATCGATAAATAAAAAGAGATCTCTTTCAATCTAGAAGGAATCAGTCAATGTCCTTCATATAATGAGAATTCAACACATGTCGATCCAGAAAGGCAATATTCACTGAGGAGAGAGGAATGATGAGAGAGGGCGTTTAATGCTGCAAGAAAGTTAAAATAAAAATTTATTTAAATTAAAAAAAAAATGAATAAACCACAGTACCACACCCATAAATTGTCCCCCTACACAGAGAAAGGGAACTCATCACGTGTTGATCTCTCAAAGGAAAAGGAGATGACATTCAAATTCAATATTGCAAAAAAATTTTTTTTTTTTTTTTGCCTATCTATGTCATTTAATAAAGAGTAATGCTAACCACCACAAGTGGCCTAGAGGTAAGAGCGATGGAACTTGAAGTGTGCTCCTCCAAGATCCTGGGTTCGAACCCTACGGTTCCCATAGATGGGGATTAAATACCTCTGGGTGGCTAGTGACCGCTATGTTTGATGGGCTGGCGCAACAACCCAACCAAAGGTTGGGAGCCTTGTCACGAGGACTGGGATTAGTCTGACCCGTAGAGGAGGATGGAGACCCAGTATAATCAAAAAAAAAAAAAAAAAAAGAGTAATGCTAGAGCCACTACCAATTTTACTAAATTTCTCTTCACTATCTTAGGTGGCACACTCCAATAGGTAGGAGATGATAGAGTAGGTGGGAGAACTCTCCAATAGGAGTAAGCCACCTAAGGTAGTGAAGAAAATGGTAGTGAAATTGGTAGTGGCTAAAGCATTACTCTTTAATAAAACTAGTAACTGCACGCGACGCACATTTTAAATATTATTTTTTATATAATAAATAATAAGATATCTTACTCATTAGATACTTTTTACAAATTATTTCTAATGTTACAAACTTTTATTTAATATAGATGACACTTTTGTAAATAATTATGTCGTAAGTAAAATTTAAACTTTGAGGGTATTATGGAAACTAACAACAGTTGAGAAAATAAATGGTTAATATAACTCTTACTTAAATATGAATGATTGAGATTAGATGTTTGAATGAATGTCGATAAATTATATATTGTCTACAAATGACAACCCCAATTTTTTTCATTATAATATTAGAGATTAAATAACATTTTATATTTCTATAAAATTAAATTCTCTAACTATGTCAAAATTTGCCACATCATTCTAAAGCAAACTGGGCTATTTAAAAAAGTGAGGCCAACTAATATTTTGCTTAGTCCACTCATTAATCAAAACCCTAAATTTTTTTAATTTTTCCCTTTTTCCCTTGTAGCCTCCTTTCCGTCTTCCATCCAATAGCGTCCTTACCCATCCTTCTTCTCCTCCAGCCAACTCATTCTCTCATTCTCATTTTAATTCTGGGGGCATCATCTTCTGAAGGACAACAAGATAAACCTTCTATATTGATGAGAATAATTGCAAGTGTAAAAAATCGCAACAAGTAGTATAGTTAAGTGAAAAGAGTGTCGAACTCACAATGAGTAATTATTTTATCGAGTACCGAAATCACTAGATTAACTATTATTTGAAAAATCGAAATTCAATAAAGAAAGCAACTAAATTAAATTAATCTAAAAAACTAACTAAATTAATTTAAAGGAGCGGAATATGAAATTTTTGTGATTTGTTAATAACAAAATTAATTCTAGGGCTTCGATTTCACCTAGTTAATCCCACACAATTTATAACTCCATGCGAATAAAAAGATTATTTTTCCAAGTTGTAGTCCAAATTCCCAAATTATTCAATATTATCTCTCAAGCAATATCAAAAATATTCTCAACTAATTATTTGTCATAATTCATGCACAAATTACTAATTGAAAATTCATTAGGATCTATGGATTTCTTAACGGTCACATTAACAGCAGTTTGCTCTTGTAACACTGTTTAATTTTATAAATTCAAAATCACAAATTACCAGTTCGGTCTCTCCATGATTTAATAGATCATACAAAATGTTGATCAACCAATTGTAAGCATTAATAACAAAAATCAAACACACAACCATGGAAAAATAGAAAAATAATATTGAACTAAAATTGTGTTATCAAAACTAAGCTACATCGAAGCCCTAAAAAAATAAAATTTAGTTCATAATAAGTGATATGGCTAAAAATAAGATTAAATCGGGACCGTTCACATCGGACACGAATCTTAAAACTCAGGGGTAAAACGGTAATTTCACCTACTAACGGGTCTGAAATGGGAACTGGGTCTTTCTTCACGACCCAATAACCCACGAACGGATCCACCTCAACTGGGTACGGGTCCCAACCCGAAACACACCCAGTCCAGAAAAGATAAAATTAGGGTTTCTGATTAATCCTAATCAACGGCCCTGATTCACATCTATCTTTTCACCGGGAATTAGGGATTACATTCCTAATCTGTTTACTAGGAGAATATTTCTTATCAGATCACGGGGATTACATTCCTAATTTGATCCCTAAGACGCCTATAAATACCCCCCATCCATCTCCATTAAGAAGTAATCAATACTTTTCCAATTTACGCTCTTTCATAATCATTTCTGGTTACTGCCTTGAGCGTCGGAGAGTGCGTCGCCGGGATCAACCCCGGTGTCTCGCACTTTTTGCAGGTTAACGGCGGGAGTCAACGGTCAATCTCCGGCGGAACAGGTTAGAGGTTTGCTATTCAGGTTTTTCACGAATCCACAAATACTATCTGTTTACCCCCACACCAGATTTAGCGGTAACAGATTGGCGCCGTCTGTGGGAAAACCAAACGAATAGCAGCCCCTCTTCCCGTTGGTCCGATCTTCTTCAGCCATGCCTCCGAGAAAAGTCAGGTCCAGAGGGTCCAACCGCGGGCCCAACCCCGCCGATCAGCAAGAGGTAGTCCCCGTCCAACCCACTCCGCAGCAGGGACAACCCCCGCCTCAAGTGGAGGACCCTTTTCAACAAGATCAGCCTCCTCCTCAGAACCAGCAACCCCCCAAGGGTCCTTCTGGTCCACAGAACGCCGGCGCGGGGGGCTTCCGCATGAAGCAACCTCTCCATCAAGACCGCGTCTCCATACACAAAGCCTCTACGGATTCCATGGCCTCTCACAATCCTCAAAACTGGCAGAAGGTGGAGGACTTACGCCACCGTCTGGACGAGAAGCGGGTCCGAGAGGGAGCCTCCCGTCAACAATGTCCGGGTGAGCGATCCCCTCACCACCGAGACTACAGAAGATCCCCTGTCCAAAGGGGAAGGAGGGAGTCCCCCGAGCACTACAGAAGAAGACATCGTTCCCCCACCGATCGGCAACACCCATGGAACGATGAGGCACCCATCACCCGTGCCGAGTTCCAACAATTCCAAGCAATGGTACAACAGGCTCTCAACCTCCGTCCTCATAACTACAATGCCCAACGGGATCCTACACCCCCGCGGGTCCAAAGTCCTCACCACCGGCAGCATACTCCTAGCCCTCGCCGTTCCCAGGGTTACCATCGCCACAGTCCTCGCTCCCCCTCCTACGAACACGAGTCCAGAGGCTCGTTCGACTACAGTCGGAGGGACGATGCCCTCTACCGCCGTCTCCATGAGATGGAGAGGCGCATTGGCCGGATCAACCGGGGAGAGGAACAGAGGGGCAGGACCCTCTGTCCAAGCCGACCTCCTTTTTCCCGAACCATAATGGATGCGCCAGTGCCAATCGGCTTTAAAACTCCTCAGTTCGAGACCTACTCCGAGGAAACTGACCCCGTTGACCACATTGAGAGCTTCAAGACTCTCATGCTCATCCATCAAGCTTCCGATGCCCTGCTATGCAAGACCTTCCCCGTAACTCTCAAGGGTCCGGCTCGAGAATGGTACTCTCGCCTTGCCCCATCCTCGATATTCTCATTCGAACAGTTCGAGACCCTCTTCGTCACCCACTTCGTGAGTAGTCGCCGAACTGAAAAGACCAGCATTTCGCTACTCTACCTTAACCAGAAGAAGGGTGAGAAGTTGAGAGACTATGTGAAGAGGTTCACAGCTGAAGCCAGGTCTATAGCTTCCCTCGACCAATCTGTCGCAACGGCCGCCTTCCAATCCAATGTCTTCAATTCCAGCCTCCATTCCTCTCTTGCTAAGAAGCCTCCACAGAACTTTGCCGACCTCCTTCTCAGGTGTGAAAAGTACATTCGGACCGAAGAAGCCCTCGACCCCCTTGCTCTGGAGGAGACATCTTTCGGGAACAAACGGAAGAACACAAGTGAAGAGGGGTCCCAAAAATTCCAGAAGGACAGTAATGGCCAGCGCCGTTCGACTCCACGTTTTGAAAAGTTCACCCCCCCTCATTGCTAATATATTAGAAGTCCTTATGGAGGTGGACAAGGAAGGACTACTCCGCGCTCCCCCTAGAATGAATACCCCTGGCAAGAAGAGGGACAAAGATAAGTGGTGCCGCTTTCACAGGGACCACGGCCACGACACGGATGATTGTCGGGCTCTCTCAATGAGGAGATCGAAGAACTCGTACAGCGGGGACACCTGACCAAGTTCATCCAAAAAGAGGGGGCCGAGCTTCCCCTCTGAGAAGCCAACAAACGAACCGAAGGGCCCGGCGAGCTTCAAGACTCAGAACCTCCCAGCTCCTCCCAAGAGGTCTTCACCTTATCGTAGAAGTAGGATTTTGATTTTCAATAAGGCCGATGCTGGTAACCCGGCCAATAGCATGTAATAATGGCTTGCCCTATTGAAGCAGCCGCTTAGTTTATTTCAATAAAACTTTATGTTTTTTCATTGGAAATTGTTGCTCTTGCTTCATCTCAATCTCTCCGAGTCACGACTCGTTAAATGGTGATTTCGGAGTCCAGCTTCTTCTACATGGCTCCTCCCGCAACTCACTAAATTCTACCGATGGTTCCGGAGTCCAACACTTGGTTCGATTCTGCTTCGAATAACCTGCTCTTAAGCGAGTTAGAAGTGGTTCGCCATTCGAAATTGCTCCTACAACCATTGAACAACTCTACCGATGGTTCCAGAATCCAACACTTGGTTCGATTCTGCTTCGAATAACTTGCTCTTAAGCGGGTTAGAAGTGGTTTGCCATTCGAAATTGCTCCCACAACCGTTGAACAACTCTACCGATGGTTCCGGAGTCCAACACTTGGTTCGATTCTGCTTCGAATAACTTGCTCTTAAGCGGGTTAGAAGTGGTTCGCCATTCGGAATTGCTCCCACAACCGTTGAACAACTCTACTGATGGTTCCGGAGTCCAACACTTGGTTCGATTCTGCTTCGAATAACTTGCTCTTAAGCGGGTTAGAAGTGGTTCGCCATTCGGAATTGCTCCCACAGCCGTTGAACTTTTCTAACGATGGTTCCGGAGTCCAATACTTGGCTCGATTCTACTTCGCAAGTTCGCTGTTAAGCGAGCTAGAAGTGGTTCGCCATTCGGAATTGCTCCCACAACCGTTGATTCCCTCACTTAAATAACGAGTTCGGAGCTCACCACTTTCTCCTAGAGTTGCTCCTCAAACTCGTCTCACAAACGGCTCTCTCCCAGAGTCAAGCTCTTCGCTCCGCTCGCCTCCAAAAGCGGACCTCTTCTCAACGAGTTCGGAGCTCACCACTTTCTCCTAGAGTTGCTCCTCGCACTCGTCCCACAAAGGGCTCTCTCCCAGAATCAAGCTCTTCGCTCTGCTCGCCTCCAAAAGTGGACCTCTTCTCAACGAGTTCAGAGCTTACCACTCTCTCCTTGGGTCGCTCCTCAAGCTCGTCTCACAAACGGCTCTCTCCCAGAGTCAAGCTCTTCGCTCCGCTCGCCTCCAAAAGCGGATCTCTTCTCAACGAGTTCGGAGCTCACCACTCTCTCCTAGAGTCGCTCCTCAAGCTCGTCTCACAAACGGCTCTCTCCCAGAGTCAAGCTCTTCGCTCCGCTCGCCTCCAAAAGCGGACCTCTTCTCAACGAGTTCGGAGCTCACCACTCTCTCCTAGAGTTGCTCCTCACACTCATCTCACAAACGGCTCTCTCCCAGAGTCAAGCTCTTCGCTCCGCTCGCCTCCAAAAGCGAACTTCTTCTCAACGAGTTCGGAGCTCACCACTCTCTCCTAGAGTTGCTCCTCAAGCTCGTCTCACAAACGGCTCTCTCCCAGAGTCAAGCTCTTCGCTCCGCTCGCCTCCAAAAGCGGACCTCTTCTCAACGAGTTCGGAGCTCACCACTCTCTCCTAGAGTTGCTCCTCGCACTCGTCCCACAAAGGGCTCTCTCCCAGAATCAAGCTCTTCGCTCTGCTCGCCTCCAAAAGCGGACCTCTTCTCAACAGGATCCGAGCTCACAACTCTCTCCTAGAGTTGCTCCTCAAACTTGTCTTCCAAATGGCTCTTTCCTAAAGCCAAGCTCTTCGTTTTGCTCACCTCAAAGGATGGGTCTTCCCACGGCTCTCACAAGGGTTTTCCCAGCATAGCTTCTCCGCCCCTAGGAGTGGAGCTCCTCTTCCAAAATCCCCAAGACCAAAACACTCCTCAACTTCATGAAGACAAGGATGTTGCGGGGCTATTTTGACCATGAAGGAGGGTGAATCCTCGTCTCACTCCTGAAGAGAAGTTGTAGATCTTCGGATTAGCTTCGAAACGAGGGGTCGTACGCCCCGAGCCGACCTCCGTAGCACCGGGAACATCAAGAAGAACTCTGCAGGGAAAAATCAAGTTCGGCACCCACTGCCGAGCGTTCGTGACACCGACCTCGTTACGGGAAAAAAATCAAGTTCGGCACCCACTGCCGAGCGTTCGTGGAACCGACCTCGTTACGGGGAAAAAATTCAAGTTCGGCACCCACTGCCGAGCGTTCGTGACACCGATCTCGTTACGGGGAAAAAATCAAGTTCGGCACCCACTGCCGAGCGTTCGTGACACCGACCTCGTTACGGGGAAAAAATCAAGTTCGGCACCCACTGCCGAGCGTTCGTGACACCGACCTCGTTACGGGGGAAAAATCGAGTTCGGCACCAGCTGCCGAGCGTTCTCGGAACCGACCTCGTTACGGGGGAAAAAATCGGACCTCGGCACCCCTTCGCCGAACGCTCTCATATACAAGCAACCAAACAAACGACACCAAAAAAGAAAAGGGGGGCTATAGGGTCGGGTTCAGACCCGTTAAGGATCCAAACCCAAACCCTCTCTCTCTCTCTCCTCCCATTCTTCTACAACAAAGTTGGCGCCGATCCCAAGCAAAAAACCAAAACTCTCCTCAACTACATGAATACAAGGATGTTGCGGGGCTATTTTGACCATGAAGGAAGGTGAATCTCCATCTCACTCCTAAAGAGAAGTTGTAGATCTTCGAATTAGCTTCGAAACAAGGGGTCGCACGCCCCGAGCCGACCTCCGTAGCACCGGGAACATCAAGAAGAATTCTGCAGGAAGAATTGGGGTTCCGCACCAGCTGACCGAGCGTTCTTGACACCGACCGTTTTACGGGCTCGAGTTCGGCTCCAGTTGAGTTTGGCTCCAGTTGAGTTCGGCACCCGCTGCCGAGCGTTCTTGCCACCGACCGTTTTACGGGCTTGAGTTCGGCTCCATTTGAGTTCGGCACCCGCTACCGAGCATTCTTGCCACCGACCGTTTTACGGGCTTGAGTTCGGCACCAGTTGAGTTCGGCACCCGCTGCCGAGCGTTCTTGCCACCGACCGTTTTACGGGCTCGCGTTCGGCTCCAGTTGAGTTCGGCTCCAGATGAGTTCGGCACCCGCTGCCGAGCGTTCTTGCCACCGACCGTTTTACGGGCTTGAGTTCGGCACCAGTTGAGTTCGGCACCCGCTGCCGAGCGTTCTTGCCACCGACTGTTTTACGGGCTTGAGTTCGGCTCCATTTGAGTTCGGCACCCGCTGTCGAGCATTATTGCCACCGACCGTTTTACGGGCTTGAGTTCGGCACCAGTTGAGTTCGGCACCCGCTGCCGAGCGTTCTTGACACCGACCGTTTTGCGATCTTGAGCTCGGCACCAGCCTCCGCGTGTTACATGAAGAAAACTTACCCAGCACTTCGCAAAGACTTGCCGACACATTTGGAAGCAATCTGCCATCGGAGCTTCAAAAAAAAAAAATAAAATAAAATAAGGGGCCAGGTTCGGACCCATTAAGGATCCAAACCCGAACCCCACACTTCCCGTTCTTCTTCAGCCATTTTGGCGCCAAAACCCGAGCAAAAAGAAAGAAGCCAGTTCGTCATCTTCAACCTTTAAGCCGAGCTCACAACTGCGCCAAACCCAAACAAGAAGAGCCGACCTCCTCCCGCGCTCGATCGACCTCTTCGAACTCACCACCATCGCGTGCTCCACCTTCGAGCTACGATGCCGAGCTCCCCTATAGTCGAACTCCGAGTTCTCCTTGCCGCCATGGCCGAACGCCTCTCACCGACCTCGCCGACTGCCTCCTCCATCAAGCTCCATTCTAACTCCAAACGCCGAGTTCTCCACCGCTTCGAGCTCCAACATCGGCACCGCCTCCTCAACGACGAGCTCGCCACCTCCTTCGCGAAGCTTCACCTTCGCCGCCCATCACCATGGCTCCGGCGAGCTCCTGCCCTTATTCCTCGTCGAAGCTTCACTGAGCTCTGCCGAAGCTCAGTTACCGACCTCCTCCACCGCTTCGAGCTCCAACATCGTCAACCTCCTCAACGACGAGCTCGCCACCTCCTTCGCGGAGCTTCACCGTCGCCGCCCATCACCATGGCTCCGACGAGCTCCGCCAAGCTCTCCTCCTCCGTCGAGCTCAACGATCACCGCCTCCTCCGAGTTCGAGAACTCCATGGCCAAGCTCGAGGACTCCGTCACCCTCTTCATCATCTAGCTCCCTCACTCCGTCGCCGAGCGCCAACCTCGCCGACCCCCACGCTCGAGCCGCCTCTTCTTCAACCTCGGGCTCCGTCGAATCCATCTTCGCGCGAACTCAACCTCGCCGACTAGCTCCTCCATCGAGCTCACTTCCTCGACGAAGCTCCGAGCTCCATTCGATGACCACCGTTGACGAGCTTCCCCTTCGCTGCCGAACTCCATGTTCGTCTCCCGCCGTGGCCAGCTCACGCCATCACCGAGCTCGAGTGGTCCTCCGAAAAGCTCGATCCCACCTCCAGTTCGAAGAGCTCCTCGCCTCTGCCGCCTTAGTCGAGCTTCGAAGTCGACGTCGGAGGATCGAGGTCGGATGAACCAGTCGAAGAAGATAGAATGAGCGAAGTGGAGGAGAATGAGAAAGAACGAAGAAGAAGAGAAAGCCAGCGCGCAAAAAAAAAAAAAAAGTCAACGCATACCGTTGACTTCGCCACGTGTCGCCCACGTGCACTTCGGCCACCTTTTCCGAGCGTTCATGGAACCGACCTTGTTACACCCAAAAAATGACCTCTTCTTCCTCCTCCCGATGCGCGCTCGCTTGATCGTGATCAACACACACGATTGCACCACGTGTCCAGGTAATATTTTATTTATTTATTTATTTATTTATTTGTTTTAATTATTTAAAAAATTCGAAAAAATATTTAAAAATCGGAAAAAATTAGATAAAAATTCTAAAAATAATTATAAATTCAGAAAAATTATTTTAAAATTCTGAAAAATATAATTATTTAATTAGAATAATTATTTAATATTTTTGATAATTAATTATTTAATTCGAAAAATGAATAAAAAATGAGAAAAAATTCAGAAAAATCTGGAAAAATCACCAAAAATCCAGAAAATTCTGAGGATATTTTTGGGTATTTTACAAGCCCAGAATGACACCGTTACACCCCCGAGGAAGATCCAAACTCCCTTAAGAACACCGATAAAATCCCGTACGCCATTAGAACAACAAAACTACTCCTCAAAGACTGAAAAACTCAGTCTCTAGGAGTGGGGGGCTCGTGATATGGCTAAAAATAGGATTAAATCGGGACCGTTCACATCGGACACGAATCTTAAAACTCAGGGGTAAAACGGTAATTTCACCTACTAACCGGTCTGAAATGGGAACTGGGTCTTTCTTCACGACCCAATAACCCACGAACGGATCCACCTCAACTGGGTACGGGTCCCAACCCGAAACACACCCAGTCCAGAAAAGATAGAATTAGGGTTTCTGATTAATCCTAATCAACGGCCCTGATTCACATCTATCTTTTCACCGGGAATTAGGGATTACATTCCTAATCTGTTTACTAGGAGAATATTCCTTATCAGATCACGGGGATTACATTCCTAATTTGATCCCTAAGACGCCTATAAATATCCCCCATCCATCTCCATTAAGAGGTAATCAATACTTTTCCAATTTACGCTCTTTCATAATCATTTCTGGTTACTGACTTGAGCGTCGGAGAGTGTGTCGCCGGGATCAACCCCGGTGTCTCGCACTTTTTGCAAGTTAACGGCGGGAGTCAACGGTCAATCTCCGGCGGAACAGGTTAGAGGTTTGCTATTCAGGTTTTTCACGAATCCACAAATACTATCTGTTTACCCCCACACCAGATTTAGCGGTAACAATAAGAATATTGCAACTAACAAATACTGTTTGGGATTGCATAATAAAATTAGAAGAAGAAAAGAGAAAATACAGAAATAACTATTTTAAAAAAAAATTTCCAAACCGATCTTGATTTTTGTGCCGAACAGTAATATCTCTCTCCTCCTTCTTTCTTCTCTTTTGTCTCGATTTCGAAGTCCACACCGCCACGTCAGATCATGCCTGTGTTGTCGTTTTCCACCTCGAATTCCGCGCACGCTCTCGATTCTCCTTGTGTTTCGTCTTGGAAGAACGCCCCCACGTCAGCGCCTACCAAGTCACACACTCTCTCCTTCTTGCCTCGACCCACGAGCCCAATGCCCTCCCACATCAGCGCTTGCCCCTTTGTGTTTCTTCGTTTCGTTCGTAGCGACGCACACGCCCACGTTCCCACTGACGTCACCGACTCCGGCCGTTTCGTCTTTTCTGCCACCTTGATTTTCGAGCCTCAAACATAAACCATGTTCTCTCTTTCCTCCTTCTTTGTGTTTCTCCAGATTTAATATATATATATTTAATAATTCGAGGTTAGCCGTCGCTCTTCCTCTCTCGTGTGGTGTATCCTTCTTCTCTTGTTTGCTATTGTATATATAGGGATCCAAAACATGAGAATTAGAATTTATTTTTGCAGAAAACCCCCACATTTTTAATTATTTCTTTCCTTATTTGATTTGATCTTTATTTCTTGATTCTTTTCCTTCTCTTTCTTTTTCTTGAAACACATGCTGCACACACAAACAAAATAAAATCAGAATTTAGGATTTAAAAATAAAAATAAAATTAATTAATTTAAATTAATTAAACTAACTAGTAATCACATTAGCTCAATTAAACCCTTTCAAATTTATTTATTTCATTTTCACCGCTATTGGCAATTTAAAATTTCTATTTTGCTTTTCACATGGCCAAATTGTAAAATTTAAAATTCAACAAAACAATAAAAATTAATCAATCACTCTCCTTGGTTTGTTTGTTGATTTTTACCGAAAATCTTCACCTTTTGCATCAAAAAATATTATTCCTTCATAAATAATTAATTATGTGAAATTTATGAAAATAAGATAAATTATTAATATGATAGACGAATACAAGCAACTTTTATGGATAAATGAGTACAAATAATTATATAAAAATAAGACACATCAAATACCCCCAAACTTAAGATTTTGCTTGTCCTCGAGCAAAAAGTAAAACCATGAATAAAGGAATAATAAACAATAATAAGCTCAACTCATCACACTAAAAGATCTCATCATGCAAGCATCAAAATTGCAATTAAACATATAAACAATAGCATATAAAGTAAAACCAAGTATACCTACTTTCTTCAGTGCAATTATTCATTCATACTTCCAAACTCAATCATATTTTGTCATGCAATTAATGTAATTATAATATGTAACAACTCCATCTGCAATTCCCCCTTCTCACTACTACAAACCGAGTAGCAAACTAGAGTTTTTTTTTCCCTCGCTCTTCTCTAAATTGTCAGTTTCCTTTTGACGCGAATGCAAACATTTGTGATAAATTCACCCGATTACTTAACAAGTCACAAACTTAAAGTGTTTTGCATACTCATATTTCAAGTTGTCGTTTGACGTAAAAGTAAACATTGTTGATGAATACCCCTAATTACTAAGTAACTCAAAACATTGGAGTAGATAGAATTTATTCATATACTTTTTTTTACACTCTATTTACTTAAACTCTGTTTAGGACTAGATCAAAGTGGATAATCACAAGAAAAAGCATAACATTTTTCTTTTATGTATAATCACATGACTCACAATTGTGTAAGGAATTTTGAAATTCAATAATCTTAAAGTAAATAAGTGTACTTAATCTTGCTTTATAAGATATTGTCTATCTTGAAAAAAATTATTTCAATGCTTTAGCACAATAAAGAACTCAAAAGTGTAATGATGAGTCCAATTGCAGTCCCTTTTTATTTTGTTTTTCTTTTTCAAATATATATAAAATAAAATAAAATAAAAATTTACCCCTTCCCTCAAACTTGAATATCACATTGTCCTCAATGGGAGAGCGAAAAGACAAACTAAAAGAATGCAAAAAGTTCAGAATTTCTCCTATGATTTGTGTTAAAATTCTGCACAAGCGACGTTCAGTGTTTCAACGATATCTGGAGCAGTAGGTGTCCAAATGGCCTGATTTTTTTTGTTATGGAAAGCTAAGACAATTGCATACAATCTCTCTTCGAAACACTTTTCCAGAATCTGGCTCCTTCCTGCTTAAAAACAGCCATCAATTCAGGTGTAGAAAACAGTTCCGCCCCAGCGACTTTCAAACTTATGCAATCCTACAAAATAAAATAAAAAATTAAAATTATAATAAACTAAAAGAAAAGTCAAATCTAAATACAGTAAATGAAAACATGGGTTGCTTCCCAAGAAGCACTATGTTTTAAGTCTTCAGCCAGACTTGTAGCTGAGATGATTATATAAGGCCAAGATCCAACAACATACGAGCCTCTTTTCCAATAATTCTCTTCATATGTGGTTATACTTTTTCTGTGCATCCGTCAAGCTTGATGGTAGCGGCTCGAATTTTAGTCGTTTCTTTCTTGAAGATGGAGTCTTTGATATCCCCACCTCCTTGAATGTCAGCTGAGAAAATGGATGAATAGAAAGTGCAGCATCCAAATACATAACATATTCAAAAATATTTTCTTTTTCGAGATTCGAGACTTTTTGAAATTGTTGGCCATACTTCGATTGGTAACTTTTCAACTTCAGGCTTATGTTTTTTGCCCACAATTAAATCAGTTTCACTTACTTGAAAAGATGACGGTTCTCTGGTAGGAAACTTCATGGATTTAACGATATCAAAAGTTATTTGCTCATGCTGCGTTTGTTCCTCCACAATTGGTTCATACTCCTCTTCCTTTTCAACCACATTTTGTTCGCTAATTTCTTTTTGTGGCTGCTCAATTGTTCTTCCGCTTCTAAGTGTTATTGCTTTGACATGCTCATCGGGATTAACCACTGTGTTACTTGGTAATGTTCCTGCCGTTCTTTCATTAAGAATATTAGAAATTTGACCAATTTGAACCTCAAGATTGCAAATTGAAGCTGAAGTTGAAATTGCAACATTTTGGATTGCCAAATCTGTCTTCTGCATGTATTGCTCTATCTTATGCATGTGTTGTATGAACATCTTTTCAAGTGTCGGCTTCACTACAACACAGAAGCTATTCGCCGGCATTTTTTTAGACCTTCACCGGCAGTTTTTTACGCTGATGAAACATTCACCGGCGTTTATAAAAACGCCGGTACAAATACCGCCGAATCGAGCGTCGCGGAAAGATAGGCGTATTCACCGGCGTTTCTACTGGACGCCGGTATATCTTCAAAATACACCGGCGGCCAGACAAAATGCCGGTATATGGCAATTTCTGGGTGTCGTTCTTTCCCCCAATATACATTCACCGGCGGTCACATACCGCCGGTATATATCTTTTCACCGGCGATTGTACAAACGCCGGTTAATGTGTAATTTTTACCGGCGGCCATAGAACGCCGGTGTATGCTTATTTCTGAGCGCCCTTCTTTCCGTACTTACAAGCACCGACGTGTCGTAAAATGCCACTATAGAGATATTCACCGGCATTTTATAAAATGCCGGTGTTTCTTAGGACTGTTGCAACTTACGGGTACACCGGCGTGTGTGGAAACGCCTCTCTAACGAAATTTTCAACTAAACAATTAGATACACCGGCATTTTATGAAACGCCAGTGTATGCCCGTTTATTTTTCCTGCTCCAGTTTTCCATTCGATTTCAATTCACAATTTCATACGCCAGTGTATGCCCGTTTGTTTTTCCTGCTCCAGTTTTCCATTCGATTTCAATTCACAATTTCATTTAAAAAACCTGTAAACTAATTCATAACTGATTCAACCAATTTCAGGCATATTAATGTGCAAATCACAACCAAATACAAGAATTAAAGATAATAAAGTTTCACACGTGTTATATCATCGTCCAAATCCACCGCAAAATTAACATAGTGTCATAATTAACAAATACAGTAACGAACATCCCAAATATCCCGACGAAAACTTAAAACAACAATACAAGACATAACAATAGCAAGGAGGACATAACAACAGCAAGGATAGGCCGACCACAGATTCATACCCCTCGAGTAGCTTCAGTTCTGATCATCAGAATTTCCTTCATCTCGGAAACCGCTCTATGAAAAAAAAACAATAATTTAGTTCAACAGTAGACCACAATACAGAATATACATATTTTTTAAGCTTACAAAAAGATCTACCCAATTCATAAATTCTAAGATCAAAGTGCCAATTGCAAATGGAATTGTTAATGATATATAGAGAGGTAAAATAATTATATTGCAGTGTTAAAAAGCTAGTACTTAATTTTGTTTTTGAATATATCTAAAACAGCAAAACAAACGAAAATCAAGTATCTAACTTAAAACCTTTATATTCTCCTCTGATTGGGAATATCCAGTATCTAAAACAGTAAACCAAATGAAAATCCAGTATCTAAGCATGTCTTTCGTGGATTGTTCAGACAATCCAGGAAACTGTCATCGTGGAAGGAAATCAAGTATAAGAAAAATAAGAAAAATAAGAAGGGGCTCATATCAAGTGTAGTTTTAAGGAACTGTCATCGTGGAAGGAAACCAAATATAGAAGCCAGAAATGGAAATAGAAAATGGTAGAGAATGAGGATACACCAGGCTAACATAGCGGCATTTTTCTCATCTCTCTCTCATCCCTTCTTTCCCTTCAGCACACGCACACAAAGAGACATCAGCAACAACAGCAAGAGCGACAAGAACAATAATAATAATAAATTATTATAAACGAGATGTCTCTATATGGGTTTCCAGATCTCCACTCGAGCCCTCTCTTTCTAATCACAGCCCAATTAAGAACATAGACGACAGCCACTAAACAATCCATTCACAGCCCAATCAAAATTTGCCATCCTGGATCTTAAATCTTCAGATGCATGAATTCGTCTTCTTTAACAGTAAAAGAAAATGAAAATTTCCAGTATCTAAGCATATATGTTTCTCTAATAATTCTTCATCCCAACTAAATCATTGATGTTTGTGGCTCCAAAAGAAACCTGCACAAGGTTTGTTCAGCCCAATTCTTGTACAGATTTGGAGGATTTTGGTATACATACAGCATCCTTAGTTGACAGTGAACCCATTTTAGTAAAAAAATCATGCTAAGATGACAATCAAATGCATGAATTCAGCTTCTTTAACAGTAAAAGAAAATGAAAATTTCCAGTATCTAAGCATATATGTTTCTCTATTAATTCTTCAACCCAACTAAATCATGATGTTTGTGGCTACAAAAGAAACCTGCACAAGGTTTGTTTAGCCCAATTCTTGTACAGATTTGGAGGATTTTGGTATACATAAAGCATCCTTAGTTGACAGTGAACCCATTTTGGTAAAAAAATCATGCTAAGATGACAATCAGATGCATGAATTCAGCTTCTTTGATAGTGAAAGAAAATGAAAATTTTCAGTATCTAAGCATATATGTTTCTCTATTAATTCTTCATCCCAACTAAATCATGATGTTTGTGGCTACAAAAGAAACCTGCACAAGGTTTGTTTAGCCCAATTCTTCTAGAGATTTGGAGGATTTTGGTACACATACAGCATCCTTACTTGATAGTTAACCCATTTTGGTAAAAAAATCATGCTAAGATGACAATCAGATGCATGAATTCAGCTTCTTTGATAGTGAACGAAAATGAAAATTTCCAGTATCTAAGCATATATGTTTCTCTATTAATTCTTCATCCCAACTAAATCATGATGTTTGTGGCTACAAAAGAAACCTGCACAAGGTTTGTTTAGCCCAATTCTTGTACAGATTTGGAGAATTTTGGTATACATAAAGCATCCTTAGTTGACAGTGAACCCATTTTGGTAAAAAAATCATGCTAAGATGACAATCAGATGCATGAATTCAGCTTCTTTGATAGTGAAAGAAAATGAAAATTTTCAGTATCTAAGCATATATATTTCTCTATTAATTCTTCATCCCAACTAAATCATGATGTTTGTGGCTACAAAAGAAATCTGCACAAGGTTTGTTCAGCCCAATTCTTCTACAGATTTGGAAGATTTTGGTATACATACAACATCCTTAGTTGATAGTTAACCCATTTTGGTAAAAAAATCATGCTAAGATGACAATCAGATGCATGAATTCAGCATCTTTGATAGGGAAAGAAAATGAAAATTTCCAGTATCTAAGCATATATGTTTCTCTATTAATTCTTCATCCCAACTAAATCATGATGTTTGTGGCTACAAAAGAAACCTGCACAAGGTTTGTTCAGCCCAATTCTTGTACAGATTTGGAGGATTTTGGTATACATACAGCATCCTTAGTTGACAGTTAACCCATTTTGGTAAAAAAATCATGCTAAGATGACAATCAGATGCATGAATTCAGCATCTTTGATAGTGAAAGAAAATGAAAATTTCCAGTATCTAAGCATATATGTTTCTCTATTAATTCTTCATCCCAACTAAATCATGATGTTTGTGGCTACAAAAGAAACCTGCACAAGGTTTGTTCAGCCCAATTCTTCTACAGATTTGGAGGATTTTGGTATATATACAACATCCTTAGTTGACAGTTAACCCATTTTGGTAAAAAAATCATGCTAAGATGACAATCAGGTGCATGAATTCAGCATCTTTCATAGTGAAAGAAAATGAAAATTTCCAATATCTAAGCATATATGTTTCTCTATTAATTCTTCATCCCAACTAAATCATGATGTTTGTGGCTCAAAGAAGATTTTCGATTCAGGATGATAAATTTTGATTGGGCTTTGAATGGAGATTCTAGTCATAGATCGATTCTTTGGAGCCCGACTTTCTAAAGAAAATGCCATTTGGAAGTATGCGGGTACATGTTTGTTGGATAACCAAAACTCCCATTTTTATTGAAGAAAAATAAGAATAGGGCTCATATCAAGTGTAGTTTTAAGGAACTGTCATCGGAGAAGGAAACCAAATATAGAAGCCAGAAAGAGAAATGGTAGAGAATGAGAATACACCAGGCTAACATAGCGGCATTTTCCTCAACTCTCTCTTATCCCTGCTTTCTCTTCAGCAAACGCACATAAAGAGACATCATCAACAACAGCAAGAGCGACAAGAACTGCAATAATAATAAATTATTATGAACGAGATGTCTCTATATGGGTTTCCAGATCTCCACTCCAACTCGTCTCTTTCTAATCACAGCCCAATTAAGAACACTTGTTGACAGTCACTAAACAATCCAATCACAGCCCAATCAAAATTTGTGATCCTGGATCTAAAAACATCAGAGTTCCCAAAATCTGTACAAGAATTGGTCAGAACAAACCTTGTGCAGGTTTCTTTTGGAGCCAGAAACATCAATGATTTAGTTGGGATGAAGAATTAATAGAGAAACATATGCTTAGATACTGAAAATTTTCATTTTCTTTCACTATCAAAGATGCTGAATTCATGCATCTGATTGTCATCTTAGCATGCTTTTTTTACCAAAATGGGTTAACTGTCAACTAAGGATGCTGTATGTATACCAAAATCCTCCAAATCTGTACAAGAATTGGGCTGAACAAACCTTGTGTGCAGGTCATAGAATGTAATCTAAGCATGTTATATGCCAAAGTGGGGTTGGTCATAGAATGCATGAACGACACGTATTAGTGTTTGTGAGTATGCAGTGGGGTGCAGCTATGATCACTAGTTGGATCACGAAAACTCCCAATTTTATTGAAGAACAATAAGAACAGGGCTCATATCAAGTGTAGTTTTACGGAACTTTCATCGTGGAAGGAAACCAATTTAATATAGAAGCCATAAATGGAGCCAGAAAGAGGAATGGTAGAGAACGAGGATACACTTGGCTAACATAGCGGCATTTTCCTCAACTCTCTCTCATCCCTTCTTTCTCTTCAACACACGCACACAAAGAGACATCAGCAACAACAGCAAGAGGGGGTTGGTCCAACAATAATAATAGATTATAATAAACGAGATGTCTCTATATGGATTTCCAGATCTCCACTCGAGCCCTTTCTTTCTAATCACAGCCCAATTAAGAAACATAGACGATAGCCACTAGACGACAGCCACAATGCAGACTCACAAACACTAATACGTGTCTTTCATGCATTCAAAATTATAATCTCTTCAAAATTACCAATTTAAAGACTTACCGGTGGTGGGACTTGAGATTGTTGCCCTATTAACTGGACCATTTGTTCTTGGAAGAGTGCCACTTGTGCCTTTAATGAAGTCATCTCCTCGTCCCGAGACCCACTTGAAGTAGATTCACTCCGCCCAAATAACCGCGAGGGGGTTGGGCCTAGCCCCATACCACGGACACGTCCATGCCTCTCCTTTCCCCTAACCGTGGTCAAGGCAAGTCGCTGGCGGGTACGGAAATCTGTGGATGCCGCCGTACGGTCAGAATCTGAAGCGAAAGAGATTTCATCAAACTTTTTCCAAGCGTTAGTCTGTAAAAGGACATAACAATCAGAGTTAAAAGCAGATGAGATTTCGACAAATTATTAGCCATTTACAAAAACAGCAAGAGATCATCAAAAAGTAAAAGCAACTGAAGATATATATAAACAATAACATTGCTATAGCCTATATATAGTAGTAAATTTCTAATTACCACAATCCGTGCTGCCTCAGGGGTCGCATACGTCCCATCCTTCGACTTGTGGGTGGCATCGAAAAAATTATGTCGCCAAACTCCATAGGACCCCCCAAATCTTCTTCCTATATATTAGTAAGATGAAATGCTTATAAACAAATAACTATAAGTCAAAAATGTTCAATTTGATTGCGCTTACCAATTTTTCCCAAACCAGAGCAAAGCTCTGTGTACCAGCGGTGTGCAACACTAGCTGCTTTGACCGACTGGCAACACCCACCTCCGCCCTTTTCTGTACATGCCACAATGAAGTTAACAAAAAATTTAATTAGAGTAGCCATACAACCACAAAGTCATTAAATTTTGGTTAGTAATGTAAATACCTGACCGACCGCCGAACACCAGTAATGAACAAGGAATTGCCAATCTGAAGGCTCCACATTCGGTGGCACAGCCCCTGCATTATCCGCCTCTGTGAGGTCTTTGTCAAAAAATCTAGCCTTCAAGTCACTCTTGTAGTCCCTCCACTTTTTGGAGAGTGACTTTTCAACCCAAGGCGTAAGGGAGTCCGAGAACGAGAAGTATTGCTGCAAAATTTATGAATTTTAACAAAGGATAACTGAATTGCATAAACCGAATACCCATCACTAAAAATACATATTTCAATAATATATTTGAGCCTACCAATTATTTATTTTAGATGGGAAATACCATTATTGTTGTAATTGCAGTTGCCTTTGTCGTGGTTGGCACCTTCGGTCAACTCTCGTACGACAAAGGAATTATCCATGGGTTCCTTGCTATTACCCCAATAAAGGATGAGAATTTGCTTGCATTATCACAAACCGGTTGCCCGACACTGTTTTCCTCCACCACAATCCTTTCGTCATTATTAAGTTTCCATATGCCCGACATCTTAGTTTGCCCTCGATGTTTTTTGATAGTGGGCGGCGTGCTACCCTCCCCCTCCTCTGTTTGACTGCCACTATTATATAGTGGCTGCTCATCCCCATGGCTTTCATTGCCATCATTTATGTTTATCCTTTTTCCATGCCTAGGCATCTTGTACCTGTCAAAGATTCAATAAATTCATTATAGAAGCAAAATTAATCAACCCATTTTGGTAAAAAAATCATGCTAAGATGACAATCAGATGCATGAGTTCAGCATCTTTGACAGTGAAAGAAAATGAAAATTTCCAGTATCTAAGCATATATGTTTCTCTATTAATTCTTCATCCCAACTAAACCATTGATGTTTGTGGCTACAAAAGCAACCTGCGCAAGGTTTGTTCAGCCCACTTCTTGTACAGATTTGGAGGATTTTGGTATACATACAGTATCCTTAGTTGACAGTGAACCAATTTTGGTAAAAAAATCATGCTAAGATGGCAATCGGATGCATGAATTTAGCTTCTTTAACAGTAAAAGAAAATGAAAATTTTCAGTATCTAAGCATATATGTTTCTCTATTAATTTTTCATCCCAACTAAACCATTGACGTTTGTGGCTACAAAAGAAACCTGCACAAGGTTTGTTCAGCCCAATTCTTGTACAGATTTGGAGTATTTTGGTATACATACAGCATCCTTAGTTGACAGTTAACCCATTTTGGTAAAAAAATAATGCTAAGATAACAATCAGATGCATGAATTCAGCTTCTTTAACAGTAAAACAAAATGAAAATTTCTAGTAGGATTTGTACTTCAGTAGGATTAACAAACTAACATAATTACAAAAAATTAAAAAAGTGAGATTTGTAACAAATTCAACTACAATGATAGTTTGATGCAAATGACACTAAGCATAGTTTAATGTAAATGACACCAAGCAGTAGAAAATAGAAAGATAATTTAACCAATTATTAAATTCACATACAACATGTTCGGAATTACAAGACATAATATTACAACAAGATTTAAGACATGAAAATTACAGGATATATAATATTGAGCTATGGAAATCAAGTAAACTACAATACGACATCTTCCAATACATCGCCCTCTTCTCCATCCTTGCGGAGCCAAGTCTCGCAAATTCCGCCGTCGGTTGTGTTTACATCAAACATAGAAAACTCAGAAGCAATATAACTATCCATGACTTCACCGTCTTCATCTTCTGAAGTATCGCCCAGTTGGAATACATCTCTTGGTTGCATAACGAGAGCCACGTACGATTTTGGCAGGGTTGGATCTTCAATGTAGAACACTTGTTGCACTTGGGATGGGAACACAAATGGTTCGTGACTAATGTGTGTACCGATGTAAATCAATTTTGAGAAGTTTTCAACTGTGAAGCCTAACTTATCCTTGTTATTAGCAAAATTCCTATCAAACTCAGCCCAATCCCCAAGAAATAAGACAACATGAAAATGACCAAAATAATTTAACTCAATGATATCCGCGAGCACTCCATAGTAGTCGAGATCTCCATCTACCGGCCTCGTGTCCGACTTGAAAGCATAACTTCTAGTCTTAGAAGTCACTACCATTCTACTATTTTGAGACTTCAAATTACATTCACGATCCTTAGTACGAAATCTAAAGCCATTGAATATGTATCCTCCGTATCTTTTGACCATCTTATAGGAACCTTTGGCAAGTACTTGTATTTCAGATGACACACCTTCAGGACCCAAAGAATGTACCTATTAATTTTGTGCAAATCGTATCAGCACCATGGATAATGTAGATATAATGAAGATTAACTTGCATTTTCTTAATTCACCTACATGAGATTCAAACCACTTATGAAATTTTTCATTCATCAACTTGTTTTGTTCACGTGGTGGTAGTCTTCTTGGTCTATCCCTTCGTTTGATGTCCCTGACAAATTCGCTAAAATAAAAGCAATTGAAATAAGGAATAACAAAAGTAAGTTAATATCGAACTCTGCGATTTTCACTATATTCGATTTAAATTCAAAAGCAACTTACTTTCGACATGGTACCACTGATGCATGGTGGTCTAGCACATATCGATGTGCCTGTTCCCACGTTAAGTTATCTAGCTCAAATGCATCAACTTTTCCAACAGTAGTTCCAGCGGTATCGAAAAGATATTTAGCACCATCAAGGTTGAAAATGTCTGGATTTCTCCTTGGTCTAGTCAAAGATGTCTCTACACCCTGCAGATACCTGGAACAAAAATGTGAACACTCCTCTGATAGATATTCCTGAGCTATTGACCCTTTAGGATATGCTCTATTTTTAACATAACCCTTAAGTCGATATAGGTACCTGAACATGTACAATTAATGTATTAGAGCGGAGTAGGAGATTAAAAGAAATGAGCTTTTGAAAATTCAATTTTGTAAGATACATGAATTCTTTTACCTCTCGATGGGATACATCCACCGATAGTGAACAGGACCGCCGATTCTGGCTTCACCAGCAAGGTGGATTATCAAGTGAATCATTATAGTGAAGAACGATGGAGGAAATATCATCTCTATTTTACTAAGTGTCAATGCCGTCCGCTGCTCCAATTGGTCAATATCTTCAACACGAAGCATTCTTGAGCAAATACCTTTATATATGCTACAAAGATCTTCCAGGACAGCAGTGATTTGCTCACACATTGAAGACCTTAGGGCCACAGGAAGGATATCTTTCATTAGGATGTGGTAGTCGTGTGACTTTAGACCCTGAAGCCTCTTCTCTTTAAAGTTGACACATCTTGCTATGTTAGAAGAATAGCCATCAGGAACTTTAAGTTCCAGTAGAACTTTGCAAAACAATTCCAACTCCGATTTTGACATTGAATAGATTACAGGAGGTAGGAGTACTTTCCCGTTCGGTAATTCCTCTGGGTGCAACTCATGTCGGATGTCCATTGACTTCAAATCAAGTCGGCTCTTGAGATTGTCCTTTGTCTTCCGGTCATCTCCCATAACTGTTCCTATACAATTTTCACCAATATTTTTTCCGATATGCATCACATCTAAATTATGTCGCAATAAGTTGAATTCCCAATACGGCAACTTGAAGAAAATACTCTTCTTCTTCCATGCACCTAAACTCGTCATGTTCTGATCCTCATCTTCGCCACATAGATCGGTCTCCTCACCTTGCTCCGGCCTTACCCTTTTCTTGCCCTTTTTGCTGACGTGTGGTTCTTTTTCATATTTGAACTGATGACCATCTACCCGCCTCAAAATATCTGACCCAGAAGAAGCTCCAGGAGCATGTTCCCACTCGTCGGTACCATCAAATGTCGCTATCTCTGCCCGAAATATATGTGTGTCAGGCAACCATCTCCTATGATCCATTGTTACCACTGGATCTGGTGTGGGGGTAAATAGATGAGATTTGTGAGTTCGTGGAAAAACCTGAATAGCGGATCCAAGCCTACTGATTCCTGCAGCTAACCTGCAGGGAAGTGCAATACATCGGGGTTGACTCCGGCGACGCACCCTCCGACACTCTTGTCAGTAACCAGTGATGATTAAGAAAGAGCTTAAGCTGGAAAAAGAGTGATTACCTGGTCATAATGGTAGGTAGGAGGTATTTATAGTCGCCATGGGAGTCTGATTAGGGACCTAATTTCCTATGAAACCGTTAGGAGTAAAATCCTCATAATTAGTTTAGGAAACTGACCCCTGATTCCCGGTGAGAGGATAACTGCAAATCAGGCCCGTTGATTTAGCCAAATCAGTGACCCTGATCTCCTCTTGCTGGTCTGGATTTGTCTTGAGTTGGGACCCGTACCCAGCTGGAGTGGATCTGTTTTGCGAGTTATTGGATCTGTGAAGGGGAGATCCAGTGCCCGCTTAGGGTCCATCTATATGCAAAATTACCGTTTTACCCCTGAGCTTCAAGATTCGTTCCCAATCTGGACGGTTCTGATTTAACCCTATTTTTAGCCATATCACGAGCCCCCCACTCCTAAAGACTGAGTGTGATCAGCCTTTGAGGAGTAGTTTAACTGTTTCAGTGGCTAGTGGAGTTGTATCGGAGTCCGAATGGAGGGTTTTGAATCTCGAAGGGGGTAATGAGGTGATTTTTGAAACTGTAAGCTGTTCCGAAGCCTTGTTGAATATTCGATGGTTTTTATCTATTTTTTCGGATTATTTATTTAATTTTGCGATGTGTTAACCAGTCGTTTGGGGGCCTTAACATTACATTCTAGGCAATAATTGTTCGTTCAGGGGCTCAAAAATATTCTCCTGAATTTATAATTATTTTCTAGAATTTTTAGTTAATTTTCCCGAATTTTTAGCAATTTTTTCGCAATTTTTAAATAAATAAAACGATTAAATAAATAAAAACTAATTTTTAATGCCTATTTATGGCGTGGCTTGATCTGGGCCCTTGATCTCGCGCAAGCGTGAATATCTGAAAGATCTGGCGGTTGTAGTCGCTCGGTAGCCATTTTCTCACTTTTGGAGCTCGGATGGGCACTTGCTCGGTTAGCCGACCGGGGGTATAAGGGTTCGGCTGTCCGAACGACGTGGCGCAATCTGAGCCATTGGATGGTGGCGCGAATCTTGAAACGGGTTCCGTTCCCAAGAAAACGCTATCTTGTCGTCTCGCGCACGTGGCACAATCTGGACTGTCCATCATCAGAAGCGCGAATTTCTGGAAGATCCAACGGTCGTGGTCGCTCGGCGGCTTTTTTCTCTGTTTTGGAGCTCGGATGGGCACTTGCTCGGTTGGCCGATCGGAGGTGTAAGGGTTCGGCTGTCCGAGCGACGTGGCGCAATCTGAGCCGTTGGATGGTGGCGCGAATCTTGAGACGGGCTCTGTTCCCAAGAAATTGCTATCTTGTCATCTAGCGCACGTGGCACGATCTGGACCGTTCATCATCAGAAGAGCGAATTCCTGGAAGATCCAACGGTCGTGGTCGCTCGGCGGCTTTTTTCTCTGTTTTGGAGCTCAGATGGGCACTTGCTCGGTTGGCCGACCGGAGGTGTAAGGGTTCGGCTGTCCGAGCGACGTGGCGCAATCTGAGCCGTTGGATGGTGACGCGAATCTTGAGATGGGCTCCGTTCCCAAGAAAATGCTATCTTGTCGTCTAGCGCACGTGGCACGATCTGGACCGTCCATCATCAGAAGCGCGAATTCCTAGAAGATCCAACGGTCGTGGTCGCTCGGCGGCTTTTTTCTCTGTTTTGGAGCTCGGATGGGCACTTACTCGGTTGGCCGACCGGAGGTGTAAGGGTTCGGCTGTCCGAGCGGCGTGGCGCAATCTGAGCCGTTGGATTGATGGCACGAATCTCGAGACGGGACCAGTTTCCAAGAAAACGCTATCTTGTCGTTTAGCGATGCTGGCAAGATCTGGGCCGTCTGATCGAGATTTTACGCGAATGTTGAGGGGAAAGTGAAATTTCTTCGTTTCGGGGCTCGGATGGGCACTTGCTTGGTTAGCCGACCGGAGGTCTAAGGGTTCGGCTGTTCGAGCGACGTGGCGCGATCTGAGCCGTTGGATGATGGCACGAATCTCGAGACGGGCCCAGTTCCCAAGAAAACACTATCTTGTCGTTTAGCAACGCTGGCAAGATCTGGGCCGTCTGATCGAGATTTTACGCGAATGTTAAGGGGAAAGTGAATTTTCTCCGTTTTGGGGTTCGGATGGGCACTTACTCGGTTAGCCGATCGGAGGTCTAAGGGTTCGGCTGTTCGAGCGACGTGGAGCGATCTGAGCCGTTGGATGGCGGAACGACTCTCGAGACGGTTCAGTTCCCAAGAGCATTAATGGCGCCCCAGGACTCGTGCGGCGTCCCCACTTCCTGGGGTCATTAAGAATGGTGTCTTCTATTTAATGCGAGGTGTTTCAGCACCCTAGGCGTGACTGCTGGACTTCCGTCGTTTTGCCTCCCGAGGGTCATAATGGCTGGACCTTGGGGGGAGGTTATAAATACCTCACTCCCCTTGTAGTTTCAGTCACAGCAATGTTGATTTTTAGCCATCGGAGGTGTCTGCCTTGGGCGGATGCCTATTTTTGAAAAATTTTAACGCTGAGAGCGTCGAAGGGGTGGTCACTTTTTCGCCGTGATCTTCTCCTGATTCTGACGGCCCCAGTGCGGATGTCAGGGTCAGGGGGGATCAGGGCAGAAGTGTTGACGACCGGGTCCGGACCCGGGGGACAAGGTCCGTCGGAAGGATGGGTGGTCATTCTTCTGCCATGATCTTCTCCTGATTCTGACGGCCCCGATGTCGGTGTCAGGGTCAGGGGAGATCAGGGCAGAAGAGGTGACGACCGAAGTCCGGACCCGGGGGACAAGTTGCTTCGAAAGGATGGGTGGTCATTCGTCCGCCATGGTCTTCTCCTGATTCTGACGGCCCCGATGTGGGTGTCAGGGTCAGGGGAGATCAGGGCAGAAGAGGTGACGACCGAAGTCTGGACCCGGGGGACAAGTTGCTTCGGAAGGATGGGTCTCCTCCGATCTCTGTCTTCCTTCCGGGCTGACGGCTTCTGATGGTTGTCAGCCCGAAGGAGCTAGAGATGGGAGGTGTGCCGATCTGCTTTTTGACCAGGCCCTACGCGATGGTGGTTTTTCTCCAACCCTTGAACGATTCGTGGTTTCGGCTTCCGAGGTCGTAAGCCCCGAGTTGCTCACGGGTGAGAGGGGAATCGACCGAGTCCTGGGGCCCGGGGGGCTCGCTGATGGCGGTGCCTTAAAACTTTTAATCCAAATTTTCTCTCGCTTTCTGGGACAGGTGCGGGGTGTCCGGGTCCGCAGTGCTTCATCCGGGTGACGTGGCGCGATCTGACCCATTGGATGGTGGCGCGAATCTCGAGACGGGCCCAGTTCTCAATAAAACGTTATCTTGTCGTTTAGCGATGCTGGCAAGATCTGGGCCGTCTGATCGAGATCTTACACGAATGTTGAGGAGAAAGTGAATTTTCTCCGTTTTGGGGTTCGGATGGGCACTTGCTCGGTTAGCCGACCGGGCCCTTTGATGTTGGGGTCGGATCGCACGTCGCTCGGATTTTGATCCCGTGTGTGCCGAGCTACTTGACTTGTATCGAAACGTTTTGTCTTTTCGCCAACAGTTGCTGCTCGGTCACAAAGTCGTTTTGGGCTTTCGTAACGTTTCAATAGCAGGCCAAGAGTCGCGCCCTTACGTTAGTAAGCCCAAGAGACTTTTTCTTTTACTATAAATCTTCACTCCCCCACTCCAAACCTCATTATTCACTTTTACTTTCTCTTTCAAGTTATTACTTTTCACCATCGAAGTTTTTAGCTCCTGGGTGGTGCTGCTAGCTGCCGTGGCAAGGCGTTTCTTTGCTCCGGCGAACTTTTCCGACCATAACATTCACTTCAAGGTCAGTCTCTCTCCTTTCTCTTTAGAAAAAAAAATGGTTAAGATTACTTCTTCGGATGAGACCCCCGCCTCGGACCAAGTCGTTAGCCGAGCGGGTAAAGGAAAGGAGGTGGTAGAGCCGACCGAGCAGACCGTTGTTCGGCCGAGCAAGAGTGGTGAGGTCGCCGAGCCACCCCAGGAGGTTGTGGCGAAGTCACAGAAGGGTAAAGGAGTGGTCACGATCATTGAACAGCCAAAGACGGCAGGGGAGTTCGGTCGGCAGCCTATCGTTCTGTAGAGCGTGGGGGGTGTTCGGAGCTACTCCGAAGAGATGCTAGAGAAGGTGACCCAGGGCACTGCCAAGTCGGTAAAGGAGAATGAGCCGAGAGAGTTGTCCGAGGTGGACCAGACCATTTCGTCTTTTACGGAGGCTGATCTGCATCGGATCCGGACCGGATTCCAGATCCCTGCCGAGTACGGGCTACTTCTCCCTGGACCGGGATTCCGAGCCTGCACGTCGTCTTCGGCTGACGCGTGCGTATTTCCCCTCGACTCCTTGGTCGCCGGGCTCCGTTTTCCGCTTCATCCATTCATCGTCGAGGTTCTTAATTGGTACGGTTTGTGCCCTGCCCAGCTGATGCCGAACACTTGGAGGCACGTCTTGGCGTTTGTTCTTCAGTGTCAAGAGATCGGCGCCGAGCCAAGCATGTTTCTCCTTCGGAGCCTTTACCGCCCTTGCCAGCCGAATAGGAACGAGCAGAGGTTCTACCTTTCGCCGCGGATAGGCGTGAAGTTGATCGAGAACCCAGACTCGATCAAGCATTGGAAGGAGAAGTATTTCATTGTCCGAGCTCTCTCACCCTGGGCAATTCCGATAGCTTGGTCGAGGGAAGGCCTGCCCAAGCGAGCGAAGAAGGAGCCGGTGTTGAGTGACGAGGAGACGGAAGTCCTCAAGAAACTCCTCGGCCTGCCGATGCTAAGTTGGAAAGATATCACCGAGGAGGCTTTGTTCCAAGGGGGTCTCATTCCGATCGACCCAGTACGCTTTTGGTATTTTTACTTTTTGCTTGAAGTTCATGAAAATTTTTCTAAGTTTTTTCATTCGGATCGTGCAGAGTCTTCTAAGATGGACTATAGGGCATTGATGGTGAAGGCCAAGGTGGCTAGGGAGCAGGAGACGAGAAAGAAGAGACCCTCGACAGGGCCTCAGGGCAGCCGAGCGCCGAAGATACCTTCGGTCCCGAAGACCGCCGACCTGTAGGGGGTCGTTGTTCCGGATGCCGATCCCGAGCAGGAGAAGGTCGCTGCCTCCGATCCTCCTGTCTCGGATGCGCCGATTCCAGCGGCGAAGGCAGATGCTCCCGGCTCGTCGAGGGGAGCGTTTAACGTGAGCAAGGTGTTATTCCTCCAAGTTCCACCTCTCACTGCCGAAGCGGAGAAGATTCTGACCGAGGGGCACAAACAGATCTTCGTCCCCGACTGGCAAGTGATGAAGGTCAACGATTTTTTGGGCGACGGCAACATTTGTATGTAGGCGGTGAAGCACCTGCCGACCCCAAAGGACCGAGCGGCCCTTAAGTCCAGGGAGGTCGGGGACGTCACAATGCAGATTGCTCGGAACACGATGTCAGTAAGTGGACCGAACACTTTCTTCTTGAAGCATTTTTTCCGAAATTTTCTAAGTCTCTAGGTCCGGACCTTAACGGTTTGTTCTCTTTTCAGACCCTCTGCCACTTCAATTTCTTGCTCGAAGAGTTCGCTAGCAAAGAACAAGAGCTGACGGCGCAGTACGACCGGAAGAGGTCGGAGCGCGCAAAAGCAGTGAAGCTGCTCGATGCTGAGCAACTCCTCTCGGCAAAATGCAGAGCCGAAGTGGCAGGGTTGGAGGCGCAGCTGGCCGACGCCGTTCAGCGGTCGAAGGATGAGGCAGCCATGCTCGAGGCCTCGGAGAAGGAGAATGCCGAGCTGAAGGAGGAGCTGGCCAAGGTTCGGTCGGAGGCGGAGAAAGCTCGGAAGAAGACCGAGAAGATCATGGCCAAGCACCGGTCGAAGGTGGCGAAGGCGAAGAAGGCTGTCCAGGACGAGGCCGAGCAGCACATGTTTAAGAACATGGAGGACGCGTATGGCCGAGCCCTGCTTCATATCGCTGCTCGGAACCCAGGGTTCGACACATCTTCCTACCACTTCTATGACCCCGTGGAGGGGGAGGAGGAGCTTCCCCCGGCAATGCTCAGCCCCGAGGGACAGGCCGACGGTGTCGAAGGCACGGCCGAGACGGAGGCCGAGGGTGAGGGGGAGGACGACTCCGAGGAGGAGAGCGAGGGCGAGGACGAGGGCGAGGTCGAGGGCGAGGACAAGGCCGAGGGGTTGACAGACCCGAGCGACAAAAGGTCGACCCCTGACTTGGTTGCGTCTTTGGTCTTTTTTTTTGTAAGGCCTGACCTCGGACTGGCCACCGCTTTTGTAATGCTTTTTGAGTTTTGAATGAAAATGCTTTTTGTTTGGCCAAAAATTCTCCAAGTGTTAGTCTCCGGATTTTGTGTTTGATTAGTCGTTTAATTTCTCCAAGTGTTGGGCGTCGGATTTATCTCTGCTTTTCAGGTGAAGTTTGGTCCGATCACGGAGGTTTCGTACCTTCGTAAGGAGCTGACCAAAACGAAGCGAGAGCTTTCCCATAGCCGAGAGAGGCAATTTTATATGTTCTTGAAGCTGGAGGAGATAAAGGTAGCTGCGAGGGGGTATTGTCGCGAGTTGAAGCAACTACGGAAGCAACCCCAAGCTCCTTGTCCCGAGGGTGAGACTGAGCGGCTTCGTAGGGAGCTTTCGTAGTCGAGCAAAAGAATAACGAGCTCTTGGCTGAGATCCGTTACTTGGAGTTAACGGAGAAAGAACACTCGGCGGAAGAAGAGAGGCTAGCTTCCGAGTTGGAGAAGGTGTCATCCGAGCGCCAAAAGTTGTTGGCCGAGGTCGACAAGCTTAGGAGGATTACGATAGACAGGGGGATCGAGGTCACCCATTATCGACGACTCGCGACCGATAGCGCCGATGTCTCGGGCTCGTCAAGACCTCCTCGTTTGAAGGTGTCGGCGAAGGATGATGCCCTGAGAGATAGGATTATCGAGTTGGAGGAGGAGGTCGCGTCACTCAAGCCTCTACCTGAGAGGGCCAACGTTCGTAGTTGTAACGCCCCGAATCCCAAATACACTGAATTCGAGATGTTCTACAGGATCTTTTCGCTTCTTTTAGTACAATTTTACAAGGAAATTCAAACTTTTCACTTTACATCAAAGTTTACATCAATATTACATTTACATTGCACAGCGGAAGTAAAATTTACAACAATGAAACAAATGTACAACAACATTAAGAAATCTTTAAGCATTTGTTCCTCTTTAATCTTTTTCATGCCATTCATCCTGCATACAAAACTGTGGGTACGTCAGTTTATTCAACCGACGATAATTATACATGGCCATCCTCTCTATGCCAGAAAGAGTATAACGATTCTCATTTCTTAACAGATCACAAACTTGTTCACATATCAAATAAAGTAAAAGGAAAAATCTTAATGATGTCGTGTCGTGATCGTGCACTTAATCCTTAATGCAATTATTTATATTAAATGACACTAATGCGCACTTGTTCGGATTCTATGCATCCCATACTACATAGGTCCGAGGGCAAGCCTCTTAATCGTTCTTCATCTTTGTAGGGTTCAATCCCTCGCCATGACTTAATCTACTACTGTAACTATGGTGAGTATCCTAGATGATCTATGAGTACAAGCTCGTGTACAGAAAACCCGGAGGGGAACCCCACGCCATGTCTTGACTCATCAAGCATGCATTCTGTGGCAATTCAGCATCCTTCATGGCACACGATCCTCTTGCAGTCACCAAACATCCCACATGCGTGACTAGAGTCCGATCATTCTGACTCTATGTTGTGCCCATGCCATGTCTTGACTCATCAAGCATGCATTCTGTGGCTCACACACCCGCACCGTAAACCCTAGTTCTCATACTCGTGTTTTTCTCTCACTTTCATCACATCTTCACTATGCACTAATCCTGAGTTTTTATTAGAATCATGAACAAAAATCAAAGCTCTAGAGTTAGCCTCTCCACTAAACCGGACTTATTCATTCATTCAACATGACCAACCTTGGTCTTTCTTTTCAATTTTCATTTCATTTCATTTCCAATGCCGGGGGAGACTTAGCTACTCTTTGGTTTCAATTTCCAATTCACAACTTCCAATTTGAGCATTTTCAACTCATAATTCATTTAATAGTCTCACAGACTTTCTTTATCATGATCTTAGCTTTCATGTTCATTTACTTCTTATTTCAATCTATGATTCATTTCATGTAAATTCGTGCAACAACAAATAGAGTTTACCAACATCAACCATAAGATTCGCAACTTTTAATAGAAACCACATGAAATCTCTGACATATCAGAATATTCTGGACAGTCGACTTGGAGAAAGCCGAGTCGACTTGTTCAGTCAAATCAAGTTCTTCATAACTGCTCAGGAGAGTCGACTGCTGCACATGGCCAGTCGGCTGCTCCGCAATTTTCCATATTCAAAATATCATTCACGTGACAGTCGACTGTCATTCCATCAGTCGTCTGTCCTGGGGTTTCAACAGTACATTTTAATACTCAGCCCAGTCGACTTGCTACTTGCATTAAGTCGACTGAACAGGTTAACATTTCAAATTTAGGAATTATCTTCCCTCTGTTCTTCCATTCACATGCATCATTGTGTCACATTACCATATATTTTCATGCTGCATAAACACGTAATTTCTTAGCTATTCACTAACATCACCACATAGAATGTCACATAACTAATATTTTTCTTTCCTCAAGGAAATGTTACGCATGCAGAAATGAATACTAAATCTCAATTTAGTATACTAGAACATCACCATAAAATACTTCGTTTCATGGAATTTCTGGACTATTCGTAATTTATTTTAATACATCGGTCGGCTGTTCATATCAGCAGTCGACTGTATAGGTTATTCCCAATTTTACTAATTATCACTAGTTCTTTTCATCCGTTCACATCTCCTCCATCATATATAACATGGGGGATATGAATTTAGCAACCATACTATCACTTCGGTTTGTACGCCATTAAATTAATAAATCATGAGAGAACATTCGCCTCGTACCAGTCGACTTGTCCAAGTGACAGTCGACTGTACAGGCCCATTCCAGTCTTACTTTCAGTGTCATTACTACATTATTAGTCCCTCACGACCTTCATCATAAACATACACAGGGCAATCTAATATGTTTAAACTTACTTTTCACAAGCATGGTAGCAATCATCATAGCCATAACATATTTTCTACATTAGAAGTCCTGAGAAACACCCACCTTATTGATGAAAAGTAACCGAATCCAGAAAAGCTTCTTAATGCACTGCACGACTCCTTGCTCCTTGCTCCTTGCTCCACACCGAAACTCTTCTACAGAGATGATCGGTCTCCAAGAGAACTCTCACTCACCAACTCTACAATATAGTATATGTATATCTTCTTTTCAAGAGATCTTAGTGTAGAAGATGTCTAAGAGAGAGGGGGTATTTATACACCAGTTTGGGTGAGATGGAAGGCTAGGATTTAGTAGATAGTTATAGGGTCAAGGGCTAGGATGAACTAAGGAGTTGTAATAACTACCCATGACTTGATCCACTTCTCTCCCAATCCGGCCAAGAAAAGGGTGCTCATGCACGTGTATGCGAGATGCACGTGCATGCACAAGTCATCATAAAACTTGTACAAAATACAAAATGAAAAACTTTTAAAAAAAATGTTCCACATTACAAGTTGTAGAAAAAATAGAATTAAACCATGGGCTTTAATTCATGGCCCAAAACCATAGTTATTTAAAAATAAAAGAATGCATTATATTTTGGGCTTTAAGAAAAATGGCTTTTTATTAAAATAAGGCTTTGGTACAAAACGATTAAAAACACAAATTGAAATATCTTTACTCTTCTTGATGAAAATATGAGCCAAAAATATTACACGTGCACACTACGTGCAAAATAAATAATTTTCCATTAATTGAAAAATCAGGGTATTACAACACTCCCTCCTTAGAATAGTTCCGTCCCCGGAACTACAGTCAAGAGTGGGAGAACAAACGAAAATACAACACTCATACAAAGAACAAAAAGATTCAAAGATACAATCAAGCAAAAAGCTCAGGATAGTCCTTCAACATCCTCTCCTCAGATTCCCAAGTAGCCTCTTCAACCAAATGGTTCCTCCAGACTACCTTGACCATCGGTATCGTCTTATTCCTCAAGACTTTCTCTCGACGATCAACAATCTCAACAGGAGACTCGATGTAATTCAGATCCAACTGCAAACCTTCCGGCACTTCAGGCAAATGATGACTCGATCTGGAATATAACCTCTCAGCATAGACACATGAAAGACATTGTGCACCTGAGACAACTCTTCCAGTAACTCAAGCCGGTAAGCAGTTTTTCCGATCCTTTTCAATATCTTGTACGGGCCTATAAACCTCGGGGCTAACTTCCCGCCTTTGCCAAAACGAACCACACCTTTACTGGGTGATACTTTCAGAAAGACGAAGTCACCGACCTCAAACTCAAGGTCCCTTCTCCGGTTGTCTGCATAGCTTTTCTGCCTGCTCTGAGCTTCTACCAACCTTTTCCTGATCAGAACAATCTTCTCAGAGGTTTGCTGCACAAGCTCAGGACCAAACAACTGACGCTCCCCAATTTCAAACCAACAAACAGGAGTCCTACACTTCCTGCCATACAGAGCTTCGTACGGCGCCATCCCGATGCTAGTCTGAAAACTGTTGTTGTAGGCAAACTCTACCAAAGGTAAATGCCTTTCCCAACTGCCTCCAAAGTCTAGTATACAACACCGAAGCATATCCTCAAGAATACGGTTGACTCTCTCGGTCTGCCCATCGGTTTGCGGATGAAAAGCAGTGCTGAAATCTGTCTTGGTACCCAAAGCTGTCTGAAGACTCCTCCAGAAATGCGAAGTAAACCGCGCATCTCGATCAGACACAATAGTTGACGGAACACCATGGAGCCGGACAATCTCGCCAACATACAACTCAGCCAACTTGTCCATCGAAGCAGTGAGTTTCATCGCCAAAAAGTGAGCGGACTTGGTTAGTCGATCGACTATAACCCAAATCGCATCATTGCCTTTAGGACTTTTAGGCAATCCCGTAATGAAATCCATACTGATGTTATCCCACTTCCATTCCGGAATAGGTAGCGGCTGTAATAGACCTCCGGGTCTCTGATTTTCGGCTTTGACTTGCTGACAAACCTCACACTTCGCCACAAATTCAGCCACATCCCGCTTCAAACCTGACCACCAGAAATGCTATTTGATATCTTTGTACATCTTAGTACTCCCAGGATGTACCGACAAAAGAGTAGCATGTGCCTCCTGAAGAATACTCTCTTTCAGGTCCGCCTGATTTGGAACACATAGTCTATCTCCGAACCACAGCACTCCATCCCTGATTTGAAATCCGGGCAACCTGCCAGCACCAACCTGTTCCTTCATCTCCAAAATATCAGCATCAACTTCCTGACTTGCAATAATCCTTGTATTCAGAGTAGGCTGGAGCCTCAACTGAGCCAAAGATGCTCCCAATCCTAGCAAGACAACTTCAATACCTGCTCGATCCAATTCCTCAATCAAATGCTTCTGAGTTGTAATCAAACTGGCTAAACTGCTCTTGCGACTAAGTGCATCAGCAACAACATTAGCTTTCCCAGGATGATACTTGATCTCAGGTCGCATGTCCTCGAGCACTTCCAACCATCTCCGCTGCCTCAGATTCAGATCCCTCTGCTGATATATATACTTCAAGCCTTTGTGGTCCGTGTACATGTTCAACTTCTCACCGTACACGTAGTGCCTCCATTGCTTCAGGGCAAAGATAATCGCAGCCAACTTTAGATCATGAGTCAGGTAATTCTTCTCATGTGGTCGTAGTTGCCTAGACCCATAAGCGATTACTCTTCCTTCTTGCATTGAGACACAACCAAGCCCACGATGTGAAGCATCGCTATAAACATCATACTCAACACCTGCTCTAAGCAAAGCCAAAATAGGTGCAGTAGTCAGCTTCTCTTTCAACTCCTGAAAGCTCGCCTCACATTGCTCAGTCCACTTGAAGTTCACATTCTTCTTGGTCAGTCCAGTAAGCGGCACAGCTATCTGAGCATAACCTTGAATGAATCTCCTGTTGTATCCAGTCATTCCAAGAAAACTTCTGACTTCCTTCACTGTAGTAGGCCTAGTCCAATCTCTCACTGCCTCTATCTTCTGAGGGTCAGTTGCCACTCCCTCCTTAGAAAGGATGTGACCTAGGAATGCCACTTCAGATTTTCAGAAATCACACTTGGATAACTTGGCATACAACTTCTGCTCTTCCAGCTTCTTCAAAACTGCTGCCAGATGCTCGGTGTGCTCCTCCTCTGACTTGGAGTACACGAGAATATCGTCGATGAACACCACGACGAAAGAATCAATGAACGGCCTCAGAACTCTGTTCATCAAATCCATGAAGATTGCGGGTGCATTCGTCACTCCAAATGGAATAACTAAGAATTCGTAATGCCCATGTCGAGTTCTAAATGCAGTTTTATGCACATCTTCAACTTTCACTCGAACTTGGTGATATCCTGATCGAAGATCTATTTTGGAGAAAATAGCTGCTCCTTGTAGGCGATCGAACAAATCATCAATTCGAGGAATAGGATACTTATTCTGAACAGTGACCTTATTCAGCTCCCGGTAATCGATACACATCCTCATCGATCCATCCTTCTTCTTTACCAAAAGCACTGGTGCTCCCCAAGGTGACGCACTAGGTTGAATAAAGCCTTTCTCCAACAGTTCCTCAATCTACCGTTTCACTTCATCCTGTTCCACTGGAGCCATCCTATACGGTGCCTTAGAAATGGGTGCACTTTCCGGTTGAACAGTGATGCTGAACTCTACATCACGATGCGGGGGTAACCCAGAAAAATCTTTCAAGAACACAGTCGGATAGTCCCGAACCACAGGAATCCCTTGCACTTCCACAGGAGTCTCTTCCTTGCGGATAGTTGCCACCAGCTTAGAACATTTCTGCTTCCCTTGGAAAGTGACTTCAGGTCCACCTGGAGCCTTCACTGTTACCATCTTGGTCTTACACTCGATGCTTGCACTGTACACCGACATCCAATCAATGCCAATGATAACATCGACTCCCAAGATAGTCAGCTCGATCAGATCAATCCCAAAGATTCAATCTCCAATTATAATCTCACAATCAGCATAATACCGATCAGTGGTCAAAGTTTTCCCTGATGAAGTAGCTACTGCCAAGATCTTGCCTGGAAAAGTCTTCGGTTCAACTCCCAAAACTTTAGCAAATTTAGGAGACACAAAAGTATGAGAGGATCCAGTATCGAACAACACAACAGCTTTCATTCCATTAAGATAAAGTTCGCCTGTTACATAATACACACCATTACATAACAGTTTCACTAAACAGCGGGAAAAAGAAATGACAAAAACCTCTAACCATC
Source organism: Hemerocallis citrina (assembly GCA_017893485.1). Taxonomy (NCBI): domain Eukaryota; kingdom Viridiplantae; phylum Streptophyta; class Magnoliopsida; order Asparagales; family Asphodelaceae; genus Hemerocallis; species Hemerocallis citrina. The sequence continues at coordinate 68,075,642 of CM030366.1, forward strand.
AGCCCTCGTACCAGTGATGACATGATCAACCTCATCAGCATCAGCTTCCGTCAAGGCAAATACTCGCCCTGGTTGGTACGGCCTCTTCCCAGTCTGCTGCGTTGGTGCATTGCGATTACCATTCCGTGGTTTGGAGCATTGAGATTGAAAATGTCCCGTTTCACCACAGTTGTAGCAAGTCACCGCAGGAGGTCTCACCACATTGTTCCCAGGTCCTCCAGCTACACTAACAGCGTTCGCCCCTGTCGGTTTGAATCTTTGTGCAGATGGTTGCCCCTTGAAACTCCCAGAATGTGCGGGCCTTTTTCCAGACTGCCAGTTGTTCCTCCGGTTCTGAACAACTTGGAACTGCTCCATATCTGCTTCCGTCGCTGCTGCTCTCTTTACCAACTTGTCAAATTGCCTGATACCAAGAGGTATCATTCGGGACCTCAAGCTTGGCCTCAATCCATGCTCGAACTTACGAGCCTTCTTAGCCTCATCCATCACCAGTTCAGGCGCATACCTAAAGAGCTGAGTAAACTTAGTCTCATACTCCCTCACTGACATGCCGCCTTGCTGTAGCGACAGAAACTCCATAGCCTTCTTCTCTTGAACATCGGAGGGGAAACAGTGACTGCAGAATTCTTCCAGAAATTCCTCCCAGCCAAGCACTATGCCTCCCATGGTCCTCTTCATTGACTGCCACCAAACAGCCGCGTCCTTCTCAAATTGCAAAGCCGCCAACTTGACCTTGCTGCCTTCCGGGGTCTCTAACACCTCAAAGATTGTCTCCACTTGACGAATCCAGTTGTCAGCCGCATCCGGGTCTGACTTTCCCTCGAATACAGGTGGTTTCATTCGTTTGAAGGATTCCACCAGTTTAATCGCCTCGGGCACCAGATTCGCAGGCCCCCTTCCTTGGTTCATAGCCACAGCATTGAGCGTCTGATAGACCCTCGCAAGTTCTGTTTCCAGATCCAACCCTTCACCATTCCTAGCTCCTCTTCTCGACATATTCTGATGCAAAGGATCCATTAAATTCGAAGTATAAGACAAGAATTTTAAATCAACTTGCATTTCATTGAATTCCAAACTTTATACATTCGAATTGAAAAACATTTCTTAACATCAGAATGAAAGAAATAGAAACTACAACAATCTAACTCCTACGGCTCCTCTTCGCTTCTCGAAGTTCTCCCCGTAGTTCATCAACTTCATCCTTCAGCACATCAGTTAGATTCTTCCTCTTCTCGAGTTCCCATACTCGATGACTGAGAACAGAAAAGTCGTCCTTTCGCTTTGCCAGCTGAGCCTCCAATAATCCGACTCTCTCTCGCAGTGTCTCTACCTGTCTCTGAAGAGAAGCCACAGTACTACTCAGAACTGGTCCCTCTTCTTCATCAGAAGAAGAATCGTCAGATGAATCCGGAGGTGGGGTAATCTCTCGAGATTCAGGCCATTCCACCTCATCAGAATCTGCTTGCCCAGGGTGGTACTCTTCCTCGGGATCAGCCTGTCCAGGATGGTACTCTTCCTCAATGATATGCCAGTCGTCGTCTCTAGCAGGGTCGAAGTGATCAGCCATCTTAGAAAGTAGGGAGGAAGAAGCATAAGTCATAGAGCAACACAAATGTAAGTCACTTACATTTAAATCTCTAAACTCAAACACACACTCTAATGTCCACTTCTAGGGTGTCGTTCCTTATAAATTTGTACCAATATGGAAAGCGTAGAAAAAGCGTGGCTCTGATACCACTCTGTAACGCCCCGAATCCCAAATACACTGAATTCGAGATGTTCTACAGGATCTTTTCGCTTCTTTTAGTACAATTTTACAAGGAAATTCAAACTTTTCACTTTACATCAGAGTTTACATCAATATTATATTTACATTGCACAGCGGAAGTAAAATTTACAACAATGAAACAAATGTACAAAAACATTGAGAAATCTTTAAGCATTTGTTCCTCTTTAATCTTTTTCATGCCATTCATCCTGCATACAAAACTGTGGGTACGTCAGTTTATTCAACCGACGATAATTATACATGACCATCCTCTCTATGCCAGAAATAGTATAACGATTCTCATTTCTTAACAAATCACAAACTTGTTCACATATCAAATAAAGTAAAAGGGAAAATCTTAATGATGTCGTGCCGTGATCGTGCACTTAATCCTTAATGCAATTATTTATATTAGATGACACTAATGCGCACTTGTTCGAATTCTATGCATCCCATACTACATAGGTCTGAGGGCAAGCCTCTTAATCGTTCTTCATCTTTGTAGGGTTCAATCCCTCGCCATGACTTAATCTACTACTGTAACTATGGTGAGTATTCTAGATGATCTATGAGTACAAACTCGTGTACAGAAAACCTGGAGGGGAACCCCACGCTATGTCTTGACTCATCAAGCATGCATTCTGTGGCAATTCAGCATCCTTCATGGCACACGATCCTCTTGCAGTCACCAAACATCCCATAAGCGTGACTAGAGTCTGATCATTCTGAGTTGTGCCCACGCCATGTCTTGACTCATCAAGCATGCATTCTGTGGCTCACACACCCACACCGTAAACCCTAGTTCTCATACTCGTATTTTTCTCTCACTTTCATCACATCTTCACTATGCACTAATCCTGAGTTTTTATTAGAATCATGAACAAAAATCAAAGCTCTAGAGTTAGCCTCTCCACTAAACCGGACTTATTCATTCATTCAACATGACCAACCTTGATCTTTCTTTTCAATTTTCATTTCATTTCATTTCCAATGCCGGGGGAGACTTAGCTACTCTATGGTTTCAATTTCCAATTCACAACTTCCAATTTGAGCATTTTCAACTCATAATTCATTTAATAGTCTCACAGACTTTCTTTATCATGATCTTAGCTTTCATGTTCATTTACTTCTTATTTCAATCTATGATTCATTTCATGTAAATTCATGCAACAACAAATAGAGTTTACCAACATCAACCATAAACATATACAGGGCAATTCCAGTCTTACTTTTAGTGTCATTACTACATTATTAGTCCCTCACGACCTTCATCATAAACATATACAGGGCAATCTAATATGTTTAAACTTACTTTTCACAAGCATGGTAGCAATCAACATAGCCATAACATATTTTCTACATTAGAAGTCCTGAGAAACACCCACCTTATTGACGAAAAGTAACCGAATCCAGAAAAGCATCTTAATGCACTGCACGACTCCTTGCTCCTTGCTCCTTGCTCCTTGCTCCACACCGAAGCTCTTCTGCAGAGATGATCGGTCTCTAAGAGAACTCTCACTCACCAACTCTACAATATAGTATATGTATATCTTCTTTTCAAGTGATCTTAGTGTAGAAGATGTCTAAGAGAGAAGGGGTATTTATACACCAGTTTGGGTGAGATGGAAGGCTAGGATTTAGTAGATAGTTATAGGGTCAAGGGCTAGGATGAACTAGGGAGTTGTAATAACTACCCACACTCTAGATAACTACCCATGACTTGATCCACTTCTCTCCCAATCCGGCCAAGAAAAGGGTGCTCATGCATGTGTATGCGAGATGCACGTGCATGCACAAGTCATCATAAAACTTGTACAAAATACAAAATGAAAAACTTTTTAAAAAAAATGTTCCACATTACAAGTTGTAGAAAAATAGAATTAAACCTTGGGCTTTAATTCATGGCCCAAAACCATAGTTATTTAAAAATAAAAGAATGCATTATATTTTGGGCTTTAAGAAAAAGGGCTTTTTATTAAAATAAGGCTTTGGTACAAAACGATTAAAAACACAAATTGAAATATCTTTACTCTTCTTGATGAAAATATGAGCCAAAAATATTACACGTGCACACTACGTGCAAAATAAATAATTTTTCATTAATTGAAAAATCAGGGTATTACAGTAGTACGTCGTGTACTCGCGAAGAGAGCGAGAGAGGGATTACCTTCTACGAACTTGCAACTCGTTTGCCTGCGGCGAGGCGGAGTCCTGCTGACGCTCAGAGTAGTGTAGCTGTCTCGTCTAGCGGTGCCTCGGTCGGCGCTACAGTTGGAGTTAGCGGCGAAGGGGGATCTCGCTTCGCTGGTTTGGAATCGAGCTCGGAGGTTAGGCATCGCCGCCCCCGCGTTTCCTTGAACCGAAGCATACCCTTTCTGAAGAGGCACTAAACAAGTTGTCTTATGTTCCTTTAAGCTATTGTAAAACTCTGTTGTAGCGTCGGTCTTGTTGGATGTCGAGTTACTTTATTTGAATAAAAGTCTGAAAGTTTGTTTCGAAAATTCTTGAAGTGTTGGACTTCGGCAATGTTTGGAATTTTGTTGTTCGTCTCTTCCTCTTTTCAGCTCGCGGTGGTAGCTCAAGACGCCGACCCCAATCGCTCGGATGACCACGCTCGAATCGAGGCTGGCTCGGGGGTGACGAGGTTGCGCTCGGCGAGGTGCCGAGAGCGGCTCTATGAAGTCGAGCTGGGATTGCGCCGAGCTGAAAGCGAGCGAGGCCACCTTCAGCTCATCCTAGGTCAGTGAGACGTCGAGATCCGGCGTATGGAGAGCAGGATCGCCGTGATGACCCCTACAAGAGAGGACGAAGATTCGCCGACCGCCTTTAGCAACGCCCTTCGGATCCAGTGCGTTCGGCACAATTTGTCGAAAATGATAGCCGAAAGAGACGATCTGCTCTCTGAGATCCGTCATTTGCATACTGTAGAGGCGGAGCTTCGGACGGAGGAAGGGAAACTGTCGGCCGAGGTTGCCAAACTGACGACCGAACGGGACGTTGACGATTTTTCTTTTTAAAAACCAAGTGTAGTGGGTCGGCATTGTAACTTTTGTTTTTTAAGGCCTTGTAACCTTATTGTATGGAAGAGTCGCTTTGTACTGTGTCCTAATTATTAAAAACATTTCTTTCTCGAACAAGCACGCCCTTTGTAGCTCTGTGTAGTTGTTTCGTTTGTGACTGTGTTCATCGCGCCGAGGTCTCCGAGCCGGCCCCTCTCTCGTTCGCGGTTCGGCGCCGTAGCGCGATCTGAGCCGTTGGAATTTGGCACGAATCTCGAGGCGACTCAGTTCCCAAGGAAATGCTATCTTGTCGTTTAGCGACGCTGACAAGATCTGGGCCGTTGGATTTTGGCACGAATCTCGGGACAGCTCAGTTCCCAAGAAAACGCTATCTTGTCGTTTAGCGATGCTGGCAAGATCTGGGCCGTCTGATCGAGATCTTACACGAATGTTGAGGGAAAAGCGACTTTTCTTCGTTTTTAGGCTCGGATGGGCACTTGCTCGGTTAGCCGACCGGAGGTCTATGAGTTCGGCTGTTCGAGCGACGTGGCGCCCTCCGAGCCTACTTCTCGCTTGCTCGCAGTTCGGCGACAAGAGCGTTCGGCCAGAGGGATAAGTCAAGCTTTACACAAGGGTGGGTTTGCCGATCATCGTGAGAGTTCAACGGTCGTGGGAGCAATTCCGAATGGCGATCCACTCCTAGCCCGCTTAGAAGCGAGCTTGCGGAGCAGAATCGAACCAAGTGTTGGACTCCGAAACCATCGTTAGAGTTCAACGGTCGTGGGAGCAATTCCGAATGGTGACCCACTCCTAGCCTGCTGAGAAGCGAGTTTGCGGAGTAGAATCGAACCAAGTGTTGGACTCCGGAACCATCGTTAGAGTTCAACGGTTGTGGGAGCAATTCCGAATGGTGACCCACTCCTAGCCCGCTGAGAAGCGAGCTTGCGAAGTAGAATCGAACCAAGTGTTGGACTCCGGAACCATCGTTAGAGTTCAACGGTCGTGGGAGCAATTCTGAGCGGCGAACTACTTCTGGCTCGCTTAAGAGCGAGCTTGCGAAGTAGATTCGAGCCGGGTATTGGACTCTAAATCATTGATTGAATAAACAATAAAGGCGGAGAGACACAAGCAACTTTATAAATACGAAAAAGCATTCTTTATTGATAATTGACGGCGAGCCGTTTTTACATATGACAACTTAAGAGAGAAATTACAAGTTAGAGGAGAGGAATGGTTCGACACCCTGTAATACTCAGAGAGGCGCCGGGGCACTTTCTTGGTATTTTAAAAGGTGGTCGGCATTCCAGGTCCTCGGAATCTCCCTGCCCTCGAGGTCTTCCAGGCGATAAGCTCCGGGCCGAACTACCCTTGTGATCTTGTAAGGTCCTTCCCAATTCGGGGCTAGTTTGCTCTTCTGACTGGGGAAGGAGATGGCTAGTTTTCTGAGGACTAAGTCCCCCTCCTTGAGATCGGTGGGTCGGACTCTCTTGTTGTATGCCAATTCGATCCTCCTCCGGTAGTTCTGTTTGCGGATCGACGCCCTTTCTCTCAGTTCGTCCACCAGGTCTAGGTTCGCCCGGAGGTCCCTGGTGTTCTGTTCCTCGTTGTAAGCTGCGAGGCGAGGAGAGGGTATCCCGACTTCGAGAGGTATCACTGCCTCGGACCCATTGGTGAGGTTGAACGGGGACTCTCCTGTGGGGGTCCGTTTGTTGGTGCGGTAGTTCCACAACACGTTGGGGAGTTGGTCGACCCATAAGCCTTTGGAACATTTGTCCAATCTCTTCTTGATACCAGAGAGGATCTGCCGGTTAGCGTTCTCCACCTGGCCATTCGACTGTTGGTGGGAGACGGAGGAGAAGCGCTGTTGGATGGCAAGGTCTTCACATAGAGCTCGGAACGCGGCCCCAGTAAACTGAGTTCCGTTGTCTGTGACGAGAACACGGGGGACGCCGAATCGGCAGTTGATGCTCTTCCAGAAGAATTGAAGCACCTTGTTCTCGGTGATAGTGGCAAGGGGCTCGGCCTCAATCCACTTCGAGAAGTAGTCGATGGCTACGACCAAGAACTTGAACTGGCCCGGAGCTGGAGGGAATGGCCCTAGTAAATCCATCCCCCACATTGCAAAGGGGATAGGACTTGATAGGGAGGCGAGGTTGGCTTGGGGGAGGTGACGAATGTTGGAATGTCTCTGACAAGATCCACATTGCCGAACGTGTCGCTCGGCTTCTTGGAGGAGAGTCGGCCAGAAGTATCCGTAATTCAGAGCTTTCCGAGCCAAAGACCTAGACCCTGAATGTGCCCTGCCGATGCCTTCGTGGAGCTCCTGTAAGGCGTAGTCGGCCTATTCTGGGGAAAGGCACCTTAGGTACGGTCGGCCGTCAATCTGCGAGAAGGAGCGCTTGTACAAGATCCCCTCGATCAGGATGTACCGCTCGGCCCTGGTTCTTACTCGGCGTGCTTCCCTGGGGTCCTCGGTGAGGAGTCTGTCCCTTAAGAATTCTACTAACGGCTTCATCCAATTATCTTGCAGTAGGACCGGCAATGACTCCACTGAGTCGAGGGTCTCGTCTTCTATGCTCGATTTCAAGAGGACCTCGATCAAGATGGTCTGCTCGAGACCTTGGAGGGAGGATGAGGCCAACTTGGAGAGGGTGTCGGCTTGTGAGTTCTCTTCTCGAGGGACTCATTGGATGAGTGCCTCTTCGAACCGGGCCATGAGAGTTCGGACTTTGGCGAGGTACTTCGCCATCCATTCGTCTCGTGCCTCGTAATCGCCCAAGACTTGATTCACAACCAGCTGAGAGTCACTATGGATTCGGAGGCGCTGCGCCCCGGCACTTCGGGCAAGTCCGAGGCCCGCGATTAGTGCCTCATACTCTGCTTCGTTGTTTGAGGCCTTGAAATTCATGCGAAGGGCATACTGGAGGACGAAGTCATCTGGGCCCGTCAGGATGATACCGGCGCCGCTTCCCTCGTTGCAGGAGGAACCATCCACAAAAACTGTCCAAATAGGGGGTCCGTTCGGGACATGGCTGACCTCGGGAATGGTGGTCTCGACGATGAAGTTCGCGAGGGCTTGAGCTTTGATCGCAGTCCGGGGCTGATAGGAGATGTCGTGTTGGCTCAGCTCGATGGACCATTTCATAAGCCGGCCTGAGGTTTCCAGCTTGTGGAGGACCTGCTTCAGCGGTTGGTCGGTGAGGACCACAACCGAGTGGGACTGAAAGTATGGGCGGAGCTTCCTTGCCGCCATAACCAGGGCATAGGCCATCTTTTCTACCTTCGGGTAGCGGAGCTCGGCGTCCCGAAGTACCTTGCTCACGTAATAAATGGGCCTCTGAGCCCGGTCTTCTTCCCTCACCAAAACGGCACTTAGGGTCTGCTCGGAAGCAGTTAAGTAGATGAAGAGGGTTTCCCCTGGAACGGGATTGCTGAGCAGGGGAGGATTGACCAAGTAGGCTTTCAGCTGTTTGAACGACTCCTATTGCAGTTCGCCCCACTCGAAACCCTTGGCCCCCCTGAGAGCCTTGAAGAAGGGGAGGCACTTTTCCCCAGACTTCGAAAGGAATCGCCCAATAGCGGCGAGGCGACCCGTAATGTAACGCCCCGAATCCCAAATACACCGAATTCGAGATGTTCTACAGGATCTTTTCACTTTCTTCAGTACAACTTTACTAGGAAATCAAACTTTTCACTTTACATCAGAGTTTACATCATACATTATATTTTTCATTTGCACAGCGAAAGTAAAAATTTACAACATTTACATAAATGTACAACAACATGGTAAAATCTTTATGCATCCATTCCTCTTTAACATGTAATTTATCCTGCATACAAACTGTGGGTACGTCAGTTTATTCAACAGACGATAATTATACATGGCCATCCTCTCTATGCCAGAAACAGTATAACGATTCTCATTTCTTAACAAATCACAAACTTGTTCACATTCAAAAATAAAGCAAGGGGGAAAATCTTAATGATGTCGTGTTGTGATTGTGCACTTAATCCTTAATGCAATTATTTAATTTACATGACACTAATGCACACTTGTTCGGATTCTATGCATCCCATACTACATAGGTCCGAGGGCAAGCCTCTTAATCGTTCTTCATTTTTATAGGGTTCAATCCCTCGCCATGATTTAATCTACTACTGTAATTACGGTAAGTATCCTAGATATTTTCCAACCTACGAACTCATGTCTAGGCACTCTGGAGGGAATCCCATCGCTGACATGACTCATCATGCAGACATCCTGTGGTAATTCAGCTCTCACCGTAGACATGACACCACCCGTAGTCTTCAAACATCCCACGAGCGTCGCCACTGGGACGGTACTCTGGAGTAGTATCCTCACCCAGACTCATCATGGGAATTCCTGGGATACGCTCTCGCCGCTACCCAATAGCCCTCATACTCAATGTTTTTCTCTTACTTTCAACACATCTCCATTATGTACTAGTCCTTATTAGAATCATGAATAAAATTAAAGTTCAGGAGTTAGCCTCTCCACTAAACCGGACTTATTCATTCATTTCAATGCATGACCAACCTTGGTCTTCAAATTCTCATTTTTCATTTCATTTCCATTGCCGGGGGAGACTTAGCTACTCCTTTGTTCAATTTCCAATTCACAACTTCCACTTTGAGCAATTCTAACTCATGAATTCATTTTCATTGCCTTAGTATATCATGTTCTTAATTTTCATATTCATGTAATTTCTCAATTTAGAGTATGACTCATTTCATGTGAATTTCTCAATTCAAACTATGATTCATTTCATATAAATTCATACAGCAATAGAAAGAATTCATCAACATCAATCATAAAGTTCACAACTCTTAGCAGTAATCAAAATGAAATCTATGACATATCAGAATCAACTCTGTACAGTCGTCTTGGAAAAAGACTAGTCGACTGGTACAGTCAATACAAGTTCTTCATAAACACTCGGGAGAGTCGACTGCTGCACATGGCCAGTCGGCTGTTCCGTAACCTTTCCATGTTCAAAAATCATTCATATGACAGTCGACTGTTATTCCATCAGTCGTCTGTCCTGGGGGTTTTTAGCAGTACATTTCTATATTCAGCTCAGTCGACTTGCTACTCGCATTAAGTCGACTGGACAGATTCATATTTCAAATTAAAGGATTATCTTTCTTACAGGTTCATGCATCATGGTGTCAAATCACAATATACATACTTTCATGTTTCATAGACACGAAATTTCATAATTGTTCAGTAATATCGCAGTATGGAATTTCAAGTAACTAACATTGTCTCTTCTCCAAGGAAGTGTTTAGACATACATTTATACTTGTTCATAACTTTCTTGCAGAGATGAAAATATTAATCTCAACCCATTACACTAGAATAACACAATGGGAAAAATACCTCATTTCATGAAACTACTGGATTATTCATAGTTTAAACAAAACATCGGTCGACTGTTCTTAACACCAGTCGACTACACAGATCATTCTTAGTTTTATTAATCATCGCTAGTTCCTTTTTCCACATGCTCATGGCTCCTCAGTCATGTATACCATGAAGAATATGAGTTTAGCCTTACTATTTCATTTTAATTATACACATTTATGTCATGAAACTTCTAACAAAACATGTAACAGATGCCTCGTACCAGTCGACTTATCCAACGACAGTCAACTGTACCGACCCAATTCGTCATTGATTGCAGTGGTATTATTTCACTATTAGTCTTCCACAATTATCATCATGAACATACTCAAGCAATTCTAGTACTTTTGAATTTACTTCTCATAAGCATAATAACAATCATCACAAATATGGCATATCTTCTACTTTAGAAGTCCTGAGAAACACCCACCTTGTTGACGCAGTAATCGAAGTCCAGAAAAGCTCCTTAATGCAATGCAGCACTCCTTGCTCCTTGCTCCTTGTTCCACACCGAAGCCTTCGGAAGATGATGCCCGGCCTCCACAGAAAGCACACACAACTCTCTCACAAAAATATCTCTCTTACAATAGGATTTTAGTGTAAAAGAAATAATGAATGAGAGGGGGTATTTATATACAAATTTGAGTAGATGGAGGGCTAGGATTTAGTAGATAGTTATGGGATCAAGGGCTAGGATGGACTAGGGAGTTGTGATAACCACCCACACTCCACATAACTACCCATGACTCACACCCACTTCTCTACTCAAATCCGGCCAAGAATAGTGCTCAATGCACGTGTATGTGAAATGCACGTGCATGCACAAATCACCCCTACAAGAACTTGTACAAAAAAAATAAGTCTTAAAAAGATGCTACACATTACAAGTTGTAGAAAATAATAAAAGGGTTTAATTTCATGGGCTAAAATTAATTGGGCCAAGATAACAAAAAGAAAAATAAGTAAACTAACATTTGGGCTTAGAAAAAATAATATAATATTCTTACATCATGCTAAAAATAATAGTCAACATACTACACATGCATACCATATATAAAAATAAATAATCTTTCATATATTTGAAAAATCAGGGTATTACACGTAAGCCTCTGCATTTCCTTGACGTTCCGGGGCGGGGCCATGTCCAGTATGGCCTTAATTTTTTCAGGATTTGCTTCGATCCCTCGCTGGCTTACCATGAAGCCGAGGAACTTTCCTGAGGAGACCCCGAACGCACACTTGTTCGGATTAAGCCTCATGTTGTGCCTTCTCAGTACGCCGAATGCCTCCTGTAGGTCGGCCACGTGGTCGGTACCTCGGATGCTCTTCACGAGCATGTCGTCGACCTATACTTCCATGTTGCGGCCTATCTGGCTTTGGAAGACTTTGTTGACGAGGCGCTGGTAGGTGGCTCCAGCGTTCTTCAATCCGAACGGCATAACTCTGTAACAGTAGAGGCCTTGGTCGGAAATGAAGGAAGTCTTCAGAATGTCCGGGGGGAACATTCGGATCTGGTTGTAGCCGGAGAAGGCGTCCATGAAGCTGAGGAGCTCATGGCCCGAGGTGGCATCGATGAGGGTGTCGATATTCAGGAGAGGGAACGGATCCTTCGGACACGCCTTATTCAAGTTTGTGAAGTCGATGCATATCCTCCAGGAACCATTTGACTTCTTAACCATGACGACGTTGGAGAGCCACTCGGGGTAGTTTACCTCCTGTATGAACCGAGCTTTTAGGAGCTTGTCTACCTCCTCCTTGATGGCTTGTTGTCGCTCGGGAGTGAATTTATGCCTCTTCTGCTGAACCGGTCTGCACCCCGGTTCGACGCTGAGGCGGTGCACTAGAAGCTCCTCGAAAATCCCGAGCATATCCGGAGCGGACCAAGCAAATAGGTCGCGGTTCTCCCGGATGCACTGCACCAAGTCGGAACATAGGGCAGTCGGTAGGGACTTGCTAATGAGGAACTTTTGACTCGGGTCCTCGTCTGAAAGAGCACTTCTTCCAATTCATCCGCCGGCTCGGACGTGGGTCGGACGTTCGGCTCGGGGATCTCTAAAGTCTCGAGGGAGAGCATCGGACCCCCAGTGGAAGTCATATAGCACTTCCGAGCCGTCTCTTGGCTGCCCGTGACTTCTCCCACTCCCGCACGAGTGGGGAACTTCATCTTGAGGTGGTACGCCGAAGGAACGACTTCCAGGGCAGCTAGGCCAGGTCGGCCCAAGATGACATTGTATGCAGCCGGGACATCGACGACCATAAAGTCCATCGGCTCTGTCCGGGTGGTAGGGGTCTTCCCAGCACTTACGTCCAGGGTGATAACCCCTTCGACAGTTACTGGTACCCCCGTGAACCCGTAGAGCGTGTAGCCAGCTGGTTTGAGGCGATCCCGGGAGAGTTGCAGCCCTCGGAAGGCCGAGAGGAAGAGGATGTTCACAGAGCTCCCGTTGTCTACCAGGATCCTCTGCAATTTGAAGTTCGCCATGCGGAGGTCGATAACAAGTGCGTCACAGTGGGGAGTCCAGACCCCCTCGAGGTCTTCATCAGAGAAAGTTAGTGGGACGCCGAGGCCTTTGGAGGGAGGGGCGCCGTGAACTGAGTTGACCTCTCGGACGAAGGCCTTCCGAAAGGAGTTGGAAGAGCCCCCCATTGGACCCCCGTCGATAAGGTGTAGAACACGTTCCTCCTCGAACTCGGGGGTTTCATATCGTCACTTGGAGCGCTTGTTAGCCCCCCGAGGCGGAGGAGTGGTGCGATCTCCCCGATCATTTGCCTTCACAAACTTTGCCAACTGCCCCCTCTGGATGAGGGCCTCTATTTCGTTCTTCAGCGCCCGACTATCGTTGGTGTCGTGGCCGTGATCCCGGTGGTAACGACACCACTTCTCCTTGTTCCTTCTCTTGGCCGGGGTGTTCATCCTCAGAGTGGGAGGTATAACTCCCTCCTTCTCGACTTCCATCAGGATGGTGGAGACTTTGGTAGTGAGAGGGGTAAATTTCTCGAACCTGGGGGGAGGATGGTGCTGACCGTTATTATCCTTCTGTAGCTTCTTGGCCCCTTCCTCTTCCGTTGTCTTTCTCTTCGACCCGGAAGTGGATCCTCCGAATCCCGGGAAGCACTCGGCTTCCTCCGCCCGAATATATTTCTCGCATCTAAGGAGAAGGTCGGCGAAGTTGTGCGAGGGCTTTTTGGCGAGGGACGACCGAAGGTTAGAGTTGAGGACGTTGGACTGGAATGCGACGGTCGCCACAGACTGGTCGAGGGAGGCGATGGACCGGACCTCCGCAGTAAATCTCCTCACATAGTCCCTCAACTTCTCTCCCCTCTCCTGTCAGAGGTGGAGTAGAGAGAGGCTGGTCTTCTCCGTTCGTCTTCTGCTCACAAAGTGAGTTATGAAGAGCATTTCGAACTGCTCAAAAGAGAAGATGGAAGAGGGAGCGATCCGGGAGTACCATTCCCGCGCCGAATCCTTGAGAGTGGCGGGGAAGGTTTTGCAAAGCATGGCGTCGGAAGCTTGGTGGATTAGCATCAAGGTCTTGAAGCTCTCGACATGATCAACAGGGTCCGACTCCCCTGAGTACATTTCAAACTGCGGAGGCTTGAAACCCCTCGGGATGGGAGCCTCCATGATAGTCCGAGAGAAGGGGGGTCTGCTGGGGCGGACGGTCCTTCCTCTCGACTCCTCCTTGTCCATTCGACCGATGTGCCTCTCCATCTCGTGGAGACGATGGTAGAGGGCATCGTCCCTCCGGTGGTAGTCAAATGACCCCCTAGACTCGTCTTCATAGGAAGGGGAGCGGGGACTACGGCGTCGATAGTCCTGGGATCGGCAAGGACTATGAGGGTGTTGCTGGTGACTAGGAGCCGGGGGAGGACTTATGGATCAGTGGCGAGGACTTGGGACCCGTGGGGGTGTTGGAACCCTTTGGGCATTATTTTTGTTGTGGCGAAGGTTGAGGGCTTGCAATACCGTTGCCTGGAATTGTTGGAACTCGGCACGAGTGATGGGTGCCTTATCGTTCCTCGGATGATGCCGACCAGCAGGGGAATGTGGCCTCCTCCTACGACGCTCGGGAGATTCCCCCCATCCTCTTCGGTCCGGAGACCTCCTGCCATCTCGGCGATGAGGAGATCGCTCACCTTGATGTTGGCGGGAGACTCCCTCTCCGGCCCGCTTCTCATCTAGGCGGTTGTGAAGGTCCTCATCCTTCTGCCGATTTAGAACGGTGTTGCGGAGGTCAGATGCTCGGGGATTATGGGAGGCCATAGAATTCGAGGAGGCATTGTGTACGGAGACATGGTCCTGGTGGAGAGGTTGTTTCTGCCTCTGCTGGTTCTGACCAGTGGGACCATTAGGGGGTTGTTGATTCAGAAGAGGGTCTTGGACCGGGGGAGGAAGTTGCTCGGGCTGCGGAGCAGGATGCACGGGGACTTCCTCTTGCTAATCGGCGGGGTTGGGCCCACGGTTGGACCCCCTTGACCTGACCTTTCTGGGAGGCATGGCTGGAGAAAAGCTAGTCGACAGGAAGAGGAGAGGCTGCTATTCGTATGGTTTCCCACAGACGGTGCCAATCTGTTACCGCTGGATCTGGTGTGGGGGTAAACAGATGAGATTTGTAAGTTCGTGGAAAAACCTGAATAGCAGATCCAAGCCTGCTGATTCCTGCTGCTAACCTGCAAGGAAGTGCGATACACCGGGGTTGATTACGGCGACGCACCCTCCGACGCTCTTGTCAGTAACCAGTGATGATTAAGAAAGAGCTTAAGCTGGAAAAAGAGTGATTACCTGGTCATAGTGGTAGGTAGGAGGTATTTATAGTCGCCATGGGAGTCTGATTAGGGACCTGATTTCCTGTGAAACCGTTAGGAGTAAAATCCTCATAATTAGTTTAGGAAACTGACTCCTGATTCCCGGTGAGAGGATAACTACAAATCAGGCCCGTTGATTTAGCCAAATCAGTGACCCTGATCTCCTCTTGCTGGTTTGGATTTGTCTTGGGTCGGGACCCGTACCCAGCTGGAGTGGATCCGTTTCGCGGGTTATTGGATCTGTGAAGGGGAGATCCAGTGCCCGCTTAGGGTCCATCTATATACGAAATTACCGTTTTACCCCTGAGCTTCAAGATTCGTTCCCAATCTGGACGGTTCCGATTTAACCCCATTTTTAGCCATATCACCCATATAGCAAAACTTTCTGCCATTGTACAACCACCTTGAACTAGTTTGGTCAGCACAACAAGGACATGCATAATGTCCTTTAGTGCTATATCCAGATAAATTTGCATATGCTGGAAAATCATTGATTGTCCAAGACAACATGACCCGAAGAGAAAATGTTTCTTTAGCCACAACATCATAGGTTGGAACACCCACCCACAATTTCTTAAGTTCATCTATTAACGGCTGTAGGTATACATCTATATCATTTTCAGGACCTTTCGGTCCAGGAACTATCATGGACAAAATAAATGAGGACTGCTTCATGCATTTCCAAGGCGGTAAATTGTATGGTATTAACACAACAGGCCATATGCTATATGTACTACTCATTTGCCTAAAAGGGTTGAAACCATCACTAGCTAGTCCAAGTCTCACATTCCGAGGATCTTCCGCAAAATCGGGATATCTTTCATCAAATTTTTTCCAAGATTGAGAATCAGCAGGATGTCTAAGAATCCCATCATTAGTGCGACCTTCAGCATGCCATTTCTTATCAGAAGACGTTTTCGTAGACATAAACAACCTTTGTAGCCTAGGAATCAGAGGAAAGTAACGCAGTATTTTGGCAGGCTTCTTTCTCCTACTTCGCTTTGTAGATCCACTGGCTTGATCGTCTTAATTTGGTGTTTCTGACCATTTCGAAGAACCACAGACTTCGCAATTCTCCAGACTTTCCGTATCTCTCGTGAAAAGCATACAATCATTTGGACATGCTGCTATTTTCTCATACCCTAGATCGAAAGAACTTAGAAATTTTTTGATTTTATAGGCTGAGTTTGGAATACAGATTTCTGGAAATGCTTCATTCAACAGTTCAAATAGCATACTGAAGGACTTAGCAGACCACCCGTTTAAACATTTAATCTGAAATAGTCTGACAATGAATGAGAATTTAGAGAATTTGGTGCAATCGCGGTACAGCGGAGTACTAGCATCTTCAAGCAACTTAGCAAAGGATTCTTGCTGTTTATTATTTTCAGGGGCGGGGTCAGGCATTTCCTCGTCCACCCCACCACCAATGTGTGATGTTTCTGTTGACTCATTATGAACTTGGGTTGTTGGATTATTGGTGTGGAAAGAAACATCATGAATCCCCAAGGTGTCTTGCAACAAAGCATGCATCTCATCTGGAACACTTAAGTCTTCGTTCACTAAGGGCTCATCTTCATTTTCTAATACAACCGGACGAACAGGAGCTGACGTATGATCCTCTCCATGACAAAATCACCATGTGTACCCTTGAAGAAAACCGTTGACAACCAAATGTGTATGTACTACGTCACATGTCCTCAAATTACAATTTATACACCGGAAGCATGGACAAAGGACTAGGTTGGGATCACGGAAATTTCGTTTGGCAAAGATAATAAAATCTTTAATACAATCACGGTACTCCTTGGATAATCGTGGTTTACTAATCCAACTTCTATCCATTATAACAATAGCACACAATCTGAAATTAAAATTTGATATATTAAATAGTATTAACAGTAAAAGGCATTTTGTATATTTAATTTCACCTTTTTTAAAACCATCCCTAGCTGCAAATAAATAAACGATATAACAATTAACTGTAAAATAAAGAAATCGTGGTTCCAAAAATGTATAAAAAAATAATTAAATCTTAATACAATCTACTCTATTCACATAACCCTAAACTACCTATGTGAAAATTATCACAACCACCTTAGTGGCATTTTATCGCACACCTTGTGTTCGAGTATAATATCGATTCGACTATAGTCTCCCCTGTATTTGGCTTTCCGTTCAAGGAGATGATGATGGTAAAGGGTATTTGCTGAGGAAGAGGAATCGGACGAATAACGAGGGCGTCGTGCTGTAAATACGGTAACAAGAAGATCTGATGACCCATGAACTATTCTGTTCATGGCTACTAATAATCAGTTACTTATCCCAAAATAATAATAATAATAATAATAATAATAATAATAATAATAATAATAATAATAATAATAATAATAATAATAATAATAATAATAATAATAATAATAATAATCTCTATACCTCATCTACATTTGTTCTCATTTAACCTTAATTAAAGTGGTCCACTTTGATTATGTATAGCATCCTTAATTTCCCCATCACGGTGAATGATTGATCCTAAATAACAAAAATGGTTACTCCTACATATCTTGGTCCTCAGTGCACACTGCACTAATTATTTCTCTTAGTATAGCAAAACTTACAATAAATATACTCGGTATTAGTCCTTAGAAAAAAGCATATAGACTTGTAAATATACATGAGACGAGAGATTTGGACCAAATATGGACCACAGAGAAAAGATATAATGAAGAATAATGGACCGAACATATTCATCTCAAATTTTCTTACACCAAACTTTTAAACCACATTGTGTAAGATATAATGAATCATAAGGTACAGAACTTATTCATCTCAATTTTTCTTACAATAACTAATATATTTCAACCTCCACTTTTAAAGATTGCTCCAACATATTCTACTTATACCTTTCAAACAACTAACATTGTAGATGATTTCTCACTGTCCTCGAGGTATAGACAACACAAAAATCAAACAACATTGCACCATGGAATACGTAAATAAAAGAAGTGATAAAATAAAGATGTCAACCGACAAAATGGGTAATTATCACACTACCATATAACTAAAGAAAATTGCATATTTCTCAAATGTATGCCTCTTCTATGAAATTTTAATTGTTACCTACGAGGAGATATTGATCTAGAACGGGAACGACCAGGCCTACGAATGGGAGAACGGCTACGGCGGCGAGGTAGAGGTGACCGTGTCAGTGGGGACTGGGGCTGTCAGGCCAAAAGGGGACTGGGGCTGTTGGAGGAGTTTTTGACGGTGGGGGGGAGGGGGGGCTGGGGCTGTCGGAGATGGCTGTCGGAGATGGCAACGACGGAGGATATGGAGATGATGATGGTGGGGCTGTCGGAGGCTCCTTTCGAACGCCTCTCGGATCGAGCGTTTTGGGAACTCCAAAATCTACGGTGAGAGAGAGAGAGAGAGAGAGGAGACAGGGGAAGGAGGGAGTTTTGATCGGGTATGGGAACTCCAAAATCGACGAAGGAGAAGGAGGGAAAATGAAGGGCTTCGCGCAAAAAAATTGGTTTTGGGAAAAAAGGGTGCGAAATGTTAGGGTTCGCGGGGATTTATCCCAATTAATTCACCAGCGTTTTAATAAACAAATGCCGGTGAATGGGAGTAGATTTCTGGTCACATTTTAACTGTATATTCGTCGGCGTGTTTTATTAAAACGCCGGTGAATATTACCCTTCACCGGCGTTTTATCACAAAACGCCGGTGAATATCATAATTCCCAGGCGTTTTATGGAGGCCGCCGGCGTATAGCCATCGAATCTGACGCCCATTTCCTGGTCTCTTCCTACCCCGACGCGAATGGTAAAATGCCGGGGTAGATACGCCGGTAAATTCATCATGTGTTGTAGTGCTTCTTTCTTGTTGTTGAAATTTTGTTTTGGTTTAGCTTCTTGATTATTGCTCCAAAAAAAATTGGGGTGATTTCTTCATCCTGGATTGTATGTGTTTGCATAAGAATTGTCTTGATGCTGGAAATTAGGCACGTAATTTGATTAATAGGAAATTGGTTGAGCAAATGGATTTCCCACTTGGCAATCTGTACTTGAATGATTTTCTGCACAAAGATCACAAATAATATTAGTATGTATATAATTAACATTCATATTAGCTAATTTTTTAGATAAAAAATCAATTTGTGCAGTCAATGTAGTAATAGGATCAAGTTCAAAAACTCCAGCCACTTTTCTTGGCATTGTACTCTCTGAAGACCACTGGTAATTATTAGATGTCATCTCCTCTAAAAGTTCATGGGCTGCTTCGTGAGTTTTGCTCATTAGTGCACCTCAAGCTGCTATGTCAACCATATATCGATTTATAACTCCCAAACCATTATAAAATATTTTAATTTGCAGCCATTTCGAAAGTTCATGATGATGATACTTTCTCAATAGCTCTTTGTACCTCTCCCATGCATCATATAAAGACTCGGTCTCAAATTGAGTCAATGTGGTAATATATTCCTTAGCTTCGCTGTCTTTATCGGCGGAAAATACTTAGCTAAATTTTTTTGTGCAAGTCCCTGCGAAGTAGTAATACTACCGGGAGGTAGAAAATTTAGTCAAGCCTTCGCCTTATCTCTTAGTGAAAAAGAAAAGGGTCTCAATCGAATTGCATCATCTAATACTCCATCGTGCTTGAAAGTGTCACAAATTTCTAGAAATTTTGCAATGTGAACATAAGGATCCTCGTGCGATAGTCTCCAAAATTGAACAGTCTATTGAATTATTTGAATAATCGCCGGTTTAATCTCAAAATTGTTAGCTTCAATAACCGGCATCTTTTCTGCTTGATGTTGCTCCATGAATTGAGGGCATAGCATAATCTCTCAAAGCTATATTTTCCTCATTGTTCGCCATGATAATGAACTTGTATTACCTGAAATATAAGTATTAAAAAATACAAAAACTAAAAAAAATTAAAAAATAAAAATAAAAGTAAGTCGAAAGAAAATAAAGAGGAAAAAAAAAATCCAAACTAGTAATAATCTAGCAATTTTCAATATCAATAAAAGAATAACTAGTCCCCAGCAACGGCGCCAAAAACTTGATGTGAATATTTGCAAGTGTACAAAATCGCAACAAGTAGTATAGTTAAGTGAAAAGAGTGTCGAACCCATAAGGACTAATTATTTTATCGAGTACCGAAATCACTAGATTAACTACTATTTGAAAAATCGAAATTCAATAAAGAAAGCAACTAAATTAAATTAATCTAAAAAACTAACCAAATTAATTTAAAGGAGCGGAATTTGATTTTTTTGTGATTTGTTAATGGCAAAATTAATTCTAGGGCTTTCGATTTCACCTAGTTAATCCCACACAATTTATAACTCCATGTGAATAAAAAGATTATTTTTTCAAGTTGTAGACCAAAATCCCTAAATTATTCAATATTATCTCTCAAGCAATATCAAAAATATTCTCAACTAATTATTTGTCATAGTTCATGCAAAAATTACTAATTGAAAATTCATTAAGATCTACAGATTTCTTAACGGTCATATTAACAGCAGTTCGCTCATGTAACAATGTTTAATTTTATAAATTCAAAATCACAAATTACCAGTTCAGTGTCTCCATGATTTAATAGAATGTTGGTCAGCCAATTGTAAGCATTAAGAACAAAAATCAAACACACAACCTTGGAAAAATAGAAAAATAATATGGAACCAAAATTGTGTTATCAAAACTAGGCTATATCGAAGTCCTAGAAAAATAAAATTTAGTTCATAATAAGAATATTGCAACTAACAAATACAGTTTGAGATTGCATAATAAAATTAGAAGAAGAAAAGAGAAGATACAGAAAGAACTATTTTTTTTTTAAAATTGTAAACTGAATTCTTGATTTTTGTGCCGAACAGTAATCTCTCTCTCCTCCTTCTTTCTTCTCTGCTGTCTCGATTTCAAAGTCCGCACTGCCACGTCAGATCAGGCCTATGCTATCGTTTTCTGCCTTGAATTCCGTGCACTCTCTCTTCTCCTTCTTTGTGTTTCGTCTTGGAAGCACGCCCCCACGTCAGCGCCTACCAAGTCACACCCTTTCTCCTCCTTGCATCGACCCACAAGCCCAACGCCCTCCCACGTCAGCGCCTGTCCCTTTGTGTTTCTTCATTTCGTTCGTAGCGACGCACACGCCCACGTGCCCGCTGACGTCACCGACTCCGGCCTTTTCGTCTTTTCTGCCACCTTGATTTTCGAGCCTCAAACCGAGAGCCGCCCAACACCTAATAAACCATGTTCTCTCTTTCCTCCTTCTTTGTGTTTCTCCTGATTTAATAAATAATTTTTTTTATATGATTCGAGGTTAGCCGTCGTTCTTCCTCTCTCGTATGGTGTTTTCTTTTTCTCTTGTTTGCTATTGTATTTATAAGGATCCAAAACGTGGGAATTAGGGTTTACTTTTGCAGAAAACCCCCACATTTTTTATTTATTTCTTTCCTTATTTGAATTGATCTATATTTCTTGCTTCTTTTCATTCTCTTTCTTTTTCTTGAAGCACGTGCTGCACACATAAATAAAATAAAATCAGAATTTAGGATTTAAAACTAAAAATAAAATTAATAGTTTAAGTTAATTAAACTAACTAGTAATCACATTAGCTCAATTAAACCCTTTTAAATTTATTTATTTCATTTTCACCTCTATTAGCAATTTAAAATTTCTATTTTGCTTTTCACATGGCCAAATTGTAAAATTTAAAATTCAACAAAACGATAAAAATTAATCAATCACTCTCCTTCGTTTGTTTGTTGATTTTTACCGAAAATCTTCACCTTTTGCATCAAAAAATCTTATTCCTTCAAAAATAATTAATTAACTGAAATCTATGGAAATAAGAAAAATTATTAATGTGATAGACGAATACAAGCAAATTTTTTTGGATAAATGAGTACAAATAATTATATAAAAATTAGACACATCATATATCAAGGCAGTTCTCTCTTTCCAAGGTTTTGCGGTCCATGATGGCTAACTGCAGTAGGACCGGTTGGATCTCGCCGGTGGCTAGTGGATTCAATCGCCAAGGTTGCTCTATCCTCCAATATGCAGACGATACTCTCCTATTTGGAAATGACAAGCTCGGGGAAACTACCGCTTTTAAAGAAATTCTCTATAGTTTTCATGCTTGGTCTGGACTCAGGGTTAACTTCCACAAAAGTGCTCTTATCCTCATTGCCTTTACTACAGAGGAGGAACAAGAACATGCCACGATTCTCAACTGCTCCATCGAGAGTTTTCCCATTAAGTACCCGGGGTTACCGCTGAGACCGGAGAAACTTAAGAAGGTTGACTGGTTACCTATCATTGACCGAGTGGAAAACCGTCTTACTGGATGGAAAGGTAAAGCTTTATCCTGGTGAGGGAGAGTCACGCTTATTAATGCAATTCTTTCAAGTTTACCTACCTATTATTTGTCCTTCTTCGAAATGCCATGTTGGGTTATCCAGAGAATTGATCGAACTCGAAAATGGTTTTTATGGAAGGGGGAAAGTCCTAATAGAGGCGGGTATCACCTCATCAGATGGGAAAAGGCATGCATGAAAAAGATACACGGAGGACTAGGTATTATTGATCTGCGAGATATGAATCTTGCTCTCTTGGGAAAATGGTGGTGGAAAGTCTTTTACCATAATGGAAGGGCGGCAAGATTTCGTTCAGGCATATCTGCATGGGAATGGGATGAGAAATCTAGGTTTCAGGGTAGGCCCATGCATTTCCCGATCACACACTTAGAGCCGTGTTCAGTTATGCACGACGTCGTCTATTCGTAATGGCAGACTCACTAGATTTGCATTCTGGAGAGGTATTGCTAAGACCTACGATCCCTTCAATAGCTGTGTGACGTCGTCTATTCATAATGGCAAACTCACCAGATTTTTGTGGGATAAGTGGTGTGGTGACCACACACTTAGAGCCGTGTTCCCTGATTTGTATGATCAAGAGTCACAACCGCACTGCACGGTGGCCGCAGCGTTGAGAGGAAGCTCCTGGAAACCGATCTTTAAACACCCACTGGACTCGAGCTCTCAGCTTAGGCTTATGGAACTTCAGACCTATATCGCCAGCGCTGAAATTAAATGCTCACAGGGTCCTGATAGGAAATCTAGGGGACTGGAAAAGAATGGCACGTTCACTGTTCGCTCCCTTTAGAACCGCATTCATTTTAGGGGATGTAGCCCGAATTAGTCGGGCGCGGTCTGGAGAGCAAAAACCCCGCTAAAAATTAAAGTTTTCCTTTGGCTGGTGCTGAATGACACAATTTTAACTAGAGAGAATTTGTCTAAATGCCAACCGAATTTGGAATCTACCTGTGGGTTCTGCAATGCTATCCCTGAGACTAGAGACCATCGTTTTCTAGAGTGTCCTAGGAGCAAAGCGGTCATTGTGGAGGTACGTAGCACTAGGGATGGCAACTGGGCCGGGTCAACCGGCGACCCACCCGCGACCCAGCCCACCAACCCGGCCCGTTTAAGCGCTTCGCGGGTTCGGGTCGAACCCAGTGAACAGTACCGGGTCGACCCGGGTCGCAATTTACGCGAATTAAATTCGCAAAACCTGGCCCACGAACCTGGCCCAATTCGCGAGTTGGACCCGTTAACCCGCGGGTCGACCGGCGGTTTTCGACCGGTTCGACCCGTACGGGTCGAACGTTCGACCCGTGGCGGGTCGACCGTTGACCCGCGGGTCGAACGGGTCGAAAACAACGGTCGACGCTGCTGCTGCTGGCTCTGGATGGAGCCGTTGCAAACGGCTCTAAGAGCCGTTGTTTGGTTTTTTTTTTATTTTTATTTTTTTGTTTTTTCCCACTAATAAGCCTATAAATATCCCCTAAAAATCTCAAAAAAAATCACACCTCACTCGGATTGTTTTAAAGTGTATGCTGAAATGAAGGACGTGTTGATTGCAATTTTATGGAGTTTAACTTGTAGGGTTAGTTTAACTTCGGATTGTTGGACGGGTGTCAACAATATTCCAACGATGAGAATAACCTGTCATTGGATCGACAATGATTGGATTCTTCAAAAAAGAATCATATCACTTGCGGCGTTGCCGTATCCCCATAGTGGCGCTGAAATAGCAAACCGTATTATAGAAATTTATGATGTTTTTTATATTCGCGATAAAATTATGGCTATTAGTTTTGATAATGCATCTAACAACAATGTAGCAATTACTACTTTAAAATCTGTATTAAACCCTCCATCTGACAATATTTTTCATGTTAGATGTGCATGTCATATTATAAATTTATGTGTTCAGGATGCATTAAGAATAGCTGATCCATATATACATAAAATTAGAAATTGTGTACATTTCATTGCATTAAGTCCAAGCATTTTACAAGAATAGAAAGCTTGGTGTAGGGTTAGAAATGTTTCTTTTAGAAAATTTCCAAAGGATGTTAGACACTGATGGAATTCTACTTTTGATTTATTAAATGTTGTCACCGATTATAAAGTAGTTGTGAATGATTTTTGTATCGCAAAAAATATGTACAATTTTGAAATGACTCCCACCGATTGGTTTTTTGCCGAATCTTTGTTGAAATTTTTAGAACCTTTTAAAACCGCAACTTTAAAATTTTCAAAAACATATGAATTTACTTCTAGTATCATTTTTATTGAATTAGTTAGCATGGTGCAAATATTTAACGAAATGTTAAATGATCCCTATATTAGTGACATTGTAGTACCTGCATTTCAAAAAATTTTGAAGTATTATTTTCCTCCTCCTATGTTGATTTGTGTTGCTACTGTTATGGATCCTCGTATCAAATTAGAAGGTACGAAGAATTTGATAGAAATATTTTTTGGATATTTAGAGAACAATGTAGAATTAACAATTGATTGCGCTACTTTTTTAGTTCAGTTTGAATCTACGTTAAATAACTTATATGATTATTATGATAGACGTTTTGCTTCTAGTAGTACAACTTCTGTAATTAGTTCTTCTTCTGGTAGTTCTAAAGGTAAGGGTAAAAGTAGAATTGGTGATAGAACATTTAGTTTACTTGAACAAATTCAATCTAAAATACCTAGGACTAATCAACCAAATGAGTTAAATTGGTATAACCAACAGGATACTGAGCCTACTCTTTCTCCACTAGATATTTTACAATGGTGGAAAGAACATGAACACACTTTTAGTATTCTGTCAATTTTGGCTAAAGATTTGCTAACTCCTCCTGTCTCTACAGTTGCTTCTGAGAGTGCATTTTCTACAAGTGGCAGGGTTCTATCTGATTACAGAAATCGGTTGAAGCCCGAGGCGTTGGAGATGCTCGTTTGCACAGAAGACTGGCTGAAGGCTGAAGATAGGACGCAAGGGAAAGCACTATCAAGTTCCACAAGTGGGAGCAACTCGCCCGAAGAACAACAACAACAACAACAACAACAACAATAGCTTTTCTTGTTATGTCAAATTAGAAAACTTGTACTCAATTAAAATTGTATATAACAAATATGTTATTGTATAAAACTTATTTGTGAATTGAATTCTTCATTTCGTTATAAATTGTTCAAATTGTATAACTTAAATTCATATGAATAAAATTTCAAAATTTGTTGTCAATTTCACTCTTTCAATCTTATTATTATCCTTGCAATTTTTTTTGTTTATTAGTATTATTACTTACTTAGTATTATAATTAAACATCATTTGGGGATATTTGAAGAATTGTAGTATTATTACTTATTAGTATTATTACTGAATTACATACTTAGTATTATAATTAAACATCATTTGGGGATATTTGAAGAATTGTAGTATTATTACTTATTAGTAGTATTACTTACTTAGTATTATAATTTTTTAAGAATTGTAGTATTCATCAAACAAAAATATGGTTGTTTGTATACATCATTTGTAAAATTATTATTATTATTAGTTTAATTTAAGCTACCAATATATATATATATATATATATAAACGGGCCAACCCGCGGGTCGACCCGGCCCAACCCGGGTTGAGCCCTAAAGGGTTCACGGGTTGGGCGGGCCACCCAAACGAAGACGTAGCCCGGCCTGGCCCGGCCCGTATAAGGGGCCAACCCGGCCCGGACCGACTACGAATTCGTGCCAACCCATACGGGTTGGGCCCGGCCCGGCCCCAACGACCCGTTCGCCACCCCTACTTAGCGCCCTGGGGAAGAATGAATACCCTAGTAAGTATGAGGATCTATGGGTAGGATCAAAGTTCGTGATTGAGAAACGAACTATGAGAGAATCTTGGTTTACCGCTACGACCTGGGGTCTTTGGCTAGACAAGAATAATTGTTACTTTCATGGGACATGTAATAATATTTCTGGTAATTTGACTCACATTATGCATCTTATTTTCTTTTGGACAACTGTTGCCGCAGTAGGTTCTACAGGGTAGAATTGCGAGCGTCTTTCAGGTGGAGGAGTACGATGATGTTGAAGTCGAGATTGGACTGACCCTCGATTGAGGGATGTGCTCTACCCGCCTGACCTTTACTGTTGATAGATCTCCACCACCCCAGGATTTTGTTAGAGGGAGTAGATGCTTCGATGTACTTTGTTTGGATGCATGTATGCTTTGAACCTTCTTTTGTTCCACCCCCCATGCTTGGGAAGGATTTATGCACTTTTGTTGTGTTGTAGGACCTTGTACTTGGATGAATAGTCTGAGTTTGTTTTATTAAAATCTTATTAATGAAACATGCTGGCCATACTCCATTTTTTCTTTTAAAAAAAAAGGTTCTTACATCTCTCTCATCAAAACGAACACATTCCCGTCCCACACTCCCACCACACCGATAGCAATTCAAGGTGCTGCATCGGTACCAGAGAGGCATGTGGCAGACCTGCTTATCTTAGAAGTAAGTACCTATATAAATCATATAAATGATGGACAACTTGAGACCCAATAAATCTGCCACTACTTGTTTGTGGTGTTAGTCACCTCATAACCAGGCCCGGCCCAGGCCCAAGCCCAACAAGCCAATGGGCTTGGGCAACCTCCTTTTGATGGGGCAACAAAATTTTAAAAAAAATTCAATATATATATTTATATTGTAAAATAAATTTTAATGAGGGCCTATGTGTAAAGTTTAATTTTTTTAAAAAAAACTTTCATCTCTTTTCATCTCTGTCTTTCTCTTCATCTTCCAGACCGCTCCATTTCCCTCTATCTTTTCTTTCTCTTCTTCCCAACCCCGATCTGAAACTCGACTTCCTCCACGGTTGACGGCTCCACCGGACCACCGCTCCTCTGGTCCTCCTCTGATCGTAGGCTTGTAAGTCATAGCTCCTTGTCCTTGGCTTGTAGATCAATCCGATATCTCTCACAACAAAGCTGTTGTCAGATTAAGTTGCGATCAGGACTCAGGAGTTAGTCAAAGTTGTTGTGGCTGTTAGGATCTCATCTAGATCTAGCTTCCATCTTTTCCCTTCTCTTGTGGTAAAATTCTCAACTTGTTATTTTTGGTCTTCCAACTATTTGTGAATATGAATGAGAGAATTTTTCTTTCACAAGTCTCTGTTTGTGGTTGTGTTAGGACTTATAATCTGAGCAATTTTTTCATCCCCAAGCTTTGAATTACTTGAGAAGGAATGGGGCGGACAAACAGAAAGATGGTCGTCTGTTCTGTAGTTTGTTTCTGAAAGCAATTTTAAT
Organism: Hemerocallis citrina; assembly: GCA_017893485.1. Lineage (NCBI taxonomy): Eukaryota > Viridiplantae > Streptophyta > Magnoliopsida > Asparagales > Asphodelaceae > Hemerocallis > Hemerocallis citrina. The sequence continues at coordinate 68,103,305 of CM030366.1, forward strand.
TCTTAAGCACAGGTGTGCTTACTAATTAAATATCTTGACCATAACTGAGTTGTTCAACACCTCCAATTGAGACCAAACTCTATCTAGAATCCTACCTAATTACTTGTTGTCATTAGCTAACAAGTTATCCTCTTAAACCCTGATAGCACCTTCCCTGTAAAGAGCACTTGCAAAATGAAGAATGACATTCTTTTTCAACTCTGAAATCCCTTTCTTTCCCAATCACTCTAAAAACTTGTATAAGATTGAAATTCAATGAGAGGATCAGTCATCAGAGAACTAAACATCTTCTTATTTTATCATGGCTGTGGTGATTATTGTATGTTGCAAGTTTGCATGAACTAATTTTTTTTAGAAAATTTGTTCACATTGTTTTGATACTAGTAATACTAATATATCTTGTTATTTATCATGACTATGGAGATTATGGTATGTTGTAAATTTGTATGAACTGCAGTACTGTAGGTATTTTTATATGGAGAACAGATCTTTCGTTTTGATTATGTTACTCAAAATTATATTGTTGGATGTCATTTCGATTACATTTATGAGATTGACATATAATATATGGTTCTATCTCATGTCCTACTAATTTACAAATTTGCAGTGTCCATACCTATTTTAAATTGTAGCTTGTATAACCTCAAAGAATGTCCAAGTTTCATGTTTAACTAATTTCATGCAAATTAAAGTCTTGATACAATTACTTATCACTTATCAAGTAGCTTCATGTTTTGTATCAATACAACTCTGAAAGTTTTTTTTAGGCAGACTGTGTTGAGTGAGGAAATTCCGAATACCCTCCTCACCTGTTTTCATGCAATAAGAAATAATTATCTTACTACACTATTCAAGTTTTAGGGATATTAATGATCTTACGACACTATTTTCTTTTTTTAGGGATATTACTTATTTTAATACACTATTCAAGTTTTTCAAAATGAAAAGAACCGAGTGAGGTTTAATTCTTATTGCGATATCCTATAGGTACAATGACTATGGATGAAAATGATAAGAACCGAGTGAGGTTTCGGAAACAAAATTCCGGATCTCATAATAGGAGGGTCAAGCAACGCAAAGATGTAATTGCACAATCACTGGTGGGCTCAATTTCTAAACTATTTGATGCAAAATCTCAAAAATCTCTACATTCGAGTCAAGTTGGAGAAGCTATTGGCACTAGTGTTGAAGACAAAGATGGATTTCTTGATGAACATGAAGATGTTGATGTAAATGAAGATGCTCATGGACAAGCTAGTAATGAAGATCATGTGGAGCCCATGAATGAAGGTATTCATGTAATAAATGAAGAATCTACGGAGGACAATAATGAAACCATTCTGGACTTTACGAAAGATGTTGATGTGAATTACGATCCGAGATTGTGGAAAAGTATCAATGATTCTAAGAGAGTAATGTTGGTTCACCGAGGCCCTATTAAGATTGTAAAGGAAAATGATGAGTTTCCAAGAGACGAAAAGAGTGGTAGGTGCTTTTCATCCAAGCTTTACACACGCTATTTTTCAAATGGAGAAAAAAACGAAAGGAAGTGGCTTGTCTATTCAAATGAGTTAAATACAGTGTTTTGTTTTTGTTGCAAGTTGTTCAAGTATAAACCAATGTCAAGTAACTTGGCCGAAAATGGAATAGATGATTGGCATAACCTTCCTACAAAATTTAGAGACCATGAAAGCAATAGGGAGCATTCGGCAAATATTATGAAGTGGGTTGACTTGCAAAGAAGACTAAACCTAAAGGAAACAATTGATAAAAAAAATGGAAGCACAAATCGGCAAGGAGAAAATTCGTTGGAAGAATGTACTCATTCGCATTATTACGGTTGTGAAGACCCTTTCTCGAAATAATTTGCCATTTCATGGATCAAATGAAAAGATATATGAGAAGAACAATGGACTTTTTTCTCAACTTATTGAGGTTCTTGCTGAATTTGATTCAGTTATGCAAGACCATCTTCGGCGAGTGGTAGATAAAGAAATGCAACATCACTATTTGAGTCATAAGATTCAAAATGAGTTGATAAGTTTATTAGCTAATGAGATCAAAGAGAAAATTCTCCACAAAATTTTAAAAGCAAAGTACTTCTTGGTTATCCTTGATTGTACTCCGGATTTAAGTTATGAATAACAATTATCAATTATCATAAGATGTGTGGATGTTGAGGATGGCATAGCTTAAACCTTGCATTATGTGATATGGCAAAGTCTTGTGTGAAAGCTAGAATTTTTTTTGCATATGTGCAAAAGATTTATACTTATTTTCGGGGTCCACACATCGGTGGGATATTCTTAGAACATATGTGACGGGTTTGACACCAAAAGCATTATCCGTAACTCGTTGGGAAGGTCACATTGAAAGTGTTAGAGCAATAAGAAATCAAGCACCGGAATTGAGAGATACCTTAATTCAAATCGCCAATACTTCTAAAGACGATGTTGTGATGGCGGAAGCTAAAGGTTTGTGCAAAAATGGTTTAGAGGATTTTGAGTTCTTGGTTAGTTTATGTGTTTGGTATAAAATCTTAGACAAAGTTAATCGTGTTAGCAAAATACTTCAACAAGAAGAGATGAATTTAGAGGATGCAATTACTATTCAAAAGGAACTCATTATTTTCTTTGAAAAGTTTAGAGAAGATTGTTTTGAAGACTTGATGAAAGAAGCGAAGGAACTTGCTAATGATGTTGGCATTGATCCGATCTTTCCAATGAAAAGAATTGTTCGTAGAAAGAAGCACTTTGATGAGGATATGGAAGCGAATGCCAAAGGAAGCCAATTACCGGAGGATAATTTTAGAGTTACATGCTTCATCTACATCATGGATCAAGCTCTTACATCATTAAATGATCGGTTTAAACAATTTGAGCTCTATGAAGAAATCTTTGGATTTTTATTTAATGCGAAGTTTGTAAGTGTTAGTGAAGAGAAATTGAGGGAGCACTGCACTAAACTACAAAGCTTCTTGGAACATGACCAACAATGTGATATTTATGGGAAAGAGTTATTTCAAGATCTTAAAGAGTTGAAAAAAATATTGCCAAAGGAGATAATCAAATCAATTGACATCCTTAACTTTATAAGATCTTATTGGGATGAAGGTGGTTTCCAAAGTGCATGGTTGGCTTATCGAATTTTGTTGACTATACCGGTTACAGTTGCCTCGGCGGAGAGGAGTTTTTCTAAGTTAAAGTTGATAAAAACTTACCTTCGGACTACCATGTCACAAGAAAGATTGAGTGGATTGGCTTTGATTTCAATCGAGAATGAATTTTTGGAGAAACTCAAGTATGATGACTTAATTGAAGAATTTGCTTCAAGAAATGCAAGGAGAAGCATATTTCTTTGAACCAAATTGTAATCCGAATGTAACTTTGATTTTGCAAATGTAATCATATTTTGTTTGGCTTTATGTTGTAGTTCAAGATTTAAAAAACAATGTAATCATGCTTTTATCAAAGATAAATTTTTGAAACATAAAGATAAGTTCTTACAACATACTTATCATATTTTAAAATGATTTGTCGGTACACTTGTGCTGGCCTATATAAGAGGACATCTTCACAGAAAAAGTGGGTATATTTAATTAATATGCATTAATTTCTACAAATCTTGTGCTTCTACTTAAACTTAATTTTCTGAATTGTCATTTGTGAAGGGATCTGGCCCTCCACAAGTTAGTGTTCATGGATGACATTTTACATGAGGGAGCTAAAGTAGGTATTATGTTCGAGGCATAATATTTATTAATCAATTACTGTTTTTATTGCTTAAGTTTACCAATATGTTTCTTATTTTTCACCAACAAGTTCATTTTATTGACAGAAACTACACGATGGTAGGGATGGCAACTGGGCCGGGTCAACCGGTGACCCACCCGCGACCCGGCCCACCAACCCGGCCCGTTAAATTGCTTCGCGGGTTCGGGTCGAACCCGGTGAACAGTACCGGGTTGACCCGAGTCTCAATTTTTGCGAATCGAATTCGCGAAACCCGGCCCACAAACCTGGCCCAACCCGTGAATTTGACACGCCAACCCGCAGGTCGACCCGCGGGTTTTGACCCGTTCGACCCGTTCGGGTCGACCGTTGACCCGCAGGTTGAACGGTCGAAAATCACACTGTTGCTGCTTGCGCTGCGCTTTGTCTGGGACAGAGCCGTTTGGTTTTTTTTTTTCCCCACTTATTTAGCCTATAAATATCCCCCAAAAATTTCATCAAAAATCACACCTCACTCTCTTACTCTCTCTACTATTATACATCATTTGTAAAGAATTTTTGAACAATTGTAGTATTCATCAAACAAGTGTACAAGGAGGCATATACACAATCAAATTTCGGTCGTATAGGAAACAAAATTCAACGTCTTCAACTCTATTCAATCCTCGTCAAATCTACTTCAACCTCTTCTCAACTCTTCAATTATGGAATCGGCAAAGCGCTCCTCCATCTTTTCTATTCTATTCTTATTTTAACGGTTTTTTTTACATACGCGTATTCCACGATGAACGGTATCAAAATATCTCTATCTCTCTGGTTAATTTTTTTTTTGCGTTGTAGTTAAAATTATTGTTCGTTTTTTTGAACTTCTCTATCTCAACCCTCTTGTTTTTTAGATTTTTTTTTGTATAATTCACCGCTCCTACATTGTATATTTTTTTACATACTTTACTTTAGCACATTACTACATTATGTCTAGATCACGCGGTAGCGGTCGTAGCGGACAAGATTCCTCCTCCTCTTCACGTAGGCCACCAATTGTCCCAACTAGTGAGCCCGCCTAAGATTACATTGATCCTACTATGCAACAATGGGGTACACACGACATGGATGTTGTAGGTGACATACAATTAGAAGAAGAAGAACAACAACAACAACTCGAAACCACACAACCCCGTAGTAGTAGGAAAAGTAGAGGAGAAACTAGCGATTGGCATAAGTTTTATGATTATATTCCGGACGAACATACTCCGGGTATAGGTTTGAAAGTGTGTAAAACATGTAGTAAAACATACAAATTCAAGAGGGGTGACGGCACCGGTATAATTAGTCGGCACATACAACATAATCATAAAGAACTTCTTGATCAAATACAAGGCCAACAAAAAATCAACCCTAGGACCGGTCAAGTAGATAGCCACCCTTATGATTCCGAACTTGTTCGTCGGGAAATGGCCCGATTAGTCATTAAGGAAGAGTTGCCATTTTCCTATCCCGAGAGTAGGAACTTGGAAAATTTTAATCAAACGGCCTTAAACCCTCATTTTAAAAGAATTCCGAGAAATACTTGCAAATCGGATTATTTTAAAGTGTATGCTGAAATGAAGGACGCGTTGATTGCAATTTTATGGAGTTTAACTTGTAGGGTTAGTTTAACTTCGGATTGTTGGACGGGTGTCAACAATATTTCAACGATGGGAATAACCTGTCATTGGATTGATAATGATTGGATTCTTCAAAAAAGAATCATATCACTTGCGGCGTTGCCGTATCCCCATAGTGGCGCTGAAATAGCAAACCGTATTATAGAAATTTGTGATGTTTTTCATATTCGCGATAAAATTATGGCTATTAGTTTTGATAATGCATCTAACAATAATGTAGCAATTACTACTTTAAAATCTGTATTAAACCCTCCATCTGACAATATTTTTCATGTTAGATGTACATGTCATATTATAAATTTATGTGTTCAGGATGCATTAAGAATAGGTGATCCATATATACATAAAATTAGAAATTGTGTACATTTCATTGCATTAAGTCCAAGCATTTTACAAGAATAGAAAGCTTGGTGTAGGGTTAGAAATGTTTCTTTTAGAAAATTTCCAAAGGATGTTAGACACCGATGGAATTCTACTTTTGATTTACTAAATGTTGTCACCGATTATAAAGTAGTTGTGAATGATTTTTGTATCGCAAAAAATATGCACAATTTTGAAATGACTCCCACCGATTGGTTTTTTGCCGAATCTTTGTTGAAATTTTTAGAATCTTTTAAAACCGCAACTTTAAAATTTTCAAAAACATATGAATTTACTTCTAGTAGCATTTTTATTGAATTAGTTAGCATGGTGCAAATATTTAACGAAATGTTAAATGATCCCTATATTAGTGACATTGTAGTACCTGCATTTCAAAAAAATTTGAAGTATTATTTTTCTCCTCCTATGTTGATTTGTGTTGCTACTGTTATGGATCCCCGTATCAAATTAGAAGGTACGAAGAATTTGATAGAAATATTTTTTGGATATTTAGATAACAATGTAGAATTAACAACTGATTGCGCTACTTTTTTAGTTCAGTTTGAATCTACGTTAAATAACTTGTATGCTTATTATGATAGACGTTTTGCTTCTAGTAGTACAACTTCTGTAGTTAGTTCTTCTTCTGGTAGTTCTAAAGGTAAGGGTAAAAGTAGAATTGGTGATAGAAAATTTAGTTTACTTGAACAAATTCAATCTAAAAAACCTAGGACTAATCAACCAAATGAATTAAATTGGTATAACCAACAGGATACTGAGCCTACTCTTTCTCCACTAGATATTTTACAATGGTGGAAAGAACATGAACACACTTTTAGTATTCTGTCAATTATGGCTAAAGATTTACTAACTCCTCCTGTCTCTACAGTTGCTTCTGAGAGTGCATTTTCTACAAGTGGCAGGGTTCTATCTGATTACAGGAATCGGTTGAAGCCCGAGGCGTTAGAGATGCTCGTTTGAACAGAAGACTGGCTGAAGGCTGAAGATAGGATGCAAGAAAAAGTACTATCAAGTTTCACACGTGAGAGCAACTCGCCCGAAGAACAACAACAACAACAACAACAACAATAGCTTTGCTTGTTATGTCAAATTAGAAAACTTGTACTCAATTAAAATTGTATATAAGAAATATGTTATTGTATAAAACTTATTTGTGAATTGAATTCTTCATTTCGTTATAAATTGTTCAAATTGTATAACTTAAATTCATATGAATAATATTTCAAAATTTGTTGTCAATTTTACTCTTTCAATCTTATTATTATTATTACGATTTTTATTGTTTATTAGTATTATTAATTACTTAGTATTATAATTAAACATCATTTGGGGATATTTGAAGAATTGTAGTATTATTACTTATTAGTATTATTACTTATTTACTTACTTAGTATTATAATTAAACATCATTTGGGGATATTTGAAGAATTGTAGTATTATTACTTATTAGTATTATTACTTACTTAGTATTATAATTTTTGAAGAATTGTAGTATTCATCAAACAAAGATATGGTTGTTTGTATACATCATTTGTAAAATTATTATTATTATTATTATTTTAATTTAAGCTGCCAAAAAAAAAAAAAAAAAATTATTAAACGGGCCAACCCGCCGGTCGACCCGGCCCGACCCGGGTTGAACCCTAAAGGGTTCACGGGTTGGGCGGGTCACCTAAACGAAAACTTAGCCCGGTCCGGACCGGCCCATATAAGGAAGCAACCCGGCCCGGCCCCGCCTACTCGACCCGTTCGCCATCCCTACACGATGGGTATACAAAAGATTCTGAAATATACTGTCACTGCTGTAACAGTGTGGTAAGTAGATTTAGTTTTGAGGTTCTATAATTGCTTCAAATTATGCTTTTAGATTTAGTTTTTGGGTTCTATAGCTTTGTTTAAGTTAACAAAATTTCTGTTCCTAGATTGATTTTTATTTTAAATCATGAAATATTTTTGCATAAATTGCTTTTCATGGCATAGTGTACAATTGATGCTTTTTATGGTTTTGCGTAAATTTATTTTATTTCCTTTTACTTTTACCTTTTGTTGTTAGTATTAATTTTTTTTTACTACAGAGCCATAAAATATGAGTTCGGTTAGGGCAACCCGGATTTCCGGGCCGGCCCTGTTTTAGTTTAAATTCCAACATGGAACTCCTTTTCTTCTTAAAGAATCATGTTTTTTTGTTGGGCTTGAGATCCATCTTCACCCCACAATGTACATTTATTTCCATGAACCTCATTGCGTTAACTCAAACACAAATTAACTAATTAATCCAACAGTTACAGCTTCCATGAATTCAATCCCATGCTACCTAGGATGTCATTACTATATTCACGTGTTTTAAGTTATTTGGATATGACGTGATTACTACAGGTGCAGGTTGAATTTGTTTCTATTTAGTCACTACAGATAATGTACCAGCCTACTTTTTTATTGGAAATCATTCTCTCTTCATTGAGAAATGTGATTTTTTTTTTTTTCGTTTTCGTTTTTGTTTTTTTGTTTTTTGCTTTTGTTTTTAAATGTTTCTAGGCTTGCACAGTAGGTGTTTTGCTGCCGTGAGTTTAGTCATGTCAATTCACCATCAGGGTTAGTGCGACTTTATGAGATAAGCGCATGGTTATGGTTAGAGCATCCACGATCGTGAATGTTTAGAAAATACATAAATGTATAAATGCATAAATATATATAATATTTTGTTTTTTGCTGTAGTCGCCGAATACTATTTTATACCAATTTAATATAAAAAAAATTTAGACCGGACTTCACTTTGCGTCCCACTATTTTAAAAAAGTTTTTATGATTTTTTTATTAATTAAAAATATTATTTAAGTTAAAAAATAAAATAAAATAAGTGGGCCCCTCCTTAGATGCAACTCCAAGGAGCTCCCAGCTTTGATATTCTTTATTAAATTCCATTTAAAAAAAACTTCGGATGCAATGTGAAGTTGCGTCTGACGATTTAAAAAAATATTTTTTTCGTGGGACGCAAAGTGAAGTTGCATTCTGTATAATATGCATTTCTCTCAAATCTGCTCTCATATATAGTAAGCTACTGTCGCTATTTATGCATTTTATGCATAAATAGCAAACGACTGCAGCTAATCGTTTGCTATAAAATGCATAAAATGTATAAATAGCACACGATTGTGGATGCTCTTACCCTTCATTCTATCTCTATTTATAGCTTCCATGTTGAATACGACATCACAATTGAAATTATTTTGTTAAGTAATCTGAATTGCTTGAAAATATTAGTTTGTTCTTAGAATAAAAATATTCTTATATAACTTTGCTGATAATATTATCTTGATTTGTAACTTTGGACCGATTTCTGAAAATCTTTGGATGACATAATTCCTATATGGTTGTATTTTGGTGGAAAAATATTTTGTCACAAGTCCGAAGGAATTTCATACAAAGACGCAGAGCCTAAATCTATTTGGGTTTGTCGTGATATTACACGTGACGAATTGATTCACAAAATTTTTGAAACGAGTAACTGGAATTAATCAACTAGTATTGTCAAAGTTCAAGCACATTATATGGTGAGGAGGAGTGATAAACAGTTATTCATGCCTGTGTCTGTGGATGATAATGAGTCTCTTAAAGCAATGACTGACAGAGCGAAATTGTCTGGATTGGAGTTATACCTTGATCCAATTGATAAGCCTATTGTACAATCACGTGGGGGTCCATCAAATCCACTGTTAGAATTTGGTGCTTATGGGGATCAATTGTTTCCACACCCTTGTCTACATGGTTCCTCTCTACGAAGTGCATGTACCGGCAATAGTTTATTCTAGCCAACCACAAATAATACTAATTGTCCATTTGACAACAATGAAGTAGTTCAACAAAATGACGAAGTGGTGTACACATCGTTTGTTGCTGCGATGGAGAACATAATTGCAAATGAGGAGTGATGTCAGATGTTTGGAGATGCCCAAGTGAATAATGAATTACTCGAAGTTTCCGATGATGAAGAACGTGATATGGAAGAGGCTAACATGAATGATAATGAACCTGTCTCACATCCAATGACATACCATTCAGCTTCTGCACTCGAGTTTGATCCTTCAGATTGGATTCATAATGCTATTGTGAACAATTATGCATCAGAAATTACTAATTACGGAAGGTGATTTGAATAAGGGCCAACTTTTCACTTGTAAGGATGATATACAACATGCAGTTAAAATGTTTTCAGTTAAAGACCATCTAAAGTTCATCGTTGTTAGATCTGAGAAATATGTATATTTAGTGAAGTGCAAAAGTTCTCCTTGTAAATGGAGGTTACGTGCATCTATCCCTAAAGGAAAGACATACTTTCAGATAAATTCCTTGAAAGGACCCCACACTTGTGTCAATGAAATTAGAGACAAAGATCATGAGCATCTCGATTCGAAATTTTATTTCTGGTTTGATTGTTGATGTAGTGAAGGCACAGTTGGGAACTACTCCAAAGGCCATTGTTGAAATTGTTAAGCTTAGGTGCCAATATGTCATATCGTATAAAAAGGCATGACATACAAAACATAAGACAAAATTATAATTTGGTGGGTTTAAGGAATCCTTTGAAATATTACCATATTTCATGGCTGATGTAGCCGCTGAAATCGGTGTGGGGGCAAACAGATAGATTTGTGGATTCGAGGGAAGGCGAATAGTCAAACCCGAACCGACTTCACTGGATTTTGACCGAGATCCTTTCGCCGTTAACCTGCAAAAAGTGCGAGACACTGGGGTTGATTCCGGCGACGCATCCTCCGATGCTCTTGTCAGTAATCTGAATGATTAAGAAAGAGCTTTAATTGGCAAAAGATTGATTACCTGGTAACAGTGGGGCGAGAGGGATATTTAAAGCTACCTTAGGAGTCAGTTTCAGGATAAGATCAAATCCCTACTTCTCGATGTAAATGGATGGAAGTGGTTAAAACCGCTGTTTGAGGATAATCATGAATTTGAATCCTCTCCTATCTAGTCAGACTGGGTTTCTTATGGGTTGGAACCTGTACCCAGTAAGACAGAACCGTTTATGATTATAGGACTTCGAACAAAGACCCAGTTCCCATTTCAGACCGGTTTATAGGTAAAATTATCATTTTACCTCTGAGCTTTAAGATTCGTGCCCAATTTGAACGGTTCCGATTTAACCCTATTTTTAGCCATATCACGAACCCCCCACTCCCGAAGACTGAGTTTGATCAGCCTTTGAGGAGTAGTTTTACTGATTTAATGGCTTGCGGGGTAGTATCAGAGTCCAAATGAGGGGTTCGGATCTTATACGAGGCATTATGATGTTTTTCTAAGTTGGTAGCACACTCAAGATTGTCCTTGAGCTCTTCTAGAATTTTGGTGATTTTCCTCGATTTTTTAATTATTTTTCGGATCATTTATTCAATTTTGCAAAGCGGTGATTTATTTTTCGAGAGCATTAGTTAATTATTTTAAGTAATAATTATTTACCCAAGGGCTCAAAAATATTTCTCCGAATTTATAATTATTTAAAAATAATTTTTAATTAATTTTACAGAATTTTTAATCATTTTTTTGCAATTTTTAAATAAATAATTCGAATTTAATAAATAAAAAATAGATTTTTATACCTATTTATGACGTGGCAAGATCTGGACCGTTCATCAGCCTTGGGCACGGATTTCTGAGCGATCTAACGGTAGGTGTAGCTCGGCGATGTGGTTCGGTAGCTCGGCGTAGCTCGGGGCGTCTCTCCTCGAATGGGCATCTCAGAAGCTCGGAAGAGTAGCTTGGTAGCTCGGCGCTTCGTGGGCTACCAAGCTACGTGGCTAGATCTGGAGCATTCATCACGGTGCGAATCACGACGCACGAGGCTCAGATCACGAGAAAACGTTTTTTGTCGTTTTGTGGATGTGGCAAAATCTGGGCCGTCCATCAGCTTTTGGCACGAATCTTGGGACAATCTGACGGTCCAAGGAGCTCGGAGGCATTTTTCTCCAATGTGGAGATCAGTGCCTCGGTAGCTCGACAGAGTGGCTTGGTAGCTCGGCGCTTCGTGGGCTGCTGAGCTACGTGGGTAGATCTGGAGCATCCATCACGGCATGAATCACGATGCACGAGGCTCAGATCACGAGAAAACATATTTTTGTTGTTTTGTGGTCGTGGCAAAATCTGAGCCGTCCATCAGCTTTTGGCGCGAATCTTGGGACAATCTGACGGTCCAAGGAGCTCGGAGGCATTTTTTCTCCAATGTGGAGGTCGGTGCTTCGGTAGCTCGGCGCTTCGTGGGCTGCCAAGCTACGTGGCTAGATCTGGAGTGTCCATCACGATGCGAATCACGATGCATGAGGCTCAGGTCACGAGAAAACGTGTTTTTGTCGTTTTGTGGTCGTGGCGAAATCTGAGCCGTCCATAAGCTTTTTGCGCGAATCTTGGGAAAATCTGACGGTCCAAGGAGCTCGGAGGCATTTTTTTCCAGTGTGGAGGTCGGTGCCCCGGTAGCTCAGCCGAGTAGCTCGGTAGCTCTTCCTCGGTAGCTCGGTGCTTTTATGGCTGTTGAGCTATATGGCCAATTCCTGGGTCATTTAGCCTTCTTTATGGGCTTGAGTGGGGCCCAATATGTTAGAAACCCAAGAGTCGCTCTCTTTTTACTATAAGTTCCCCCCCCCCCCCCTCACCATTTCTCCCACTCTTTCACTTTTAACTCAAAATTTTTTTTTCTCTCGAGTCGCTCTGCTAGCGTGATTTTTGCTCTTGGGTGGTTGTGCTAGCTGTCGCGGTGTGGCAAGGCAATTTCCGGTGAACTATTCCGACCGAGAACGTCACATCAAGGTAAATATATATATTTACAATTATATATATATACTAGGTTTGCTCGTTGACACGTGCCTACGGCACGTCTTCGGAACGGTGCACCTTATTTGATCATATAAAATAGTTTTGAAGGTCCAGCAAATTAATTGAAGCAGCAAACATATTATATGTGAAACTTTTGGGGGTCCAGCAAAAAACATATTATATGGATTTTTTGATTTTAAAAAAAAGTTTTTTACATTTTATTTTTTTTAAATTTTTAAAAAAATTATTTTCTTAATTTTTTGAATAGAAGGGGGAGGGAGAGAGAGAGGAAAAAGAAATTAAATAAATATAGGAGTTGTTTAGGGTGGAGGATTTAAATTTGAGTTTTGGGGGGAAACTTTTAGGGGGGAAAATATATTTTGTGAAGTTAGATCCGGGCCTTTAATTTTTTGGGGGATTGAAGGAGAGCCACTTGATAGCTTTCTTTGTGTTTTATTATATAGATATATATATATATACTTTTCAAGATGTCTAAAGCGTCATCGGGTAGCGAGGCCTCTTCCTCGGGAGGACAGAGTGAGCAGCAATTAGTAGCTCTGACCATTCAAGAGAAGGGGGCAGAAGTGCTGAGCCGAGAGAGGGGGATGGAGATAATGGGGTCGTCAATAGTCGAGCCGGTCGCTTTGCTCGTCAAGGAAAAAGGGAAGGAGGCGGCTCGGTCTGTAATTGTCGAGACGGTGGTAGAGCCCGTCAGACGGGGAGGAGAAATGGGTCGGCTGCCGACGGAGATATTAGGCCATGGGGGGATAGGCAGTATACCGGTGACCTGTTGACAAAGGCCATCTATGGGAGATCGGAGACGTACGAGGAGAACGAGCCGAAGGAGGTTACCGAGGTGGACGACATCACCTCGGTTCTAACGGAGAGGGACCTGCTTCGGATACGGAAGAGCTTCGTGATTCCCCCAGAGTACACTCTAATCCTCCTCAGACCCGAAGTGCGAGCGTGCACAGTGTTCATGCCTGACACGTGCATCTTTGCCTACGACGTGCTAAATGCAGGCCTGCGCCTTCCCCTTCACCCCTTCGTGACCGATGTGCTTCGGTGGTATGGACTGAGCCCAATCCAGTTCATGCCGAACATGTGGCAACACGTGCTCGGGTTTCTTCTCCAGTGTCGAATGGCGAAGGTGGAGCCTCAGCTCGTCGTTCTCCGAAGTCTGTATCGGATCAACCGGATGAGCAAGACAGAATACCGATACTACTTGTTGCCACGAAAAGGCATCAAATTGATAGAGAATCCGGACTCTATCAAGTCGTGGAAGGGCAAGTATTTTCTGATCCGAGGCCCCTCGATGGGGACTTTCCGACCAGGTGGAAGGAGGATGTGTCGAAGTGGGAGAAGGTCGAGCCGGTGTTGACTCCGACTGAGGTAGAAGTTGTGGCGAAGTTAGTCGACCTCCTGACCCTGAGCTGGAAGGATATGACCGAGGAGGTGCTCCACGGGTTGGGCATCAATCCGATCGACCCGAGTATGCTTCGGACACCTTGTTCTTATGTTTACTTTCTATACCTTGTGTATTTTTGTCTTAACTTTGTTTTCTCTATTTAACAGAGGCTCCGAACATGGATTTTATGGCGATCATGGCTGAGCGCAACAAGGTTTCTGATGCCAAGAAGAGGAAGAGGATGACCGCGTGACATTCGTCCGGCCGACCTACAAAAGTGTCCTCCGCCGCGGTCGAGACCGTAAACCTGGCGTCTCCTCAGCGATCTGCCTCGACTACCACTCTTCCTCCGCTGTCCCTGTCTGAACCTTCAGCAGAAGGCTTCTCTATCTCGGCAGCGTTGGCATTCGAGGCTCCGCCCCTCACCAAGAAGGCTGAGGCGATTCTGATCGAGGGGCACAAGAAGCTCTTCGTCCCCGACTGGCGGGTAATGAACCACGGTGGCTTCTTGGGGGACTCGGCCATAAGCATGCAGGCCTTGTGCCATCTTCCAACCCCGAAGGACCGAGTAGCAATGAAGGCGGGGATGACGAGCGACGACGCTCTCGAGATAGCTCGGGCGACCATGTCGGTGAGTCTCTGAGTCGACTTGTTGATAACTCAAAAATTTTCTAAGTCTTTTGCTCGGTTTTCATCGCTTCTTTTCTTCTTTTGTTTAGATCACGTGCCACTTCAGCCACCTCCTCGAGTAATATTTTGAGCAGGAGAAGGAGCTGAAGCTAATATGCGACAGGGACTGAGCTGAGAGGGCGAAAGTCGCAAACCTGTATGAGGTAGAGCAGCGCCGCTCGGAATCCTTGGAAACTCAGGTCGCGCACTTGGAGGCGGCCCTGGTGCAGGAAAACGAGAACATTGCCTCGGAGGTGGCTAAGGTGGATGAGGAGAGGGAAAATGCGAAGAAGGCCTTAGAGGAGGTGATGCGGGAGAAGGACGAGGCAGTTGAGGCAGCGAGGGCGGAGATAGAGGCTGAGGCGAAGAAGCATATGATGGCGAATATGGAGAAGTCCAATGCCACTGCGCTTGAGCATGTCGAGGCTTGAGTCCCCGGCTTCGATAGGTCGGGTTACGAGTTGTGGGGACTGGCTGACGATGAGGACCTCGAAGCCGATCAGGAGGTCAAGGATGAGGAGGGGGAGGAGCATGCCGGCGACGATGCTGTAGCCGACCCCGAGGCCGCGGTGGTGGAGAAAGGGGGTGACCACCGAGGGGCCTGTCACCGAGCTACCACCCAAGGTGGCCCCTTGACTTTAGTTGTCTTGTAATTTCGTTTTCTTTTTCGTGTATTGCCTTATAGCGAACTGGCCACCGCTTTTTTGTATGAATGAAACTTTCTATTTTGACTAAGTGTTGGGGATATTTTGAATTCCTTGATTATCTAACTCTTGAGTCTCGCACTATGCTCACCTAGGCTTAGCCTTGAAGTTTTGGCTATGTGTTTGCAAAATTTTCGAAATTTGGCTAAGTGTTGACGTCGCCTTGCCTTGAAGTTTTGGCTAAGTGTTCACCGCGGTTTCACTTTGCAATTTTCAGATCGCCGAAGTGACGCAGCTCGCCGAAGTGCCTTATGTGACTGAGGTGACTCGTCCCGAGGCCAGGCTAGGGGCGATGAAGTTGTGCCTCGCTAGGAGCCAAGAGCGGCTTTACGAAGTCGAGTGGGATCTTCGCAGAGCCGAACGTGAGCGGAATCATCTACGACTAGTCTTCGGCCGTCGAGACCTCGAGATCCGGCGGTTAGAAGAGAGGCTCAGGGAGACAACCCCCGAAAGTGATGATTATGGTTCGTCGACAGCCGTTAACCAAGGCCTTAGGCTTAGGCGACTCCATCATTCTCTGACTAAGATAACGGTAGAGAGAGATGAACTGGTAGCTGAGAGAGACGAACTGACGGCAGCGAGGAACAAGCTTATGGTGGAAAGAGATGGGCTGACAGCAGCGATGGACAAGCTGACAGTGGAGAGAGTCGAGCAAAAGAGGGTGACTGTCGACAAGAGCATTGAGGTTACTCATCTTCGTCGGATTGTCACTGACAATTCTGGTACTGCGGGCTCGGTGCGGCTGCCTCGTTTGAAGATAACTGTGAAGGACGATTCACTGAAGGAACGAATCGTTGAACTTGAGGAGGAGGTCGCTCGTCTTAAGCCCCAACCCAAGCGGGTCAACGTTAGGAGCACCTCTTGCACGGGGGAAGAGAGCGATAGAGGAATTTCTTTTTACGAGCTTGCGACTCGCTCGCCCGTTACTCGTCGAAGCCCTGGTAACGCACAAAGTGGGGTGGCTGCTTCGTCGAGCAGAGCATCCGTTGGGGCTACCGTTAGAAGCAGTGCAGAAGATGCATCTCAGCTTGCTGGCCTAGAGACGAGCGCCGAGGTGAGGCATCGGCAGTACAGCGTTCGTCGTCCCTGGGTGTCTTTAAACCGAAGTATCCCCGCCCTAGCTCTTTGTACTTTTTGTTCTTCAAGTGTTGTAATTCGTCGTAAAGATGAGTAGTTGGCTTTGTAACTTGATTTGTTCCACAAACTTTACAGAAATGATACCTATTTTTCGCACTTGTGTGTTTTGTTAGCACCTATGGTTGTAGATAATTGTAGGAGTACTCCTGAATGGCGAACCACTTGTTTACTTGCTTTTGAGCGAGTAGCAGGAGCGGAGTCGAGCCGAGTGTTAGACTTCGAATTCGTCGTTTAAAAGAGAGAGTCAACGGTTGTGGGTGCAATTCCGAATGGCGAACCACTTCTAACTCACTTACGAGCAAGTTGGTGAAGCGGAGTCGAGCCAAGTGTTGGACTTCAAACTAGTCGTTTAAAAGAGATTCAGCGGTTGTGGGAGCAATTCCGAATGGCGAACCACTTCTAACTCGCTTAGGAGCAAGTTGGTGAAGCGGAATCGAGCCAAGTGTTGGACTCCAAACTCGTCGTTTAAGAGAGATTCAATGGTTGTGGAAGCAATTCCGAATGGCGAACCACTTCTAACTCGCTTAAGAGCAAGTTGGGGAAGCGGAATCGAATCAAGTGTTGGACTCCGAACTCGTCGTTTAAGAGAGATTCAACGGTTGTGGAAGCAGTTCCGAATGGCGAACCACTTCTAACTCGCTTAAGAGCAAGTTGGTGAAGCGGAATTGAGCCAAGTGTTGGACACCGAACTCATCATTTAAGAGAAATTCAACGGTTGTGGGAGTAGTTACGAATGGCGAACCATTTCTAACTCGCTTACGAGCAAGTTGGTGAAGCGGAGTCAAGCCAAGTGTTGGACTCCGAACTCGTCGTTTAAGAGATATTCAACGGTTGTGGGAGCAATTCCGAATGGCAAACCACTTCTAACTCGCTTAAGAGCAAGTTGGTGAAGCAGAATCGAGCCAAGTGTTGGACTCTGAACTCGTCGTTTAAGAGAAATTCAACGGTTGTGGGAGCAGTTCCGAATGGCGAACCACTTCTAACTCGTTTACGAGCAAGTTGGTAAAGCGGAGTCGAGCCAAGTGTTGGACTCCGAACTCATCATTTAAGAGAGATTCAACGGTTGTGGGAGCAATTCCGAATGGCAAACCACTTCTAACTCGCTTAAGAGCAAGTTGGTGAAGCGGAATCGAGCCCAGTGTTGGACTCCGAACTCGTCGTTTAAGAGAGATTCACCGGTTGTGAGAGCAATTCCGAATGGCAAACCACTTCTAACTCGCTTAAGAGCAAGTTGGTGAAGCGGAATCGAGCCAAGTGTTAGACTCCAAACACGTCGTTTAAGAGAAATTCAATGGTTATGAGAGCAGTTCCGAATGGCGAACCACTTCTAACTTGCTTACGAGCAAGTTGGTGAAGCAGAGTCGAGCCAAGTTTTGGACTCCGACCTCGTCGTTTAAGACAGATTCAGCAGTTGTGGGAGCAATTCCGAATGGCAAACCACTTCTAACTCGCTTAAGAGCAAGTTGGTGAAGTGGAATTGAGCCAAGTGTTGGACTCCGAACTCGTCGTTTGAGACAATACAGTTAGGGTATTAAACAGAGATAAACTGAACACAAGAGAATTATTACTCAAAAGAAACTCTTTATTAAATATTGCTAATCGGCCGCTTCTAAGTTGCGGGCCGTTATTACAATGGAAAAACAAATAGAATAGCCTTAAAACTGTTGGTGCTTGGAGAGGTGTTAAAACACCCTCTTGGTACTTCAGTAAATGATTGGTGTTCCATGTTCTTGGTATCTTCCTGCCCCCGAGGTCTTCAAGTTGGTACGCTCCGGGGCTAACTACCCTGGAGACCTTGTATGGTCCTTCCCAATTTGGGGCTAGCTTGCTCCTTTGGCTGGGAAACGAGATGGATAGCTTCCTGAGGACTAAGTCTCCCTTCTTAAGATCTGTGGGGCAGACTCTTCTGTTGTAGGATTGCTTGATCCTTCTTCGATAATTCTCTTGGCGAATCGAGGCTCTCTCGCGGAGTTCATCGATAAGGTCCAGATTGGCTCGGACCTCCCTTGCATTCTGCTCTTCATTATATGCAATTAGGCAAAGGGATGGCAAACCAACCTCTCAGAGGATTACGGCCTCGGAACCGTAGGTGAGGTTGAAGGGCGACTCTCCTGTGGGGGTTCTCTTTGTAGTGCGGTAGTTCCACAGTACATTAGGAAGCTGCTCTGCCCACAATCCTTTAGTCGACTTACTTAGTCTCTTCTTGATTCCCGAGAGGATTTTCCTATTGGCGTTCTCTACTTGACCATTGGATTGAGGGTGGAAGATGGAGGAGAACCACTGTTGAATGCCGGGGTCTTCACAAAAGGAGCGGAATGTTGCCCCCGTGAATTGTGTTTCGTTGTCTGTCACCAAGACTCGAGGTATGCCAAACCTGCAGATCACGTTCTTCCAGAAGAACTGTTGCACCCTGTTTACAGTAATAGTTGCTAGTGGTTAGGCCTCAATCCACTTGGAGAAATAGTCGATCGCCACGACTAGAAACTTGAGCTGGCCTGGAGCCGGTGGGAACGGACCTAGCAGGTCCATTCTCCACATTGCGAAGGGGGTTGGACTTGAGAAGGAAGAGAGTTGAGCTTGCGGTAGGCGACAGATAGTGGAGAATTGTTGACAGGGGCCACATTGTCGGACATGTTGCTCGGCGTCCTGAAGGAGGGTAAGCCAGAAGTACCCATAATTCAAGACTTTTCGGGCGAGGGACCTTGATACCGAATGGGCTTTGCCTATACCTTCGTGGACCTCTTTCTGTGCATACAGGGCTTCTTCTAAATATAGACATCTCAAGTAGGGTCAGCCATCTACTTGGGTGTAGGAGCGTTTGTACAAGACTCCTTCAATGAGGGTGTACCGCTCCGCTCTTGTTTGGATTCGGCGAGCTTCTTTGGGATCTTGGGGAAGGCTCCCGTCTCTGAGGAACTCAACTAAAGGCCTCATCCAGTTATCTTCGAGTTAGACCGGTAGCGACTCCATTGAGTCGGGGGCTTCTTCTTCGATGCTGGGCCTTAGTAGAACTTCGATCAAGACAGTTTGCTCGAGGCCTTAGAGGGAGGAGGAGGCTAGTTTCGAGAGGGCATCTGCCTGGGCATTCTCCTCTCGGGGGATCCGCTGGAGTTGTGCTTCCTAGAACGAAGCCATGAGACTTTTGACCTTGGCTAGGTACTTTGCCATACGGTCGTCTCGTGCCTCGTATTCTCCCAAGACCTGATTCACCACGAGTTGAGAGTCGCTGAACATTCGAACATGCTTTGCCCCTGCCTTGTGAGCCATGCCCAGGCATGCTATTAGGGTTTTGTACTCGGCCTCGTTGTTGGAAGCCATGAAATTGATGCGGAGGGAGTATTGGAGGATGAAGTCATCTGGGCCTGCCAGGATAACTCCGACTCCCTCCCTTCAGTGCATGAAGACCCATCCACATACACCGTCCAGATGGGTGGCCCATTTGCTGCTTGACTGACCTCAGGGATCGTGCTTTCCACTATGAACTCGAGTAGCGCTTGAGCTTTGATAGCGGTCCAAGGCTGATAGGATATGTCGTGTTGACTCAGCTTAATTGACCACTTCATTAGACGTCCGGAGGTCTCGGGCTTATACAGGACCTGCTTGAGCGGCTGGTCGGTAAGGACGACCACCGAATGGGATTGGAAATAGGGAAGAAGCTTTTGGGCCGCCATAACCAGGGCGTAGGCTATCTTCTCCAACCTCGGATAACGGAGTTCGGCATCTCTAAGGACCTTGCTCACGTAGTAGATAGACTTTTGCACTTCTTTCACATTTGAGGGGTGAGCCATATTGAGTATGGCCTTTATCTTCTCAGGGTTGGCTTCAATCCCCCTCTGGCTGACCATAAAACCCAAGAATTTACCAGATGAGACCCCGAATGCACATTTATTCGGGTTTAGTCTCATATTATGCCTTCTTAGCACGTCAAAGGCCTCTTGGAGGTCGGTGACATAGTCAGACCCATTGATGCTTTTCACCAACATATCGTCGACGTAAACCTCCATGTTCTGCCCGATCTGATTTTTGAAGACCTTGTTGACGAGACGTTGGTAGGTGGCAGCAGCATTTTTAAGCCCGAAGGGCATCACTCAATTGCAGTAGAGGCCTTGATCCGTGACGAAGGACGTCTTCGAGATATCTGGGGGAACATTCGGATTTGGTTGTATCCGAAGAATGCGTCCATGAAGCTCAGTAGCTCATGGCCCGAAGTGGCGTCGATCAAGGTGTCGATGCTAGGGAGTGGGAAGGGATCCTTGGGGCATGCCTTGTATAAATCTGTGAAGTCGATACAGATCCTCCAACTTCCATTAGCCTTTTTGACCATCACAACGTTGGAGAGCCACTATGGGTAGTTGACTTCCTGTATGAACCGGGCTTTGAGGAGCTTCTCCACCTCCTCCTTTATGGCCTACTAGCGCTCGGAGGCAAACTTATGCCTATTTTGCTGGACTGTTCTAGCCCCCGGAACGACACTTAGATGGTGGACGAGAAGCTCTTCGGAGATCCACAGCATGTCGGCTGCTGTCCAAGCGAAGAAGTCACGGTTTCTCTTTATGCACTGGACTATGTCGGAGCAGAGGGCAGAAGGGAGGGTTTTGCTGCTTAAGAATTTGCGGGTCGGATCTTCCTTCGAGAAAAGCACTTCCTCTAACTCGTCTACCGACTCCGACATAGGCTGGGTGTTCCCCTGGGGAATCTCAAGGGCCTCGAGGGAGAGGACGGGTCCTCCAGTCGAAGTCATATAGCATTTACGGGACGTTTCTTGACTTCCCCTTACTTCTCCCACGCCCACCTTGGTGGGAAACTTCATCTTTAGATGGTAAGCTGATGGGACGGCTTCTAAAGCAGGTAGGCCGGGTCGACCTAGGATCACATTATAGGCAGCTTGGACGTCAACCACCATAAAGTCCATCGGCTCCGTTCGGGTAGTAGGAGCTTTGCTAGCGGTTATGTCGAGGGTTATAATACCCTCGATCATCACTGGTACTCCCGTGAACCCATGGAGAGTGTAACCTGCGGGCTTGAGATTGTCCCTTGATAATTGGAGCCCTCGGAAGGCCTCTAGAAAGATGATGTTGACAGAACTGCCATTATCCACTAGGACCCTTTCTACCTTGAAGTTGGCCATGTAGATGTTGATCACCAATGCATCACAGCGGGGGGTTCGGACACCTTCCAGATCATCATTCAAGAAGGTAACTGGGATTCCAAGACCTTTAGGAGGGGGGAGGCTATGCACCGAATTGACTTCCCTAACAAAGGCTTTTCGGGAGGAGTTGGAAGTTCCTTCAATTGGACCTCCATGGATGAGGTGCAAAATGCGCTCCTCCTCGAAGTCGTGAGTCTCTTCGCGCCTCTCGGGTCGCTTGTTAGCCCCCCTGGGGGGTGGAGGAGGATCGGCCCGGTCATTCCTTACAAATTTGCCGAGCTACCCTCTCTGAATGAGGGCTTCGATCTCATTTTTCAGGGCCCGAAAGTCATTGGTGTCGTGGCCGTGGTCTCGATGGTAGCAGCACCACTTTTTCTTATCCCTCTTCTTCCCAGGAGTGTTCATCTTTGGGGCAGGAGGTAGAATTCCTTCTTTCTCAACCTCCATCAGAATGGCTGAGACATTGGCATTGAGAGGGGTGAATTTCTCAAATCTGGGCGGTGGACGACACTAACCCCCGTTATCCTTTTGGAGCTTTTTAGCTCCCTTTTCTTCAGCGTCCTTCCTCTTATTTCCAGAAGAGGATCCCTAAAATATAGGGCAGTGCGTAGCTTCCTTCGCTTGGATGTATTTCTCGCTTCTGAGAAGAAGATCGGAGAAATCTCGCGGGGGCTTCTTGGCTAGGGACGACCAGAGGTCAGAGTTGAAGACATTGGATTGAAAGGCGGCCGAGGCAACCGACTGATCGAGGGAGGCGATGGACCTGGCCTCCGCGGTAAACCGGTTGACATAGTCCCTCAGTTTCTCGCCCTTCTTCTGACTATGGAAGAGTAATGAAATATTCATCTTTTCAGAGCGACGACTACTCACGAAATGGGTTATGAAAAGGGCTTCAAACTAGTCGAAAGAGAAGATGGAGGACGGGGCGAGGCGGGAGTACCATTCCCGAGCCGGGCCTTTGAGAGTGGCTGGAAAGGTCTTGCATAGGAGGGCATCAGAGGCCTGATGGATCATCATGAGATTTTTGAAACTCTCGATGTGATCCATGGGGTCTGATTCCCCCATGTATGTCTCGAACTGCGGAGGCTTGAAATTTGCCGAAACGGGGGCCTCCATGATGGTACAAGAGAATGTAGGCCTGCTTGGACGAAGGGTCCTCCCTCTTAGTTCCTCGTCCCTATCGAGTTGGCCGATGCGCCTGTCCATCTCGTGGAGACGGCGATAGACGGCATCCTTCCTTCGACGGTATTCTGGTGAGCCTCTGCACTCGTGTTCGTATAAAGGGGAACGTGGGCTACGGCGACAGTAACTCGGAGACTGGTGAGGACTGGGGACGTGATGGCGGTGGCTCGGAGCTTGAGGAGGACTTTGGGATCGATGGTGAGGGCTTTGAACCGGCTCAAAAGTGGGGACCCTCTGAATATTATTGTTGTTGTTTGGCGGGGCATTGAGGGCCCGCAAGACTGCTGCCTGAAAGTCTTGGAATTCTGCTATGGTGATTGGTCCGTTCTGGTCCCTCTGGGCCTGTCGACCAGCGGGAGAACGGTTTTTCCTTCGACGGTACTCGGGGTACTCACTCCACCTCCTAGGATGAGGGGACCTCCTGTGGTCGCAACGGTGAGGAGACGCGCATTTGGACGTTCTAAGCGAGAGCCTCCCTCTCGGGTCTGCCTCTCATCCAAATGGCGGCGAAGGTCTTCCTCCTCCTGCCGATTGATTATGATGTTGCGGAGATCTTCTGATGGCCGAGGGTTATGGGATGCCATGGAGTCGGTGGAAGGGTTATGAACCGAGATATGATCGCAGTGAAGAGGTTGTTTCTGGGGATTAGGACAAGAGGTCCCTACGCCAGCGTTCTGGGGCCCGAGTTGAGCCTGCTGGGGTTGAGGATTTTGAAGAGGAGGCTGCCCGTGCTGTAGCGGCAGAATAGGTTGAGGAGGGAGCTGTCCCTGTTGCTGGACGGGTTGGAGGGGAACCTCCGGTTGCTGTTGGGGAGGAATAGAAGTGGGTTTACGGTTGGAGGCAGTAGATCTTACTTTCCTTAGAGGCATGGCTGGAGGCGGTCTTGACCGGTGGAAGAGGTTGGACTGCTATCTGAGAGTTCCCACAGACGGCGCCAATCTGTAGCCGCTGAAATCGGTGTGGGGGCAAACAGATAGATTTGTGGATTCGAGGGAAGGCGAATAGTCAAACCTGAACGACTTCACCGGAGTTTGACCGAGATCCTTTTGCCGTTAACCTGCAAAAAGTGCGAGACACCGGGGTTGATTCCGGCGATGCACCCTCTGACGCTCTTGTCAGTAATCTAAATGATTAAGAAAGAGCTTTAATTGGCAAAAGATTGATTAACTGGTAACAGTGGGGGAGAAGGGTATTTATAGCCGCCTTAGTAGTCAGTTTCCGGATAAGATCAAATCCCTACATCCGATGTAAATGGATAGAAGTGGTTAAAATCGCTATTTGAGGATAATCATGAATTTGAATCCTCTCCTATCCAGTCAGACTGGGTTTCTTACAGGTTGGAACCCGTACCCAGTAAGACAGATCCGTTTATGGATTATAGGGCTCTGAAGAAAGTCCCAGTTCCCATTTCAGACCCATTTATAGGTAAAATTACCATTTTACCCCTGAGCTTTAAGATTCATGCCCGATTTGAACGGTTCCCAATTAACCCTATTTTTAGCCATATCAGCTGCATTACAAGCTTCCAATCCTAGAACATTCGTTCATTGGGACACTATATAATGTAATAAGAATTTGAAAAATGTTTAGGTGAGTATTTTGGGAATTTGGCTCATCTATAGAGGGCTTCAAGCATTGCAGACCAGTAATTAGCATTGATGGAACCTTTCTGTACGACAAATATAAGGATTGCTTGCTACTAGCGGTTGCGCCAGATGCGAATGAACAATTATTTCCTCTTGCTTTTGCTTTGGTTGTTGGGGAGAATACCGAGAGTTGGCAATGGTTCATGGCTTGCATTAGGTTGTTTGTGATGGATCGTGAAGGGGTATGCGTAATATCGGATCGTCATCCAGGGATTATGAATGCAATGAAAGCTCCATTAGGTGGGTCGATAGAGCCACACGCTCACCATAGATTTTGCATGAGACATTTTGGAACTAACTTCAGAAGCAAATTTCATGATAAGAATTTGATGAATAAAGTGAAACAATTGCGACAGAAAATCAAGAGCGTAAGTATCTTCATGGAATGGAAGATATTAGGAAGGTGAACTTGGAAGCAGTGAAATGGCTTGAGGAACATCCTTTTCACAAATGTGCTCTTTCAACTGATGAAGGTCAACGATATGGAATGATGACTACAAACTTATCTGAGATATTTAATGCCGTTTTGAAGGGTTTTCGAAGCATACCTATCACTGCTGTAACGCCCCGAATTCCAAATAAGACCGAATTCGAGATTCCACAGGATCTTTACACTTCACTTCGTACAATTTTATAAGGAAATTTAAACTTTTCATCATACATCAGAGTTTTTTTTGTATGTTTACACAGTGGAAGATAAAAATGAAGTACAACAATGAAAATAATATACAACTTGCACATCTTTAACATGTAATTAATCAACAGCATCGAAACCAACTTTATTCCTTCTTGAAAAATCCAACTCCTGCATATAAGACTGTGGGCACGTTAGTTGCTTACAACCGACGAAAAATATTATATATGGCCATCCTCTCTATGTCGGAAATATAACGATCTCAATACTTTAACAAACCACAAATTTTAATGCAAAAAAAGTGTTAAATGTGACTACACTAAATATGTAAGTGTATGCGATGCCTTAATGCATAATGCAGATATTTTATACTAGGATGATACTAATGCATACTTGTTCGGATTCTATGCATCCCATACTACATAGGTCCGAGGGCAAGCACATACGTACTCCACATTTAAGGGTTCGATCCCTCGCCATGAAAACTACCCAGTAATAAATCAAGGTTTAGATCATTCCACGAGTACGGATCCCAGTCCCGGAGTCCACCGCCCGACTGTTATAGCAGACTCCTCATCGTGCGAATCATCTCGCAAGTGCCCCTCTAGCCCCGGTATACGTATATACATGAAGTATGGCAAACTATTCGCCCGACTACGCATAGTCCCGGATTTAAAATAAAAGCTCGTCTCCCACGAAGTAACCACAGTCCCGGAATCCATTGCCCGACTGGGTCTATAGTCCCGGAATTCACCGTCCGCCTATATAGAGTGCCCTACTTATGTTTGCCCAGGTTTATTACATCTTCACTTAGTGCCTAGTTCTTAAGTTCAAGACATAAATAATTTATCATACCTAGAGTTAGTCTTACCCCATATCGGACTTAATCACAAACACCGAGATCGCTCCATGACAAATCTAAAAAATATAACTCAATTCTTTTTATTTCAACAATACTGGTACTCGAGGTCTTACTAACTCTAAATCACAACCTTTCATGTACAAGAAACTATGGGTACTCATACCCTTCAATAATCATGTCTTAACTCAAAGTATTCTTATCTTCAATATATTCACAACTTGTTCAATGTCTTATCTTGACACTATTCATGATCCATTTATTCATTCATTCTCTTTCAAAAATAATAATTCTTTTCATGAACACAAATTCATCACTAGAAATATCATTTAACAATTTAAGCTCTGGAAATGTGTCTCAACTACATCAAAATATTCCTAAACAAAAATAAGAGTATATTCTCTTCAAGAGAATTCACTTCACACAAAAATATTTTATTATTCTTCTAAAATAAAATCTCACTCTTTAATAATTAAAACTTAAGTCAAAACTCCTTTTCTATCTCAATTTCTCCTTTTTAACTTCTCAAATATACTTGAAAAATTCTACATATATTTTTAAGAAATTCTATTTCTTTTTATAAGAATTCTAGAATTTCCCCCCAAATTTTTGTTGCATTTAAACTTCCCTTTTTATTTAAACAAAACCCCAAAAAAATATTTGAAACCAATAGGTTTCGAACCCAACTCCCCCGTCAGCTAAAATAAACGCCCAAGACCCCACCTGCTAGCCACTTAGTCCATTTGGACTTGGCGTCAAGAAGTCCTAACGAAAACTTCATATACCAACCTTTAGTTTCAAATTTTATTAAATAAAACAAAATAAAATGTGTCCAACAAGTTTTGAACTCTAGATCTCTTATAAGCATAGTAGTGCTCTGTGGTGCACTGGCTAACCAGTAAGTCCAAGTGTGATTTCTGATTAGGAATCATGCTATTGTAGTTTTGTTCACAACGTTCTGAAATTAGTCATTTTTCACAAAATTCGATATATGATCGATCTAATCTTTTTTTTATGAACTATAATTTTCTTATTCATACTGCTTTTTCTTTGAAAACAATGGTTCACGAATTTCCAAATTTGTATTCTCAACATTGTATTTATATTTCAAATTGTCTCCTTCTCTTGAATAAACAAAAGTTTCATTTCTTCATTTTAATCAAAATAGCATAATGTATCTCTTGCAAATAATTTTAAAAATAATTCTAGGGACATCAATTCATTTTCACCCAAAAGTTCATTTTTTTATCAAAAGGGAAAAAACTCAACAAGTGATCTTTCCGTTATATATTTCTACATTTGTGAATTAACATGTATATATGGCCATAGCTCATTATTCCTTTTTCTTATTTCTAATTAACATGTTAAAACAAAATTTTACTACTATTCATAGTACAACCAATGGCATGGATTTGTTCTCTTTTTTTTTCTCATTTTCAACCAACATGATGACTATAACAAGATCTCTACAATTCATAAATAGCATGGATTTGTTCTCTTATTATCACATCAACTTTATCTTTACTACTCATGTAATTAATTAGCATGCATGTCTTATAATTAGAAAAACACAAGATTACTCACATCACATCAAATTGATCTATATTACTAATATCATATTCTAGCATGCTCAACCTAAAATTAGAAAACATAGAGACCACCCACCTCTTATGAAGAATGAATAATCAAGATGGAGAGACAACTTCTAACTCCTAGCTCCAACAAGCACTCCTAGTCCTGCTCCTCCTAGCAAGAGCTCTCTAATGCACAAGAACACTCTTTTTCTCTCTTTCTTTTTTCTCTCTTTATTTTGTTTATTTTAAGTATGAAATGAGAAGAAACCTCTAGGGTATTTATAGGACAAAGTGAGGCTTTAAAGTGCAAGTTTCTCCACCTAATAAATTACTCAACTTAATTCTCCAACTCTTCACTATCCTAACTCCCATAACCCCCAACTCTTCACATCTCAACCTCTTCAAAACTCCAACCCCCAACTCTCCACTTCCAAAACCCCCATCCGGCCTCTCTCCATCTTCCAACCGGTCAAGCACAAGAAACTAAACTCCACTTCATGTGTGCAATATATTTGACCATATTTATATATATATATATATATATATGTATATATATATATGTACAAAAGACTATAGGATATAGGTATAGTAATGTAGGCAACAGTGGAAGGGGGATCATTTGCTGAGTTGGGTTCTACTGTTATGTTTGGATGTAGACAAGTAAGAAAAGAAGTGAATTAGGGGTATATATATATATATATATATATATATACATAAAATTTTAGTTTAATTAAAAATTTATAATATTTCATGCAAAAATAAAATAAATGCGCACACATTTTATGAAATTTATTTCAAGAAAGAATACGCCTAAATACGCGCATCGAAACAAACACGTGCGTCGCACGTAAAACATCAAAAATACGAAATTCGTCGTTATCAGCGGAAAAATGTTAAAATATAATAAAAATAAAATATAAGAAAATACATTTATTAATTTTATATATTCCACGACGTAATTGCTATATACGTAGAAAACACGTGCATTATACGTATAGTAATATTTTAATCAAAATAAGGGAAAATAAATTTCCGTTTATAAAAATATATTTGAATACCTAAAATAAATAATTTAAACACATAGAAAATATTACATGTAGCGGCGGAAACACATAATCGATACGTGCATCAAAAATACGTAATAAGCACGTAAAACTCAGAGATTGAAGTTTTATATTTTAGTTGACTCAAATAGGATAAAATATACAGAAAATGCATAATTATTATGAAATCATAATACGTAATGAAAAAACATTACAAATATTACCAGTAACGGTACAAAATACACGTGCGTAACACACAAGGGCAAAATTGTCATTTCCAATTTTGCGGGGTGTTACAACTGCTATAGTTGAGCTAACTTTTTATCGGTTGAATAAATATTTTAGCGAGATGAAAATTGGCTAAAAGACTAATAGGAGAAGGTAAAATTTGGTCCCTAAATATTTAGAATAGGCTTGACAAAATGCGGGAGAAGGCGAACTTACATGTTGCAACAGTTTTCCATCATGATCCAAGTGTCTACACAGTTTGTACTGGTATTCGGTTCATCAGTGGGCATCAAAAGGGAGGTAAAATTCAAGTAGTTGATTTAGCGAAAGGAACATGCACTTGTCAGATTGTTCAACTTCATCATATTCCATGTTCACATCTTATGTCAGCTTGTGCAGCACGTGCACTAGATTATAATCCTTATGTTGATTCCTTTTACTCCATGAAATCTCTTGAGAGTACATGGGCCCCTAGATTTTATCCTATTTGATAAGGATTACTGGAAATATGAAGATCCAAAACTTATTCCAGATGAGAAGCTTAAAAGGAATAGAAAAGGTCGCCCTTGTTCGACACGTATTCAGAATGATATGGATGCCAAAAAAAATAAAACTAGATATGTTTGTGGAATATGTTGAGAAAAGGGCATAACAGGCGCAAATGCTCAAAAAATAATGAACCCGGTAATATTTTTTTATTTATAAGCATTCATTTTGACATGAATATAGTTTATGTTTCCTTGCCTTGATTTATTTATGGTAGTTAAAATGGATATTGGTTATCTGTGTTCAGTTTTTTTTAAAGTAACTTAACTGTCACTGTAGCGCCCCGAATTTCTAGATTAATAACATAGAAATTACGTGGCACATTCCCAGTGATCCACTTCAATACAATATTAAACGTAACCAACACCACTAAAATTTTCAACTTTTATTACAACAAATCTTTTATAAAGCACAGCGGAATTCAAAAACAACCTCAACTCATAATTTCTCTATTTACAATACAAATTTGTCTCAACACTGCTAATACAAATTTACACCAATCCCTTGTGAGTCAAATATGTCTCAAAACCAACTTAAGCATTCCATCTCCAACTCTAAGCATTAACCTGCAACATGTGAGGCTAGAGAGAATCCCTAACCCCCAAACTAAAAGGGTCAGCCATAAATGGTGTGAGTGACAACTACAAATAACATAACTAAAACTTAAGCATGGATTCATAAGTAACATATGGTGAACCAAGATTCATAAAATATGAGACAACGAGAAATGTAACCACAAGTGATACCAAACAAGTGTTAAGTGTAGAAAACCGAGGAAATCCATATGCATAGTGCTAAGTCAAGAAAACACACAAACTCTATATGTGACTCTCTAATGCGTACTTGTCGGAGTCTATGCATCCCATTCTACATAGGTCCGGTGCAAGCCCTTAACGTCTCCACTTCATAGGGTTCAATCCCCGCGTTATGAACTAATCCTAACACGATGACTACCACGAGACAAAGATAAACTGTGAGAATTAGCCCATGCTTGATAATTCCGGAGATGGATCCCACATCTCAGGCATTTTACCTGGATAATTCCGGAGATCATCCCACATCTAAACATAGACACAACATCACATGAATACCACATGTGCGTCGCCTCGACTTTGATAATTCCGGAGACCAATCCCACATCTCAAGCAAACCACTTGGATAATTCCAGAGATGGATCCCACATCTCAGGTAATTTGCCTGGATAATTCCGGAGATCATCCCACATCTCAAGAAAGTTACTTGGATAATTCCGGAGATTTAAATCTCACATCTAAAGCCATACTGAGGTGCGTAACTCATGTTCCCGTTCATCATATCACCATTAGTGCATGTCCTTATTATCTGGGTTATTTAATTACTCAACGAATCTCCTAGAGTGGTGTACCCTACCGGCTTAAAGACCAAAACTGAATAACTGAAATGCCTCAAAGGGCCTCAACAAAATAACTCAATACCGGTATACTAGGGACACACTCCTCTAGAGACTCAACTCAAATATCTAAACAAAAGTCCCACTAATCATAGTGGCTCAACTGAATGTCTTAAGTCAAATACTGAACTGAATGTCTCAAAATCAAAAGCTTAACTGAAAACAAGGTATAGGCTGAATTATCTGAGAACTAAACACTCAAGGTACAAAATTCCATCAGTACCAGTCGACATAAACTGTGGTAAGTCGACTGTCCAGAAGGACAAATATCCAAAATTTAACAAAATAAACTAAGTCATATAACAGTCGACTTAAGAGAAGGTCAGTCGACTTACCCGAGGTAATTTCCAATAATCTTCTCAAAATTAATCTAAGTATACAAGTCGACTTAAAGGAAGCATAGGTCGACTGTCCCGAAGGACTAATAATTTTTACAAAAATATTTTCTTCAGTGGACCAGTCGACTGCCTGATAGCTAGGTCGACTGTCCAGAACGACTATTTCAAAGATTCTAAGAATATAGTGTCAGGCTCGTACCAGTCGACTGCACAGTAGGCCAGTCGACTGTCGGCCTACAGATTTTCCAAATTTTGGTCTGAGTACAATAATCAAAACTAAGGTTTCCTAACGATTCATTGTTCAAGGAAATTAATTCGTATTCAGGCAAAAGATCTTCATTAAGGGTATAATACTCCGAACCTCAAATATGCCAAAACCCAAGTTCTCATGTTCTAGATCTCTAATTCCTTCATTAGGGTTTCTCAAGATTAAAAATTCCTCCACAACACTAAATCAATCTGATCTATAATATATATATAAGATCCAGGTGTTCCTCACCCGATCAAAATCATACTCAAAACTTAATAATATGGTGGTATGCACAAGATCTACTCATCATTCTTACATTTCTCGACATGGTATAACAACAATCATTTATTCATATGAATCATACCACAATACTAGATCTATATTGTTCACAACATCAAATCTAACATCATTACCACTCGCATACATAGATCAACAACAAGATAATTTATTTCATTCACAAACAACAATCTCACAAAGTCATTCACAAAATCAAAACAAAACAAACCAAGTCACTCACATTGAATTGAGAAAATCCCCGAAAAATCTTCCTTCTTGCTAGATCCAAAAGCTCCTTTTCTCCACCAAGATAAATCTCCAAAATTCTGTATTTTATCAATAATGACGGCTGGGGAAAAAAATCTCTTAAATATGCCGGATTGAATATTAGGGTTTTGCCCACATTTTGCAAAACAATCCATTCCAAAATACAATTTACATATATAATTCTATCTTTAGAAATTCCATCAAAACTCATTTAAATTTGGATTTAAAAGAAGATATACATCCCAAATCTCAATCAATACTGTTCAAAACGCCCAGCATGTACATTTTACACTTTAACCCTTAAAAATGTCAATTTTGCAAAAAGGTCATTCTTTTCTCAAAAATTGCAAATAGCTCCAATTAATTTCAGAAAAATATGGAAAAATACTAAACAAATCTCAAATATTAAATAATGATTTTCCATAAAGAAAACTTAATTTTCCAAACTTCTCAAAAGTATCTGCACGTGTTTTGCACGTGTACAAAAGATAAATTTCTGAAAATATTCATTAAACCTCCAAAAATCAATTTTAAATACATTTTCAAATATAAAAATAATATTTGAAAATATGGGGTTCTACAGTCACACCCTGCTTCCCGTTATATGAAATTACGGGCACGAAACCGAGGCACAACGAATGATATAAGTATGCCAACTTATATCATCCATAAGCTGTATAATACCAGTAAGCTCAACAACACTATAATAATTACAAGAACAATGGTATAATACAATAACCAATATCTGAGATACAAGAACTTAAAAAATATTCTGAGAATATGCAATGCAGTAACAGTTCGACGAGTTCTTTCAGCAACCCATCGTCTATACCTGTTTAACATTAATTCAAAAGAAAGATGAACTGTACCCGTTAGAGCAAGCTACGGGCTGCAAGTAGTACAAAACAAACGGGACTAAGAACAAGGATATAATAAGAAATAGGGAATCATGTATACAGGAAACGTGTCATGTAACCGAATAAAAGTGCAAACATATAAACAGGAATCATGTAAACTTGTAAACTTGTGAACTTGAATCATGAAACTTGTAATCAGGAATCATGCAAGTGCTCAGTGTTTATGTAACACCCCACAAAATTCAGTTATGATAATTTCGCTCCACGTATGTTACGTGTAACACCCGAATCCCAAATACAACTGAATTCGAGAGTTCTACAGGATCTTTCCACTTCATTTAGTACAATTTTACAAGGAAATTTGAACTTTTCACTTTACATCAGAGTTTACATAAAACTTTACCCTTTACATTGCACAGAGGAAGTAAAATTTACAACAATTAAATAAAGGTACAACAACATTGAATAATCTTTAAGCATCTGTTCCTCTTTAATCTTTATCATGTCACTTACCTGCATATAAAACTGTGGGCACGTCAGTTTATTCAACAGATGAACATTATACACGGCCATCCTCTCTATGCCGGAAATAGTATAACTAATTTTCCATATTTAACAAACTCAAACTTGTCACATATCAAACTAAAGGGAATACCCTATTGATGTCGAAGTCACCTTCCTCAAACTCAAGGTCCCTTCTCCGGTTGTCTGCATAGCTTTTTTGCCTGCTCTGAGCTTCTACCAACCTTTTCCTGATAAGATCAATCTTCTCAGAGGTTTTCTATACAAGCTCAGGACCAAACAATTGACGCTCCCCAACTTCAAACCAACAAACAGGTGTTCTGCACTTCCTGCCAAACAGAGCTTCGTACGGCGCCATTCCAATGCTAGTTTGAAAACTGTTGTTGTAGGCAAACTCTACCAAAGGTAAATGCCTTTCTCAACTGCCTCCAAAGTCCAGTATACAACACCGAAGCATATCCTCAAGAATACGGTTGACTCTCTCGGTCTGCCCATCGGTTTGCGGATGAAAAGCAGTGCTGAAATCTGTCTTGGTACCCAAAGCTGTCTGCAGACTCCTGCAGAAATGCAAAGTAAACCATGCATCTCGATCAGACACAATAGTTAACGGAATACCATGAAGCCGGATGATCTTGCCAACATACAACTCAGCTAACTTGTCCATCGAAGCAGTGAGTTTCATCGCCAAAAAGTGAGCGGACTTGGTTAGTCGATCGACTATAACCCAAATCACATCATTGCCTTTAGGACTCTTGGGCAATCCCGTATTGAAATCCATACTGATGTTATCCCACTTCCATTTCGGAATAGGTAACGGTTGTAATAGACCTCCGGGTCTCTGATTTTTGGCTTTGACTTGCTGACAAACCTCACACTTCGCTACAAATTCAGCCACATCCCGCTTCAAACCTGACCACCAGAAATGCGGTTTGATATCTCTGTACATCTTAGTACTTCCAGGATGTACCAACAAAAGAGTAGCATGTGCCTCCTGAAGAATACTCTCTTTCGGGTCCGCCTGGTTCGGAACACATAGCCTCTCTCCAAACCACATCACTCCATCCTTGATTTGAAATCCGGGCAACCTGCCAGCACCAACCTGCTCCTTTATCTCCAAGATATCAGCATCAACCTCTTGACTTGCAATGATCCTTGCAATCAGTGTAGGCTGAAGCCTCAACTGAGCTAAAGATGTTCCCAATCCTTGCAAGACAACTTCAATACCTGTTCGATCCAATTCCTCAATCAGATGCTTCTGAGTTGTAATCAAACTGGATAGACTGCGCTTGCGACTAAGTGCATCAGCAACCACATTAGCTTTCCCAGGATGATACTTGATCTCAGGTCGCATGTCCTCAAGTACTTCCAACCATCTTTGCTGCCTCAAATTCAGATCCCTCTGCTGATATATGTACTTCAAACTCTTGTGGTCTGTGTACATGTTCAATTTCTCACCGTACACGTAGTGTCTCCATTGCTTCAGGGCAAAGATAATCGCAGCCAATTCCAGATCATGAGTCGGTTATTCTTCTCATGCGGTCGTAGTTGCCTAGACCCATAAGCGATTACTCTTTCTTCTTGCATTAAGACACAACCAAGCCCACGATGTGAAGCATCGCTGTAAACATCATACTCAACACCTGCTCTAGGCAAAGCCAAAATAGGTGCATTAGTCAGTTTCTCTTTCAACTCCTGAAAGCTTGCCTCACATTGCTCAGTCCACTTGAAGTTCACATTCTTCTTGGTCAGACCAGTAAGCGGCACGGCTATCTGAGCATAACCTTGAATAAATCTCCTATAGTATCCGGTCATTCCAAGAAAATTTCTGACTTCCTTCACTGTAGTAGGCCTAGCCCAATCTCTCACTGCCTCTATCTTTTGAGGGTCAGTTGCCACTCCCTCCTTAGAAAGGATGTGACCTAGGAATGCCACTTCAGATTTTCAGAAATCACACTTAGATCGCTTGGCATACAACTTATGCTCTTCCAGCTTCTTCAGAACTGCTGTCAGATGCTCAGTGTGTTCCTCCTCTGACTTGGAGTACACGAGAATATCGTCGATGAACACCACGACGAAAGAATCAATGAACGGCCTCAGAACTCGGTTCATCAAATCCATGAAGATTGCGGGTGCATTCGTCACTACAAACGGCATAACTAAGAATTCGTAATGCCCATGTCGAGTTCTAAATGCAGTTTTGTGCACATCTTCAGCTTTCACTCGAACTTGGTGATATCCTGATTGAAGATCTATTTTGGAGAAAACAGCTGCTCCTTGTAGACGATCGAATAAGTCATCAATTCGGGGAATAGGATACTTATTCTGAACAGTGACCTTACTCAGCACTCGGTAATCGATATACATTCTCATCGATCCATCCTTCTTCTTTACCAAAAGCACTAGTGCTCCCCAAGGTGACGCACTAGGTTGAATAAATCCTTTCTCCAACAGTTCCTCAATCTGCCATTTTACCTCATCCTCTTCCACTGGAGCCATCCTATACGGTGCCTTAGAAATGGGTGCACTTTCCGGTTGAA
This sequence comes from Hemerocallis citrina, assembly GCA_017893485.1. Classification (NCBI taxonomy): domain Eukaryota; kingdom Viridiplantae; phylum Streptophyta; class Magnoliopsida; order Asparagales; family Asphodelaceae; genus Hemerocallis; species Hemerocallis citrina. Next base: position 68,139,155 of record CM030366.1, read on the forward strand.
CAGTGATACTGAACTCTACATCACGATGTGGGGGTAACCCAGGAAAATCATCCAAGAACACGGTCGGATAGTCCCGAACGATAGAAATCCATTGTACTTCCACAGGAGTCTCTTCCTTGCGGATGGCTGCCACCAGCCTAGAACACTTCTTCTTTCCTTGGAAAGTGACTTCAGGTCCACCTGGAGCCTTCACTGTTATCGTCTTGGTCTTACACTCGATGCTTGCACTGTACACCGACATCCAATTAATGCCAATGATAACATCGACTCCCAAGATAGTCAGCTCGATCAGATCAATTCCGAAGATTCTGTACCCAATCACAATCTCGCAATCTGCATAATACCGATCAGTGGTTACAGTTTCTCCTGATGGAGTAGCTACTGCTAAGATCTTGCCTGGAAAAATCTTCGGATCAACTCCCAACACTTTAGCAAATTTAGGTGAAACAAAAGTATGAGAGGATCCAGTATCGAACACCACAACAGCTTTCAATCCATATTCTGATGTAAAAGGTCCATCAAATTCGAAATATAAGACATGAATTTTAAATCAACTTGCATTTCATTGAACTCCAAACTTTATACATTCGAATTGAAAAATATTTCTTGACATCAGAATGAAAATAGTAGAAGCTACAACAGTCTAACTCCTACGGTTCCTCTTCGCTTCTCGAAGTTTTCCCCGTAGTTCATCAACTTCATCCTTCAGCACATCGGTCAGATTCTTCCTCTTCTCGAGTTCCCATACACGATGACTGAGAACAGAAAAGTCGTCCTTACGCTTTGCCAGTTGGGCCTCCAATAATCTAACTCTCTCCCGCAGTGTTTCTACCTGACTCTGAAGAGATATCACAAGACCATTTGTAACTGGTTCTTCTTCTTCATCAGAAGAGTCATCAGACGAATCCGGAGGTGGGGTAATCTCTCGGGATTCAGGCCATTCTTCTCCGTCAGAATCTGCTTGCCCTGGGTAGTACTCTTCCTCGGAATCTACTTATCCAGGATAATAATCTTCCTCGATGATATGCCAGTCGTCGTCTCCAGCAGGGTCGAAGTGATCAGCCATCTTAGAAAATAGGGAGGAAGAAGCATAAGTCATAGAGCAACACAAATGTAAGTCACTTACATTTAAATCTCTAGACTCAAACACACACTCTAATGTCCACTTCTAGGGTGTCGTTCCTTACAAATTTGTACAAGTGTGAAGCGTGGCTCTGATACCACTCTGTAACGCTCGAATCCCAAATACAACTGAATTCGAGAGTTCTACAGGATCTTTCCACTTCATTTAGTACAATTTTACAAGGAAATTTGAACTTTTCACTTTACATCAGAGTTTACATAAAACTTTACCCTTTACATTGCACAGCGAAAGTAAAATTTACGACAATTAAATAAATGTACAACAACATTGAATAATCTTTAAGCATCTGTTCCTCTTTAATCTTTATCATGTCACTTACCTGCATATAAAACTGTGGGCACGTCAGTTTATTCAACTGACGAACATTATACATGACCATCCTCTCTATGCCGGAAATAGTATAACTAATTTTCCATATTTAACAAACACAAACTTGTCACATATCAAACTAAAGGGAATACCCTATTGATGTCATGTTGTGATTGTGCACTTAGTCCTTAATGCAGTTGTTTATATTATATGACACAAATGCATACTTGTTCGGATTCTATGCAACCCATACTACATAGGTCCGAGGGCAAGTCCTTAATCGTTCATCATCTTTGTAGGGTTTAATCCCTTGCCATGACTTAATCTACTACTGTAACTACGGTAAGTATCCTAGATGTTTTCTAACTTACGAACTCATGTCTAGGCGCCCTGGAGGGAATCCCAACGCACTGACACATGACTCATCATGCAGGCATCCTGTGGTAATTCAGCTCCTACCATAGACATGACACCACCCGTGGTCTTAAAACATTCCACGAGGGTCGCAACCGGGACGGTACTCTGGAGCAGTATCCACGCCCTATCATGACTCATCATGGGACATCGTGGTATACGCTTTCGCCGCTAATCCAATGGCCCTCATACAAAATGTTTTCTCTTACTTTCATCACATCTTCACTATGTAACTAATCCTTAGTTCTAATGAAATAGAATCATGAACAAAATCAAAGCACTAGAGTTAGCCTCTCCACTAAACCGGACTTATTCATTTATTCAAACATGACCAACCTTGGTCTTTCATTTCAAATTTCATTTCATTTCTTTCCAAATGCCGGGGGAGACTTAGCTACTCTTTTGTTTCAATTCCAATTCACAATTTCTAAAGTTGAGAGTTTCCAACTCATAAGTTCACATGTTGAGTTATCATACTCAAAGGTATTTCTCTTTTCCAATCATGATTTCTAAATTGTTCCATAGTCCATAATTATACATTAAATTCAACTATTCATCATGTAACTCATAGAATATTATTTTCACATTAAAACCCACATCACTAATTATTCAATCAAAGATGGACATTTACACTTCATAATTTGTCACACTATTCTCCATTGAGAATAATTCACATCACTTCACATAATCTCTTCTTATTCGTCTTTCTTTTCTAATATTCCATTTTAGGTGTTTTTGCAAAGTACAACTTTTAAGAAAATGCAAGTATAGAACTTATAGTTCTAAATTATCATAAGTCCCACATAATTTTAGGATAATTATCATATTTTTTCCATATTTTTTTTATCATTAAAAATCCCAAAAAAATGTTTTTTCCCCAATTTAAATACTGGCCGAACCCAGTATTTGAACCCACGACCACAGGGAAAACCGCCCAAGGCACAGACCACCAGGCCGAAAGCTGCACGCGTTGGAAAGTGTGGCTGAGAGCATCTAATGCTCTCGGCCGCTGTTCTTTATTTTTTTTAAAATGAAACAAAAGTATGGTGACCAGAGGATTCGAACCAGCAACCTGAGATCCGAACCTACTGTAGCGAATAGAGTCATCCCAACCATTTGAGCTATGTGCTCGGGGTTGTCAATGGTGCCACTCTAAGTTCACTTAAATCAATTCTCTCTGTTACTAACACATTTCGATGTTCAACTAGTCCTCATTTCACTTTGCATTTTTATAAAATTTTACTGTAAATTTCCAGATTGACTAACATCATCATAATTTATATTCCAGTATATAGAAAATAAATTTTTCAATAATTAAAACATGTTTTTCATACAATTAATTCGAATTGTGAACTATCACTACCACATTTCTTCTCTTTTTTTTTGTGTGCATTTCTTAACAATTAACACCACTAACCTCTTCATTAGCAAACTTCATATTAATTTCCTGTTTTTAATCATTTACCAAAGATACAAATCTATATTTTAATTCATTCATTTCAATACAACACAAAGATTCATTTAAGCACATAAAGTAGCATTGTTAATCTACTAACTTTTGTGTCTATAATTCATGGTGTAGATAATAAAACTTTCTTCAACAATCCCTGGCTATAATCAATTCACACAAAATTTAGACTTTTACTAATAAAACCACATACAATTGCACATCCACATTCCAATCAATTTATAGATCAATTATCCAATTAAATGTGTACTCTTATTAATCTTTTTCATGCATCATTTTTCCATTAAAATCTAGCATGCATTCCTATTTAGAAATATAGAAAATTTACCCACCTTATTGAAGAAAAGTACAATTTAGCAACCTCCTAAATGAATCTCCTTGCAAACGAACGATCTCCTCCTAGAAGCGCGCACTCGAGCCTCCAAGCACACCAAAACCGAGAAATCTCCTTGATGATAGCCGGCCTCTCCCCTTCTTGATGATGCAAGAACAATCTTCCCACACTCTCAATCTTTTACTCACTTACTAACTACTAGATAATTGTATTTTGAACTATAGATTGGAGGAAAAATTAGCAGAAGAATACTAGCCAAAGGTGGGGGGGGGGGGTATTTATACTAAAAAAATAGGAGAATGGATGGCTAAGATTGAAGTAGGAGTTAGGAACAAATGGCTTAGATTTAAGGTGGAGTTACACTAACTACCCATGATCAAGTAACCACCTCCACCATGACTCCACTTCAAATTTGATTTTCCCTCCTAAATCACAACCGGCCTCACAAGGGTGCTTGTGCACGTGTACGTGTAGTGCACGTGCATTCAACTTGGTTTCCATTTAAAAATTGTACATTATATTTTAAAAAAATAAACTTTAAATTGTATCCTACATTACAAGTTATGTTTAAAAATAAAATAGCTCATGGGCTTTAGTTTTTGGCCCAAAATTATAAAAAATAATAAATTGAATTAAATTTGGGCTTTAAGAAGAAAGGCATTTTGTCTAATTGAAAAAAGGCTTTATACAAAATAATTAAAAGCACAAATTTAAATATCTATACTTATCATAATGAAAATAATTACCAAAAATATTGCACGTGCACACTACGTGCAAAATAAAATAATTTTTCATTAAATGAAAAATCGGGGCATTACAACACTCCCTCCTTAGAATTGTTCCGTCCCCGGAACTACAGTCAAGAGCGAGAAAACAAACACAAACACTAATAACAAGCACAAGAAAAATACAAAAATACAAATCAAGCAAAAAGCTTAGGATAATCCTGTTGGATCCTGTAGGCGAGACAACAAACACTATAGCCTTGTTAGTGTATGTGTTGATGCACGTGGCTAAAAACAGGTCGACTTCTATACTCAGTCCAGAGCGAATTCGTTGCTATACTGGACTGAATGTAGAGAACCAAAGAGTACGATCTTGAAAGCTTTATTTCTCAAAGATATCACTTAGAATTTTTCTCACAAAGAATGCTCGGATTTTCAAAGAAAAATTCTGTAGATCTTTTCAGTGAGATCTGAACTCTACTTAAAGAGTTTGATCTCCTGAACGTTGGGAGACAGTTACTCCAACTGTCAACCAACGGATCTAAGCTTTTGAGTTTGAAAAATTTGATTTTGAAAAACAGAAAACGGTCAAAAGCTCTCGAACAGTCGACTGGGTTGCCATATGAGTCGACTGATCAGAGTTTGAATAAATTTAAACAGTTTTGTACTATCAGTCGACTGGCAGAAGCTTAAGTCGACTGGTACTCAAAAGTTAAATTTCTTCAAACTGTTTTGACTCTTTTTGGGGGTTTTTAAGAGACACACATTATGAAATTTTGAGTGTGTGTGTGTGTGACAAGGCTTTACATCAGACTAAGACTCAACAAAAAGTAAGATACAATGTTTTTACAAGACACTACAATTTTGACATAATTGAGCTAAGGTCTTGAGTCTTGAGTCTTGTCTTGAGTGAAGTCTTGGATCTTGTCTGAGTGAAGTCTTTATCTGTATCCTTTTGAGCTTGTTCATTTGTTTAGCTAGAATAGTCTTTTGTATGTACAATCTGCAATGTTAGCTGTATAACATAGACACATGTTGTACTGTGTTGTGATCATCAAAATCAAGAATCAACATTCTCCCCCTTTTTGATGATGACAACACAATAGCTGATAATAAAAAATAATATACAAGCATAGTAAAGACATGCTCCCCCTTTTAAAAACACAAAAAACATTGTCTTAAAAAATGTAACATGTATCAGTCGACTTATCAAAAATGGCAGGCGACTGATCAGGAAACCATACTTAGAAAAATCATAAGCGGAAAATAAAGGCAGATGCAGTAGCAGCAGTCGACTGATATGCCTTTAGGCAGTCGACTGACCAGAGAGTTTTTCAATACCCAGAAATAGAACAGAGTTAACAAATGAGATGATATCAAAACATAAAGAACACAGAAAATAACACAGAAAATAACACAGATAAAATAACACAGAAAATAACACAGATATCTCTCCCCCTTTGTTATCATCAAAAAGCACAAAATAACAATCTTTTGCATTAAAAGGAAACTAAGATAAAGTCTTATACAGAAATAAGTGCATTAAAAGAGAAAATTACATAATAGAAAAGAAAATAAAAAATTTTATGTCTACTAATCAGTCGACTGGTATAGGAACCAGGCGACTGGTCAGATAAAAAATTGATATGTTTAAAAACCAGTACAGTCGACTTACTCAAGAATACAGTCGACTTAACAGAAACAATTTTCAGCAAATATCAATAAAATCACAAATTCCAAGTTCTCTCCTTAATTTAATGAAAGTATCTTCTTTAAGGGGCTTGGTAAATATATCTGCTACTTGTTTATCAGTAGAGATAAAGTCTAAAGATATATCTCCTTTTAAAACATGATCACGTAGAAAATGATGTCGAATATCAATATGTTTCGTACGTGAATGTTGAATCGGATTTTTAGATAAATTAATTGTACTGGTATTATCACACATAATTGAGGGTTTCTCAAATGAAATACCATAGTCTAATAAAGTTTGTTTCATCCACAAAATTTGTGCACATGCCAAACTTGCAGCGATATACTCAGCTTCTGTAGTTGATAAGGATACAGAGTTTTGCTTTTTACTGCACCAAGATACTAGGGAATGTCCCAAAAAGTGACATGTACCACTAGTACTCTTGCGATCAGTTTTGCTTCCAGCAAAATCGGCATCGCTATATGACAAAAGTTGAAAATTATCGTTGCGTGGATAAAATAAACCATATTCAGATGTGCCTTTAATATATCTTAAAATTCGTTTCACTGCTTTTAAATGAGACTCTTTAGGACTAGATTGATATCTAGCACATAAACATACACTGAACATAATATCTGGTCTACTTGCAGTAATATATAAGAGTGAACCAATCATACCTCGATAGAGTTTTTGATCAACACTCTTACCTAATAAATCTTTGTCAAGAGTAGTAGTAGTAGCCATAGGCGTGGATTTACTACTAGTACTATCCATGTTAAAACGTTTGAGTAGTTCCTTTGCATATTTGCCTTGATTGATAAATATGCCATTTGAGGACTGTTTAATTTGAAGTCCAAGAAAATAATTGAGTTCACCCATGTGACTCATCTCAAATTCATTTTTCATGGTATTAGCAAATTCTTGACATAGATTATTATTAGTAGAACCAAAAATTATATCATCAACATATATTTGTATGATTAAGATATCATTCTTAACTCTTTTGATAAACAAAGTAGTGTCTACTTTACCTATTTCAAATCCTGTTTCTAAAAGAAAAGTTTTCAGACGATCATACCAAGCACGAGGTGCTTGTTTAAGACCGTATAAAGCCTTTTTCAATTTATAAACATGATCTGGAAATTTTTCATGTTCAAAAACTGGTGGTTGTTTAACATAAACATTTTCCTTAATAAGCCCATTAAGAAAGGCACTTTTCACATCCATTTGATAAAGTATAAAATTCATGAAACAGGCAAAAGATAATAAAATACGAATAGATTCTAGTCTAGCAACAGGAGCATATGTTTCATCAAAATCTATACCTTCTTCTTGATTATATCCTTGAGCAACTAATCTAGCCTTGTTCCTTACAACTTGTCATGATTCATCTAACTTATTTTTGAATACCCATTTGGTACCAATAATAGTCTGATCAAGAGGTCTAGGAACTAAATCCCATACATCATTCCTTATAAATTGGTTTAGTTCATCTTGCATGGCATTCATCGAATATTCATTCTCACAAGCTTCTTGTATATTTTTCGGTTCAAAATCCGACAAGAATGCTGTATGAGAGATCATATTAACATGTGAACGTGTCTGAATACCATGGGAGATATCACCAATTATTAAGTCATGAGGATGATCTTTAACTTCAACAAATGACTTTGGTAAAGTTGAAGATATCACAATCGGATCAGTCGACTTGACTTGTTCTTCAGTCGACTGCTTCACTTCATTCGACTGGTAGACCTTATCAGTCGACTTATCAGTCAGATTAGTTTGTTCTAAGGATTTTATCACATTATCTAAAGGTGATGAATCAGTTTCATCATCTTTATTTAAGGTTAATGAAGGTAAAGATTCATCGAATGTAACATGCATTGATTCTTCAATAGTCATTGTAGACTTATTGAAAATTCTATATGCTTTACTCATATTTGAGTATCCTAAAAAGATACCCTCATTAGATCTAGGATCAAATTTGTCTAGATTATCTTTTGTGTTTAGAATAAAACACTTACAACCAAATGTTTTAAAGTAAGAGACTTTAGGAATTTTATTAAAAAATAACTCATAACAAATCTTCTTTAGCTTAGGTCTTAGAAGAATTCTATTTAAAACATAACAAGCTGTAGCAACAGCTTCAGTCCAAAAATGCTTTGGTAGATTGCTTTCAACAAGCATAGTACGTGCGCATTCTTGCAAAGTCCTATTTTTCCTTTCAACCACTCCATTTTGTGGTGAAGCTCTAGGAAATGCAAATGAATGTGTTATACCATTCATGTTGCAATATTCTGTAAATGTTTCATTTTCAAATTCTCCACCATAATCACTTCTAATAGTGACTATAGTTAGAGATCTTTGATTTTGTACACGTTTACAAAAATGTGCAAATTCCTCAAAAGCATCATTTTTATGTTTTAAAAAGAATGTCCAAGTGAATCTTGAAAAATCATCTACTAAAACAAATACATGTCTACTTTTATTTAAAGAAGCAACTCTAGTAGGGCCAAATAAATCCATATGAATTAATTCGAGCGGCCTACTAGTAGAAATTACTTCTTTTGTTTTAAAAGTGGATTTGATTTGTTTTCCTAGTTGACATGCATCACATAACTTATCCTTTTTAAAGGATAGTTTTGGCAGTCCTTTAACTATGTTATATTTAGATAATTTTGAGAGATTTTTCATGTTCACATGTCTAAATCTTCTATGCCATAGCCAAGATTCATTGTTAGAGGCTATTAAACAAAAGTCATTTGAAAAATCAATTGCATTCAAACACAATTCATAAATATTATTTTTACGACAACCTTGAAAAATAACATTTTGCATAGTAGAATCATAAATCAAGCATGCATCTTTTTCAAAAACTATTTTATATCCTTTATCACACAATTGACTAATGCTTAAAAGATTATGCTTTAAACCACTAACCAATAACACATTTTCTATAGTTGGGTTAGAAATTTTACCGACCATGCCAATACCTATGACTTTGCCTTTGTTGTTATCTCCAAAGGTGACGGTTCCTCCATCTATGCTTTGAATGGTGGATAGTAGGTTGGCATGTCCTGTCATGTGTTTTGAACATCCGCTGTCTAATATCCAGCGTTCTTTCTTGGTTACCTATAAAAAGTTTAAGGTAAATATGGTACCCTTTTTATTGGGTCCAAAACACATTAGTTTGGGGGAAACCAAATCCATGAAGAGTTTGACCTTCCTCCATAAGCAGGAATATAATAAGTAGAATTACACACATTTAACAAATATGAGTTAATATAAGCTATTCTATCATTCTGATTTAGACTGACCGGAACCCATACTAACTTGTTCTGTCCAGTCGACTTAACAGTGTCCTTCAGTCGACTGTTGGTGTACATCAGTCGACTGGCTGATCCACTAGGTCGACTTATAAAAGGTTTTGATCTCGTTGAATAAGATCCAATACCTCTGGACAGACGACTGGTTGTATGGTTCAGTCGACTTAACCGAACGGTAGTCTTGCTTTTATCACTAGAATTAACAACCTTAGGCTTTTCAAAGAAATCATACAACTTGTGTGTAACACTAGAAATAGATGCTGATTTATTTTTACTAGTGTTTACAACAGGAGATTCTTTTACAGAAGATTTTTTAAAACCAAGTCCATATTTTTGACTAGATGTAACTTGATGATGAAGCATATCATTTAAATTCTCTTTGCCTTTGTTAAACTTAGATACGTTCTTTGAAATCTCTTCATAATTCTTTTTGAGAGTTTCAAGATCAGTATCTAAACTTGAAATGCGAGAATTTAAGGATTTTACTTCCTTATCAAGGTTAAGATTTTCTTGATTGAGTGCTTGATTCACTTTCTCAAGATTCTTAACTCTAATCTTTTCTTTCTTTAACTCTTGGAATATTTCATTAAAAGCATCAAGAAGATCTTCGGAATCATAATCATTACTTACATGTTCTTGTGTAGCCATGAAACACACATTTGCCACTTCGTTATTTTCATCCGTTTCTTCTTCGGAAGATGAATCACTATCATCCCATGTAGCTTGATAAGCCTTCTTGTTCTTGGCAAATTTGTTCTTTGAATATTTGTCCTTCTTGAAGTTGGATGATTTTCCCTTGTTCTTTGCATTTTCTAAGGGACAATCCTTCTTCATGTGACCTATTTTATTGCACCTGAAACATGTAGGAAGGTCGTTAGAATCTCTAACTTTAGAATTAAACTTACCCTTCTTTAAGAACTTCTTGAATCTTCGAGTGAACATTGCTATTTCTTCTTCATCTTCTTCCTCATCTTCTGAGTCTGTCATGGCTTTAAAAGCCAATGATTTCTTCTTTGCTTGGTGTGATTCTGTATCCTTCTTTCAATCTTCAAGTTGGACCTCATATGCCATGAGATTGCCAACAAGATTCTCGAGAGAAAGTTGTGACAAGTCATTTGCTTTCTCTATTGCTGTGGTCTTCTTCTCCCATTCTGGAGTGAGTGCACGTAAAACTTTTCTAACCATCTCTGCTTGAGTGTAAGTCTTTCCAAGCGCCACAAGAGAGTTTGTGATGTCTGTGAATCTGGTAATCATCTCGGACACAGTTTCATTGTCCTTCATTCTGAACATCTCAAACCTGTGGACAAGAATAGAAATTTTAGACTCTTTTACTTTATTTGTTCCTTCATGTGTTACCTCGAGTGTATGCCAAATTTGATGTGCGGATGTAGCATTGGATACACGGTTGAATTCTTCCTTTGTGAGTGCACAAAATAAGGCATTCATTGCTTTGGCATTGTTCATAGTCTGATTCTTTTGATCATCATTCCATTGTGCATATGGAATGGTAGGGGTAGTGTATTCCGTCTCTGTCATCTGCCATATCTCGTAGTTGATTAATTGGAGGTAGATTCTCATTCGGCACAACCAATAATTGTAGTTCGTTCCATCAAATAGTGGTGGCCATTGTGTAGATTGGCCTTCATGGTACTGATTTGTATTTGAAGTAGTTGCCATCGCCTGTAACCTCGCTCTGATACCAAGTGTTGGATCATGTAGGCGAGACAACAAACACTATAGCCTTGTTGGTGTATGTGTTGATGCACGTGGCTAAAAACAGGTCGACTTCTATACTCAGTCCAGAGCGAATTCGTTGCTATACTGGACTGAATGTAGAGAACCAAAGAGTACGATCTTGAAAGCTTTATTTCTCAAAGATATCACTTAGAATTTTTCTCACAAAGAATGCTCGGATTTTCAAAGAAAAATTCTGTAGATCTTTTCAGTGAGATCTGAACTCTACTTAAAGAGTTTGATCTCCTGAACGTTGGGAGACAGTTACTCCAACTGTCAACCAACGGATCTAAGCTTTTGAGTTTGAAAAATTTGATTTTGAAAAACAGAAAACGGTCAAAAGCTCTCGAACAGTCGACTGGGTTGCCATATGAGTCGACTGATCAGAGTTTGAATAAATTTAAACAGTTTTGTACTATCAGTCGACTGGCAGAAGCTTAAGTCGACTGGTACTCAAAAGTTAAATTTCTTCAAACTGTTTTGACTCTTTTTGGGGGTTTTTAAGAGACACACATTATGAAATTTTGAGTGTGTGTGTGTGTGACAAGGCTTTACATCAGACTAAGACTCAACAAAAAGTAAGATACAATGTTTTTACAAGACACTACAATTTTGACATAATTGAGCTAAGGTCTTGAGTCTTGAGTCTTGTCTTGAGTGAAGTCTTGGATCTTGTCTGAGTGAAGTCTTTATCTGTATCCTTTTGAGCTTGTTCATTTGTTCAGCTAGAATAGTCTTTTGTATGTACAATCTGCAATGTTAGCTGTATAACATAGACACATGTTGTACTGTGTTGTGATCATCAAAATCAAGAATCAACATTCTCCCCCTTTTTGATGATGACAACACAATAGCTGATAATAAAAAATAATATACAAGCATAGTAAAGACATGCTCCCCCTTTTAAAAACACAAAAAACATTGTCTTAAAAAATGTAACATGTATCAGTCGACTTATCAAAAATGGCAGGCGACTGATCAGGAAACCATACTTAGAAAAATCATAAGCGGAAAATAAAGGCAGATGCAGTAGCAGCAGTCGACTGATATGCCTTTAGGCAGTCGACTGACCAGAGAGTTTTTCAATACCCAGAAATAGAACAGAGTTAACAAATGAGATGATATCAAAACATAAAGAACACAGAAAATAACACAGAAAATAACACAGATAAAATAACACAGAAAATAACACAGATATCTCTCCCCCTTTGTTATCATCAAAAAGCACAAAATAACAATCTTTTGCATTAAAAGGAAACTAAGATAAAGTCTTATACAGAAATAAGTGCATTAAAAGAGAAAATTACATAATAGAAAAGAAAATAAAAAATTTTATGTCTACTAATCAGTCGACTGGTATAGGAACCAGGCGACTGGTCAGATAAAAAATTGATATGTTTAAAAACCAGTACAGTCGACTTACTCAAGAATACAGTCGACTTAACAGAAACAATTTTCAGCAAATATCAATAAAATCACAAATTCCAAGTTCTCTCCTTAATTTAATGAAAGTATCTTCTTTAAGGGGCTTGGTAAATATATCTGCTACTTGTTTATCAGTAGAGATAAAGTCTAAAGATATATCTCCTTTTAAAACATGATCACGTAGAAAATGATGTCGAATATCAATATGTTTCGTACGTGAATGTTGAATCGGATTTTTAGATAAATTAATTGTACTGGTATTATCACACATAATTGAGGGTTTCTCAAATGAAATACCATAGTCTAATAAAGTTTGTTTCATCCACAAAATTTGTGCACATGCCAAACTTGCAGCGATATACTCAGCTTCTGTAGTTGATAAGGATACAGAGTTTTGCTTTTTACTGCACCAAGATACTAGGGAATGTCCCAAAAAGTGACATGTACCACTAGTACTCTTGCGATCAGTTTTGCTTCCAGCAAAATCGGCATCGCTATATGACAAAAGTTGAAAATTATCGTTGCGTGGATAAAATAAACCATATTCAGATGTGCCTTTAATATATCTTAAAATTCGTTTCACTGCTTTTAAATGAGACTCTTTAGGACTAGATTGATATCTAGCACATAAACATACACTGAACATAATATCTGGTCTACTTGCAGTAATATATAAGAGTGAACCAATCATACCTCGATAGAGTTTTTGATCAACACTCTTACCTAATAAATCTTTGTCAAGAGTAGTAGTAGTAGCCATAGGCGTGGATTTACTACTAGTACTATCCATGTTAAAACGTTTGAGTAGTTCCTTTGCATATTTGCCTTGATTGATAAATATGCCATTTGAGGACTGTTTAATTTGAAGTCCAAGAAAATAATTGAGTTCACCCATGTGACTCATCTCAAATTCATTTTTCATGGTATTAGCAAATTCTTGACATAGATTATTATTAGTAGAACCAAAAATTATATCATCAACATATATTTGTATGATTAAGATATCATTCTTAACTCTTTTGATAAACAAAGTAGTGTCTACTTTACCTATTTCAAATCCTGTTTCTAAAAGAAAAGTTTTCAGACGATCATACCAAGCACGAGGTGCTTGTTTAAGACCGTATAAAGCCTTTTTCAATTTATAAACATGATCTGGAAATTTTTCATGTTCAAAAACTGGTGGTTGTTTAACATAAACATTTTCCTTAATAAGCCCATTAAGAAAGGCACTTTTCACATCCATTTGATAAAGTATAAAATTCATGAAACAGGCAAAAGATAATAAAATACGAATAGATTCTAGTCTAGCAACAGGAGCATATGTTTCATCAAAATCTATACCTTCTTCTTGATTATATCCTTGAGCAACTAATCTAGCCTTGTTCCTTACAACTTGTCATGATTCATCTAACTTATTTTTGAATACCCATTTGGTACCAATAATAGTCTGATCAAGAGGTCTAGGAACTAAATCCCATACATCATTCCTTATAAATTGGTTTAGTTCATCTTGCATGGCATTCATCCAATATTCATTCTCACAAGCTTCTTGTATATTTTTCGGTTCAAAATCCGACAAGAATGCTGTATGAGAGATCATATTAACATGTGAACGTGTCTGAATACCATGGGAGATATCACCAATTATTAAGTCATGAGGATGATCTTTAACTTCAACAAATGACTTTGGTAAAGTTGAAGATATCACAATCGGATCAGTCGACTTGACTTGTTCTTCAGTCGACTGCTTCACTTCAGTCGACTGGTAGACCTTATCAGTCGACTTATCAGTCAGATTAGTTTGTTCTAAGGATTTTATCACATTATCTAAAGGTGATGAATCAGTTTCATCATCTTTATTTAAGGTTAATGAAGGTAAAGATTCATCGAATGTAACATGCATTGATTCTTCAATAGTCATTGTAGACTTATTGAAAATTCTATATGCTTTACTCATATTTGAGTATCCTAAAAAGATACCCTCATTAGATCTAGGATCAAATTTGTCTAGATTATCTTTTGTGTTTAGAATAAAACACTTACAACCAAATGTTTTAAAGTAAGAGACTTTAGGAATTTTATTAAAAAATAACTCATAACAAATCTTCTTTAGCTTAGGTCTTAGAAGAATTCTATTTAAAACATAACAAGCTGTAGCAACAGCTTCAGTCCAAAAATGCTTTGGTAGATTGCTTTCAACAAGCATAGTACGTGCGCATTCTTGCAAAGTCCTATTTTTCCTTTCAACCACTCCATTTTGTGGTGAAGCTCTAGGAAATGCAAATGAATGTGTTATACCATTCTTGTTGCAATATTCTGTAAATGTTTCATTTTCAAATTCTCCACCATAATCACTTCTAATAGTGACTATAGTTAGAGATCTTTGATTTTGTACACGTTTACAAAAATGTGCAAATTCCTCAAAAGCATCATTTTTATGTTTTAAAAAGAATGTCCAAGTGAATCTTGAAAAATCATCTACTAAAACAAATACATGTCTACTTTTATTTAAAGAAGCAACTCTAGTAGGGCCAAATAAATCCATATGAATTAATTCGAGCGGCCTACTAGTAGAAATTACTTCTTTTGTTTTAAAAGTGGATTTGATTTGTTTTCCTAGTTGACATGCATCACATAACTTATCCTTTTTAAAGGATAGTTTTGGCAGTCCTTTAACTATGTTATATTTAGATAATTTTGAGAGATTTTTCATGTTCACATGTCCAAATCTTCTATGCCATAGCCAAGATTCATTGTTAGAGGCTATTAAACAAAAGTCATTTGAAAAATCAATTGCATTCAAACACAATTCATAAATATTATTTTTACGACAACCTTGAAAAATAACATTTTGCATAGTAGAATCATAAATCAAGCATGCATCTTTTTCAAAAACTATTTTATATCCTTTATCACACAATTGACTAATGCTTAAAAGATTATGCTTTAAACCACTAACCAATAACACATTTTCTATAGTTGGGTTAGAAATTTTACCGACCATGCCAATACCTATGACTTTGCCTTTGTTGTTATCTCCAAAGGTGACGGTTTCTCCATCTATGCTTTGAATGGTGGATAGTAGGTTGGCATGTCCTGTCATGTGTTTTGAACATCCGCTGTCTAATATCCAGCGTTCTTTCTTGGTTACCTATAAAAAGTTTAAGGTAAATATGGTACCCTTTTTATTGGGTCCAAAACACATTAGTTTGGGGGAAACCAAACCCATGAAGAGTTTGACCTTCCTCCATAAGCAGGAATATAATAAGTAGAATTACACACATTTAACAAATATGAGTTAATATAAGCTATTCTATCATTCTGATTTAGACTGACCGAAACACATTTTTGGCTTTGACTTGCTGACAAACCTCACACTTCGCTACAAATTCAGCCACATCCCGCTTCAAACCTGACCACCAGAAATGCGGTTTGATATCTCTGTACATCTTAGTACTTTCAGGATGTACCAACAAAAGAGTAGCATGTGCCTCCTGAAGAATACTCTCTTTCGGGTTCGCCTGGTTCGGAACACATAGCCTCTCTCCAAACCACAGCACTCCATCCTTGATTTGAAATCCGGGCAACCTGCCAGCACCAACCTGCTCCTTCATCTCCAAGATTTCAGCATCAACCTCCTGACTTGCAATGATCCTTGCATTCAGTGTAGGCTGAAGCCTCAACTGAGCTAAAGATGCTCCCAATCCATGCAAGACAACTTCAATACCTGCTCGATCCAATTCCTCAATCAGATACTTCTGAGTTGTAATCAAATTGGATAGACTGCTCTTGCGACTAAGTGCATCAGCAACCACATTAGCTTTCCCAGGATGATTCTTGATCTCAGGTCGCATGTCCTCAAGTACTTCCAACCATCTTCGCTACCTCAAATTCAGATCCCTCTGCTGCTATATGTACTTCAAACTCTTGTGGTCCGTATACATGTTCAATTTCTCACCGTACATGTAGTGTCTCCATTGCTTCAGGGCAAAGACAATCGCAGCCAATTCCAGATCATGAGTCGGGTAATTCTTCTCATGCGGTCGTAGTTGCCTAGACCCATAAGCGATTACTCTTCCTTCTTGCATTAAGACACAACCAAGCCCACGATGTGAAGCATCGCTGTAAACATCATACTCAACACCTGCTCTAGGCAAAGCCAAAATAGGTGCATTAGTCAGTTTCTCTTTCAACTCCTGAAAGCTTGCCTCACATTGCTCAGTCCACTTGAAGTTCACATTCTTCTTGGTCAGACCAGTAAGCGGCACAACTATCTGAGCATAACCTTGAATGAATCTCCTATAGTATCCGATCATTCCAAGAAAACTTCTGACTTCCTTCACTGTAGTAGGCCTAGCCCAATCTCTCACTACCTCTATCTTTTGAGGGTCAGTTGCCACTCCCTCCTTAGAAAGGATGTGACCTAGGAATGCCACTTCAGATTTTCAGAAATCACACTTGGATAGCTTGGCATACAACTTCTGCTCTTCCAGCTTCTTCAGAACTGCTGCCAGATGCTCGGTGTGCTCTTCCTCTGACTTGGAGTATATGAGAATATCTTCGATGAACACCACGATGAAAGAATCAATGAACGGCCTCAGAACTCTGTTCATCAAATCCATGAAGATTGTGGGTGCATTCGTCACTCTAAATGGCATAACTAAGAATTCATAATGCCCATGTCGAGTTCTAAATGCAGTTTTGTGCACATCTTCAGCTTTCACTCGAACTTGGTGATATCCTGATCGAAAATCTATTTTGGAGAAAACAGTTGCTCCTTATAGACGATCGAACAAGTCATCAATTCGGGGAATAGGATACTTATTCTGAACATTAACCTTATTCAGCTCTCGGTAATCGATACACATTCTCATCGATCCATCCTTCTTCTTTACCAAAAGTACAGGTGCTCCCCAAGGTGATGCACTAGGTTGAATAAAGCCTTTCTCCAAGAGTTCCTCAATCTGCCGTTTCACCTCATCCTGTTCCACTGGAGCCATCCTATACGGTGCCTTAGAAATGGGTGCACTTCCCGGTTGAATAGTGATGCTGAACTCTACATCACGATGTGGTGGTAACCCAGGAAAATCATCCAAGAACACGGTCGGATAGTCCCGAACCACAGGAATCCCTTGCACTTCCACAGGAGTCTCTTCCTTGCGGATAGCTGCCACCAGCCTAGAACACTTCTTCTTCCCTTGGAAAGTGACTTCAGGTCCACCTGGAGCCTTCACTGTTACCGTCTTGGTCTTACACTCGATGCTTGCACTGTACACTGACATCCAATCAATGCCAATGATAACATCGACACCCAAGATAGTCAGCTCGATCAGATCAATTCCGAAGATTCTATCCCCAATCACAATCTCGCAATCTGCATAATACCGATCAGTGGTTAAAGTTTCTCCTGATGGAGTAGCTACTGCTAAGATCTTGCTTGGAAAAATCTTCGGTTCAACTCCCAACACTTTAGCAAATTTAGGAGAAACAAAAGTATGAGAGGATCCAGTATCGAACAACACAACAGCTTTCAATCCATATTCTGATGTAAAAGGTCCATCAAATTCGAAATATAAGATATGAATTTTAAATCAACTTGCATTTCATTGAACTCCAAACTTTATACATTCGAATTGAAAAACATTTCTTGACATCAGAATGAAAATAGTAGAAGCTACAACAGTCTAACTCCTACGGTTCCTCTTCGCTTCTCGAAGTTCTCCCCGTAGTTCATCAACTTCATCCTTCAGCACATAGGTCAGATTCTTCCTCTTCTCGAGTTCCCATACACGATGACTGAGAACAGAAAATTCGTCCTTACGCTTTGCCAGTTGGGCCTCCAATAATCCGACTCTCACCCACAGTGTTTCTACCTGCCTCTAAAGAGATATCACAAGACCATTTGTAACTGGTTCTTCTTCTTCATCAGAAGAGTCATCAGACGAATCCGGAGGTGGGGTAATCTCTCGGGATTCAGGCCATTCTTCTCTGTCAGAATCTGCTTGCCCTGGGTAGTACTCTTCCTCGGAATCTACTTATCCAGGATAATAATCTTCCTCGATGATATGCCAGTCGTCGTCTCCAGCAGGGTCGAAGTGATCAGCCATCTTAGAAATAGGGAGGAAGAAGCATAAGTCATAGAGCAACACAAATATAAGTCACTTACATTTAAATCTCTAGACTCAAACACACACTCTAATGTCCACTTCTAGGGTGTCGTTCCTTATAAATTTATACAAGTGTGAAGCGTGGCTCTGATACCACTCTGTAATGCCCGAATTCCAAATACAACTGAATTCGAGAGTTCTATAGGATCTTTCCACTTCATTTAGTACAATTGTACAAGGAAATTTGAACTTTTCACTTTACATCAGAGTTTACATAAAATTTTACCCTTTACATTGCACAGCGGAAGTAAAATTTACAACAATTAAATAAATGTACAACAACATTGAATAATCTTTAAGCATCTGTTCCTCTTTAATCTTTATCATGTCACTTACCTGCATATAAAACTGTGGGTACGTCAGTTTATTCCACCGACGAACATTATACATGGCCATCCTCTCTATGCCGGAAATAGAATAACTAATTTTTCATATTTAAAAACACAAACTTGTCATATATCAAACTAAAGGGAATACCCTATTGATGTTGTGTTGTGATTGTGCACTTAGTCCTTAATGCAGTTGTTTACATTATATGACACTAATGCACACTTTTTCGGATTCTATGCATCCCATACTACAGGTCCGAGGGCAAGCCCTGAATCTTTCTTCATCTTTGTAGGGTTCAATCCCTCGCCATGACTTAATCTACTACTGTAACTACGGTAAGTATCTTAGATGTTTTCTGACCTACGAAATCATGTCTAGGCGCCCTGGAAGGAATCCCAACGTGCTGACAAATGACTCATCATGCAGGCATCCTGTGGTAATTCAGCTCTTACCATAGACATGACACCACCCATAGTCTTCAAACATCCCACGAGCGTCGCCACCGGGACGGTACTCTGGAGCAGTATCCACGCCTTATCATGACTCATCATGGGACATCCTGGGATACGCTCTCGCCGCTAATCCAATGACCCTCATACTCAATGTTTTTCTCTTACTTTCATCACATCTTCAATATGTAACTAATCCTTCGTTCTAATGAAATAGAATCATGAACAAAATCAAAGCACTAGAGTTAGCCTCTCCACTAAACCGGACTTATTCATTCATTCAAACATGACCAACCTTGGTCTTTTATTTCTTTCCAAATGCCGGGGGAGACATAGCTACTCTTTTGTTTCAATTTCAATTCACAATTTCTAAAGTTGAGAGTTTCCAACTCATAAGTTCACATGTTGAGTTATCATACTCAAAGGTATTTTTCTTTTCCAATCATGATTTCTAAATTGTTCCATAGTCCATAATTATACATTAAATTCAACTATTCATCATGTAACTCATAGAATTTTATTTTCATATTAAAACTCACATCACTAATTATTCAATCAAAGATGGATATTTACACTTCATAATTTGTCGCACTATTCTCCATTGAGAATAATTCACAACACTTCACATAATCTCTTCTTATTCGTCTTTCTTTTCTAATATTCCATTTTAGGTGTTTTTGCAAAGTACAACTTTTATGAAAATGCAAGTATAGAACTTATAGTTCTAAATTATACTTTTATTCTCTAACATACTCCACTTCATGTAAATAATTCTCAAACTATTTTTCACAAGTCCCACATAATTTTAAGATAATTATCATATTTTTTTGATCAGTAAAAATCCCCAAAAAAATGTTTTTTCCCCAATTTAAATACTGGCCGAACCCAGTATTCGAACCCACGACCACAGGGAAAACCGCCCAAGGCACAGACCACTAGGCCGAACGCTGCACGTGTTGGAAAGAGTGGTTGAGAGCATCTAATGCTCTCGGTCGCTGTTCTTAATTTTTTTTAAAATAAAACAAAAGTATGGTGACCAGAGGATTCGAACCAGCAACCTGAGATCCGAACCTACTGTAGCGAATAGAGTCATCGCAACCATTTGAGCTATGCGCTCGGGTTGTCAATGGTGCCACTCTAAGTTCACTTAAATCAATTCTTCTGTTACTAAAACATTTCGATGTTCAACTAGTCCTCATTTCACTTTGCTTTTTATAAAATTTTACTGTAAATTTCCAGATTGACTAACATCATCATAAATTATATTCCAGTATATAGAAAATAAATTTTTCAATAATTAAAACATGTTTTTCATACAATTAATTCGAATTGTGAAATATCACTACCACATTTCTTCTCTCTCTTTTTTTTTTGCATTTCTTAACAATTAACACCACTAACCTCTTCATTAGCAAACTTCATATTAATTTCCTGTTTTTAATCATTTACCAAACTTACAAATCTATATTTTAATTCATTTATTTCAATACAACACAAAGATTCATTTAAGCACATAAAGTAGCATTGTTAATCTACTAACTTTTGTGTCTATAATTCATGGTGTAGATAATAAAACTTTCTTCAACAATCCGTGGCTATAATCACTTCACACAAAATTTAGACTTTTACTAATAAAACCACATACAATTGCACATCCACATTCCAATCAATTTATAGATCAATTATCCAATTAAATGTGTACTCTTATTAATCTTTTTCATGCATCATTTTTCCATTCAAATCTAGCATGCATTACTATTTAGAAATATAGAAAATTTACCCAACTTATTGAAGAAAAGTACAATTTAACAACCTCCTAAACGAATCTCCTTACAAACGAACGATCCTCCTCCTAGAAGCGCGCACTCGAGCCTCCAAGCACACCAAAACCGAGAGCTCTCTTTGATGATAGCCGGCCTCTCCCCTTCTTGATGATGCAAGCACAATCTTCCCACACACTCTCAATCTTTTACTCACTTACTAACTACTAGATAATTGTATTTTGAACTATAGATTGGAGGAAAAATTAGCACAAGAATACTAGCCAAAGGGGGGGGGGGGGGGTATTTATACTAAAAAATAGGAGAATGGATGGCTAAGATTGAAGTAGGAGTTAGGAACAAATGGCTTAGATTTAAGGAGGAGTTACACTAACTACCCATGATCAAGTAACCACCTCCACCATGACTCCACTTGAAATTTGATTTTCCCTCCTAAATCACAACCGGCCTCACAAGTGTGCTTGTGCACGTGTACGTGTGGTGCACGTGCATGCAACTTGGTCTCCATTTAAAAATTGTACATTATATTTTTAAAAAAATAAACTTTAAATTATATCCTACATTACAAGTTGTATTTAAAAATAAAATAGCTCATGGGCTTTAGTTTTTGGGCCAAAATTATAAAAAATAATAAATTGAATTAAATTTGGGCTTTAAGAAGAAAGGCTTTTTGTCTAATTGAAAAAAGGCTTTATACAAAATAATTAAAAGCACAAATTTAAATATCTATACTTATCATAATGAAAATAATTACCAAAAATATTGCACGTGCACACTACGTGCAAAATAAAATAATTTTTCATTAAATGAAAAATCGGGGCATTACATTACGCACATGTATTTTGTACTGTTACGGGTAATATCTGTAACGTATTTTAATATAAGTATCATAAGTATTTTGTATTTCGACTATTTGTACATTTTATGTCTTCTCAAAATTCGTTCTTATCTTAGTTGAGTCAACTCAAATATTAATTTTCAATCTTTGTGTTTTTACATACATTGCACGTGCTTTCAATACACGTGTCGATTACGTATGTTTTCCGTTACGTGAAATATCCGTAACATTGTTAATATACATATTCCACATATTTTGTATTTTGACTATTTTTCACTCTCTCAATTTTATTTTTGTATTTTGCACGTGCATTGCACGTAAAATATTATGCACTTTTTTATTTATAAAATTTTATAAGAAGTAATGCACATTTTTGTTCTCACTTTATTTATTACACTTTATGTTATTTATTTTATAAAATCCCATGGGCCTAAAATTGCTTTTAAAGCCCACAAAATTATTTAGACGGAAGCCTATACAACTTGTCATGTAGAATACCCATTTTTTTCAATAAAAATAAATTATAAAATGTGTGAGTGTACACAAAGCACGTGCACATGCACATGTGCAATGTGCACACTCCAAAAGAGAAGGGGGTCGACTGTTACTTGGTGAGTGGAGAGAGGGAGTGGGTGGGTTGATGAGGTGGACAATTAGTTATTTAAACTACCCTATAATTACCCGATAAAATATCTTAATCTAAACCATTCAATATATAACAAAGTTAGTCAAAAAAAAAAAAAATCAAACAGTGAATAGGCAGAGCTCGGGTGCTTGTTGTTGAATTTTTTCGGTAGTGGGTTAACTTGGCATTTGTGGATTTTTGGAGCTTTTGAAGGCGAATTGCTGCTAGTATACTGTTTAATAGGTGGGTGTCTCTACTTGCTTTCTAATTGTGTTTGAAATGCATGCTTAGGGAATTCATGTTAGAATTGTAGATGTGATTGAAGTATTTAACTTCTAATATTTTTTTGTGATGCATATTGTATTGATATCGAGAAATCTAGTAATTGATGAACGTGGAAAAATGCATGTTAAATCGAAAATTACAATGTAGAATTTATGTGTAGTTAAACTTCAACTTGTGTTAAAATTTTCATCTGTGATGTCATGCAAAATTGTAGTACAACATGAGTAGATTTGGTAGATGAATTGCAAATGAAATTGAGATGTGTTTGATTTGAGTAGATTATAAATTTGGAGAATTTCCCTATCATTCCAAATGACATTGAAAAGAAAAATATATATATGTGCTTGTAGGCATATTGTGTATGAAAGTTCTCAAAATTGCTACCCACATTTTATTTTGCATAGAATCACTCAATTATAAGTAAAATCTGTAAGAATTCATTACTAAAATTTTAGAAATGTGTTATATGAACAAATAAATTTGATGCAATTAATAGAAATCAATTTGAATGAATGAATTAAAATGTATGAATAAACCGTGAGTTGAAATATAAAGTTTTTAACTCCTATATGGTTAGGATTGAGGCTTGGTCTCGGTGGCTAGCGCATGCGCCTTGCACTAGGCACTGCCACATGGCGCTTGGGTCTTTATGGTCACTGGTTCGATCTGGGGTTGGCTCTCTTATATTTCAAAAAAAAAAAAAAATTAAAGACAGAAACAGTGGGTAGTTGGATATTTAATAACTCAGAGCACTATATAACTGTGAACTGAGTTTAGCTTAGTGAGTTGGCGTTTGGGTTGCTTGCTGTTGGCGCTAGTTCGAGCCGAGGGGTGCAGTTTGACTTTAAGACATATTTTTTGTGATTTTGAGTATTTTTAAATGTTGAAACTTCGTGAAAAATTCGTAAAATATTATTAGAACAATTTGGAGTTATTTTGCACTATTCTGAAGATATTTTAAAAATAAAAAAGGCATGTTTTATTCATTTGTTGGGTTGGAGTTAAAATTTAAAATTTTATATGGTTGAAGATATTAAAGTTGATTTTAAACGAAATTAAAGTAAAGTTTAAATTGGAAATTAAGAAATTTTAGTGATGATTTTGAAGAAGTTTGGAACTAAAAATAATGATTTAATTAAAGAAATGAGTTTTTATTGAAATATAGATTAACATGAAAAGAGCTATAAATGTTTGAAAGTGATTAATTTTGAAGAAATGAGTTTCGAGAAAACTTTGGAAGTGATTGGTTTGATTGGTTAATTAAAAATTCGTTTATGTGAAATTTGATTTGGAAATTATTATTGAATGAGTTATGAAAGTTGAGTACTTCATGATTAATGAGAATTTTTAAATAAAAGTTGAAATATTTATGTTGAAGTTAGATGTAACCTATGTGGTCTCGGTTGAGACAGTTGTTATTCTAGAGTTAGCGAGGTCCAAATTACCGGCAGTTGGAATATATGGTTTTTGAGAAGTGGCCAGTGTGGGCTAATTATCTCAGTGTTTTGTTTAAGCCCGGTGGATAAGCTAGACTCTAGGTCTTAATAACTATAACTTAAACGTAAGGACATGCACTAGTGGGTGGCATGATGAAATAAGAGCAAACGTGAGTTATGGACTCCATAATGATCCTTGGAGAGAGACACTCCCCAGTATTCCGAGTCAATGGATGTAAAGGCCACAGAATGATCCACAGAGCGGGAATTATCTCCAGTATTTCAGGATGAGAGCGAAGCTCACATGACATTTGTGCGATGAGGGTTCCAGAATGACTCGCGGAGTGAGACAATCCCTAGTATTCCGGGACAATGGATGTAAAGGCCACAGAATGATCCACAAAGAGTGATTGATCTCTAGTATTCCAGGGTGAGAACCAATACTCGCAGAGTGTCTAAATCTTATAGTAATCATAGGAGTAAGTTGCATGGTGAGGGATTTAACCGTATAATATGGAGTACGTAGGTTCTTGCCCTCAGACCTATGTAGAATATGATGCATAAAATCTGAACAAGTATGCATTAGTGTCATCGTAGTGTAAATTTGCATTAGGCATTAAGTGATTGCATACACTGACATGTTTAGGATAGTCACTTTCTACACTTTATTTTGTATTCAAGTTTGTGTTTGCTAAATTAAGAGAATCACTGTTTTATAGCATTGCGTCAGTTGTATGCAACTTACGTGTCCGCAGTTTTCATGTGCAGGACTTGGATTTGCAAAAGGGCGTAAAAGATGAGTTGATGCTGATGATTATTTAAATGTTACAATTATATATATTTTTGATGAATTTATTTAAATTCCGCTGCGTTGATGTAAAAGAACAGTGTTGTATGAAAAGTTTTAAATTCCTTGTAAAGTTGTACGAATCTGAAGTAAAAGATCCTGTTGTGCTACGAATTACCGTGTTTTGGAATTCGGGGCGTTACAGTTAATCTTAAGTCTATCAGTCTTTTATCGGTCCTAACTAATGCATGCAATCCAGTGTCCCATACCACAGGTTCGGATGCATAAAGTCAAGTGAACGTTTGACTCTAGTGGTGAATTCTATAGATCATGTACTTGGGAAAATATTTAGACAGAAACAAGATTCAGTTATTCAGTTATTCAGTAACAAAAATCAGGAAACTACAGTTAGTAACCCATCATCAGTAATCCACAATAGTAACCAGTAACAATAAGGAAACCACGAGCTCCCTTCTGAGTATAGTCCCCTATATTATCCACGAGTAGCCAGACCATCTCCGATCCGGTGGACAGGGTGGAAAAAGTGGCCTTCTCAGAAGAAGATGCCACCAAGACTTTTCAGATCAGCAAGGCCCTTTCCCCCTCCATCAAGGAAGAACTGTGATCTTTTCACCTGGACCGCAGCTGATATGCCTGGGATCTCAGAAGAGCTCTTAATACACTACCTCAGCGTTGCCCCAGGAGTGACGCCCGTCCAGCAGAAGCGACGTAAATTAGCTCCTATGTGCCAAAAAGCGATCAAGTAGGAGGTCAAGAAGCTCTTGAACACCCGATTCATCCAGGAGGTGAACCACCCCGAATGGCTATCCAATGTGGTGATGGTTAAAAAGGCCAACATGAGCTGGAGAATATGCATCGATTTTACCAATTTCAACAAGGCGTGTCCGAATGATCCATTCCCCCTTCTGAGCATCGATGCTCTGATCGATGCGACCTCCGACCACGAGCTCCACAGCTTTATGGATGCCTTCTCGGGGTATAACCAGAAACGGATGTTCCTTCCTGACATTTTGAAGACCTCATTCGTGACCGACCAAGGCCTGTACTACTACCAGGTCATGCTCTTCAAGCTGAAGAACGCGATAGCTACATACCAGCACCTTGTTAACAAGGTCTTCCGAGACCAGATAGGTCGGAACATGAAAGTCTATGTGGACGACATGTCGGTCAAGAGCGTCCGTGGGCAGGAGCATGTCCTTGACCTCCAGGAAGCCTTTGGGATGTTGAGGAGGCACAACATGAGGTTGAACCCGAGCAAGTGCGCATTCGACGTCTCGTCCGGAAAATTTCTCGGATTCATGGTGAGCCAGAGGGGCATAGAAGCCAATCCTGAGAAGATCAAAGCCATACTAAATATGGCCCCTCCCTCCAATGTCAAAGAAGTGCAGAGGCTCATAGGATGCCTTGCAGCTATAAGGCATTTTCTCTCCAAGTCAGGGGAGAAATGCCTTCCGTTCTTCAAAGCCCTGAGGGGAGCGAAGGCTTTGAGTGGGGGCAACAACAGCAAGAGTCCTTCAATCAACTGAAGGCTTACATGGTAAACCCCCCACTCTTGAGCAAGCCGAAGCCTGGCGAAACCCTCTACATATACTTGGCAACTTCAGAGCAGACCCTTAGTGTCGTCCTGGTAAGAGAGGAGGATAAGACGCAATGCCCCATCTACTACGTGAGTAAGGTCCTTAGGGATGCAGAACTCCGCTACCCGAAGGTGGAAAAGATGGCATACGCGTTGGTCATGGTAGCAAGAAAACTTTGCCCGTATTTTCAATCCCATTCGGTGATCGTTCTTACCGACCAGCCGCTGAAGCAAGTTCTCCACAAGCCCGAGACATCGGGACGCTTGATGAAATGGTCCATAGAGCTGAGCCAACATGACATCAGCTATCAACCCCGAACTGCTATAAGGCACAAGCCCTAGCAGAATTCATTATGGAGAGCACCATTCCCGACCCCTGCTCTGGACTGTGTATGTTGACGGATCCTCGTGCATCGACGGAAGTGGGGCAGGCATCATGTAACACTTCGCAAAATTGGAAATGACAATTTTGTCCTCATGTATTACGCACATATATTTTGTACCGTTACTGGTAATATTTGTAACGTATTTTCACTAAGTATTTTGATTTCTGACTATTTATGCATTTTTCATATTGATTTTATCCTAATTGAGTCAACTGAAATATAAAATTTCAATCTCGGTATTTTTACGTGTTTTCGATGCACGTATCGACTATGTTCCACCGCTACGGGTGATATTTTCTATATTTCAATTATTTATTTTATGTATTCAAATTTATTTTATAAAACAGAAATTCATTTTCTTGCATTTTGATCTAAATACTTTTGTACGTGTAATGCACGTGTTTTCTATGTACATAACGATTACGTTATGGAATATATAAAAATCAATAAATATATTTTCTTATATTGTATTTTTATTATCTTTAACATTTTTCTGTTGATAAAAAACAAATTTCTTTTTTTTGATATTTTACGTGCGACACACGTGTTTGTTTCGGTGCGCGTATTTGGACATATCCTTTTTCAAAATAAATTTTATGAAATGTGTGCCTATTTTATTCGTGCATGAAAAGTATAATTTTTAAGTAATTTTTTTTATACATATTACATATATAAACATATATTTTAAATTAAATAAATAAATTATTTTGGAGTGTACACAAAGCACGTGCACGTGCACACGTGCAATGTCCACACTTAATTTAGATCCGGCTGTTTTTAGAGTGGAGGGAAAAAAGAAATTTTGAATGTGTGAGTAGATTAAAGAGTGGAATGAGTGGTGTTCATAGGAGGTAGTTTTAATAACCACTCTACTACTTTCCTTATAAACCACCCCTAACTCCTTCACGTTTTCATCATCCTCTTCTTTCTTCACCTTTGCCGAAAGCCAGTCATCTCCAAGCCATCAGACCATCCACTTTTGTACTTCTCCACCTAATACCTATCTACTCATTGTGTGTATACATAATATATAAATGTATATATACTCATACCCTCCTCCCCTCCTTCCTTCTTGTCCTTCTCTGACCCTGTCGAAAGCCACCAAAACCCCAATCTAGCACAATCCCATACTTCTCCACCGACTTCATACATATATATATATATATATATATATATATATATATATATACTATCACATCATTTAGTGTATATGTAAATATATATTCATGTACATATGAATACATATATGAAATGAGAGGAAGTGCTGTTCTTAATGCTTGGCCGAAAGAAAAATTAAGATGAAGGTGTTTCACTGATTGCCTATGCCGAAATTGGAGATGGAGTTGCTCTTGGTGCGTGGAATTCGAGGAGGCGAAACTAGGATTTTCTAAGAGTTTCTAATTCTTGGAGTTCATTTGAGTACATCAAATTTCTTCAATTTTGGGGGGTGATTCTAAAATACTTTCTAAATTAGGAGTAAAAATTTGCATGCTAGTTAATGTAGAAATTTGATTTGTTAAAATTGATTGATATGCTCATTCGTAGATTGATTAATCTTAATTATTTTATGTCATGAGGTGTGAATTGATGGTGTGATTCGCATAAGCAATTAGAATTTGTGTTAAATTAAATGATGTATCGTTTGGAAAATTGTTGGTATGATATTTGTTGCATGTTAGAATAGTAGTCACAAGAATGAAATATGTGTAAAATATAAATTTTAATGCTAATGTGATAAAGCAATGCAGATTTAGTTTCATTAGTTTATTTAATGAGTATAGAAATTTTTATAGAGAAATTTTGATGAAAGACAACCTTTTTATGTGAAAAATTGATTATATGTGTCCTAACATAATTTTGGTGAGAAACTTTGTTTTATTTTAGAAACTTTAAAATTTTTTGAATAAAATATACTACACTGTAACGTTTTGATAGAAACATATTCTGGAAAAATTATTTATAGTCCATTAAAAAGTTAGAACGATCGTATTAGTTAGTTTTGTGAAAATAAACTAATCCCAGTACTGTATAAACAAAACCTCAGCATTTCTGACTTTATGTCAGTAGTCGCACATGGACTTATTGGCTAGTCGGTGCACCATAGTGACGTTATTGTAGCGCGGGTTGGTCAGGGGTCTTGAGTTCGAATCTCGACAGTCCCCTTCTTTTTCTGTTTTGGCTTTAATTAACCCAAAGGCCGAGATTGTGTACTTCTAGTTTGCGGCCTATCCTTGTGACAGTGAAGTCGTTTGAACTTCTTAGTCAGCAGCAATGACATAGGGCGGTACTGTAGCGTGCCTGTGGGCGTGGGTTCGAAACCCGGTAGCTCCATTTGTTATTTTTTTGGTGTTTTTAACTTTTGAAGAGTTTTAAAGCAAATAAAATTTGGGAAAAAATCTAATATTCCTCTAAAATGATTTAGAGTTTATTAAAAATAGTTTCATAATATTTCATGTATTTTTGTAAGATTAAAAGGGGATTTTATTAAAGAACTCGAGTTTATCGATTAAGAGAATTAGAAGTGATTTTTATAAATTATGACTCTTGTATAGTTAAAGAGAGATGAATATTTGGATTGAAATTAGATTTTTCTCTTGATGAGATTTGATGAATTTAATATTTGATTGAGATTATTTGAAATGCATACAATGGTATAAGGGATTAAATCGATAAAAGAGATTGAATTGAATTGTTTTCATGTTATGAGACCTTTAAAGAAATACTCTCTTTGAGAAAGAGATATGAATAAAGAAAATGAAAGATTAATTTGAGATTGATTATGACTTGTTGTTGATCTCCAAAAAGAGATAGTTGTTAGAATCTAGAGGCTAGGCGAGACCCTAGTAATCGGTAGTTTTTATTAATGAATTTGAGAGCTAACCACTATGGATTGAGCATCTCTTGAGAAGTAGCCTGGTAGGCTGACTGTCTCTTTTGTTTGGTTTAAGTCCGGTAGGGTAAGCTAGCTCTAGGTTGTGATGATTTTCTTTTAAACAAATAAAATTGTAAGGACTACACCATAGTGAAGATGTGATGAAAGTAAGAGAAAAACATGAGTATGAGGGCCATTAGATTGATGGCGTGAGAGTGTTTACAGGATGTCCTCATGATGCGTCATGATTAGGGCATGGATACTACTCCAGAGTACCGTCCTGGTGGCGACGCTTGTGGGGTATTTGGTGACTACGGGTAGTGCCATGGTCCATGGCAGAGGTGAATTGACCACAGGATGCCTGCATGATGAGTCATGTGTCAGTGCGTGGGGTTCTCTCCAGGATGTTTGGACGTGGGCTCGTAACTCATAGAATACCTAGGATACTTACAGTAGTTACCGTAGTAGTTTAAGTCATGGCGAATGATTGAACCCTACAAGATGAACAACGATTAAGGGCTTGCCCTCGGACCTATGTAGTATGGGATGCATAGAATCCGAACAAATGCGCTTTAGTGTCATGTAATATAAGTAACTGCCTTAAGGACTAAGTGCACATTCACACACAACATCAATAGGATAGTCCCTCTTTACCTTTGTTTTGTGATCAAGTTTGTGGTTTTTTAAAGTATTTAAGAATCGTTATACTGTTCGGCATTGTGGGGATGGTCGTGTATAAGAATCGTTATACTGTTCGGCATTTTGTCGGTTGTAAGCAACTGACGTGACCACAGTTTTATATGCAGGACTTGGAGTTTATAAGAAGATATAAAGATGATTTTGATACTGATGATTATTTAAATGTTAAAGTTGTTATAGTTGTACATTTATTATTGTTGTATTTTATTTATTCCGCTGTGTATTGATGTAAAAGACTCTGATATGATTATTGTTGAAATAAAAGTTTTAAATTCCTTGTAAAATTGTACGAAATGAAGTGTAAATATCCTGTGGAACTTCGAATTCAGTCTTATTTGGAATTCGGGGTGTTACAGAGTGGTATCAGAGCTATGCTTTAATAAGTAGTACAAATTTACAAGGACGACACATTAGGGTGGACATTAGAAGTGTGAGTTCAGTTTATAGAGATTTAAAGATAAGTGATTTACATTTGTATTGCTCTATACACTGATATTTTATTCTCCCTCCTTCCCTTTTGGATGACTGGAGTCGTGAATGAAGTAGTTATTGAACATTCATTCATGATCCTCTCCTCGTATACATTAATGTAAGATGGTATGCTAGCATATTTCTTCTTTGGTATTACAGTTGCGCAGTGGAAGCGTGGTGGATTTGAACTTACATTTATAATACCTTACACGTAGACACACTTCCCTCTCAAATTTTCTCTTCGTGAATTTTCATCATAGTACTTTTTCAACATTCAATAGTTTTCAAATAAATATTTTCTTATACTATTAAATCAGTTGGATATTTATTGTTTTGTCTATTTTCCATAGTCTTGATCTTTTTGAACTTGTTTAATCTCTTTCAATCTTAAAGTTTTGTCCTTCGTGTTTTTATGTCACCTTACCCGTTTACATTGCTATTACTTTACGTATTTTATCGCCGCTTACTAAATTTATATTGCAACTATTATTTTCTTCATTTATTATTTCTTTATATTTTTTAAATGTTTTGAATTTTTCTTATGAAATTTTCTTATGTACATTCATTTTATATGATTTGATTTTGTGATACTATATTTTTCACTATCTTATATTTTCTTAAATATTTCAATATATTTTTAACAATATTGAAATATTCTACCCATATAAATATGACCTACCATTTTGTTTTATTGCCTACATTCGGTACTACCTATTATTTATTAATTTGTTTTGTTATATTCACTTTTACTATTAATCGCTACTCATAAATTTTGTAGTTTTACGCTTTTTCAATATAATACATACACTACATAATTATTGCTTTCAATTGTGTTTTCATCTCGTGCATATACTTTACATTACTTTCATCTTAATGTTATAAATCATTTTCATTACTACAAATTTTGTATATCCTATATTTAAAGTCTATCTATTTTAATATTTTTTCATTGTAATCTCCTACTTCATTTACAACTTTTTCATCCACTTTTATATCACTGCTTTCAAACATAACACCAAATTTTATTAAACACCCAATATCCAAGTGTACATGGAAGATTACATCTTTCCATCTTCCGTTTTGGTGCAACCTGATGTCGAGAGGGCAAATCTGCAATTAGACATTAATGGAAGCAAACTGCAACTGGATATCGGGGAGGCAAAGTCTGCAACCGTATGTCCAGAAGGCAAACTACAATCGGATGTCGTAGAGGCAATTCTGCAATTCGAGATCGAGGAGGCAATCCTACAGTTGGACACCAACGAGGCGAACCTACACCATAAGGAGATTGTCTACTTAGATAACCCCTACTTTGTTTTCTATAATATTTACTTACCAATATTCTATTTTCTGTACTAGCTTATACTATTTTACAATATTTTACAACCTAGCATTATATTGTTTATACTGATTTCTATATCGATCTTACTTGTGTATTTACTACTTAACATCAACTATCTTGCTGTTTTCTTCTTTATTTTGAATATTTTCATGAGTAAATATTTCATACCACTTCATCGTGCTTTATGTTGCTATTAACTTCACTACAACACATGTGCGATTTACCGGCGTATATTCCCCGGCGTTTTACCAATCGCACCGGGGTAGGGAGTGACCAGGAATGGGACGCCAGATTGAATGGTTATACACCGGCGGCCTCTATAAAACGCCGGGGAATCATGATATTCACCGGCATTTTATTTAGAAACGCCGGTGAATGGTATTATTCACCGGCGTTTGTAATTTCAAACGCCGGTGAATTAACTGAGATAAATCCCCGCCTACCCTAACATTT
Source organism: Hemerocallis citrina (assembly GCA_017893485.1). NCBI lineage: Eukaryota > Viridiplantae > Streptophyta > Magnoliopsida > Asparagales > Asphodelaceae > Hemerocallis > Hemerocallis citrina. The sequence goes on from CM030366.1 coordinate 68,172,248, forward strand.
CGCTCGCTAATTTCGCAAACCCAATTTGGCCGCCTTCGTTTTCCCTCCTCCCTCTCTCTATTTCGCGCGCTTCGCCTCCGTCCCTTCGTCATCTTCGACAGCCAAAATCGATTTCCCTCCTCCCTCTCTCTATTTCGCGGTGAATTTGCGATCGAAAACCACCGCTCGTCACCCCGCTCTCTCTCTATCTCCTACGCCCCCGCTTGTCGCCCCACTCGTCGCCCCCCTCTCTCTCTTCGGTAATTTCTCTTGATTTCTCTCCTTTTCACTGTCAAAGATGCTGAATTCATGAATCTGATTGTCATCTTAGCATGATTTTTTTACCAAAATGGGTTCACTGTCAACTAAGGATGCTGTATGTATACTAAAATCCTTCAAATCTGTACAAGAATTGGGTGAGAACAAACCTTGTGCAGGTTTCTTTTGTAGCCACAAACATCAATGGTTTAGTTGGGATGAAGAATTAATAGAGAAACATATATACTTAGATACTGGAAATTTTTATTTTCTTTTACTCTTAAAGAAGCTGAATTCATGCATCTGATTGCCATCTTAGCATGATTTTTTTTACCAAAATGGGTTCACTGTCAACTAAGGATGCTAGCTGTATACCATAATCCTCCAAATCTGTACAAGAATTGGGCGGAACAAACCTTGTGTAGGTTTCTTCTAGAGCCACAAACATCATGATTTAGTTGGGATGAAGAATTAATAGAGAAACATATATGCTTAGATACTGGAAATTTTCATTTTGTTTTACTGTTAAAGAAGCTGAATTCATGCATCTGATTGTCATCTTAGCATGATTTTTTTACCAAAATGGGTTAACTGTCAACTAAGGATGCTGTATGTATACCAAAATCCTACAAATTTGTACAAGAATTGGGTGAGAACAAACCTTGTGCAGGTTTCTTTTGTAGCCACAAACATCATGATTTAGTTGGGATGAAGAATTAATAGAGAAACATATATGCTTAGATACTGGAAATTTTCATTTTCTTTTACTGTTAAAGAAGCTGAATTCATGCATCTGATTGCCATCTTAGCATGATTTTTTTACCAAAATGGGTTGACTGTCAACTAAGGATGCTAGCTGTATACCAAAATCCTCCAAATCTGTGCAAGAATTGGGCTGAACAAACCTTGTGCAGGTTTCTTTTGGAGCCACAAACATGAATGATTTATTTGGGATGAAGAATTAATAGAGAAACATATATGCTTAGATACCGGAAATTTTCATTTTCTTTTACTGTTAAAGAAGCTGAATTCATGCATCTGATTGCCATCTTAGCATGATTTTTTTACCAAAATGTGTTAACTGTCAACTAAGGATGATGTATGTATACCAAAATCCTCCAAATCTGTACAAGAATTGGGTGAGAACAAACCTTGTGCAGGTTTCTTTTGTAGCCACAAACATCATGATTTAGTTGGGATGAAGAATTAATAGAGAAACATATATGCTTATATACTGGAAATTTTCATTTTCTTTCACTATCAAAGATGCTGAATTCATGCATCTGATTGCCATCTTAGCATGATTTTTTTACCAAAATGGGTTGATTAATTTTGCTCCTCTAATGAATTTATTGAATCTTTGACAGGTACAAGATGCCTAGGCGTGGAAAACGGATAAACATAAATGATGGCAACGAAAGCCATGGGGATGAGCAGCCACTATATAATAGTGGCAGTCAAACAGAGGAGGGGGAGGGTAGCACGCCGCCCACTATCAAAAAACATCGAGGGCGAACTAAGATGTCGGGCATATGGAAACTTAATAATGACGAAAGGATTGTGGTGGAGGAAAACAGTGTCGGGCAACCGGTTGGTGATAATGCAAGCAAATTCTCATCCTTTATTGGGGTAATAGCAAGGAACCCTCGGATAATTCTTTTGTCGTACGAGAGTTGGCCGAAGGTGCCAACCACGACAAAGGCAACTGCAATTACAACAATCAAGGTATTTCTCATCTAAAATAAATAATTGGTAGGCTCAAATATATTATTGAAATATGTATTTTTGGTGATGGGTATTCGGTTTATGCAATTCAGTTATCATTTGTTAAACTTCATAAATTTTGCAGCAATACTTCCAGTTCTCGGACTCCCTTACGCCGTGGGTTGAAAAGTCACTCTCCAAAAAGTGGAGGGACTACAAGAGTGACTTGAAGGCTAGGTTTTTTGACGAAGACCTCACAGAGGCGGATAATGCAGGGGCTGTGCCACCGAATGTGGAGCCTTCAGATTGGCAAATCCTTGTGCATTACTGGTGTTCGGCGGTCGGTCAGGTATTTACATTATTAACCAAAATTTAATGACTTTGTGGTTGTATGGCTACTCTAATTAAAGATGCTGTTAACTTCATTGTGGCATGTACAGAAAAGGGCGGAGGTGGGTGTTGCTAGTAGGTCAAAGCAGCTAGTATTGCTCACTGCTGGTACACAGAGCTTTGCTCTGGTTCGAGAAAAATTGGTAAGCGCAATCAAATTGAACATTTTTGACTTACAGTTATTTGTTTATAAGCATTTCATCTTACTAATATATAGGAAGAAGATTTGGGGGGTCCTACGGAGTTTGGCGACATAGATTTTTTCGATGCCACCCACAAGTCGAAGGATGGGACGTATGCGAGTCCTGAGGCAGAACGGATTGTGGTAATTAGAAATTTACTACTATATATAGGCTATAGCAATGTTATTGTTTATATATATCTTCAGTTGCGTTTACTTTTTGATGATCTCTTGCTGTTTTTGTAAATGGCTAATAATTTGTCGAAATCTCATATGCTTTTAACTCTAATTGTTATGTCCTTTTACAGACTAACGCTTGGAAAAAGTTTGGTGAAATCTCTTCCGTTCAGATTCTGACCTCACGACGGCATTCACAGATTTCCGTACCCGCCAGCGACTTGCCTTGATCGCAGTTAGGGGAAAGGAGAGGCATGGACGTGTCCGTGGTATGGGGGTAGGCCCAACCCCCTCGCGGTTATTCGGGCGGAGTGAATCTACTTCAAGTGGGTCTTGGGACGAGGAGATGACTTCATTAAAGGCACAAGTGACACTCCTCCAAGAACAAATGGCCCAGTTAATAGGGCAGCAATCTCAAGTCCCACCACCGGTAAGTCTTTAAATTGGTAATTTTGAAGAGATTATAATTTTGAATGCATGAAAGACACGTATTAGTGTTTGTGAGTCTGCATTGTGGCTGTCGTCTATGTTTCTTAATTGGGCTGTGATTAGAAAGAAAGGGCGTGAGTGGAGATCTGGAAACCTATATAGAGACATCTCGTTTATTATAATCTATTATTATTGTTGGACCAACCCCCTCTTGCTGTTGTTGCTGATGTCTTTTTGTGTGCGTGTGTTGAAGAGAAAGAAGGGATGAGAGAGAGTTGAGGAAAATGCCGCTATGTTAGCCTGGTGTATCCTCATTCTCTACCATTCCTCGTTCTGGCTCCATTTATGGCTTCTATATTAAATTGGTTTCCTTCCACGATGACAGTTCTGTAAAACTACACTTGATATGAGCCCTGTTCTTATTGTTCTTCAATAAAATTGGGAGTTTTGGTGATCCAACTAGTGATTATAGCTGCACCCCACTACATACTCACAAACACTAATACGTGTCGTTCATGCATTCTATGACCAACCCCACTTTGGCATATAGCATGCTTAGATGACATTCTAAGAAACTTGCACAAGGTTTGTTCTCACCCAATTCTTTTACAGATTTGGAGGATTTTGGTATACAGCTATCATCCTTAGTTGAAAGTTAACCCATTTTGGTAAAAAAGCATGCTAAGATGACAATCAGATGCATGAACTCAGCATCTTTGATAGTGAAAGAAAATGAAAATTTCCAGTATATAAGCATATATGTTTCTCTATTAATTCTTCATCCCAACTAAATCATTGATGTTTGTGGCTACAAAAGAAACCTGCACAAGGTTTGTTCTTAATTGGGCTGTGATTAGAAAGAGACGAGTTGGAGTGGAGATCTGGAAACCCATATAGAGACATCTCGTTCATAATAATTTATTATTATTGCAGTTCTTGTCACTCTTGTTGTGGTTGCCGATGTCTCTTTATGTGCGTTTGCTGAAGAGAAAGTAGGGATGAGAGAGAGTTAAGGAAAATGCCGCTATGTTAGCCTGGTGTATCCTCATTCTCTACCATTCCTCTTTCTGGCTTCTATAAACGCCGATTTCCTTCCACGATGACAGTTCCTTAAAACTACACTTGATATGAGCCCTATTCTTATTTTTCTTCAATAAAAATGGGAGTTTTGGTTATCCAACAAACATGTACCCGCATACTTCCAAATGGCATTTTCTTTAGAAAGTCGGGCACCAAAGAATCGATCTATGACAAGAATCTCCATTCAAAGCCCAATCAAAATTTGTCATCCTGGATCTAAAATATTCTTTGAGCCACAAACAGCAATGGTTTAGTTGGGATGAAGAATTAATAGAGAAACACATATGCTTATATACTGGAAATTTTCATTTTGTTTTACTGTGAAAGAAGCTGAATTCATGCATCTGATTGCCATCTTAGCATGATTCTTTTACCAAAATGGGTTGATTGTCAACTAAGGATGCTGTATGTATACCAAAATCCTCCAAATCTGTACAAGAATTGGGTGAGAACAAACCTTGTGCAGGTTTCTTTTGTAGCCACAAATATCATGATTTAGTTGGGATGAAGAATTAATAGAGAAACACATATGCTTATATACTGGAAATTTTCATTTTCTTTCACTATCAAAGATGCTGAATTCATGCATCTGATTGCCATCTTAGCATGATTTTTTTACCAAAATGGGTTAACTGTCAACTAAGGATGCTGTATGTATACCAAAATCCTCCAAATCTGTACAAGAATTGGGTGAGAACAAACCTTGTGCAGGTTTCTTTTGTAGCCACAAACATCATGATTTAGTTGGGATGAAGAATTAATAGAGAAACACATATGCTTATATACTGGAAATTTTCATTTTCTTTCACTATCAAAGATGGTGAATTCATGAATCTGATTGTCATCTTAGCATGATTTTTTTACCAAAATGGGTTCACTGTCAACTAAGGATGCTGTATGTATACCAAAATCCTCCAAATTAATCTGTACAAGAATTGGGTGAGAACAAACCTTGTGCAGGTTTCTTTTGTAGCCCCAAACATCATGATTTAGTTGGGATGAAGAATTAATAGAGAAACATATATGCTTATATACTGGAAATTTTCATTTTCTTTCACTGTCAAAGATGCTGAATTCATGAATCTGATTGTCATCTTAGCATGATTTTTTTACCAAAATGGGTTCACTGTCAACTAAGGATGTTGTATGTATACCAAAATCCTCCAAATCTGTACAAGAATTGGGTGAGAACAAACCTTGTGCAGGTTTCTTTTGTAGCTACAAACATCATGATTTAGTTGGGATGAAGAATTAATAGAGAAACACATATGCTTATATACTGGAAATTTTCATTTTCTTTCACTATCAAAGATATTGAATTCATGCATCTGAATGTCATCTTAGCATGATTTTTTTACCAAAATGGGTTAACTGTCTACTAAGGATGCTGTATGTATACTAAAATCATCCAAATCTGTACAAGAATTGGGTGAGAAAAAACCTTGTGCATGTTTCTTTTGTGGCCACAAACATCATGATTTAGTTGGGATGAAGAATTAACAGAGAAACACATATGCTTATATACTAGAAATTTTCATTTTCTTTCTGATATGGCTAAAAATAGGATTAAATCGGGACGGTTCACATCGGACACGAATCTTAAAGCTCAGGGGTAAAACGGTAATTTCACCTACTAACTGGTCTGAAATGGGTACTGGATCTCCTCCCCAAAGATCTAATAACCCACAAACGGATCCGCCCCAACTGGGTGCGGGTTTCAACCCGCACCGAACCCGGTCCATTAGGATAGAATTAGGGTTTCTGATTAATCCTAATCAACGGCCCTGATTCACACTATCCTTTCACTGGGAATTAGGGATTACATTCCTTATCTATACACAGGAATTACATGCCTAATTTGATCCCCTGAGACGCCTATAAATACCCCCCATCCATCTCCATTAAGAGGTAATCAATCTTTTGCCAATTTATGCTCTTTCATAATCACTTCTGGTTACTGACTTCAGCGTCGGAGGGTGCGTCGCTGGGATCCATCCCGGTGTCTCGCACTTTTTGCAGGTTCGCAGCAGCGGCAAGAGACCAAGACAACAAGTTGGTAAAGGTCAACAGGTCAACAGGTTTGCCTTGTTCGTTTTCTTAAGAATCCACAAATACTATCTATTTGCCCCCACACCAGATTTAGCGGTAACAGATTGGCACCGTCTGTGGGAAACGAAAAAGCAACCTGACCTCTCTTCATCAACGATACTAGTTTCAGGCCATGCATCCAAAACAGAAGGGGAAGGTAGCGGTCTCCAACCAAAGAACCACTTCCCTTCCTCCTCTTCCTCCTCCGGTTCAAGGCGCTCCTACTCAACAGGCTCCTCAAAGGTCTCGGGGGGCTGCCCAGGAGGGCTCCCTTCAGATTCATCCGAAGCAACATCCTCCTCATGACCATGTCACGGGTCCCAATCCTTTAGTTGAATCCCTGGCTTCTCAAAGCCCTCCCGAGCGGGATCTTCGTCAAGTCATTGCCGACCGCCAAAAAGGGGTCGACCTTAGAACTCGCCTGAATGGATGGCGGGCCCTTGGTCGAGTCCATCAACCCGAGAACTCAGGAGCTTCAAGAATCCGAACCCCCCGACGACCGAAGACTAGAAGATCCCCTCCCCCGAGGAGGCAAAGAAACTCCCCTCAGCGTTATCGGCGGAGAACTCATTCTCCAGTAAGCCGAGCCACACATAGGGACCGCCAAGCTGGAGAGGCACCAGTCACAAGGGCAGATCTTCAAGACTTTCAAGCGACAGTCTTAAGGGCCCTCAATATCGCTCCAAAGAACGACCAGAGGCCACCTACTCATGAGCCAGCTAGGAGCCACCGCCTTCACACTCTCAGTCCTCGTCCTTCTCCAAGCTACCATCGCCGCAGTCCCAGTCCATCATCGTCCGAAGATGAGTCCCGGGGCTCGGCAAGGTATGATCAAAGAGAAGACTCGGTCTACCGCCGTCTCCACGAGATGGAGAGGCGCCTCAGCCAATTTGACAAGGAAGAAGAGCAACGGGCAATAAAACTCTGCCCGAGCAGACCTCCATTCTCCCGCACCATCATGGAGGCCCCCATCCCAGAAAACTTCAAGCCGCCTCACTTCGAGACGTATACCGGGGAGTCAGACCCCGCAGATCACATAGAGTGTTTCAAAACTCTCATGATGATCCACCATGCTTCAGATGCCCTCCTCTGCAAGATCTTCCCTGCCACGCTGAAGGGGTCTGCACGAGAATGGTACTCTCGACTCGCCCCAGTCTCCATCTTCTCATTCGATCAGTTCGAAGCGCTCTTCCTTACTCATTTCGTGAGTAGCCGCCGGGCCGAGAAAACAAGTGTATCTCTGGTGACCCTCAACCAAGAAAAGGGTGAACGCCTAAGGGATTACGTTCGACGCTTTACCGCCGAAGCCCGGTCCATTCCCTCCCTCAACCAGTCAGTAGCCTCTGCCGCATTCGAGCGCAACGTCACTAATGCCAACCTCAGGGCATCCCTTGCCAAGAAACCTTCTCGGAACTTCTCAGAGCTCCTACTCAGGGTGGAGAAGTACATACGGGCAGAAGAGGCTCTCAACCTCCTTGCTCTTGAGGAGACATCTTCCGGGAACAAACGGAAGAACACAAGTGAAGAAGGGTCCCAAAAATTCCAGAAGGACAGTAATGGCCAGCACCGCCCGACTCCACATTTTGAGAAGTTCACCCCCCTCATTGCTAATATATCAGAAGTTCTTATGGAGGTGGACAAGGAAGGGCTACTCCGTGCTCCCCTAGAATGAATACACCTGGCAAGAAGAGGAACAAGGATAAGTGGTGCCGCTTTCACAGGGACCACGGCCACGACACGGATGATTGTCGGGCTCTCAAGGAGGAGATCGAAGAACTCATACAGCGGGGGCTCCTGACCAAGTTTATCCACAAAGAGGGGGCCGAGCTTCCCCCCTGAGGAGTCTACAAACGAACAGAAAGGTCCGCCGAGCTTCAAGACTCAGAACCTCCTAGCTCCTCCCAAGAGGTCTTCACCTTATCGTAGAAGTAGGATTTTGATTTTCAATAAGGCCGATGCTTGTAACCCGGCCAATAGCATGTAATAATGGCTCGCCCTATTGAAGCAGCCACTTAATTTATTTCAATAAAACTTTACGTTTTTTCATTGGAAATTATTGCTCTTGCTTCATCTCAATCTCTCCGAGTCACGACTCGCTAAATGGTGAGTTCGGAGTCCAGCTTCTTCTACATGGCTGCTCCCGCAACTTACTAAGCTTAAACGACGAGTTCGGAGTCCAACACTTGGCTCGATTCTGCTCCGCAGGCTCGCTCTTAAGCGGGCTAGGAGTGGTTCGCCATTCGGAATTGCTCCCACAACCGTTGAACAAACTCTAACGACGAGTTCGGAGTCCAACACTTGGTTCAATTCTGCTTCAAATTACTCGCTCATAAGTAGGTAAGAAGTGGTTTGCCATTCGGAATTGCTCCCACAACCGTTGAATCTCTCTAACGACGAGTTCGGAGTCCAACACTTGGCTCGATTCTACTTCAAATTACTCGCTCATAAGCGGGTAAGAAGTGGTTCGCCATTCGGAATTGCTCCCACAACCGTTGAGTCCCTCTAACGACGAGTTCGGAGTCCAACACTTGGCTCGAGTCTGCTTCAAATTACTCGCTCATAAGTGGATAAGAAGTGGTTCGCCATTCGGAATTACTCCCACAACCGTTGATAACTTTACTTAAACAACAAGTTCGGAGCTCACAACTCTCTCCTTGGGTTGCTCCTCAAACTTGTCTCCCAAATGGTTCTCTCCTAGAGTCAAGCGCTTCGCTCCGCTCATCTCCAAAGCGGACCTCTTCTCAACGAGTTCGGAGCACAACTCTCTCCAAGAGTTCCTCCTCACACTCGTCTCCCAAATGACTCTTTCCTAGAGTCAAGCGCTTCGCTCCACTCATCTCCAAAGCGGACCTCTTCTCAACGAGTTCGGAGCACAACTCTCTCCAAGAGTTCCTCTTCACACTCGTCTCCTAAATGACTCTCTGCTAGAGTCAAGCGCTTCGCTCCGCTCACCTCCAAGGCGGACCACTTCTCAACGAGTTCGGAGCTCACAACTCTCTCCTAGAGCTGCTCCTCAAACTTGTCTCCCAAATGGCTCTCTCCTAGAGCCGAGCTCTTCACTCCGCTCGCCTCCGAAGCGGACCTCTTCTCAATGAGTTCGGAGCACAACTCTCTCCTAGAGTTCCCCCTCAAACTCGTCTCCCAAATGGCTCTCTCCCAGAGTCAAGTTTTTCGCTCCGTTCACCTCCAAGGCGAACCTCCTCTCAACGAGTTCGGAGCTCACAACTCTCTCCTAGAGTTGCTCGTCAAACTCGTCTCCCAAACGGCTCCCATCGCCCCACGTCCCTCGGAACCAAAATCCGAACGACAGGCGATCCGACCCCAACGACCAAAAGGATAGCTCGGATTCCGAGCAAGTGCCAATCCGAGCTACGAATTGGAGAAAAACGACTTTCCCCTCAAAATTCGTGTAAGATTTCGATCAGATGGCTCAGATCATGCCAGCGCCATTACACGAAAAGATAGTGTTTTCTTGGGAACAGAGCCCGCATCGAGATCTGTGCCACCATCCAACGGCTAGGATCGCCCCATGTCCCTCGGAACAAAAATCCGAGCGACAGGCGATCCGATCCCCGCAACAAAGAGGATAGCTCGGAATACCGAGCTAATAGTTCAGCCACCGAGCTATACGATCGGCCACCGAGCTACATCGCTCGGATTCCGAGCAAGTGCCAATCCGAGCTAGGAATTGGATAAAAACGAATTTTCCCTCAAAATTCGCATGATTTCGATCAGACGGCCCAGATCTTGCCAGCGCCACTAAACGACAAGATAGTGTTTTCTTGGAAATTGTGCCCACCTCGAGATCCGCGCTGAGATCCGACGGCTCAGATCGCTCCACGTCGCTCGGTATTCCGAGCCGAGCGACTAGCGATCCGAGCCACTCGCGCCCCTTCTTCGCCCCTAGGGTCTTCCTGGCACATCTTCCTAGCACAAGGGTCTTCCTAGCACGTCTTACAAGGGTCTTCCTAGCACAAGGGTCTTCTTAGCACAGCTTCTCCGCTCCTAGGAGTGGAGCTCCTCTTCCAAAATCCCCAAGACGAAAACACTCCTCAACTTCATGAAGACAAGGATGTTGCGGGGCTATTTTGACCATGAAGGAGGGTGAATCTTCATCCCACTCCTAAAGAGAAGTTGTAGACCATCAAATTAGCTTCGAAACGAGAGGTCGCACGCCCTGATCGAACCTCCGTAGCACCGAAAAAGTGAATCGCAATACACCTGCGCCGAATAGCTCGGAAATCCAAGCTGAGCCACTCACGCAAGGGAAAAACCGAGCCACTTCGCTCGGATTCCGAGCAAGTGCCAATCCGACCCTTGAAAGTGAAGAAAAACGATACCAAGCAACTCTAACTGTTGGATCTTTACGAAAATCGTGCCTGAGATGATGGACGGTCCAGATTACGCCACGTCCACTAAACGACAAGAGTGTTTTCTTGGGAACCGTGCCTGCCTCGTGATTCGCGCCGCGATCGTGATCAACCGTCCAGATTGAGCCACGTAGCTCAGATCTACAATCCGAGCTACTGTCCTACCGAGCTGCAAAATGGCCAAAAAATTTGCCTCAAAATCCGTGCTCGGATTCGCTGAACAAGAAAAAAAAAAGGAAGAAGAAGGCACGAGGGTCGGGTTCGGACCCTGATGAACCAAATATTATTCACTTTTAGGAGCAATAATCTTAAGGCAATTAGACATTTAAATGCTCTATATGTGGTATTTACGCTTCTTTTCTCTTTTTCCATAGGAAACAGCCTAAAACAGCAAAACGAAGCAGATTCAGGACTTTGAGGATGATACACAGAAACTACAGAGTATAAGTCGACTGGTTCTTCAAACAGTCGACTGAACAGAGGAGAATGAAATCCCAAAGCTGTTCAGTACAGTCGACTGGTCCTCAAAGACAGTCAACTGGACTGATTAATTATGAATTTCCAGATGTCTCGACACAGTTGACTTACATCCAACACCAGTCGACTGGTATGCGGCGAGTCAGAAGATAAGAACAGATGCATCCTCATCCAAATCCGAATCAAAAATTAAGTTATCCAAACCCAGGTGTTTTCTGCGAATAACAACTTCTCCAACAATCAAAGCAAGAGCACGTGGTGAGCAGATAAGGAAGAAAAGAAGAAAAGAGAAAGATATAAAAATGCAGATGAAAATAAGGAAAGAAATAATCAAAAGAAGAGGACTTCTCTGCAAAAAGTACAAACCCTAATTCTCTTCCCTTGTTCTATAAATATCAACCAAGAGGCCGAATTTCAGGGAGCTCGAGGAGGCCAGATCCATCATCAAGAACCGATCGTCGAAAGCAAGCATCAAGAAGGAGAACAAGACGACTACTGATTGGGCTCAATTTCAACATCATACAAATCAGTGTTCTTCTGTTTTTCCTTTGAATCTTATTTTCTATTGTAGTCATGAACTCTATTATATTAATCAATAAAGGTTGTATTATGTGCAACTAACTTTCATAGTTGGGTAAATTGAAACCGTAGTCATGTAATGCTTATATTTTTCTAGATGCTACTGTATCATTTATTGATTAAACCTGAGAGTATTGGTATAGATTTATAATGCTTGAACTTGTTCAGATGTTCTAAGAGCAGTCGACTGATGTGATAGTAAGTCGACTGCCATACAGAACCTGAGTTTATCAAGTTTGTGTAGTATAGGTCTGAATCTGTTATATGAGCATATTGAGACGACCCGTATCTCGTGCTCACAACTTGTAACAAGGGAATCTCTAGTGGTTCTTGGTTTAATCAACTTGAAGGATCTAGATCTGATACCAATTTCTAGAACTTCAAGTGTTTGTTCGTTTCCATTGTTCATATGCTTTCTTCAAGTGCAACTTAGTAGATACCATGCTAAATACTTAATGAAAGAAACGAATTAGAGTAGATACCATGCCTAATTCTTGGCCTAGGGAAACATTAACTTTAAGGAGTAGATACCATGCCCTTAAAGGAATGAACATGAGTAATTGGAGAAGTATACGACTTAGCATTACTGACTATAGGTGGAAATCAATGCCCAACTACTTTAATAGATATTCGTTACTCAATTTGTGACGCTATTTAATTTAGATTTTTAGCCTTTCATTTCCTTAGACTTTTAGATCAACACTTTAAGATTCTATTTTCTATTTTATTGATTAGTGAGTTAAGTACTACAATCTCTGTGGGATCGACCCTTGCTCGTCACTACGCTTCTCCAAACGATTCGTACACTTGCGAGGTTTTTAATTTGTGTCTAGTTTAGATCATCTAGATAGCACAACAGACCCGTTAGGGTCCCAAACCCGAACCCCACGTCACCTTCCCCTTCTTCTCCGTGTTCCCGCCAAAACCGAACAAGAAAAAAGCTCAGCACCTTCTTCTTCAACCTCCAACTCCGAGCTCACCTCCACACCGTCTAAGCTCCACGACGACGGCGAGCTCGTCTCCACTATAGCGCCGAGCTCTCCCTCACACCTCCGAGCTCGAGCTCCTCTCTCGTCAGGCCGTCAAAGCGCTCTCCAAGCTCCGCCATGGCCTCTCCAAGCTCCAGACCTCGCTCACCTCCACACCATCTAAGCTCCACAACGGCGGCGAGCTCGTCTCCACTATAGCGCCGAGCTCTCCCTCACACCTCTGGGCTTGAGCTCCTCTCTCGTCAGGCCATCGAAGCGCTCTCCAAGCTCCGCCATGGCCTCTCCGAGCTCCAGACCTCGCCGACCTCCATCACCTCAGTCATTGCCGAGCTCCCCATTCCGACGCCGAACCCATTACTGAGCTCAAGCTCCACAGACCCCTCGCACTGCCGAGCACTCCCTCTCTCCGAGCTCCTCGTCGAACCCTCTCCTCGCCGAACCCATCGTTGCCGAGCACTGAGCTCCATGCCGAGCTCGACCTCGCCATCAAACCAAGCTGTCCTTCTCACCTTCAAAGCTCTGAGCTCGCCTCCATTCCTCGCCGAGCTCGAGCTCCTCCCTCGACCAAGCCATCGGCGAGCCCTCTCACCTCCAAGCTCCATTCCAATGCCGACCATAGTGCCGAGCTTCGCCACCGAAGCTCCTCGCCGAGCTCTGCTCTCCACCTCACCGAGCTCCATGGACGAGCTCCGCCTTTGACTGAGCTCCATCAACGAGCTCGCCGACCTCCACTAAACTCTCGCCATTGCCGTCCTCCTCACCGAGCTCCAATGGCGCTCTCAGGGACGGAGACGGAGTCGGGGTCGGAGGCATGGTTGGGTTGGAGCAACGAAGAAGAAGAAGGGAAAAAGAAGGAAGCAGAGGAGAAGAAGATGAAGAAGAACAGGGCGGGAGAAGAAAATAAAATAAAATAAAATAAAAATAAAAAATCCACGGGGTGTCACCTCCAAGGTCGGCTTCTGAGCTGCGCGAAATCTGGACGAAGTAGCTCGGATTCCGAGCAAGTGCCAATCCGAGCTCAAAATGGGAGAAAAATGTTGCCGAGCTACACGCGCCGTCCGATCTTTTCAAAAATTGCGTCACGATACGATCGACGCTCAGAAATGCACCACGTGTCCAAACGTGATCTGCTTTGCGATGCGTGCACATCTGATCATGATCGACGCTCAGAAACGCGCCACGTGTCCATACGTGATCTGCTTTGCGATGCGCACACATCTGATCATGATCGACGCTCAGGAACGCGCCACGTGTCCAGGTAATATTTAATTTATTTATTTATTATTATTTTTTAATTATTTAAAAAATCCAAAAAAATATTTAAAAAATCGAAAAAAATTAATTAAAAATTCTAAAAATAATTGTTGATTCAGAAAAAATATTTTAAAATTCTAGAAAAATAATTATTAAATTAGAATAATTAATTAATATTTTCGATAATTAATTATTTAATTCGGAAAATGAATAAAAAATTCAAAAAAATGAGAAAAAATTCAGAAAAATCTGGAAAAATCACCAAAAACCCAGAAAATTCTGAGGACATTTTTGGGTATTTTAGAAGCCCAGAATAACACCGTTACACCCCGAGCAAGGTTCCAAACTCCCTTAAGAACACCGATAAAATCTCGTACGCCATTAGAACAACAAAACTACTCCTCGAAGACTGAAAAACTCAGTCTCCAGGAGTGGGGGGCTCGTGATATGGCTAAAAATAGGATTAAATCGGGACCGTTCACATCGGACACGAATCTTAAAGCTCAGGGGTAAAACGGTAATTTCACCTACTAACGGGTCTGAAATGGGTACTGGATCTCCTCCCCAAAGATCCAATAACCCATGAACGGATCTGCCCCAATTGGGTGCGGGTTTCAACCCGTAGCGAACCCGGTCCATTAGGATAGAATTAGGGTTTCTGATTAATCCTAATCAACGGCCCTGATTCACATCTATCCTTTCACTGGGAATTAGGGATTACATTCCTTATCTATACACAGGAATTATATGCCTAATTTGATCCCCTGAGACGCCTATAAATACCCCCCATCCATCTCCATTAAGAGGTAATTAATCTTTTGCCAATTTATGCTCTTTCATAATCACTTCTGGTTACTGACTTGAGCGTCGGAGGGTGCGTCGCCGGGATCCATCCCGGTGTCTCGCACTTTTTGCAGGTTCACAGCAGCGGCAAGAGACCAAGACAACAAGTCAGTGAAGGTCAACAGGTCAACAGGTTTGCCTTGTTCGTTTTCTCAAGAATCCACGAATACTATCTGTTTGCCCCTACACCAGATTTAGCGGTAACACTTTCACTGTCAAAGATGCTGAATTCATGAATCTGATTGTCATCTTAGCATGATTTTTTTACCAAAATGGGTTCACTGTCAACTAAGGATGTTGTATGTATACCAAAATCCTCCAAATTAATCTGTACAAGAATTGGGTGAGAACAAACCTTGTGCAGGTTTCTTTTGTAGCCACAAACATCAATGGTTTAGTTGGGATGAAGAATTAATAGAGAAACATATATGCTTATATACTGAAAATTTTCATTGGGCTGTGATTGGATTGTTTAGTTGTCGTCGTCTATGTTCTTAATTGGGCTGTGATTAAAAAGAGAGGGCCCGAGTGGAGATCTGGAACCCATATGGAGACATCTCGTTTATAATAATTTATTATTATTATTGTTCTTGTCGCTCTTGCTGTTGTTGCTGATGTCTCTTTGTGTGCGTGTGCTGAAGGGAAAGAAGGGATGAAAGAGAGATGAGGAAAATACCGCTATGTTAGCCTAGTGTATCCTCATTCTCTACCATTTTCTGTTTCCATTTCTGGCTTCTATATTTGGTTTCCTTCCACGATGACAGTTCTTTAAAACAACACTTGATATGAGCCCCTTCTTATTTTTCTTATTTTTCTTATATTTGATTTCCTTCCACAATGACAGTTTCATGGATTGTCTGAACAATCCACGAAAGACATGCTTAGATACTGGATTTTCATTTGTTTTACTATTTTAGATACTGGATATTCCCAATCAGAGGTGAATATAAAGGTTTTAACTTAGATACTTGATTTTCGTTTGTTTTGCTGTTTTAGATATATTCAAAAACAAAATTAAGTACTAGCTTTTTAGCACTGCAATATAATTATTTTACCTCTCTATATATCATTAACAATTCCAATTGCAATTGGCACTTTGATCTTAGAATTTATGAATTGGGTAGATCTTTTTGCAAGCTTAAAAAATATGTTTAAATAGTATTGTGGTCTACTATTGAAATAAATTATTGTTTTTTTTATAGAGCGATTTCCGAGATGAAGAAAATTCTGATGATCAGAACTGAAGCTACTCGAGGGGTATGAATCTGTGGTCGGCCTATCCTTGCTGTTGTTATGTCCTCCTTGCTGTTGTTATGTCTTGTATTGTTGTTTTAAGTTTTCGTTGGGATATTTGGGATGTTCGTTACTTTATTTGTATTTGTTAATTATGACACTGTGTTAATTTTGCGGTGGATTTGGACGATGATATAACACGTGTGAAACTTTATTATCTTTAATTCTTGTGTTTGGTTGTGATTTGCGCATTAATATGCCTGAAATTGGTTGAATCAGTTGTGAATTAGTTTACAGGTTTTTAAATGAAATTGTGAATTGAAATCGAATGGAAAACTGAAGCAGGAAAAATAAACGGGCATACACTGGCGTATGAAATTGTGAATTGAAATCGAATGAAAAACTGGAGCAGGAAAAACAAACTGGCATACACCGGTGTTTCATCATACGCCGGTGTATCTAATTGTTTAGTTGAAAATTTTGTTAGAGAGACGTTTCCACACACGCCGGTATACCCGTAAGTTGCAACAGTCCTAAGAAACACCAGCGTTTTATAAAACGCCGGTGAATATCTCTATAGCGGCGTTTTACGACACGCCAGTGCTTGTAAGTAGGGAAAGAAGGGCGCTCAGAAACAAGCATATACCGGCGTTCCTTGACCGCCGGTAAATATTACACAATTCACCAGCGTTTGTACAATCGCCGGTGAAAAGCTATATACCGGCGGTATGTGACCGCCGGTGAATGTATATTGGGGGAAAGAACGGCACCCAGAAATTGCTATATACCGGCGTTTGTATGGCCGCCGGTGTATTTTGAAGATATACTGGCGTCCAGTAGAAACGCCGATGAATACGCCTATCTTTTTGCGATGCTCGATTCGGCGGCATTTGCACCGGCATTTTTATAAACGCCGGTGAATGTTACACCGGCGTAAAAAACCGCCGGTGAATGTCTAAAAACACGCCGGCGAATCGCTTCTGTGTTGTAGTGCTTATCTTAGATTTGGTGGCTACTCACCTAACAAATATATATATATATATATATATATATATATATATATATATATATATATTATTTATGATTTATAATTTACTTCTATACAATTGGTTTTTGTGATGTGTTATTGCTTTTCTACTATGATGTGTGGTTTTACTCCTACAAACCATTCATGATTTTCGTATCGTGCTATTGATTGTTTCACTCTATAATTTTTCGCTGATGTACGTATATAAATTTTTCATATTGGTTTTCTTGTTCTACTTGACAATTGGAAAGTATTTCGATGTATGCCTTCTATATCTTTAATTTTCAAATCGTATTTATAATTGTTATAGTTATCTTACAAATTATTTTATGATATTAATTTGTCTATGCTTTTAACTAAATTTCATTCTCGTTTATTTTTCAAACTATTATCCAATAGTCTTCTATTCAAATTGCTGATTCAATTTTTGGCCACACGATACCAATTCAGTTTGCAATTTCCTACCGCTTATAACTTTGATATAGTTTGACTACTAAATCTATTTATAAATTATCCATTAACTATGTTTCTCTTTATTGCATTATTTTCCGAACTATTCTGCAATTAAAGACTTAATTGATTTTTCCTTTTATCTAATGGTTTACCTAATATTATTTTTGTATGAAAATTTCTCTCAATTTATCCTATCTTTTGTCACATTTCTTTGTTATGCTATTTTCCTAGTTTTCTTGTTCCGTTCTTATAAAATTTTGAAACTCATAGTTTTTCTTATATAGAGTTTGTCTTGTTCTTCCCATTGATTATTTTTAAACTACATTTATTTTCGTGATGTTTGCAATTTTCTATGTACAATAATGATATTTTTCTTTGGTGTGTACAAAATACAACCTTTACCCTAGGGAGTTCTGAGGACAGAACTGTTCTAAAGGGGGGGGGGTGTAAGACCCCACAAAATTGGAAATGACAATTTTGCCCTAGTTTGTTACGCCCGTGTATTTTGTACCATTACTTGTAATATTTGTAAAGTATTTTCACTACGTATTTTGATTTCTGAATATTTTCCGTATTGATTTTATCCTAATTGAGTCAGCTGAAATATAAAATTTCAATCTCGGTATTTTTACGTGTTTTTACATATTTTCGAAGCACGTATCGACTACGTATTTTCCACCGCTACGGGTGATATTTTCTATATTTCAATTATTCATTTTATGTATTTAAATCCATTTTATAGAATGGAAATTCGTTTTCTGGCATTTTGATCTAAATACTTTTGTACGTGTAATGCACGTGTTTTCTATGTATGTAACGATTACGTTATGGAATTTCTAAAAATCAATAAATATATTTTCTTATATTATATTTTTATTATCTTTAACATTTTTTTGTTGATAAAAAACAAATTTCATATTTTTGATATTTTACGTGCGACACATGTGTTTGTTTCGGTGCGCGAATTTGGACGTATCCTTTTTCAAAATAAATTTTATGAAATGTGTGTCTATTTTATTCGTGTATGAAAAGTATAATTTTTAAGTAAATTTTTTTATACATGTTACATATATAAACGTATATTTTAAATTAAATAAATAAATTATTTTGAAGTGTACACAAAGCACGTGCACGTGCACACGTGCAATATGCACACTTAATTTGGGGCCGGCTATTTTTAGAGTGGAGGGAAAACAGAAATTTTGAATGTGTGAGTGGATTAAAGAGTGGAATGAGTGGTGTTCATGGGAGGTAGTTTTAATAACCACTGTACTACTTTCCTTATAAACCAACTCTAACTCCTTCACGTTTTCATCATCCTCTTCTTTCTTCACCTCTGCTGAAAGCAAGTCATCTCCAAGCCATCAGACCATCCACTTTTGTACTTCTCCACCTAATACCTATCTACTCATTGTGTGTACACATAATATATAAATGTATATATACTCATACCCTCCTCCCCTCCTTCCTTCTTGTCCTTCTCTGACCCTGCCGAAAGCCACCAAAACCCCAATGCAGCACACTTCCATACTTCTCCACCTACTTCATACATATATATATATATACATATATATACTATTACATCATTTAGTGTATATGTAAATATATATTCATGTACATATGAATACATATATGAAATGAGAGGAAGTGCTGTTCTTGATGCTTGTCCGAAAGAAAGATGAAGATGAAGGTGTTTCACTGATTACCCATGCCGAAATTGGAGATGGAGTTGCTCTTGGTGCGCAGAATTCGAGGAGGCGAAACCAGGATTTTCTAAGAGTTTCTAATTCTAGGAGTTCATTTGAGTACATCAAAATTCTTCACTTTTGGGGGGTGATTCTAAAATATTTTCTAAATTAGCAGTAAAAATTTGCATGCTAGTTAATGTAGAAATTTGATTTGTTAAAATTGATTGATATGCTAATTCGTAGATTGCTTAATCTTAATTATTTTATGTCATGAGGTGTGAATTGATGGTGTGATTCGCATAAGCAATTATAATTTGTTTTAAACTAAATGATGTATCGTTTGGAAAATTTTTGGTATGATATTTGATGCACATTATAATAGTTGTCACAAGAATGCAATATGTGTGAAATATGAATTTTAATGCTAATGTGATAAAGAAATGCAGATTTAGTCTCATTAGTTTATTTAATGAGTATAGAAATTTTTACAGAAGAATTTTGATGAAAGACAACTTTTTTTTGTGAAAAATTGATTATATGTGCTCTAACACAATTTTGGGGAGAAACTTTGTTTTATTGTCGAAACTTTATAAAATTTTGAATATAACATACTACACTGTAACGTTTTGATAGAAACATATTCTGAAAAAATTATTTACAGTCCATTAAAAAGTTAGAACGATCGTATTAGTGACTTTATAAACTAATCCCAGTACTGTATGAACAAAACCTTAGCATTTCTGACTTTACGTCAGTAGTCGCACATGAACTTATTGGCTAGTCGGTGCACCACAGTGATGTTACTATAGCGAGGGTTGGTCAGGGGTCTTGAATTCGAATCTCGACAGTCCCATTCTTTTTCTGTTTTGGCTTTAATTAACCCAAAGGCCGAGATTGTGTACTTCTGGTTTGCAGCTTGTCCTTGTGACAGTGAAGTCATTTGGATTTCTTGGTCAGCAGCGATGCCATAGGGCGGTACTGTAGCGTGCTTGTGGGATTCGGTTCGAAACCAGGTAGCTCCATCTGATATTTTTTTGGGGGTTTTAACTTTTGAAGAGTTTTAATGCAAATAAAATTTGGGAAAAAATCTAATATTCCTCTAAAATGATTTAGAGTTTATTAAAAATAGTTTCATAATATTTCATGTATTTTTGTAAGATTAAAAGTGGATTTTATTAAAGAACTCGAGTTTGCCGATTAAATGAATTAGAAGTGATTTTTATAAATTATGACTCTTGTATAATTAAAGAGAGATGAATATTTGGATTGAAATTAGATTTTTCTCTGAATGAGATTTTATGAATTTAATACTTGATTGAGATTATTTGAAATGCATACAATGGTATAAGGGATTAAATTGATAAAAGAGATTGAATTGAATTGTTTTCATGTTACGAGATCTTTAAAGAAATACTCTCTTTGAGAAAGAGATATGAATAAAGAAAATGAAAGATTAATTTGAGATTGATTATGACTTGTTGTTGATCTCTAAAAAGAGATAGTTATTGGAATCTAGAGGCCAGGCGAGACCCTAGTAACCAGCAGTTTTTGTTAATAAATTTGAGAGCTAACTAGTGTGGGTTGAGCATCTCTTGCGAAGTAGCCAGATAGGCTGACTGTCTCTTTTGTTTGGTTTAAGTCCGGTAGGGTAAGCTAGCACTAGGTAGTGATGATTTTCTTTTAAACAAACAAAATTGTAAGGACTACATCATAGTGAAGATGTGATGAAAGTAAGAGGAAAACATGAGTATGATAGCTATTGGATTGGCGGCGTGAGAGTGTTCACAGGATGTCTTCATGATGTGTCATGATTAGGGCATGGATACTACTCTGGAGTACCGTCCCGGCGGCGACGCTTGTGGGGTATTTGGTGACTACGGGTGGTTCCATGGTCAATGGCGGAGGTGAATTGACCACAGGATGCCTACATGATGAGTCATGTGTCAGTGCATAGGTTTCTCTCCAGATGTCTGGACGTGGGCTCGTAACTCATAGAATACCAAGGATACTTACCGTAGTTACTGTAGTAGTTTAAGTCATGGCGAGGGATTGAACCCTACAAGATGAAGAACGATTAAAGGCTTGCCCTCGGACCTATGTAGTATGGGATGCATAGAATTCGATTAAGTGCGCATTAGTGTCATGTAATATAAGTAACTACATTAAGGACTAAGTGCACATTCACACATGACATCAATAGATAGTCTCTCTTTAGCTTTGTTTTGTGATCAAGTTTGTTGTTTGTTAAATTATTTAAGAATCGTTATACTATTCGGCATAGTGAGGATGGCCGTGTATAATATTTCGTCGGTTGGAAGCAATTGATGTCCCCACAGTTTCATATGCAAGACTTGGGATTTACAAGAAGATATAAAGATGATTTTATGCTGATGATTATTTAAATGTTAAAGTTGTTACAGTTGTACATGTATTATTGTTGTATTTTATTTATTCCGCTGCGTGTTGATGTAAAAGACTCTGATGTAATTATTATTGAAATAAAAGTTTTAAATTTCTTGTAAAATTGTACGAAATGAAGTGTAAAGATCCTGTGGAACTTCGAATTCAGTCTTATTTGTATAAAGAGGGCCCTATAGAGTTTCTTATGCGGGGGCTTTCTATAGGGATTTGTGTTGGAAGTGGGGCCTGCCCGGTTGAAGAGGCAGCAAAACGCTGCTGCTGCACCTATGCCTACCACGTAGGCATGGCAGGTAGGGCCCGGTGCAGGGGGGTCTAATTGCGCCAGGTGGCGTGGGTCTCCCCTGTTTGTTTGCTATTATTTCTCTCAGGAGAGGGAGAAGGGTGTAGGAAATTGATCCCATATCAGGGGATTTGAAAGATTAATTGTGTATATATATATAATTTCCTTGGATTGGAGGTCACCAATCAGCTATAGTACATTATATGAGGCAAGCCTGTGGTGGGTAGTTGTTAGAAAATTCGCTGTTACGGGCCGGGGTGTTACACCAACAGCTCCAATTCAACCATACAACAATTATTCAGACCCTAATATTAAAATTGAATTTTTAATAATAAAAAGAAAACAACGAATAACCATGGAAAAAATTCAACTTTAAAATCAATCAAACATGAATCTAAGAGCATACAACAAGTTCTAATTGTCTCTACAAATCTCCATCTTCTACAATTTAAGTCTATGATCATCAAATCAATTTTATAGATCCCAAATTCAGATTTTTATCAACTAAGAATTTGTATTTGTAGGTTCGTGATAATCTCAGGTTATAATATTAAAAACGAATATTTAATGCACAATCTGTAATCATACAACAAGATTATAAATCATGATGAGTTCCTTTATGTGTCTAACATTAATAAACTTTTTTTTTTCTTTTTAGCATGATAATTACAACATCCATGGAGGATAAATTTCTAGAGCACTACTAAATCTCTAATATTCTTAAACAAACCATGCATGAAGGATCACTCGCCAATTAGGGTTTTTATTCATGAAAGTTATTAGGTAACCACACATTCATTGAGATTCATTCACTAGTAGGGTTTTATTAATTATGTATAATCATACAACTTCTAGCATGCACCTTTCTTAATCAGTTATCATATTCTACAAACATATAGCAAAACAAGAGACAAGAAGCCTCACCCACCTCAAAGAAGATCAATTGAAGAAATATAATAATAAGAAAGAAATCTCCTCCTCCTCCTTTCGAAAATCCAAAGATCCAAGCCTCAAACTCCAGGAATAATAAAGAAAATAATATTTTCGGTTCACCAAAAAAGGAGGGCAGCTGCTGCTGTACAAATAGAGGCCGGGGGTCATCATTTTATTTTTTAGGGTTTATGAAGATTTTACAACCCCCCCCCCCCCCCCCCCAAGAAATCCAATCTTTACAAATATGTAGATCCACAAAATTTAAGTGGTTACTCAAATCAATTAAGGTAGGATTTTATTTCCCCCTAATCTCCCTGATTTGGCCGACCCTCATGCAACCAAGGGGGGTTTCAATTTTTGAATTTTGCCTCCAAGTGATAATTTTACACAAAAGTCCTTCACTTTGAAATATTTACAAACATGCCATAAATTATTCATAAAAATCCAGAAAATTTAGAATTATTATATAATAATAAAGATTAGATTTTTCAAATGAATTTTCTAAATTTTTATTTTTCAAAAAAAATATTTGCACGTGTTTTGCACGTGCTAAAATGATAAATTTCAAAAATACTTAATAAATCACAAAAATTCATCCTAAATCATTTATTAATTCCAAAAAACATATTTAAAATTTCTAGAATGTTACAAAAGCATATTTCAATAGTTACAACTCATTGGGGAGAAGAAGACATCGGCCTTGGTGGACTGGCGCCTAGTGAGATTGGGATGTCAATCCCTTGTTCTTCGAAGAAGAAATATCTTTCAGCCTTATGTACTATGCATCATATTTTTTAAAAAAAGGTAAAAGTTGAGTATGGTCACCCTATTTCATTAATAACATTTTAACAACATAAACCCAAAGTACTGGGCCAATGTACAAAGACTACAAAACAGGAAATAAAACATAATACCTCCAACAAAGCCTTGGGATCCGATTCAGTACCAATATAAAATAAAAGCAACAAAACAAGTACAATGAAATAGTGGAGGTCCCTCCAACAAAACCCTGGATGGTGGGAGAAAATTTGTAATCTCCGGTCAGTCAAGTGTGGGGCCAATCACAACCTTATCGTCGTCATACTCGTCTACCTGGAAGTCCCTGAAGGTCCTCCCTCTCAGTCTCATCGTTGCAGTTGTAGCCCAAAAAGAGATAAGATGCATTATATAAGTTAGATTACCAGAAACACTTTACTTGTCCCACAAAAGTAAAAGTTATTTCTGTCTAGCCATAAAATTCAAGTCATTGCGGTGATGAAAATGTACCATGATTCTTTCATTTCGTGTCTCTTATTAGCAAATATAGGGCCAACTTATAAGTCCTTGTAATATTAGGGATACTTGTTTGTTTCGAGGGCCCTCAAAACCTCTACCAAAATAGATATGTTCCTATGACAATCCAACAAATTTGTTTTTTCGTTTCCATTTGTAGGCTATAGAAACCATAACTAATTAAAATATTCGACTGTCTTTTAGCTAGGTTCTCTCTAGTTATGATAGCATCGTTTAGGACCAACCATAGGAAGACTAACTTTCAAGGGGGCTTTGGCTTTCCAAAGAATTGATGCCTAATTTAGTCTACTGCCCCTAAAGTGGTTGCAATTATATAGGGAGCGAACCGTAAAGGATCCACTCTTCTCCAAGCCCCACCCTTGCATATCTAGGCTGTGCGAGCACCTAACCCCCAATTGTGTAATGTGTGCTTGTAGTGCTTCGAGCCTAAATCGGGATTCTTGATTAAGACAGGTTTTGAAGAATGGTCTCCACATCCCTTTTTTCCAGGTTTTGGCCACCAAAATATGATGATGATAAGAAATCTTGTAAAGCTATGGGAACAGAGCTCAGAGTGGGTAAAATCCGCACCATTTATCCCACCAAAATTTGGTCGTTAGCCCATTACCAATGGATGATGTGATACCGCTGCTAAATAGGTCGTTTTCTCCAGACACCTCTCCAAAACCAGGATACCCTGGGGCCTATACGGAAGCCAAAACTTTGCGTGCCCTTTCCTTGGAGGTAAGACTGTATGAAATCTTGTCATCCTTCCCTATTGGGCTCACACATTTTCCACAACAACTTTCCAAGAAGATTTAGCATCATGTCTCTTAGATCTATGATGCCCAGTCCACCATGTATCTTCTTCATGCATGCCTTCTATCATTTAAAGAGATGGTAACCTCCTCTAACATCATTGACACCTTTCCAAAGGAATATCCTCCGAACTCGGTCGATCCTTTAGATTATCCACTTTGGTAACTCAAAATTTGACATGTAATAGGTTGGGAGGTTGGAAAGAACCACATTGATAAGATTCACTCACACTCCAAGGGCCATCGATTTGCCTTTCCAGTCTAACAGCCTTGCCTCAATTTTGTCAATTATCAGTAGCCAGTCCGATTTCTTAAGTTTACCTGGCTGAATTGGCAGTCCAAGATACCTGAAAGGGAAAATGTCAAGTTTGTAGTTGAGTGTGGTTGCATGTGCTTGCGCTTCTTCTTTCGTCTTCGCAATAGGGATAAGAGCACTCTTACGGTAGTTTACCTAAAGGTCGGACCATGCCTCGAAACAGTAGAGAACCCCTTTAAAGGTTATGGTTTCCCCCAACTCACCGATACTAAAAAGTAGTGTGTCATCAGCGTATTGCAATTTGTACAACCCATACGGTTTCAACCGTTAGCTACAAGGTCAATCCATCCAGCTTGTCTGCAATTGTCCAGCATGGATTTAAGAACATTTACCACAGTTATAAAAAGGAGAGGGGATAGAGGGTCCCCTTTCCTTAGCCCTCTTCTACAGAAGAGTGGTGCTCCAGTAATGCCATTAACCATTATGGACGTCCTACTCGTGGTTAAACAGTGACAAATCCATCAAATCCACCTATTCCCAAATCATTTTTCCATAAGTGCCTCCTGAAGACAATCCCAATCCACTGAATCCTAGGCTTTCTTGAAGGCCAGCTTTAATAGGTAGATTTCATAAGGGCATATTTGAATATACAGTTGTGGTTAAGAAAACAAGAGGTATATAGATGTATTTAAAATGCTTCCAATATTGTTGAACATTTGGTATGTTTGAAACTTTGTTCGAGTTGAGATACATCTAATTATCTCAACCCTTATGTTACGATATACCTATGTGTTTTATCTTTTGCATACTAAGTTAGATAAAGAAGATGATGAAGCTAAGGAGGTCGAAGCGACAGAGTGAAAGCAAGTCACAACAGCAGTAGTATGGAACATTGAAGGTTGCGGGTGAGAGGTCAACAGTTGTCCACAGACAGCTGGATGTAGTTTTTGAGTTCGGGTCTAGGGGATTGATTGAAGCCCAAACTTGCTCTTCAAATTAGATCGTAAGACTTTTATCATATGTTTATCACTTCAGAAAATCACGGATGGTTAATTGTATCACGATATCAAACTTGGGTTTCTCTAGATCTCTCTATATTGTTGTAATTGGCCTCCATAGAGAGCCAAGAGAGTGAGAGAAAGTACTTAATTGAAGAGAGTTTGAGAGGTCTCCAATTGTAAACAATTAGTATTTTCTTATGAGGCTTAAGAGAGAGGGTCGTGGTGAGAATTGTAATATTCTTTTATCTTCTCCAGTTGAATAACATATCAGTTTCTGCTCCAGATTAAGGTGAAAGCCCCAGCTGGGACAAATTTGTGTGCTTTGGTGTGCATGGTATGATTTTATATTTGCTTGGTGGTTTGTATTGATCGTGTCACTCAACTCAACAGGATCCGAGTAGAAGAGGGAATCAAATTCTCTAACAATTGGTATAAGAGCTTCAGGTTCGTGGGTTTGTTCGAAATCCTTGGAGAAGATGGAAGATCATATCATGACGATTAAGCGGTTCTAAGGTAAGATCAACTTTGATTTCTTGAAGGTGGACATGCATGAAGCATCAGTTCAACATGGCATGGATCTAGCCCTAGAAGGAGATGAATGAAAACCAATCGGCATAAAGCAGGAGAATTGGGAGGAGATTTATTCAGAAGACTTGAGTTCAAATCTGGATGTTATTGACGAGTGAAACGATGCATAGGAGTAGCGCAGCGAGTCTTTGGGCAAGACTCAAAACTGATTACTCGGAATCATCGTTACAAGGTCGGATGTACCAGAAAAGAATGTTGTTGGGTTACTCAATGAAGGAAAGTACCCCTCTTCTAGATCATACAGTGGATTTCAATCTGGAGTTATCTGAACCAAAGGAGATTAGCGCAGATGATCTAAAAGCTTTCAACTTGATATATTCATCACCAAATTCATCCAACTTGATAACCATGCTAGATAGGATATATACCAAGGAGAAGTTTTCGGTAGTAGGTATGATCGAGGGCATGGAGGAGGATGCACTTAGGAAGGAGAGTCAAAATCTTTGTCTATTTCTGTAAGTTGCTTGGAGGTAGATAGTACTTTGAATAGAAGAGAAAGTGTACGTATGGGTAAGGTTTGTTACGACCATTGCAGAGGGAGAAACTATTGCAAGCGGTCGAGTCAGAGGGGTGCCAAATCCAATACCGTTGAATCAAGTGATAACTTAAATAGTACTTTTATTTTAAGTTCTTTAGATGTGAATTCCGGTAGTTCTTTTGATTCGGTTAGTTCTTCTCAAATTTGCTCCGAAAGGGCGATGGTTTCAACTTACAAGTTTGCATTAGGTCGTTGTGGGAGAACGAAGATTGGTAAGATTTGTGAACTAATGTGTGAGAAAACAGATGAGTCGAAGATGACAGATGGAAAAGGACACACACTAGAAGAGGTAATATATATTACTTTGTTGAATGGAGCCGGATATCTTGAAGCATGGGACTGCAGGTACACAGATCCAGTAGGAGTTCTATCAGTTTGGAAAAGTCATCGTAAGGTGATGAAGGGTGAAAAGGGTATTGGGCAGAGTCAGTACAACCTCTACCAGTTTTGTAGGAATAGAAAACCTTGGTCAAGTGGTTTGAAGTACATTGTTCCTAAAGCACTATCTAGTTTACCGTCACTAGAATTGTCACGCCCCGCTTCCTAAAAGGAAATATGGAATACGGATACGTGACTAAGCCCAGTGAATAATTTTCATCATCCATAAGCTGTTAGGATCTTTACAACATTTCACAAGAATAGTCAGAGCCGGAAGCAAGAGAAGTCAACCAAGCATGCATATATGAATCAAAATACCAATAGAAATACTTGAAACAAAATATATTATAATCTCAAATAATCTAGATCTGAATAAGTCAATATCCTGGATCACATTGCCCAAATACAAAATAATCTAAGTACAAGATACATTATTCAAAATAAGCAACAAGAAATAATAATAGCAAAATTCCAGCAGCTAGTATCTCATATCACCTACACCATCTGGCACCTGATCTCCAAAATCTACAATTTAATAAATTGCAGAAAGAGAAAAAAGAAAACAAATTCCCATCAATGCAAGTTATGGACCGCTTGTAGTACAGGATACAAGTACATGGGTGATAAACAAATTTAACATAACAGCGAAAACAAACATAGCATGGTATGGGCATGTCAACAAAATAAAATATCTAACATGAATCAGGAAAATAGAATCAAGTATAATGGTATACTAACAGGGTACAGGTAACAGGTATCATGCAAGCAGGTGAACATGTGACAGGTATCAAGTAGCATGTACAGGTAATCATGCATCATGTATTATGTCATGTCAAGTCTTGTATTTATTGCTATCTAGGTAGCACTTTATGCATCCATCCTTTTACTACATGGTTACTACATTCAAACAAGTTGCGTTTAGACTTTGTAGGGGATTCTATAGGTCATGTACTCGGGTATCACAGGATCACAGAACTTGGTTGGTAAACTTGATCGGTAACAGAAATTAACTTGGTCAATATACTTGATCGATAACTTGGTCAGTAAACTTGATCGGTAAACATGTTATACTGGAACACGAGTCCCCTTCCAAGTACGTGCTCCTATATTGTCCACTACTAGATCCTTCCCTTCACCCCGGCTTGGTTATTTGTTATTATTATCAAATAGGCATGTATGTATCACAAATAGAGCAAGTATAACATGGCATGAACATGTAACAGGTTCAGATTGCAAGATAAACATATACAGACCAAATATAACACATAAAAGAATAGTACAACGAAATTCTAGTTCAGGGCAGTAAGACAGTACTACACTAAATCTGGAATTGCCGTTGCTACAAACATGCAAATCTGGATCCGTCAAAGAATATGGAAAGTAGACACCCGGCCGAATCCAGCAAATATATACAAGTCATATCGTAATTCACAAAAACAAGGCTCAAAATTGATTTGAATCCAGAAAACACGTTCAGCCAGAAATCAGAAGTTTGTATTCAAAGTCAGAAAAATAGCATTAAAACTCATTAATTAAATCGACGAAAAATATGAGGTATTTCCTTATATGTTCAGCATCAGAATATAAAGTTTCATTATTTTTCAATATAAATAGTTTAGTCAACAAAAATAAGAAAACATCAAGATGCAGTAGTTTTGTAAATCTGAAATTATAAACACTGCAGTACGAAAACAACAATATCTTACAAACCATAAATCGAAAATCAAATCCGCCAAAAGGATGATAAAATAGACACAGGAGGATAACTTTCATATTCACAAATGTTTTACAAACAGCAAGTAGAATTAGGTCGAAAATTTGGTTCTGTACTGAACAGTATGAAAATTTCACATATATAGTAATTGTTTGGAAACATAGAACGGTTTGTAAAACTCATCAAATAAATCTATAAAAATTCACTGTTAATCCCAATCAGGTCTAGTTATAGTTTGCAAAATATTGGATCAAAATAATACCTTTAACATCATGATAAAAATAGATTATGCTTCAGAATTCATAGAAAACAAATTCTGGAAATCTCTCTACACCTCTGTAGTAAAATAGCATAACTCACAAACAATAAAAAGAAACTGAGATCTGTCAGAAGGGTTGGAAAATAGACAGAATCTCTACAGTTCATATTCACAAATAATTTTAATATACTGACCTTAATAGGGTCTAAAATACTGATCAAGAACAGAGAAATGACAAAACTGAAAATATCCTTCATGCACAAAATCAATTAGTTCATATAAAACTCATCCACAACACAACCAAACATGGAATATGGTGTACTAGATATCCAAGCAACATGGTATAGGGTATTTCACAAGTCCACAACAAGGCTACCACGAATAATACGAACGAGCACATGATATCATATGAACAACATGCATATATACAACAAGAAGTGGTCAGCCCTAGGTTAATTCATGTCATGTATGTCGTGAGGAAACTATGGTCGAATCAACACAATAGAGACAATATACAACAGGGAATTCACATACGAATTGTCTTTAGAACCCAACTACACTACAAGCAGTATTTAGTACTTGTATTACACAAAGAAAAGAATACAAGTTACTTGCCTAGAAGAAAACGATGGGAACGACACAAAAGCAAGAATAACGGGAACTGATCCCAGGCAACGAACTCAACGAACCAATCAAACATGAACCGGAACACAAAGCGAGAACCTATTCCAACCGAACCAACACGTGCACGGGAGAAGCGCGCGCACACCGCATAACACACAAACAGCGGGAAAGCGGGGACAGCGACGGCGGATGACTGAGGGGTTGGCTAGCGCGCTGTCTGACTGCATCGGGCTCATGCGAGCAGGGAGCTAGCGATGGGATTGCGCTGGCTGGCGGCGGAGGGAAGGCTAGCACAGGGAAGCGCTGCACTGGGCTGGGGCTATTGGCTTGCAGGCATCACGGTGACTGGACAGGGAGCACAGGTAGGGGCTGACGTCGGAAGGAGGGACACAGTGGCTATGTCGTAGTGGGACTGAAGGTCGAACGGCTGGTTGTGTCGCTCGGGAGGAGCATATGGGTGCGTCGAAGAGGGGAGGATCGGGGTGCTGGCTAGCGATGCAGACGAATGGGGGATGACGCTCGGGGTTCAGTCGCGGCGAAGGGGAGAGAAAGGGACTGGCGGAGGATCGGAAGGTGGGTTGCACTGGGTTGAAGGAGAGTTGGGTGAAGGCTGGTTCTTGGAGAAGATGAACAAGTAAAAAAGAGTATATATATTGGCAGAGAAGGTTAGGGTTTAAATATGGGTATTTGGGTTTCGGGTTGTAGGGGATTAGGGTAACGGGTAGGGTATAAGGTTAAAGGATATTGGGATAATGGTTTATTGGGTTTGGGGAGAGTTAAATGGGTATGGGTATCCAATAGGGTTTTAAAATGGATTAGGGTTTTTAAAAATTCAATAGAAAAATAAAATAACTTATAAAAATATTGTTTATAATAAAAATGTAATTGGCATTACAAAATAGAATTTATTTAAAATACTACAAATACAGTTAATAAATAAAAGTGGATTTTTAATAACCAGTCAAAAATATCAATAATAACAATAATACTAATAACAATAATAATAATAATAATAATAATAATAATAATAATAATAATAATAATAATAATAATAATAATAAGAGTAATAATAATAAAAAAATACGAATTGTGTTACAATATAAAAATCATAAAAATAGTTACAAATAAAGTTATTGATCAAAAACAGATTTTAATAGGAGATCCACTTGTACAATTTGACAAAAGAAATTGAAAGCGGTAAAAATAATTTACGAAAATTTTAAATACAGAAAATACGTATTTGGGAAAATAGGGATTATAAGAATCATCTGACCGAGACTACGACGTTCGAATATCGTCAAGAGGTGGCACCTCCATGTCAACGTCTACTGGGTGTGTGCCTTTGAGGGGCATACAAACTGGAGAAAAAATAGGTATAGGTAGATTCAACTAGCAGAAAAAGCCACCGAACAGAGTTGTTTGCAATAGGAGAATAAACGAGTCTAGAAGATTTAAATCACACATGTGTGGATTCATAGTATGCAATCAAATGTGGAGATTATTGGGTTTATGTTTTGCATACTAAGTTAGATAAAGAAGACGATGAAGCGAAGGAGGTCGAAGGGACAGAGTGAAAGCAAGTCACAAGAGTAGCATCATGGAACAAAGAAGGTTGCGGTTGACTGTACAGTCGACCACCTGCCTATTTGGAATTGGTGAGAGGTCAACCATCGTACTTGTGTGTGGTCGACCGCGCCCGAATGGATGCAGTTTTTGGGTTCGTGTCTAGGGGATTTGATTGAACCCAGAATTTGCACTTCAAGTTAGATCGTACGGCTCTTACGTATATTTATTACTTCAGGAAATATCATATGGTTATTGTATCATGATATCAAAATAGGGTTTCACTACATCTCTATATATTGTTGGCCTCCATCGAAAACCAAGAGAGAGAGTACTTCATTGAAGAGAGTTTGAGAGGTTCTTCAGTTGTACACAACTAATATTATCTGGTGAGGCTTGTAAGGGAGGGTCTGGGTGAGAATTATAATATTCTTGTATCTTCTTTAGTTGAATAGCATCTCGATTTATTCTCTCCAGGATAAATTTGTGTGCTTTGGTGTGTTTGGTATGATTTTCTATTTACTTGATGGTTTGTATTGATCGTGTCGCTCAACTGAACATGATCCTAGTAGAAAAGGGAATCAAATTCCCTCACTATGAAACACTAATACTTCAAATCTAGAATGGTAAAATATATATTTTTTTAAATTGTTTTTCCAATGAAGTACTGATCTACTGACGATTTCTAATCACTCTTCAACATGAAAAAGATTTCGTTATCACTTCGTTATATTGGAATGGATAGTTGATACATTTTTGGCCGTGACCAAAGTGTAGACTAGAAAAAGAGTGTTTTGAGAAATATGAATTTTTTGGGGTCACACGGAGAGAGAGAGAGAGAGAGAGAGAGAGAGAGAGAGAGAGAGAGTTGATACATTTTTGGAATGGATAGTTGATACATTTTTGGCCGTGACCAAAGTGTAGACTGGAAAAAGAGTGTTTTGAGAAATATGAATTTTTTGGGGTAACACGGAGAGAGAGGGAGAGAGAGAGAGAGAGAGAAAGAGAGAGAGAGAGAGAAATACAATTTTATTGTTACCAACAATTATACTTTTATAACTGTCAGATATTATGTTATATATTTAGTCCCATATCGGATTATGCATTAGTTTAGTATTTGGTTCCCTCTTATATATAGGAGATATTGTACTCAGTTATATTCAATCCAATAACCTTTTCCTCAATCTCTCTTTTAACCTTATCATGGTATCAGAGCAAAATCCTAATCCCAAATCCACTTAATCATAAATTCCGAATCTTCCCTTTTCTTCCTAACCCTGTTGGCATCTTCAAGAACAGCAAGTTTCAGCAAGACCATCAAACCTATCAACAGAAACATCAATCTCTAAAAAATCTCTCAAACCATCAACAAAAGCATCAACAGAAGTATATCAACAAAAACATCATCACCAATCTCTCAAAACCATCAACAAAAGCATTAATGGAAGCATCAATTTTTTAACCCATCAACAGAAGCATCACCATCACCAATCTCTCAACAACATCAAACCCAATCCCCAAAACCCAATCCTGCAACACCACCACCACTAAATCCTGACAACACCCACTCCACTCCAGCGGACCTCGCCGCCAATCCCTCGCCCTCTACTGCTAACTACTCCAACCCAACTCCACCGCTACCTCTCCTTTCCCAAAAACCTAGCAGCACAATTTTTTTTCTTTCACTCTTCCAAACTTTAGCCATCAATGTTAAACCCACTCCTAATTCTTCCACCCAATTAAACCTACCCAAAACCCTACCCGACTAGATACTCGAAACCTTATAATCCAAACCCTATACTCACCACCAGTTTCTATCTTTAAAAAAAAATCTGAAACCAAACCCATTCGTTGTCATGCCCAGTACAAATCCAAACCCGAACTCATACCCTAACCCTACCCTATCCTAATCCTAACCTTAATCCAACCTCTCCCTCCTTTCACTCGTCTGTTGCTACCGCCGCTGGTTGTCGCCGTCGCCGCCGTTCGCCGTCCAAAAAAAATAATTATTTTTTGCAGGTACTTGTATTTCTCCAATGGAACTCCAGTTTCACCAATATCTTTCCTTCTCCACTGACTTCCTCACTTCCACATCTTCCTTTACACTCTTCCTTACATCCCGATCCCCATCTAGATTTAGACAACAGCATCGTCGCCATCATCCTGATTTCGGCCTCCTCCCTCCTCTCGACATCATCCCTAACCCTGCCCCACCCCTTCCTCTAATACCGGTAGCACCATGTAGCTCCCTATCCCGATTCAGATACAAGCAACATCTCCGTCCTCATTTCGATTCCTGCCACAACATCACCAGTTTCATTCATCCTCGCATTACTTATTCCCTTACATCTTCGGCCATGATCGTTACTCTGGCCTTTCCATCTCCTACTTATTTGGCCAATCTTCAGTATCGCCCTTCTTAGCTGGAATTGTAGCTCTTGGGTCAGTCAATCACTGCTGGCCTCTCTAACCCTGAATTCTTTGTTACTCCCTGTATGAATACTTCCTGGATTTTAGATTCTGATGCATCACATCATCTCACTAGTAATTATACACTACTCACCAGCACTGCACGTCTCTTTCACTCGCCATCCATTCACACAGCCGATGGCTCACAACTTCTCACTACACACTCAAGGTCTATTAGATCTTTCACTCTCACATTACCGTATGTTCTTTATGCTCCTCATCTATCCATAAAGCTTATTTCCATTAGTGAGTTGTGCGATAGTGGTCTTTTCATTACATTTGATTCTTTAGGTTGTTCTATTACAGATTCACACACTGGTCAGGAGTTTAGGCGTGCTAGTTGACATGGTCGTCTATATCACCTAGATTTTCTACATGAACATAAATCTCATCCTAATTTTGCTAGTGTTGTGTCCTCTGATGTTGAATTGTAGCACAAACATTTAGATCATGTTAGTGAGTCTCGACTTAAGACTTTAGCTCGTAGTGGTGCCCTTGGTACACATTTGTCAGATTGTTAGAGTTGTCATTTGACCAAACAAATAGCACTCCCTTTCAATAACAAAATAACCTCTTAAACCACCCATCATTTTCAACTTGTTCATTCTGATATATGGGGGACCCTATCTTATACCTTCGTGCAAAGGCTATCTTTATTATGTTGTCTTCTTCGACGATTTTACTTGATATACATGAATTTTTTTATGCGCCAACAATCTGAGATTCCTAATATTTACCAGTTCTTTATGACCATGATTCACACTCATTTCAGTGTGCGCATAAAGACTTTTCTCTTCGATGGTGCTCATAAGTATACTTCCACTACTATGAGATCGATCCTTCAGTCTCACAGCACACTTTTTCAGCAATCATGCTTTCACACACATGGGTATAATGGTGTAGCTAAATGCAAGCATCATCACATTCTTGAGACTGCTTGTGCAATTTTACTCTCCTCTTCTGTTCCTTGTTCTTTCTGGGCTGAAGCTGTCATGATTTCTGTTAGCTTCATTAACGTCACTCCCTCGTCTACTCTATCAAATACGACACCTTATGAAGCTCTTTATCACTCACCACCAGACTACAGTATGCACCGTATTTTCTGGTGCACCTATCATTTCTTTCTCCCTCCCACTGAGCACACGAAGCTCACCGCTCGCGCTGCAAAGTGCATTCACCTAGGGATACAAAGGATATTATTGTTTTGATCCATCAGCGGGTCGTGTCCGTATTTCTTGACATGTCTCCTTTGTGGAAGACTCTCCTTACTACTTGACCTCTCCTGAGGATACTAGCTTTCTCGATTCCCCACTTGTTGGGCCTACCTCTACGGACATATCTCCACACATTTCCTTCGATCCCACTCCTTTGGCTCATTTTCCATCTGATACAGACGTTATACCTATTGTTCCTCCCATATAGATGCCACCTGCATCACCACAGTATCATGCACCCACAGTACCTGCATCCCCATAGCTGCATGCTCCCACACCCTACCAATCCACCACCGGTCTGTTAGTTTACACGTTCCACTTCAGGGATCCCACCGGCATGTTATACACTTGATGTCACTAGTCCTTCTGACCAGTTTGGTTTTGCTACCCTACTTTCCTACTCACCCCAGTTTCAAGCATATCTCACTGCCATACACTCTACACGTGCGCCCAAAACTTATCAAGAAGCAATTTAATATCCCGAGTAGCGGGAAGCTATTGCAGAGGAATTCATCGCATTTGATCAGATTGGGACTTGGGATGTTGTTCCACTGCCAGTGGGCGTCTAACCTGTTAGATGCAAGTGGATCTTCAAGGTCAAATATTGACCTGATAGCTCCATTGAGCAACACAAGGCTCGTCTAGTTTTCCGATGATTTACTCAAGAGCATGAAATTAACTATGATGAGACTTTTGCTCCAGTTGCACAGATGACTACACTTCACACTCTTCTTGTCGTTGTCGCCATTCGTCAGTGGCCGTTATACTAGATGGATGTGAAGAATGCATTTCTTTATGGTCCCTTATCTAAGGTTGTTTACATGCTTCCTCCTCCTGGCCTTACAACACCTCCGTCATGTTTGCCATCTACGTTGTGCTATAAATGGTCTGAAACGGACCCCTCGAGTGTTTTCGCCGTGTCATAACACATGCGGTTTGAGTCAGAGTTCACATGACCACTCTATGTTTATGCGGCCGACACCGCAGGGGAGAGTGCTTCTACTATTATATATTGATGATATGATTATTACTGGGGATGACTCCGTAGGCATGGCATCAACCCAGAAATAACTTTATCAGTAGTTCCATATGAATGACCTTGCAGACTACGTCACTTTCTGGGTCTAGAGATTACCCATGGATCTCCAGGGATAATCATTTCTCAACAGAAATACACATATGACATTATCTCTATTGCATGTCTCTCTGACAGTCGATCAGTCGATACTCCCTTAGAGCTTCACGTGAAGCTTCGTCTGACAGATGGTAAGCTCTTTTCCGATCCCACTAGATAAAGACAGATTGTTGGACAGTTTGTATACTTATTCATGATCAGACCAGATATTTCTCATGTAGTCAGTATATTTCTACTCCTACATTAGTTCACTATAATGCTCTTCTTCAAATCCTCAGATATCTTCGGGCACTATCACTCGCTCATTATTCATGCCCTATACATCTAATCTAGAGCTTAGTGCATATTCTGATTTAAATTAGGCTGGTGATCCTACTACCAGATGATCTACCACAGGTTTCTATCTATTTCTTGGTGATTCGTTGATCTCATGGCGAAGCAAGAAACATGCAATTTCATGTTCTTCCATGGAAGCTGAGTACTAAGCGATGACAGCTGCTACTAAAGAGATTGTTCATGTTCATTGGCTGTTATCAGATATGGATGTCACTCTTACAGGAGCTACACCTCTTCATTGTGATAACCGGAGTGCATTGCACATTGCAAGCAACCCGGTCTTTCATGAGCGAACGAGGCACATAGAGATTGATTGTCACTATGTTCGTAAGGTTTCTGAAGCAAGGAACTTTTCACTTCATTATGTTACCTATTGACAGTAGACATCAGACTTCTTCACCAAATCCCACACTGTTCAGAGATTTCAATACTTGGTGTGCAAACTCACACTGTTCGACCCACCATGAGTTTGAGAGGGGATATTAGATATTATGTTATATATTTAGTCTCGTATCAGATTATGCATTAGTTTAGTATTTGGTTCCCTTCTACATATAGGAGATATTGTACTCAGTTACAATCAATCCAATAACTTTTTTCTCAATCTCTCTGTTAACCTTATCATCATAAAGATATTCCATAACTATTCTAGTAAATGAAGTGATCATGCTGCCAATTAGCAAAAATTTTCACTCTTAATCGAGAGCTCATATAGGTTTGATTCTGGCCTTAGAAAGAATCGTAGACTCGTAAGCTTGGTAATTGTTTTTGCTTATTTCGGTGTGGGAGAAAACAGATAGCGAGTTAATAATTAAATGTAACTACTAAAAGTCTGACCTGTGACCTTGGCCGTTAATGTAACGCCCCGCCCCAATATTCAGACAATTTTTATTATTTTTAGAAGACAAATTAGATACTATGTAGTACAACTTCCCACCACAGGCTACCTCTCAAAAGGTGGTTAACCAATTAGGTGACTCTTGATCATAGGCAATTTTATTTATATTAAATTACTGTTTGAATACTCCAGATATGGGATAACTATTAAACATATCTCTTTGAAATCCCGTAGCACAGCAATGCCACGTCATCATCACATCAGAAGACAACACTTCTCTTTGAATTTTTCCTTCTGAAATCAATGTCGGGGCCCCACAACCAGGGTGACGTCATCACCACATCCACAATAGCATCCCATGCTGTGTTTCAACCGTGGGCCCCCCATTCAAATCCTTTCACATTTTTTCCACATATATTTACCAAACCAGCCAACTCACCAACTTTATTATATATATATTTTTTATATATTATATCCTGAAATTACGGGGTATTACATACACCCTACCTTTAGAAATTAGCGTCCTCGCTGAGTACAGGGCACGCCATCTAGCGTAGGATCCTTCTTTCTAGCCGATGTGGCATCATCCTCGATCCTGAAGATCAATCACTCTCAACATCTGCAGATCATATCCCAATCCCAGAGATCAATGACTCTCAACACCGCGGATCATACTGAGGCCCTCTTCCACACTCGGGGTCAAAAGTCGGCTCTGATACCATTTGTAACGCCCCGCCCCAATATTCAAACAATTTTTATTTAATGTACTCGTAAAATTCTAGAATTCAAATAAAAGATTAAATCCATTAAATAACAAAAAACCATATTTTGAAGTCATAGAATATCGTCAAAACATCAATTTGTTGAAAAACACATATAACTTACTTAAATAAGATCATAAGGATACTTTTAAAACTCAATTACAAACAAAGTACAATTCTCTGTAGTATACTGTAATTTGTAGTAAAAACATCATTTAAACAGTAGATTAATAATCTATAGTCGAAGAAATAATCATTTAAAGAAACATCAGAAAACTCAAGAAATTCATCAGTTGGAGCACTAGCAGTCAAATTCATGAGGTAGTCGGTCGACTGTCCCGCGTAAAATCCAAAACCCAAGAAAACATCAATGGAGTAGTGGCAGTCGATTGTATAAGGTAGTCGGTTGACTGTCCCGCGTAAAATCCAAAACTCAAAGAAAACATCAATCAGAGCAGTTACAGTCGACTGCATAAGATAGCCAGTCGACTGTCCCGCAGAAAATCCGAAACTCAAGAAAAATGCTTCAGCTAGGGCATCGACAGTCGACTGTCGACATTGGTCGGTCGACTTTCAAACCTACAGACTGCAGTTAATGGTTCTGTGCATGTTTAACCGATACATCGTTTAAAACTTTATAAAATCAAAATCTAGTTTCCTGAGATGCTTGAACATATCATATATTATATATAGGAGTTATTAAAGCAATCAAAAACACATCAATATCTCAAAATGGGAATTTTCACAAAAACTTTCAAATCAGTCAACATGTATACATACATATTTAAATACAGATTTAAGCATCAATTTAAACTTCAAAACTCCATCAATAAGAGTAGTAAGATGTTTAGAATTATTTCAGTATTAAAATAACCAAGATTAAATCAAAACTCCACAAAACACAAGAAAACCCAATTTCTTTAAAACGATGAATTAGGATATAAATATAAGTATGTGTTTACTTGTTTGTGCATTAAGAAAACATCAAAAACCCATCAATTGGCAATAACGAAGTGTCTAGAGTTAATCTCAGTACTGAAACCAATCATATCCGATTGAAAAACTTCTCAAAACTTCACCAAACAACACAAAATCAATTTCGGCTATGTGCATCACAGACCTAAAAATCAACAACCTTGTTCACTTCTTTTTAATTCAATAACCTCTCTTATGATCCATTTGATCCATACACAATTACTCACAATAGTTTACTCATGAGTATAATCAAGTATAACAACTATTAATCAAGTTTCATTCTTTAAAATTCATCAACAGTGCATATATATATATATATATATATATATATATATATATATATATACCGCAAAAGGTCCTAACTTTGTTCAAATTGTACATTATACAACATACCACTCATTATATCCAACCAAATCAGTAGAAACGTGGAAGAAAGCAATTTACTCATGATTTATATTAGGTTCTTTAACAATCTCAATTCATCAATTAGGGTTTTAATTCATCAAAGGCATAATTTCAAGCAAAGATTCAATTTTGAATCGATCTACTCATCAAATCTATTATATCTTCATACAAACTCCTAACATGCTTTCTAATAGTTACATCATCACATACCACATACATGGAACAATACAAAACAAACATGTCACTCACCTCTATGAAGAATCAACCGAAGAGAAATAAAGAATAAAAGAAATCCTCCTTCGTAAGAAAATCAAGAATTCTCGCTTGAAAACTCCTAGAAAATAGAACTAATAAAAATCCTTGTGTAGCACAGCAAGTGTCATGCCCCTCTTCCCAAAACACGGAATACGAGTGCATGACGAAGCCCAACAAATGATCTTAACATCATTCATAAGCTGTAGGATCGACTCAGCATCACAACAAGAACACGACAAGAGTTAAATATAACCAAGCATGCATAAATAATTTATTAGCAACAGAAACAACTGAAAACACAATAATAACATCCAAATAGTTTCAAGTCTGGATCAAGTTAAAACTCGGGAACATCATCCCGTTACAAGTTCTTAAGCAGAAAGAATAAATAATTCAAGAAAAACAAATATTCTAAGCAAGTCTTTTCTCTACTTGAAGACTAAAACTTCTGCTCACCGATTCCAGCAGGTAGCTCGTCGCCAAAGTCTGCTTAATAAATATAAAAGGAAAAAATAGGGAAAATAAGAAAAAATGCCCTTAGTACAAGTTATGTGGAACAAAAATTGGAATCAAGAATGTAACAGGGATACAACAAGTAGTGGGAATTCAAGAGCTAACAAGCAAGAAAGACAACTCCAGAGATCAGGTTGGGTAACAAGTACTAATAGTATATCAAGTGACTAGTGACATATAAGGGTATCTAACATTAAGTGAGGTATCAAGTGTAGGTATCAAGTAACAAGTCTCAAGTCTAGTGTCAAGTTGTCAAGTTCATATATCAAGTGAACAAGTATCAAGTTCAAGTTTCATATATCAAGTTTCATGTATCAGGTAGTCAAGTATCGTGTAAGCATGTATCATGTTCAAGTCTTGTAGTTATTACTATTTAGGTAGCACTTCATGCATCCATACTTTTACTACATGGTTGCTACAGTCAACACAATTTCGTTTAGGCCTAGTAATGGAGTCTATAGGGCGGCGTACTCAGGTATCAAGTATCAAGCAAGTCATGCTCATGAATCGGGTATTCATATAACTAGTTTATGTGTCAAGT
This sequence comes from Hemerocallis citrina, assembly GCA_017893485.1. NCBI lineage: Eukaryota > Viridiplantae > Streptophyta > Magnoliopsida > Asparagales > Asphodelaceae > Hemerocallis > Hemerocallis citrina. The sequence goes on from CM030366.1 coordinate 68,213,534, forward strand.
CATAACAAGACAAGTCATGAATCATATATATACTAGTTCATGGATCAATAATATACTAGTCCATAAATCGATTTATAATATACTAGTTCATGAGACATGTATCAAGGGGGAAACACGGGCCCCCTTCCGAGTACACTTACCTATATTGTCCACTACTATGGTCTTTCCCTTATTACTTTTTATTATTATTTTATATCAAGAAAGCATACATGTGTGCGAAACCAGTCAAGAAATCATAGTCATGAACATGGGACAAGTCTGAGATATTTATATGGCATATTCGAGGGTCAACATGAATAAAAAATAACACGAACAACGAAAATCTCAAATCTGGACAACACGACATTGCTGTACCAAAACTGTGATTCCCGTTGCTATGAGATAGCAAAAGTGGATCCGTCAGGAGATCTAGAAACTAGACTCCTGCATATAATTAAAGTACGAGAAAGTTATGGAAACATGTGTCAAAACAACGAACTACACTGCTAATGTGTTTAGCAGAATTTGTAATTTTAAGTTTAAACATGTGAAACAGGGTTGAAATAATAGAAATAAATTCTGAGAAAAATTGGGGATGTCCTATAGGGTGTTCAGCAACAGCATATAAAATTTTGAGTCAAACGCTTACCGTTAACATAGTTAAATTAATTTGCAAACTAAAGCTGTGCAGCAGTTTTTGCGAATCTGTGGCTAACGACACAGCTGCAGTAAAACTGCAATAACTCATAGACCGTAACTCGGAATTCAAAAATTTCGGAGGTTATCGACATCTATACATCTAGAGGTACAATTAGTGTTCATAGCTCAGGTTCAGATTCTGAGGTTAAAGGAGTCAAAACAGCATAGTAAGATCAAGGACAACAACGAGTGTGAGTGTCTTACATGTTTAGGTTGCATGATAATTGGTTATTAGGCGTCTAGATTAATGTGTGACACAAAATACGGGGTAATGATTATCAAAATAGCAAACAACATTATTTCTCAACTCAAATGGATGCAAGTTCATCACATACAAGATATAACACATATCTACAAATCTAGGGTTCCTTAATTTTATATGTTCATGTGTCTAGGGAATAAAATGAGTCCAAGTAGTTATAATATAATACAATAAAATTGTTGTGACTCTTAAGATTATGAAATTGACGAAGATTAATATTTGATCAACAACGACGAGTCAAAGAGGAGTCACAACTTCTAACTATTTGCGGTATTTTCAAATTAACGCTCGTACTAGAATAAAAATTAGTATAAGATGAATACTTGCCTTGATTGGATGAGGGCGATTAGATCCGATAATTAAGGAAAACGGGATCGGAAAACCCCGGGAGAAATCTCCCTAAAGCACCTACGAAGCACGCGCGAGAAATCAACAGCAACTAGTGAATCCCCACTCCAGATCCCGCCCAAACAGAAAACGGCTGTTCGGATCTGATGCTGCAGAACAGCGAACAACGGATCTAGCCACTCAAAACGCGACCTCGCACCGGATCTGGCCGAACAGGGAACAGCGGAATCGGATCCGCTGTGGCCGAACACGAAATAGCGAAGACGACTAATCAATGTCCGCTTTCTTCCTCATGACAGCGAGAAAGAGAGCGACGGTGCAGGGCTGGCGCAACGACGGCACGTCCGCGGCGACACAGTGGAAGGAGGTTGTTGCGGCAACTAGTGGCGGCGCGACGTGAGGAGCGACGCGGCGACGGGGATTGGCGCGTTTCTCTGTTTGTGGGTTCGAAACAGTGGAGGAGGAGAATGGGGGAGGCAATGGTGGATGGGTGATGCGGCGTTGATGGGTGGTCATGGTGAGGAGGTCGAGGGGATGAGGAGGCGGTGGGTAATGGCGTCAAGGAGGCGAGGATGGTGGATGTCGAGTTATGGCGAATTGGGTTCGATGGCGGATGATGGTGGATGATGGCGGTGATGGTGATCATGGGGTTGACGAGGATGACGAAGGCAATGGTGGTGGGAGAGAAGGCAAGGCAAATTAGGTATGGGTGTGGACGGAAGGGCAGGGAGCGGGAGACGATGCGAGGATGGAGACGGAGAAAGGGAGAAGAAGGCAAGCGGCGGGGCTAATGGGGTCTGCACAGTAATTAGGTTAGGGGTTAGGGTTAGGGTGTTTAGGGTTAAATAGTATAGGGTTTTGGATTTTTGGGTATTAGGGTATCCGGTTTGAGTGGGATCCAACTAGAGAATTGGTCAAAAATCCATAAAAAGGGGAACAAAGAGATAAATGATATGAAACAGCTCATCTCTTCATGAAGAACGACACAAAAGCGCAGGACGGACATACAATTGATTTAGTTAAAGGCACCAAAAATTGAGTTGAAACAATATAACGATTTTATTCAAACGGAACAAAATACAGGATCTCAAATTGATAAAAGACTACAATGGGGCAAAATAAAGTATAAAAATACAAATATGGAAAATAGGAGTTACAAATCCTACCCACCTAACAAGCAGAATTTCGTTCTCGAAATTCAGACAAGTGGTACATAAGGTAACCCCCAAAGAAAAAGAAAGAACAGCAACAACCAAACTACTGAAACAGATGGGGAAACTTCTGCTGAATCACTTCTTCCAATTCCCAAGTCGACTCTCCCGGTGAGTGAGGATAAAAAGCAACTCGAACCAGCTTGATGACCTTGTTCTTTAACACCTTCTCACGCCTATCCAAGATAGTAACCGGCGGAATCTCACAAGACAGGTCTGGCTGCACTGACAACTCCGTGTAGTCGATCACATGGCTCTCATCCCTGATGTATCTCCTAAACTGGGAGACATGAAAGACATCATGCACCCCAGATAGAGCCGGCGGCAGTGCGAGTCGATAGGCCACCTTTCCTACTCACTCCACAATATCAAAAGGACCGATGAACCTGGGGCTTAGCTTGCCTCCACCTCCAAATCGGATAACCCCTCTCCACGGCGATACCTTAAGGAACACATGGTCTCCCACCTCAAAGTCCAAGGGTCTCCTGTGGACATCTGCCCACTTCTTCTTCCTGTCCTGTGCTGCTAAAAGGTGCTTCCTGATCTGAGCCACTGCGTCGACTGTCTTGGTGATCAATTCTGGCCCCAACAATTTTCTCTCACCAATGTCATCCCAGCACACTAGTGACCTACACTTCCGACCATACAATGCCTCGTACGGCGCAGCTTTAAGGCTGGCTTGATAGCTGTTGTTGTACGAGAACTCAACCAAGTGCAGGTGATCCTCCCAAGACCCTCCAAACTGAAGTACGCAGGACCTCAACATATCCTCTAATGTCTGAATGGTCCTCTCTGACTGCCCGTCTGTCTGAGGATGGAAGGCTGTACTGTACTTCAACTTGCTCCCAAGACTGCTCTGAAGGCTCTCCCAAAACTGAGATCTAAACCTGGTATCCGTGTCGGATACAATGCTGACCGGAACCCCATGGAGTCTGACAATCTCCTGCATGTACCTCTTTGCAAGATTCTCAGTAGACTGACCAACTCTGAAGGGGATGAAGTAAGCACTCTTCATCAGTCTGTCTACAATCACCCAAATGGCATTTTGACCCTTAGGACTCCTTGGCAAGGCGGTCACAAAGTCCATGGTAATACGCTCCCACTTCCACTCCGAAATGGGAATAGGCTGAAGAAGTCCGGTGGTCCTCTGATGTTCTGCCTTCACCTACTGGCAGATCAAGCACTAAGACACAAATCTGGCTTCTGCCCTCTTCATGCCATGCCACCAGAAGTGGAGCTTCAAATCCCAATACATCTTGGTACCACCAGGATGAATAGAGTATGCTGACTGGTGGGCTTCCTCGAATAATTTCTGCCTGACTTCTCCCTTCGGGACACACAGCTTAGCCCCAAAGCGAAGTGATCCATCTGAGTAAATGACCATATCGGTCCTCGAACCTGCCTCAACTTCTGCCCTGAACTTCTGCAACTGCTCATCACCTGCCTGTGCTTCCTTAATCTGCTCTACTAGATATGACTGTAACTGAAGCATCATACAACTGTGATCGGTGCCCGGCAAAATCACATTCAAATCTAACCTTCTCATCTGCTCAATAAGCTCCTTCTACTGAGTCAAGAACATGACGACTGGCCTCCTGCTCAACGCATCTGGCACCATGTTCACCTTACCGGGGTGATACAGCAAACTAATGTCGTAGTCGGCCATCAACTCTATCCAGTGCCTCTGCCTCAAGTTCAGCTCTTTCTGAATGAAGACATACTTGAGACTTTTGTGGTCAGTAAAGATTTCCACTCGGTCTCGAAGTAAGTAGTGTCTCCACAGCTTCAGAGCGAAGATCACCGCTACTAACTCCAAGTCATGAGTAGTGTAGTTCTTCTCGTGCAGCCTCAACTGCCTGGATGCATAAGCAACAACCCGACTCTTCTGCATGAACACTGCACCTAGACCTCTGCCTGAAGCATCACAGTGAATCACAAAACCACCCGTACCATCTGGTATAGTCAACACTGGCGCTGACATCAACCTGCTCTTCAACTCTACGAAAGCTTCACTGCAGGCCTCATTCCAAACAAACTTCTGATCCTTCCCTGTCAGTCTAGTTAATGGCCGAGCAATCTTCGAGAAGTCTTGGACAAACTTCCTGTAATACCCTGCTAGCCCGAGGAAACTCCTCACTTGAAACTGACTTTGGCACTGGCCAATCCTTCACTACAGCAATCATGGACGGATCTACTGAGATTCCCTCGCCCGAGATAGTATGTCCGAAGAATGTAACTCGATCAAGCCAGAACTCACACTTGCTGAGTTTTCCATAGAGCTTGTTCTCCCTCAGAGTCTGCAAGACTATTCTCAGATGTTCAGCATGCTCTTCTCGGTTCCGCGAATACACCAAGATGTCATCCATAAAGACCACCACAAACCTGTCTAGGAACTGGGAGAAAACTCTGTTCATCAAGATCATAAACACAGCTGGGGCATTCGTGACACCGAAGGGCATCACCAAGAACTCGTAATGCCAGTACCTGGTCCTGAATGCAGTCTTCGGCACATCTACTGCCTTCACCTTCACCTGATGGTACCCCGAGAGAAGGTCCATCTTCGAAAACACTACAGCACCGCCCAACTGATCAAACAGGTCATCGATCCTGGGTAGTGGATACCAATTTTTCACAGTGACACTGTTCAGCTCTCGGTAATCCATGCATAACCTGCAGCTTTCGTCCTTCTTATTGACGAACAGAACAGGAGCTCCCCACGGTGATACACTGGGCCTGATGAAACCCAAATCCAACAAACCCTGAATCTGCACCTTCAGCTCCGCTAGCTCAATCGGCACCATCCTGTATGGGCTATTCGATATTGGCACTGTACCCGGCTGAACCTCAATGCCGAACTCCACCTCTCGATCTGGATGTAACCCGGGCAATTCCTCTAGGAACACATCCAGGAATTCCTGCACTACAAGAGGTGCAGCCTCACAGCCTGTGTGCAACTCCATTGCACAACCTTCGTCATCTACCACTTTCTTACCACGCCTAAGAGGTGTTTCCCCAGAATGGAACTCAAACTCGGCATGCTCCGGAATCCTGAACACAAACTTTTTCGCTCGGCAGTCAATAATAGCATGAGACTCCCCTAACCAATCCATGCCGAGAATCACATCAAACCCTGAATTGCCAATCACTATCAGATCTGCCTTGAAGTCTGTACCCCCAATAACCATAGGGCTCTGCTTGCATTCCCTGGAGCAAACGACAACATCGCCACCTGTGGTGATGTTCCAAGCTGCCGGCATAGCACTGCACTCCAACTGATGCTGATCCACAAAGCGGGAGGAGACGAAGGATTGGGTCGCTCCGGAGTCAAATAGGACATGAGCAGGAAAAGAATGGACTAGAATGATACCTATGATAGAGTCAAAATATGGGAAGAGATGAATAATGCAGGATAATAAGGAATAGGAAATATTGATGTGAAAAGAACCACACAATGCATGATGCAAGATAAACAATAAAGCATGAAACAGATAACAAACAACAAAATACAAATATACCTGCAACGACCTCCTCTACGGTCTCGGCTTCCTTTGCAGTTAGGTTGAAGGCCTAACCTCTGCTCGGGGCAGCGGTCCTTTGATCGACGATCTGATGCTGAGGAGGAAGTAGCGGCCTGACTTGATCGCGAGTCGGTGCGATTGCAGGCTGGCCTGGCCTGCCCCTTGGACAATCTCGGACTGTGTGGTCACTAGCACCACACCCAAAACATCGGCGGTTGGCTCGCCGGCAATCCCCACGCACGTGCCCTGGAATCTGGCAGAAGTCACAAAACCCTCCCCTTCGTGGGGCAGCAGTAGGGTAGGGAGCAGTCCTGGGAGGGTGGGCTGGAAGTGGCCTCCTAATTGGCCCTCCAGTGGGCCTAGCAGCGACCGGGTGCGGAGTGGACCCCTAAATGGCATGCTTCTGCCTGCTGGTCTGTTCCTGACTCCTGGCAGCCTCCAGGATATCAGCGGAGGAACCAAGTCTCAAAGCAGCCAGGCGATCCTGGATCTCGATGTCCAAGCCCAGTAAGAAGCGATGGCCCTTTTCCTCATCATTAGCCACCATGGACGTGGCAAAGCGGCTCAATCGGGTAAACTCCGCGGTATACTCGTCCACAGTCCGATTTCCCTGTTCAAGATAGTGTCTTAGTTAAGCATCGATATATCATGAATTGATAATGAAATTTTGCATATAAAATACTATTTGACGAACCTGAGTGAGCGCGACAAATTGCCGCTCCATTTCGTTCCTAGTGACGTTAGGAAAGAACTTCGTGAGGAAGCTCTCCCTAAAGATGGCCGAGGCGATGGGACACTCTAGCCACCAGATGTGGGCGAGGTCAACTATCTGGATGCTCACGACATCCACACGATCTACATCGGCTATTCGGGCCGCGATCAACAGCTGTTCCGTCCTAATGAGCCACTGCTCGGCTTCCAGTGGACCTTCTATACCTGTGAACTTGTCGAGGTGTAGCCTTATGAAATCTGCTACATTGCCCGGTCTGGGTGGCAACACCCCAAGCACAGGTACAAGGGGCTCTCTGTTGGCAGCTCCCAAGGCTGCCCTCATCATCTCTGCATGCTCTCTCTGCATTTGCATCATCTGCTGCATGTGCCGCTCATTTTGTTCCTGCTGCATCTGTAACAATTGCATAATAGCGGGCTGCTCTGACTGATCACCCCCAGACTGAGAGGACGAAGCATTCTTATGAGCCATGGCCTGCACAAACCCAGAACATCAGTATCCAGATCAAGTTGATAATTAATTTTTCATGCAATTTCATGGCCTGTTAAATGCTGAGTTAACCCTGACCGAGTCAAGCCTGCCTAATGTATTAGTTAACTAACACATTAGTCAAACCTGGCTCTGATACCACTAAAAACATTGTCATGCCCCGCTTTCCAAAACACGGAATACAAGTGCGTGACGAAGCCCAACGAATGATCTTAACATTATTCATAAGCTGTAGGATCGACTCAGCATCACAACAAGAACACGACAAGAGTTATATATAACCAAGCATGCATGAATAATTTATTAGCTACAGAAACAATTGAAAACACAATAATAACATCCAAATAGTTTCAAGTCTGGATCAAGTTAAAACTCAGGAACATTAGCCCGTTACAAGTTCTTAAGCTATAAGAATAAATAATTCAAGAAAAACAAATATTCTAAGCAAGTCTTTTCTCCACTTGAAGACTAAAACCTCTGCTCACCAATTCCAGCAGGTAGCTCGTCGCCAAAGTCTGCTTAATAAATATAAAAGAAAAAAAAGGGAAAATAAGAGAAAATGTCCTTAGTACAAGTTAGGGTCACAAATAGTAAAAACAAGTACAAGTAATGTGGAACAAAAATTGGAATCAAGAATGTAACAGGGATACAACAAGTTGGAGGAATTCAAGAGCTAACTAGCAAGAAGGACAACTCAAGAGATTGGGTTGGGTAACAAGTACTAATAATAGATCAAGTGACTAGTGACATATAAGGGTATCTAACATCAAGTGACAAATATCAAGTGTAGGTGTCAAGTAACAAGTCTCAAGGCTAGTGTCAAGTTGTCAAGTTCATGTATCAAGTGAACAAGTATCAAGTTCAAGTTTCATGTATCAAGTTTCATGTATCAGGTAGTCAAGTATTGTGTAAGCATGTATCATGTTCAAGTCTTGTAGTTATTACTATCTAGGTAGTACTTCATGCATCCATACTTTTACTACATAGTTGCTACAGTCAACACAATTTCGTTTAGGCCTAGTAATGGAGTCTATAGGGTGGCGTACTCAGGTATCAAGTATCAAGCAAGTCATGCTCATGAATCGGGTATTCATATAACAAGTTCATGTGTCAAGTCATAACAAGACAAGTCATGAATCATATATATACTATTTCATGGATCAATAATATACTAGTCCATGAATCGATTTATAATATACTAGTTCATGTGACATGTATCAAGTGGGAAATACGGGCCCCCTTCCGAGTACACTTACCTATATTGTCCACTACTATGGTCTTTCCCTTAATCCCGGCTTATTACTTATTATTATTTTTTTTATCAAGCAAGCATCCATGTGTGCGAAACGAGTCAAGAAATAATAGTCATCGATATGGGACAAATCTGAGAAATTTATATGGCATATTCGATGGTCAACATGAATAAAAAATAACACGAACAACGAAAATCTCAAATTTGGACAGCACGACATTACTGTACCAAAACTGTGATTCCCGTTGCTATGAGATAGAAAAAAGTGGATCCATCAGGAGATCTAGAAACTAGACTCCTGACCGGTTCCAACGCATATAATTAAAGTATGAGAAAGTTATGGAAACATGTGTCAAAACAGCGAACAACACTGCTAATGTGTTCAGGCAGAATTTGTGATTTTAAGTTTAAACATGTGAAACAGGGATGATATATTACAAATAAATTCTGAGAAAAATTGGGGATGTCCTATAGGGTGTCCAGCAACAGCATATAAAATTTTGAGTCAAACGCTTACTGTTAACATAGTTAAATTAATTTGCAAACTGAAGGTGTGCAGTAGTTTATGCGAATCTGCGGCTAACGATACAGTTGCAATAAAACTGTGATAACTCCTAGACCGTAACTCGAAATTCAAAAATTCCGGAGGCTATCGACATCTAGACATCTACAGATACAATTATTGTTCAGGGCTCAGGTTCAGATTCTGATGTTAAAGTGGTAAAAAAAAGCATAGTAAGATCCAGTACAGCAACGAGTGTGAGTGTCTTACACGTTTAGGTTGCATGATAATTGGTTATTAGGCATCTAGATTAATGTGTGACACAAAATACGGGGTAATGATTAACAAAACAGCAAACAACATTATTTCTCAACTCAAATGGGTGCAAGTTCATCACATACAAGATATAACACATATCTACAAATCTAGGGTTCCTTAATTTTATGTGTTCATGTGTATAGGGGATAAAATGAGTCCAAGTAGTTGTAATATAATACAATGAAATTGTTGTGACCCTTAAGATTATGAAATTGACGAAGATTAATATTTGATCAACAACGACGAGTCAAAGAGGAGTCACAACTTCTAACTATTTGCGGTATTTTCAAATTAACGCTTGTACTAGAATAAAAATTTGTACAAGATGAATACTTGCCTTGATTGGATGAGGGCGATTAGATCCGATAATTAAGGAAAACGTGATCGAAAAACCCCGAGCGAAATCTCCCTAAAGCACCTACGAAGCGCGCGCAAGAAATCAACAGCAACTAGTGAATCCCCACTCTACATCCCGCCCAAACAGCGAACGGCAGTTCGGATCTGGCACTGCAGAACAGCGAATAGAGGATCCAGCCACTCAAAACGCGACCTCGCACCGGATCTGGCCGAACAGGGAACAGCGGAATCGGATCCGCTGTGGCTGAACACGAAACAGCGAAGACGACTAATCGCTGTCCGCCTTCTTCCTCATGACAGCGAGAGAGAGAGAGAGCGACGGCACAGGGCTGGCACAACGACGGCACGTCCGCGACGACACTGTGGAAGGAGGTTGCGGCGGCGACTGGTGGCGGCGCGACGTCAAGGAGCAACGCGGCGACGGGGATTGGCGCGTTGCTATGTTTGTGGGTTCGAAACAGTGGAGGAGGAGAATGGGGGAGGCAATGGTGGATGGGTGCTGCGGCATTGATGGGTGGTCACGGTGAGGAGGTCAAGGGGATGAGGAGGCGGTGGGTAATGGCGTCGAGGAGGCGAGGACGGTGGAGGTCGAGTAATGGCGAATTGGGTTCGATGGCGGATGATGGTGGATGATGGCAGTGGTGGTGATCATGGGGTTGACGAGGATGACGAAGGCGATGGTGGTGGGAGAGAAGGCGAGGAGAATTGGGTATGGGTGTGAACGGATGGGCAGGGAGCGGGAGACGATGCGAGGATGGAGACGGGGAAAGGGAGAAGAAGGCGAGCTGCGGGGCTAATGGGGTCTGCACAGTAATTAGGTTAGGGGTTAGGGTTAGGGTGTTCAGGGTTAAATAGTATAGGGTTTTGGGTTTTTGGGTATTAGGGTATCCGGTTTGAGTGGGATCTAACTAGAGAATTGGTCAAAAATCTATAAAAAGGGGAACAAAGAGATAAATGATATGAAACAGCTCATCTCTTCATGAAGAACGACACAAAAGAGCAGGACGGACATACAATTGAATTAGATAAAGACACCAAAAATTGAGTTGAAGCAATATAACGATTTTATTCAAACGGAACAAAATACTGGATCTCAAGTTGATAAAAGTGTACAATGAGGCAAAATATAGTATAAAAATACAAATTCGGAAAATAGGAGTTGCAGCAAGAGACGGCTGCACCTCACTCTTAAATAGTCCGGAATAATAGGTTTAGGGTTTTGTAAATAGATTTGCAAAAATACATCTTTTAAAATATACCTTTACATATATAGATCCTTATACTTGGAAATTAAGTAAAACCAACTTAATTGAGTTTTAAAAACAAAAACAACCATATTAATACCAGCTGGCACTGTTTGAAAAACCCAGAAAACAAATTTTGCACTTCTGCCCCTCTAAGTGGCGATTTTGCGAAAAGACCATTTTTCATCAAAACCTGTAAAATAAACCAAATTTGTCCAAAAAGAAAATAAAATATTTACCTATTAGTTGACTAGGCATCATGCCAAGCCCAAAAATCTGAAAATCTGGCATTTTCACTCCAAGTGGCAATTTTGCACAAAAGTCCCTCCTTTTGTAATATTTGTAAATAGGTCCAACAAATATCAGAAAAATCCAAAAAATTCAAAAATAATATCTAATAATAAATAATGATTTTCCAGAAAATAATTGTTGACTTTGAACTTTCTAAGAAAACATTTGTACGTGCACGTGTAAAAAGATAAATTTTTCAGAAAAATATTTATTAAATCACAAAAGTTCTTTTTAATTCATTTATTAATCTTAAAAACATTATTTAAAAATATGGGGTATTAAATCACTCCCTTCTTAGAATAGTTCTGTCCTCAGAACTACTACTAATAGGGTCCAAACAAAAATAATCAAAGAAATTGAAATCTCATAAACGGAAACATAGTTTAAGAAATACAATAACACAAGACAATGTAATCTAACAAAAGAAATACCACCAAATCAAAGAGAAAAATCATACAAAAGAATACAATCATACAAAAGTTCAGGAAAAACCTTCCGTATGCAATCCTCCGACTCCCAAGTAGCTCCCGTTGCACACTCTGATAACTTGCCATCGGAAACCTGTTGCAACAACTTCTGATTCTCTGCATCTAACTTCTGACCTTCCACCATCTGCTTCAACCTTCCAAGGATCAGTGGCCACTCCCTCCTTAGAAAGGATATGACCAAGAAAAGCTACCTCAAACTTGCAGCTAAAAAAGAGATCAATACCAATTAATCTCCTACCAATCTCGATATCACAATGCTCGTAATATCGTTCAGCAATCAATTCTTTTCCTGATGGTGTTGCCACCTCAAGGCTCCTCCGAGAAACACCTTAGGTACCACACCTAAGACTTAAGCAAAAATTGGGCGACACAAATGTATGTAAGAACCAATATAAAATAAAACTTTTACTTTTATTCCATTAACCAAAACAAATTTTGTTACATGGAGAATGATACTCAAATCTCCAATTTATTCTTAAACAAAGTTTTACTTAATACATAAATGAATGAATTCGAAATTCTTGCACACCCCGGATCACATCCCTGAGTTACCTGCATCCTCCTCAATCAATGCGAACACTCGCCCCTGCCTCTGGACTTTGCCTCTGCCTGCACCATCCTTCTTCAGATGCGAACAGTTTGGTCTGAGATGCACTTCACGACCACACTGATAACAAACCTGCACCTTCCGAGGCTTGGTGCAAGCTGCCTGATAATGACCTACCTCTCCACAGTTGAAACAAGTCACGCCTTGAACTGCAGGTGTCTTTTGCACCGGCCTACTGAACTTGCCCTGCTTCGCTGGGAACTTCTTCTCACTCTGACTATCTGCTGCCCTCTTGCTTCTGTTCCAGGTATCCTGCTTCTTCTAGAACTGATCCATGTCCTCTTCTGTCATAGCTGCTCTTCTGACCAACTTATCAAACCTGTTGATGCCCAAAGGAATCATCCTCGATCTCAAATTCGGCCTCAAGCCCAGCTTGAATTTCTTGGCCTTCTTCGCTTCATCCACAATCAGCTCCGGTGCATACCTTGACAGCTAGGCAAATTTGGTCTCATATTCGCCCAGCTGTCATGCTGCCAAGCTGCAAATTCAAAAATTTTGTTGCCTTCTTCTCCTGAATATCCAGAGGAAAGAAACGATCCCTGAACTCATCCAGAAAAGCCTTCCAAGTCACTTTCTGATCTCCAAACGTCCTCTTCACCGACTACCACCAAATGCCGACATCCTTCTCTAACTGCATCATAGCCAGTTTCACCTTATTGACTGCTGGAGTCTCCAAGACTTCGAAGACCATCTCCTTCTGTCTAATCTAATCATTAGCCCTATCTGGATCAGACTGCCCCTCAAATACAGGTGGCTTCATCTGCTTGAAGGACTCAACTTGCTTGATCGGATCAGCATTAACAAACACTGGTCTAACCCCTTGATTTTGATTCTGATTCTGATTCTGTGACATATTAGCTGCTATGAATGTGTTCAAGGCCTGATACACCCTGGCAATCTCAGTTTCAAGATCAAGTCCTGCAACATGGGAACCTTCCGCCTCATCACCATTACCACCATTACTGGTCCTGGGTCGTGCCATTCTACTGAATACTGCAAAATAAGGGTAAAGATAGAGCATCACAACACAATTCATATTCACATCAATACTCTATGGCAAAACCCAACCATACCCGAAACCAAAACACCATGTTCTAACTCTATGTGATACTCACACTCCAATGTCCACACCTAGGTTCTCACGCTCTAGTGTCCACACCAATGTTTATTTTTATACTATGCTTCTTATTACTATTGAAGCATGCTCTGATACCAATCTCTGTAACGCGTCGCCCCAATATTCAAACAATTTTTATTATTTTTAGAAGACAAATTAGATACTATGTAGTACAACTTCCCACCACAGGCTGCCTCTCAAAAGGTGGTTAACCAATTAGGTTACTCTTGATCATAGGCAATTTTATTTATATTAAATTACTCTTTGAATACTCATGATATGGGATAACTATTAAACATATCTCTTTGAAATCCCGTAGCACAGCAATGCCACGTCATCATCACATCTGAAGACAACACTTCTCTTTGAATTTTTCCTTCCGAAATCAATGCCAGGGCCCCACAACCAGGGTGACGTCATCACCACATCCACAACAGCATCCCATGCCGTGTTTCAACCGTGGACCCCCCATTCAAATTCTTTCACATTTTTTCCACATATATTTACCAAACCAGCCAACTCACCAACTTTATTATATATATATTTTTAATATATTATATTCTGAAATTACTGGGTATTACAGTTAAAGATGGTTAGAGCTCTTGAGAATGAATCTGGATCGTTGGTTGACCACCCTGATATGATTTCAATAGTTGCTGATGCGGCCGATGACCTGCAAAAAGCCTGAAACGCCGGGGGTGGCCCCGGCGACAGACCCTCCGACGCTCAAGTCAGAACTAGAAAGAGAGAGTAAGAGAGTGAAAATTGGCAAATTGTTTATTACCTTCTGACTGCAGAGGGGGAGGGATATTTATAGGCCTGAGAGATATTTCAAGAGATCGGCTTGCGTCCGTTGGATCGATTTAACTAGCTTATCTCTTTCATGTCTCTCCCCCTTAAGAAATAAGATATCCTTGTTAGGGGATAATAGATTTGACCCCTAGCCTGCATGGGCTGGGTGTCTCTCCTAGTGGACATAGTCTGTCACTTTTTATGGGCTTGGGAGAAACCCATATCTTGGAGTGGGCCCATGCCTGCAAAAGAAGCCTGTGATGGCTAATTTGCCTGTAGATGCTTTGAGATCTGTGCAGAAATTGTACGGCTCTGATCTGCTGTAATTTTTATCATCATCATAAGCCCCCCACTCTTGGAAGGTAATTTTCTTGGCTTTCAGAGAGTAGTACGTCTTAATGTTGGAATATGGCGTATAATCTTAACAGTCAAAGTGTTCGGAGATACCTGAAACTGATCTGTTGCTTCTGAAGGCAGTGAGTATTTTTCCTGAATTTTTCATAGTTCTTCGAACTTTTCCAAATTTTCTGGAACTTTTCTCAATTTTAAAATCACTTTTTCAAAATTTATAATTAATAAATTTAATTTTGATTATTTTTTCGGATTTTAAAATTAATTTTCTGAATTTAAATAATTATTTTTGAATTTTTAATTACTTTTTTGAATTAAAAATGAATTGGGGGACCTCGGCGCTAATGTTGATGCTATCTGGATCGCTGATCATGGAGATCTCACGCGTTGAGGAGATCAAACGATGGAGATTCGTCCGCTGTGATTCTGGTGATCTGGCACGAACTGTGGAGTGATCTGGAGTACTCATCAGGCAGAGCTCACCCGCTGAGGGAGATCAGACGGTGGGGATTTGATCATCTGTGATGGAGGGCGACATGGCATGATCAGGGATGTCCATGAGGTATCGGCTAGCGCGTTGAGGGAAATCGAACGGTCGAGGAGCGAGAGGAGCGTTGGGGACGAAGGCGAACGACGTGGATGCATCTGAGCCGTCCCTCGCACTCGAGCTCGATTTTTGGAGAAATTCAACGGTCGACAACGGATATTAGTGACCCCTTAGCTCGGCCGACTATTTGGTCGAGCTACAACCAATTTTTCAATTTTTAAGGATCTCATCTTGCTACGGAGTTGTAGAGCGATCATCGAGCAATGGTGAGGGGTCGTCATCGAGCCATTTTTGGTCGGGTGCCTTGTTTTCTTCTTCGTCGAGCTCTGCATTTCGCTCGAGCTATGGTGGTCGAGCTCTGTTCTCCATCGAACTACCACGCCCTCATCGACCTATAAGAGCATCAAGCTACCTCGTCTTGGTCGAGCTGTGGGGATTTGGATCCTCGTGGAGCTATCGAGCTCGAGTTTCACCGCCGAGCTTTGAAGCTCTATCTTTGGCTAAACTGTGGTGATAACTCGCTATGGCCGAGCTATGGAGAGTCTTTGGCGAGCTGTGGGTGTCTGAATTTTGTCGCCAAGCAATGGACATTAGTTGATTTGGCCGAGTTTTGTCGAACTTTAAGAGTCTTTCTAACTCAGTTTCGATTGAGTTGGGTTAGCTTCGAATCTGAAGACATAGTAGCTCTTCTGCGACATTGCTCTTAGGCGGGCCGCCCTTCCTGGTCGAGCATGAAGTCCGTCAAAAGATTCAACTTTGGCGGTTATTCGAGTGAAGTGGAGACGAGCCTTCATTTCTGTGGGAGAAGGAGTTTTTGAAGCTCTGTTTCTGAAGAAGAAGAAGGAGAGGGAGAAGAAGGCGGAGCTGGTTTGGTTGATTAGCGGGTCTGTGGGTTTGGATCCGACCTGTTAATACCCCTTCTTGATTTTGCTGGAATATGCTTGCGAGTTTGGGTTGTAACCCGACCCGATCTGAAGTCTCTCTTTACCCTACCTCCTCTTACTCAACCTGAGCATGTATTTGCTTTGGAAATTTTTCATTTTTTCTACTCTCTGGGTTTTTTGGAGATTTGTGGAGATTTTGGAAGATATTTTGGGCTTGGATTTGCATATAATTTTATGTATATATTTTTGTGTATAAGCAACAACATATATATATATATATATATATATATATATATATATATAGGTAAAAGGGATATGAGCAACTTGCTCATTTAGTAAATGAGCAATTGATTATGTGCCATGCATGTGATACATTGGACAACTAACCCTTTTAATAATTTTCCAATCACATATATGCCACATCATCAATTGCTTATTTACTAAATGAGCAAGTTGCTCATACCCCTTTTTCCATATATATATATATATATATATATATATATATATATATATATATATATATATATATATATATATATATATTTACTTGTGTATACCCAGCTTTTTACTTCATCACCCTTGATTGGTGGATCTTGTACGTATATAGCTGTGCTGGGAGAGCTGTTGCGGACATGCTGTTTGACCCCCACAAGTTTATGGAGAAAGATCTACGATGGAATTGAGCGTTGAACTTATTGTCTGTTCCTAACAAGTTCATAGAGATGACTCCTCAACTGAGTTGGTGTAGAGCTTGCTATTTGATCCCAGTGAGTTTATGGAGACAACTCTGTGATAGAGTTGATGTAGAAACTGCTATTTGATTCCGAAAAGTTCAGAGACAACTCGTAGGAGGAGTTGGTTTAGAAACTACCCTTTGATCCTGACAAGTTCGTAGGGTGAGCTATGAGATAAACTTGAGCCTGAACTTGTCGTTTGGCCCCAAAAAGTTTATAGTGGTTACTCCTTGATCGAGTTGATTTAGAAACTGCCGTTTGATCCCGGCGAGTTTATGGAGACAACTCGTAGTGGAGCTGGTCATTGAACTTGTTGTTTGTCCCCAACAAGTTTGTAGAGGCAACTCCGTGACAGAGTTGAACGTTTGAATATACCGCTTGCGCTCGGCAAGCTTTGAGGCAACTCTGAGATAGAGTTGATGTGGAGACTGCCGTTTGACCTCGGTGAGTTTTATAGAGGCAACTCCATGATGGAGTTGTGCGCTGAACTTGTTGTTCGTTCACAATGAGCTTAGAGAGAACTCTATGACGGAGTTGAACATTGAGCTTTTCGTTTGATCCCGGAAAGTTTGTAGAGAACTCTGCGATGGAGTTGGATGTTGAACTTACTGTTTGCGCCCAACAAGTTTTGTTGAGAGAAAACTCTGTGACAGGGTTAGTTGTTAAGTTCACTGTTTACGTAGAGCTCGTTGTTTGATCATTGAACTCGTTGTTCATGCCCAGCGAGTTGTGTAGAAACAAACTTGAAGACGGAGCTAGAACTTGCTGTTGCGTCCAGCAAGTTTTATAAAGATAGTTTTAAACCGACGTTGGATGCCAAGCCTATTGCACGAAGATGAGGGTTTGTTAGAAAGACCCGAGCAAGTTGCGGGGCATTGTACTCACTGTTTGAAGTGAACAAGTTGTTGATGGAGCTTGTGTGAAAAGCAAGGCATTTGAACTCGTTGTTTGGAGCCAACGAGTCGTTTAGGAGAAATTGAGCGAAGACAAAGGCATCGAACTCGTTGTGTAGAGCCAACAAGTAGTTGACGGAGCTCAAGTGACAATCAGAGCGTAGAACTCGTTGTTTGGAGCCAACGAGCTATTTGGTGGAGCTTGAGCGAAGATCAGGGCGGTGGACCTGTTGCTCGATGTTGACGAGTAGTTGGCCGGAGGAACAGCGTGCGTAGCGACGAACTCATTTTTAGAGCGAATGAGTTGTGGGTATTCTAAACCTTCGTAATATTGAAGTGAAGCCACTTGTGCTTGATCAGCATTGAGGTGATTCCATTCTTCTCTTTACTGACGAGTAGCTGCGTACATCGAACAAGGTCCTTGGGACATAAGGCTTTCTCTCCTTCGTGATACGATGTGCTTGACAGAGTTGGGACTCTCCCATTCACACGTGCTTTAAGCAAGACGGAGTTGGAGCTTGCTCAAGTGAAGGTGGTAGGATAAACTGGAGCTTGCCCGTCTAAGGAAGACTTGTCTTGAATTTTATTGTCAAGAGTTAAGGTCGCCCTATGGAGCAGTTAACTGGTAGGAGGCCGGTGAAGAGGTTTGTTCTTTTAGGTAGAGCATCTCTCCAGTGTATATCTGGAAGAATAGCTTACATGATAGTTTCTCGAGCAGTGTTCGCATGACTTTTGGTAGCGATTCCTAGATGTGAAACATAGACTCATTGTAATTTTGTTGTTGTAATGAGACTTATAGTTTGTGGAATAAGAAGTCTTCTACATGTTAATGTCTTGTCCTGTGATTCATCGTCTTGGGGGTTGGCTAGTCGTATGAGCTGCTCTTGGGGAGAGTTAAACTCTGGACTAGCCATTTTGTATTTGTAGATGTATGTAGCGGTACTAGATCTGAACATATGGGTTTGCGATAGTTCTATGATTTGAAGAATTCCTTTCTTATGCTTGACTGTAGTCAATAAGGTGAAATTGGCTACCATGCAGTTAGAAAATGACTCATTGTAATCCGGAAGCACTTGCAGGCCGCTCAGGATAGGCAGAAGAGGTGGGCTGACTATCACCGTAGACCTCTAGAGTTTGTGGCATGCGACCATGTGTTCCTCAAGGTATCACCTTGGAAAGGTGTTATCCGTTTCGGAGGTGGGGGCAAGTTGAGTCCTCGGTTCATCGGTCCATTCGATATTGTGAAACGTGTGGGCAAGGTAGTCTACAGGCTCGCGTTGCTGCCAGCTTTAGTGGGTGTCCATGATGTATTCCATGTTTCACAGCTCAGGAAATACATCAGGGATGACAGCCATGTGATTGATTACTCAGACTTGTCTGTGAGGCAGGATTTGTCTTATGAAATTCAACCAGTCTCTATCTTAGACCATCATGAGAAAGTGTTGAAGAATAGAGTCATCAATTTGGTTTGAGTTTCTTGGAGTCCTCACTCGCCAGGTGAGTCGACTTGGGAGTTGGAGGAAGACATTCGAGAGAAGTTTCCTCATTTGTTTGAGTAGATGTTTTGCTTGTTTTGCTTGTTTTGTTTTATTTCGGGGTTCGCCCTATGTACCACTTGTATGAATTTTGAGGAAGAAATTCTTCTTGTAAGGTGAGTAGGATTTGTAACCCTTAGTTTTCTATTTTGGATTTTTATTGTATTTTTTTTCTTTTCTTGATTATTGTATCTGATTTCTTTTAATAATTGAACTTTTTGCTTTTCTTGGGTTCTTTATTCCCTTTTGATCATTCTGTACTCTTTTCTTCTATTTTTGGCTCATTGCAAATTTTGCTCTTCATGTTTTGAGTTTGAATTGTTCCGCTATGTGTTCATCTCTTCGATTTATTGTCACGCCCCGCTTCGCAAAAAAATATACGGAATACGGATACATGACTAAGTCCAGCGAATGGCTTTCACCATTCATAAGCTGTCAGAATCTTTACAACATTTCACAGGAATAAACAGGAAATAGACAAGGAGAAATCAACCACGCATGCATGAATGAATCAATATACCAACATGATGTACTTGAAACAAAATTTAATAATCTCAAATAAATCAGATCTGGAACAAGTCATAAATTCTTGATCAAACTGCCTAATACAAAAGTTCATGTAGCAATTACATTTATTCAAGAATAGCAGGAAAATAAATACAGCAAGAACTCTAGCAACTAAAATCTTTGATTACCTACTCCATCGGGTAGCTGATCACCAAAGTCTGCAATTTAACAAATTGCAGGAAGAGGAAAAAGAAAACAAAATGTCCGCAATGCAAGTTACGGGCCGCTTGTAGTGCAGGCTCAAGTATAGGAAAAGATAAACAAATATAGAGTAACACCGGAAGCAAACATAGCATGGAATAGTGATGACAACAAAATAGAATGACTAACATAAATCAGGAAACATAATCAAGTAATGTGATGAGAAAACAGGTACATGTGACATGTGACATGTGACAGGTAACAGGTATCATGCAAGCAAGTAAACATGTAACAGATGTCAAGTAGCATGTACAGGTAAGAATGTAACAGGTATCATGTTATGTCAAATCTTGTATTTATTTCTATCTTGGTAGGACTTTACCACATGGTTGATACATACAAACAAGTTATGTTTAGATTTCGTAGTGGATTCTATAGGGCTGTGTACTCAGGTATCAGGTAAACAGGTACAGGTACAGGTATCATGTAACAGGTAATCATGCATCAGGTAGGATCTACGGTCCCCTCCAAGTACACCCACTCATAAGGAGGTATGTAGTTAGGTAACAGGTGGGAAACACGAGCCCCCTTCTGAGTACACATTCTCATAATGAAGTATGTAGTCAGGAATCAGGTAAACAAATAATCAGAATCACATGCCAGGAAATCATATCACATGTAACAGATAACAGATAATCAGGTGGGAAACACGGGCCCCCGTCTAAGTACACATTTCTATATTTTCCACTACTAGATCTTTCCCTTAACCCCAGCTTGGTTATTTGTTATTATTATCAAACATGCATATACGTGTTACAAATAGGGCAAGAGTAACATGGTATGAACAAGTAACAGATTTAGGTTGAACATAAACATGCACAGGTGACAGACAACTCATAAAAGGCTAGGACAATGAGACTTTCAATTCTGGACAGCAGGACACTACAGCACCAAATCTGAGATTTCCGTTGCCACAAACAGGCAAATCTAGATCCGTCAGAAAAATATGAAAAATAGACTCTCGGCCAAATCCAGTACATATATATAAGTAATATAGTATTTCACAAAAACAAGAATCAAAATAAAATTGTATCCAGAAAACATGTTTAGCCAGAAATCACAAGTTTGTATTCATAAACAGGAAAACAGCTTAAAAACTTACTCATTAAATCCAAAAAAAATCTGGGGTATTCTCTAGTAAGCTTAGTATCAGTAAATATAATTTCATAATTTTTCAATATAGATAATATAGTCAAATAAAATCAGAAAAGAGCAAGATACAGTAAGTTTGTAAATCTGAAATCATAAACACAATAGTACTAAAACAGCAGTAGATTACAAAATATAAATCGAAATCTAGTTCCGTCAAAAGGGTGATAAAATAGATACAGCAGGATAACAATTCATATTCACAAAGTTTTTATCAACGGCAAGAAGAATCAGGTTGAAATTTAAGTTCTTTACTAAACAATATGAAAATTCTGCAAGTATAGTAGTTGTTTGCAAGCATAGAATAGTTTATAAAAGTCATCAATTAAATTCACAAAAATTAGGGGTTAATACCAGTCAAGTCTAGTTGTACTCAGCAAAATATTGGAATAAAATATTATCTTTAACATCAGTATAAAAACTCTCCAGAATTCACATAAAACCAAATCTGTGATTTTTCTACACCTCTGTAGTAAAATAGCCATAACTTGCAACTCAAAAATTGAAACTGAGATCTGTCTGAAATTCTGGAAAGTAGACAGAATTCTCTATAATTCATATTCATAAATAATTTTCATTTACTGCTCTCAACAGGGTCTAAAATACTGAACAAAAATGGGGTAACAGCAAAAACAGAAATCTTCTTTATGCATAAAATCAACTAGTTCATATGTAACACATCCAAATCATAACAAAAATCGAAATATGGTATACTAGATATCCATGCAACATGGTATAGGGTGTTTAACAAGTTTACAACATGTTATACTACTACTAACACATCTAGCATACAAGATTTTACGACACCTCATAAATCACGAACATGTATGCATACATCAAGAATTTAGTATTTCTAAGTTATTTCCTGTCATGTGTGTAATGAGACAACTACGGATGGATCAACACATAGAGAAAAGATATAACAAGGGTTTTCATGAGAATAGATTTTGAAGCAACTACACTACAGGCGGTATTTAGTACTTGTATATGCAAACAGAAATTATACAAGTTACTTGCCTTATAGTCGACGACATAAATGATGCAAAGAGAGAGAATAACGGGAATGGTTTCCTAGGCATGAACTCAAACGAACGAGTCACGAATACACGAGCACACGATCACATGGACACACGAGATCCACCCGCACACAAGAGCCAAGGCCAAGGCAACCCTGGTGTGTGCACTGTGTCGGGAGCGGCGATGCCAGTGCTGCAGACAGCTGCCGGTGCTGCTGCGGTCGGACGAAGGCAGCACAGCGCACAGGGAGGCACGCTGTCGACTGCAGAAGAGGAGACAGTGGGGATGCTATGGGCGCGAGCGGAGAGCACAGGGGTGGTCGGGATGAGGATTAGGGGATGAGAGAGATGAGAGTTCGGGAGAGGGGTTAGATCAGAGGTAGGGGAGGTTGATCAGGAGGAGCACAGGGTGTAGGGGAGGGTTTTGGGAGTAGTGGCTAGGGTTTAGATAGATGAATAGGAATATATGCAGGTATATATATAGGATAGTATTAGGGTTATGTGATAACAGGTTGGGCTTAATGGGTGTTGGGTTGTAGGAGTTTTAATGGATTAAAGATCCAAATAAAAATAGGATGATCCAAATTAAATAAGATAAGAAAAAAAATGAATAAATAAAATAGGGCATGAACAATTAAAATAATGAGGATAAAAAATAATAGCTCGAACAACCAGAAATGAAGTAATGGCAGACAAATGAATCAAGAAGATCGAATAAAGGCGACAATCAAAAAGATGGATATATAGTGAGAATGAAGATCAAATACATGGTTCAGAAAGAGTAGAACAATACAATATGAATAAATACTCAAAAGAAGAAAAAAAAATTACATCCAAAAAATTTAGAAAATAAAAAATAGGGGTTACATTTATATTCATTCATCTTTTTTGGAGCCTAAACCTATACCCTAAACCCATTAACCCGTAACCCAAAACCCCAACTTCTTAATCTCCTATAAATACCCCATTATTAAAATCCTAATTATAATAATCCCCCCCTCTCTCTCTCCCCTACCGCCGCTACTTTTTCTCTCCTTACCCCCGACTCTCTCATCTCTCTGTTTCATCTTCAAAAACCCAAACCGCCTCCCTGTTCTCCGACCACCACCTCAACCTCGTCACCCTAGCCCTCCGCCATTGCCCTTGCTCCCGTTTACCCTCCATCCCGTTGCCTTTGTCCCTACCATCGCCATCCACCGAACCTACCATTGTCGCTCGAACCCATCCGCCTCATCGTCGCCGCTATCCACCTCGTCGACCACCCCGATCCCTCTACGTTGTCCCCCGCATCCACCGCCGAACCCTTACCCCCCCTTGTCGTCGTCGTCGAATGCACGAAGCCCTGCCATTCCGTTTCCTCTGTTTCGGTGCAAAATAGAGAGTCGCTCGAACACCATCGCCTCGTCGCTGCATCGCTTTCTGACCGCCAACATCCCCATCGTCAGCTGCCTCACCGTAGGTTTTCGCTGTCGCCAGTCGCCACCGCAGTTGCCATCTCTCGCCGTGTCTCTCTCTCTCTCTCTGTCGCGTTGGAGGAGAAGCACAATGTTGGGATATTTGGCGTTTGCTGTGTTGTGGAGTAGGGTATCCTGTTTGGGTGTTTGCTATTAAGGAGGGTTCTTGGTTTGCTGTTTTGGTGCTTGTGAAGAGGATCCGGTGTTGGAGTGTTGCTGTGTTTTTCCGTTTTGCACGTAGCTCGCATGTGTTTCCGTGTTCGTGGTTCGTCGCTGGGGATTCTCTTCTTGTTATTTTATATATTCGAATCTACTAAATAAAAGGCAAGTCTCTTTGCAACGCCCCGCTTTCCAAAAAAGAATACAGAATACAGATACGTGACTAAGCCCAGCGAATGATTTTCATCATCCATAAGCTGTCAGGATCTTTACAACATTTTACAAGAATAATCAGAGTCAGAAGCAAGAAAAGTCAACCAAGCATGCATATATGAATCAAAATACCAACAGGATTACTTGAAAAAAAAATATTAATCTCAAATAAATCAGATCTGAACAAGTCAAAATTCTGGGTCACATTGCCTAAATACAAATAATCCAAGTAACAGATACAATTATTCAAAGCAACACAAAATAATAATAATAGTAGCAGGAAATAATAATAGAAAAACTCTAGTATCAAGAATCTCATATCACCAACTCCATCGGCTGCTGATCTCCATAATCTGCAATTTATTAAATTACAGGAAGAGGAAAAAGAAAACAAATTCCCGTCAATGCAAGTTACGGGCCGCTTGTAGTGCAGACACAAGTACAGGAAAAGGGTAAACAACATAGCATGGAATAGGCATGATAAGAAAACAGAACTAGCATGAATTATGAACATAATCAAGTAATAACATGTGTATATAACATGTAACAGGTATCAAGTATCATGCAAGCAGGTAAATAGGTAACAAATGAACAGGTGAATAGGTGTCAAGTATCATGTAAGCAGCTAAACAGGTAACAGGTATTATGTCATATCAAGTCTTGTATTATTACTATCTTGGTAGCACTTCATGCGCCCCAGGTTTTTATCAAATGGTTGGTATATTCAAACAAGTTGCATTTAAATTTCGTAGGGGATTCTATAGGTCATGTACTTGGGTATTCACAGGATCACAAAACTTGGTTGGTAAACTTGATCGGTAACAGAAATTAACTTGGTCAGTAACTTGATCAGTAACTTGATCGGTAACTTGGTCGGTAACTTGGTCGGTAACTTGATCAGTAACTCGATCGGTAACTTCGTCGGTAAACTTGATTGGTAACTTCGTCGGTAAACTTGATCGGTAAACATGTCACACGGGAAACACAAGTCCTCTTCCGAGTATAGGCTCATATATTATCCACTACTAGATCTTTCCCTTAATCCCGGCTTAGTTATTTGTTATTATTATCTGTTACCGCTAAATCTGGTGTGGGGGCAAACAGATAGTATTTGTGGATTCTTGGAAAACTTGAATAGCAAACCTGAAACCTGTTCCGCCGGAGTTTGGCCGTTGACTCCCGCCGTTCACCTGCAAAAAGTGCGAGACACCGGGGTTGATCCCAGCGACGCACCCTCTGACGCTCAAGTCAGTAATCAGGAATGATTATGAAAGAGCGTAAATTGACAAAATATTGATTACCTCTTAATGGTGGTGGATGGGGGGTATTTATAGTCGCCGTTGGGATCAGATTAGGAATGTAATCCCTGTGATCAGATTAGGAACGTAATCCGTAATTCCCAGTGAAAGGATAGATATGAATCAGGGCCGTTGATTTGGATTAATCAGAAACCCTAATTCTATCCTGCTGGACTGGGTTCATTTCGGGTTGGGACCCGTACCCAGTTGAGGTGGATCTGTTCGTGGGTTATTGGGTCTTGAAGAAAGACCCAGTTCCCATTTCAGACCCGTTTGTAGGTAAAATTACCATTTTACCCCTGAGCTTTAAGATTCCTGTCCGATTTGAACGGTCCCAATTTAATCCCATTTTTAGCCATAACACGAGCCCCCCACTCTTATAGACTAAGTTTTACAGTCTTCGAGGAATAGTTTTGTTGTTCTAATGGCGTACGGGATTTTATCGGTGTTCTTTAAGGGAGTTCGGATCTTGATCGGGGTGCAACAGTGTTATTCTGGACTTGTAAAATACCCAAAAATATCCTTAGAATTTTCTGGATTTTTGGTGATTTTTCCAGATTTTCTGAATTTTTTCTCATTTTTTTGAATTTTTTATTCATTTTCCGAATTAAATAATTAATTATCGAAAATATTAATTAATTATTCTAATTAAATAATTATATTTTTCAGAATTTTAAAATAAATTTTCTGAATTAATAATTATTTTTAGAATTTTTAATTAATTTTTTTCGACTTTTAATTATTTTTTTGAATTTTTAAATAATTAAAACAAATAAATAAATAAATAAATTAAATATTACCTGGACGCGCGGCGCATTTCTAGACGTCGATCGTGATCAGATGGCGCTCATCGCAAAGCAGATCATGCTCTAGACACGTGGCGCGTTTCTGAGCATCGATCATGATCAGATGTGCGCGCATCGCAAAGCAGATCACGTTCTGGGCATGCGGCACGTTTCTGTGCATCGATCGTGTCGTGGCGCGATTTTTGAGAAGATCGGACGACTCGTATAGGACGGTAGGATTTTTTCTCCAATTTCAGGGCCGGTGCTTCGGCACCTCGGATCTGGCCGACCCATGGATATGACGCAACGTGGCGTGCCACGTGGCTTTTTTTTTCCTTCCTTCTTCTTCTTCCCTGCTCTTTCTTTCTTCTCCTTCGTCTCCGCCCTACGTCTTCTTCCCTTTCCTTCCTTCGCCTTCGAGCTTGGAGACAGTGGGGATCGACTGTCGTGAGCTCGACGAGGGGCGCACCGGAGATGCGGGGCTCGACTGTGGGGTCGAGTTGGAGACGAGGAGCTCGATGCTCAAGATGAGGAGGGAGCTCGCCAATGGTGGAGTGGTGCTCGACGTCCTGGCGAAGTCTAGCGGGAGCTCGACGGAGCTTGGCGAACGCGGCGAAGCTCAGGGTATGCGGCGAGCGAGAGCACGGCGAAGCTCGGAGTGCGCGGCGAGTAATTTTGGCGAAGTAGGAGGTTCGCTCAAG
This sequence comes from Hemerocallis citrina, assembly GCA_017893485.1. Lineage (NCBI taxonomy): Eukaryota > Viridiplantae > Streptophyta > Magnoliopsida > Asparagales > Asphodelaceae > Hemerocallis > Hemerocallis citrina. The sequence goes on from CM030366.1 coordinate 68,240,225, forward strand.
GGGGAGCTCGACACTTGGTGGTTGAAAGAGCTCATGTGGAACTATTAGCGAACGTGGAGGGGCTCGGATAGCGGCAAGCTCAGCGAACGAAGCGAGAGGTCGTTCGGCGAAGGAGAAGAGCTCACGAAGGGAAGCTTGACGATGGGTTCGATGCTTGTCATCGTTGGAGCTCGACACAGTGGAGGAGTGTTGCTCGATGGAAGGGAGTGGAGCTCGATGCTGTGGCAAACATGGCGAAGCTCAGAAAGCAGAGAGCTCGGCGAACGAGGCGAGGGGTCGTTCGGCAAAGGAGAGGAGGAGCTCGAAGTCTGGACGAATGTGGCGAAGCTCGAAAAGTGGAGAGCTCAGCGAACGAGGCGAGGGGTCGTTTGGCAAAGGAGAGGAGGAGCTCGAAGTCTGGACGAATGTGGCGAAGCTCGGAGCTCGGCCTTGGAGGAGTTGGGTTCGGAGCTCGTCCATGTGGTTGGTCGAGGGAGGCGTCGGAGGCGGAGCTCGGCCATGGAGGTGGCGAGCTCGACGTTGAGGAGGTTGATGATGGGTGGAGGTGAGCTCGGTTCTTGAAGATGGAGCTTGTGGAGCTCGTCGTACGCAGTGCTCAAGAGAACTCCGACGATGGGTTCGGAGCTTGGACGAAGAGCTCGGCGAATAGGAAAGCTTGGAGGTAGGAGCTCGACGGTGGAGAGATGCTCGGCATGGCGAACGACCTCGACAAGCGGAGTGGAGCTAGCCGTTGGAGGAGGAGCTCGGTGTCAAATTCGGTGTCGACGAGCTAGGAGGTTGAAGGAGGGGTTTGGTGCAGTGAAGAAGAGAAGAGGTCGGCTGGGTTTTGCTCTATTTGGTTTTGGCGGGAACATGGAGAAGAAAAGGAAGGGGTTCGGGTTTAGGACCCTAACGGGTCCGAACCCGACCCTCGTGCTGTTGTTTTTTTTCCCTTCTTTCTCTGCTTCTTGTTCGGCAAATCCGAGCACGAATTTTGAGGCACATTTTTGCCACTTTGCACTTCGGTATATCGGTAGCTCGGATTTCAGATCTGAGCTATGTGGCTCCATCTGGACGGTTGATCACGATCGTGGGGCGAATCACGAGACAAGGGGCTCAAATTTCGAGAAAACGTTATCTTGTCGTTTTGTGGAGACGTGGCGAGATCTAAGCCGTTCATCATGTTCGGACACAAATTTTGAGACAATCTGACGGTGAAACTGGCTCGGCGGAATTTTTCTCCATATGTGGAGGTCGGTACCTCGTCCACTCGGCTCGGTGACTCGGTAGTTCCACCTCTGCCCATAGTAGCTCGGTAGCTCGGCGAGGAAGGGGGTCGGCATATTTGGAGAGGTGAAGAGCTCCGAAGCCTGGTGATGTGCTCTCTGTTTTTGGAGATTTTTGAAGAGGAGCTCTACTCCTAGGGGTGGAGAAGAGGTGCTAGGAAGATCCTCGTAAGAGCCATGGGAAGACCCATTCTTTGAAGTTAGTGCATGGAGCAACTCTATGGGAGAGTTTTGAGCTCCGGACTCGCTTAGAAGAGGCCCGCTTTGGAGGCGAGCAGAGTGAAGAGCTCGGCTCTAGGAGAGAGCCATCTGGAAGACGAGTTTGAGGAGCAACTCTATGAGGGAGTTGTGAGCTCCGAACTCGTTGTTAGAGGGATTCAATGGTTGTGGGAGCAATTCCGAATGGCGAACCACTTCTAACTCGCTTAAGAGCAAGTTATCCGAAGCAGAATCGAGCCAAGTGTTGGATTCCGAACTCGTCGTTAGAGGTATTCAACGGTTGTGGGAGCAATTCGAATGGCGAACCACTTCTAACTCGCTTAAGAGCATGTTATCCAAAGCAGAATCGAGCCAAGTGTTGAACTCTGAACTCGTCAAGAAGAGGTCCACCTTGGAGCTGAGCAGAGCGAAGGGCTCGGCTCTAAGAGAGAGCCATCTGGAAAAGAGTTTGAGGAGCAACTCTAGGAGGGAATTGTGAGCTCCGAACTCGTTGAGAAGAGGTTCGCTTTGGAGGCGAGCGGAGTGAAGAGCTCGGCTCTGGGAGAGAGCCGTTTGTGAGACAAGTGTGAGGAGGAACTCTAGGAGAGAGTTGTGCTCCGAACTCGTTGAGAAGAGGTCCGCTTTGGAGGCGAGCGGATTGAAGAGCTCGGCTCTAAGAGAGAGCCATCTGGAGGAAGAGTTTGAGGAACAACTTTAGGAGGGAGTTGTGAGCTACGAACTCGTTGAGAAGAGGTCCGCTTTGGAGGCGAGCGGAGTGAAGAGCTCGGCTCTGGGAGAGAGCCATTTGTGAGACAAGTGTGAGAAGGAACTCTAGGAGAGAGTTGTGCTCCGAACTCGTTGAGAAGAGGTTCGCCTTAAAGGTGAGCGGAGCGAAGAGCTCGACTCTTGGGGAGAGCCATTTGGAAGACGAGTTTGAGGAGCAATGCTAGGAGAGAGTTGTGAGCTCCGAACTCGCTGAGAAGAGGTCTGCTTTGGAGGCGAGCGGATTGAAGAACTCGGATCTAAGAGAGAGCCATCTGGAAGACGAGTTTGAGGAGAAACTCTAGGAGGGAGTTGTGAGCTCCAAACTCGTTGAGAAGAGGTCCGCCTTGAAGGTGAGCGGAGCGAAGAGCTCGGCTCTGGGGGAGAGCCATTTGGAAGATGAGTTTGAGGAGCAACTCTAAGAGAGAGTTGTGAGCTCCGAACTTGCTATTTAAGTGAGAGAATCAATGGTTGTAGGAGCAGTTCCGAATGGCGAACCACTTCTAACTTGCTTAAGAGCAAGTTATCCGAAGCAGAATCGAGCCAAGTGTTGGACTCCGAACTCGTCGTTAGAGGGATTCAACAGTTGTGGGAGCAATTCCGAATGGCGAACCACTTCTAACTCACTTAAGAGCAAGTTATCCGAAGTAGAATCGAGCCAAGTGTTGGACTCCGAACTCGTCGTTAGAGGAATTCAACGGTTGTGGGAGCAATTCCAAATGGAGAACCACTTCTAACTCGCTTAAGAGCAAGTTATCCGAAGCAGAATCGAGCCAAGTGTTGGACTCCGAACTCGTTGTTAAAGGTTAGTAAGTTACGGGAGTAGCCATGTAGAAGAAGCTGGACTCTGAACTCACCATTTAGCGAGTCGTGACTCAGAGAGATAGAGAAGCAAGAGCAATAATTTTCAATGAAAAGATGTAAAGTTTTATTGAAATAAACTAAGTGGCCGCTTTAATAGGGTGAGCCATTATTACATGCTATTGGCCGGGTTACAAGCATCAGCCTTATTGAAAATCAGGATCCTACTTCTACAACAAGGTGAAGACCTCTTGGGAGGAGCTGGGAGATTCTGAGTCTTGAAGTTCGGCGGGCCCTTCTGTTCATTTGTAGGCTCCTCAGGGGGGAAGCTCGGCCCCCTCTTTTTGGACGAACTTGGTCAGGTGTTCCCGCTGTATGAGTTCTTCGATCTCCTCCTTGAGAGCCCGACAATCATCCATGTCGTGGCCGTGGTCCCTGTGAAAGCGGCACCACTTATCCTTGTTCCTCTTCTTGCCGGGTGTATTCATTCTAGGGGGAGCACGGAGTAGCCCTTCCTTGTCGACCTCCATAAGAACTTCTGATATATTAGCAATGAAGGAGGTGAACTTCTCAAAACGAGGAGTCGGGCGACGCTGTCCATTGCCGTCCTTCTGGATTTTTGGGACCCCTTTTTGCTTGTGCTCTTCCGTTTGTTCCCGGAAGATGTCTCCTCAAAGCCCGGGAGATTCTCGGCTTCTTCGGCCCGAATGTACTTCTCGCTCCTAAGAAGGAGGTCGGCAAATTTATGCGGTGGCTTCTTGGCAAGGGAGGAGCGAAGGTTAGAGTTGAGGACATTTGATTGGAAGGTGGGCGCCGCAACTGACTGGTCGAGAGAGGCGATGGATCTAACCTCTGCAGTGAACCTCCTCACATAGTCTCTCAACTTCTCTCCCTTCTCCTGGCGGAGCTGGAGTAACGAGATGCTGGTCTTCTCTGTGCGTCTGCTACTCACAAAATGAGTGATGAAGAGGGTCTCAAACTGTTCGAAGGAGAATATGGAGGACGGGGCGAGGCGGGAGTACCATTCCCGAGCCAAACCTTTAAGAGTGGCGGGGAAGGTCTTGCACAGCAAGGCATCGAAAGCTTGGTGGATTAGCATGAGGGTTTTAAAGCTTTTGATGTGGTCCACGGGGTCTGACTCCCCCGAGTAAGTTTCGAACTGTGGGGATTTGAAACCTCTTGGGATAGGAGCCTCCATGATGGTTCGGGAGAAGGGAGGTCTGCTCGGGGGGATGGTTCTTCCTCTTAACTCCTCATCCTTATCTATTCGGCCAATGTGCCTCTCCATCTCGTGGAGACGGTGGTAGAGAGCATCATCCCTCCGACGGTAGTCAAACGAGCCCCTGGACTCGTCTTCATAGGAAGGGGAGCAGGGACAACGGCAACGGTAGCCCTGGGAGTGGCGAGGACTAGGAATATGCTGTTGTTCGTTAGAAGTCGGAGGAGGAGTTATGGACCGATGGCGAGGACTTTGGACCCGTGGGGGAGTAGGAACCCTTTGGGTATTATTGTTGTTGGGTCGGAGGTTGAGAGCTTGCAACACCTTTGCTTGGAATCGCTGGAACTCGGCACGGGTGATGGGTGCCTCATCGTTCCTCGGATGTTGCCGACCGGCAGGGAAATGGGGTCTTCTCCTGTAATGCTCGGGGAACTCTCTCCGCCCACTTCGGGTAGGGGACCGTCTGTAGTCTCGGCGGTGAGGAGATCGCTCATCCGGACGTTGTTGGCGGGAGGCTCCCTCTCGGGCCTGCTTTTCATCCAGACGGCGGCGAAGATCCTCATCCTTCTGCCGATTGAGGATGGTATTGCGATGGTCAGAAGCACGGGGATTGTGGGAGGCTATAGAATCCGTAGAGGCATTGTGTATTGAGACGCGGTCCTGATGGAGAGATTGTTTCTGCGGGTTGGGACGCGAGGCCCCTGCACCGGCATTTTGAGGACCGGGGGGACCCTTAGGAAGTTGCTGATTCTGAAGAGGAGGCTGGTCCTACTGGAGAGGGTCCTCAGCTTGTAGAGGAAGTTGCCCCTGCTGCTGAGCGGGTTGGATGGGGACTTCCTGTTGCTGATCAACGGGGTTGGGTCCACGGGTGGACCCTCTGGATCTTACTTTCCTGGGAGGCATGGCTGGAGAAGATCTGACTAGCAGGAAGAGGGGAGGCTACTATTCGTTTGATTCCCACAGACGGCGCCAATCTGTTACCGCTAAATCTGGTGTGGGGGCAAACAGATAGTATTTGTGGATTCTTGGAAAACTTGAATAGCAAACCTGAAACCTGTTCCGCCAGAGTTTGACCGTTGACTCCCGCCGTTCACCTGCAAAAAGTGTGAGACACCGGGGTTGATCCCGATGACGCACCCTCCGACGCTCAAGTCAGTAATCAGGAATGATTATGAAAGAGCGTAAATTGGCAAAAGATTGATTACCTCTTAATGGTGGTGGATGGGGGGTATTTATAGTCACCGTTGGGATCAGATTAGGAATGTAATCCCTATTATCAGATTAGGAATGTAATCCCTGTGATCAGATTAGGAATGTAATCCCTAATTCCCAGTGAAATGATAGATATGAATCAGGGCTGTTGATTTGAATTAATCAGAAACCCTAATTCTATCCTGCTGGACCAGGGTTCATTTCGGGTTGGGACCCGTACCCAGTTGAGGTGGATCCGTTCGTGGGTTATTGGGTCTTGAAGAAAGACCCAGTTCCCATTTCAAACCCATTTGTAGGTGAAATTACCGTTTTACCCCTAAGCTTTAAGATTCGTGTCCGATTTGAACGGCCCCGATTTAATCCCATTTTTAGCCATATCATTATCAAATAGGCATGTACGTGTCACAAAACAGAGTAAGAATAACATGGCGTAAACAAGTATCAGGTTCAAATGGAAAGATAAACATGTACAGGTGATAGACAACACATAAAAGGATAGAACAACGAAAATTCTAGTTCAGGACAGCAAGACAGTACTGCACTAAATCCGGAATTCCTGTTTCTACAAACATGCAAACCTAGATCCATCAGAAAATCTGGCAAGTAGACTCTCGGCCGAATCCAGCAAATATATGTAAGTCATATGGTATTTCACAAAAGCAAATCTTAGAACAAGTTTGTATCCAGAAAACATGTTTAGCCAGAAATCATATGTTTGTATTCAAAGTCAGGAAAACAGCATGAAAACTCATTAATTAAATCCACGAAAAATCTGGAGAATTCCCCTATAGGTGCAGCATCAGAATATAAAGTTTCATAGTTTTTCAATATAAATAGTTTAGTCAACGAAAATCAGAAAACATCAAGATGCAGTAGTTTTGTCAATCTGGAATTATAAACACTGCAGTACGAAAACAACAATATGTCACAAACCATAAATGGAAATCCATATCCGCCAAAAGGGTGATAAAATATACACAGTAAGCTAACTTTCATATTCACAAATATTTACAAATAGCAAGTGGAATTTGGTCAAAAATCAGGTTCTTTACTGAACAGTATGAAAATTCTGCATGTACAAAATTGTTTGGAAACATAAAACGGTTTGTAAAACTCATTAAATAAATCCACAAAAATTCAGGGTTAATCCCAATCAAGTCTAGTTGTATTGTGAAAAATATTGAATCAAAATAATACTTTTAACATCATGATAAAAATATATTACTCTTCAGAAATCATAGAAAATAAAATCTGGAAATCTCTCTACACTTCTGTAGTAAAATAGACATAACTCATAAATTGTAAAATGAAACTGAGATATGTCAGAAGGGTTAGAAAATATAAAGAATTCTCTACAATTCACAAAATACTTTCATATACTAACCTTAATAGGGTCTAAAATACTGATCAAACGGGAGAATCGGAAAAACAGAAAATATCTCTCATGCACAAAATTAACTAGTTCACATAAAACTCATCCAAATAATAACCAAACATGAAATATGGTGTACTAGATGTCCAAGCAACATGGTATAGGGTATATCACAAGTCCACAACAGTTTACCACGAATAACATGTACGAGCACATGATATCATATGAACAACACACATATATACAAGAAGTGGTCAACCCTAGGTTATTTCATTTCATGTATGTCATGAGGCAATTATGGTCGAATCAACACAATAGAGACAAGATCAACAAGTGATTAACACACGAATTGTCTCTAGAACCCAACTACACTGCAGGTGGTATTTATTACTTGTATTACACAAAGAAAAGATTACAAGTTACTTGCCTCAAAGACAATGAGGACGGTGCAAGATCAAGAATAACGGGAACAGATTTCCAAGCACGAACACAACGAACACGAATGAGATGATCATGAACAAGATGAACAACCAATCACAAACAAGATGAAGACGATCGAGATCACGAACACAATCGGTCGCTGAGATCGAAGATCAAGATGATCGGATCGGATCAGATCGGACGGCCAGATCTCCCTGATGATGAAGATGATGATGATGATCAAGATCAATCGATCAAACGATTGCGATCAAAGAGAATTGATGATCATCATGATCGTGATGATCAAGAGAAGATCGGACGAACAAGGACCCACCTGATCAAAACTCAAGCACAACAGCAAGCAACGGCATAGGGGGTTGCACTGGTTTGGTGATGACTGGCGGCGGCCATGGCAGCGGCACGGAGGACGCTGCGGAGGGTGGCGCAACTGGCTACGGACGACAGGAGGTCGCGAGGCTGCAGCCGACGAGGGGAGACAGGCACTGGGGGGCTGCATCGGGGCAGCAGGGCACAGGGTGTGCGAAGGGGGTCAGCTGGCGACGCTGGCTCTATCGTCGAGGCATCGTCGAGACGTGCCAATGTGTAGCGTCGCTGAAGGCGACAGGGTAGGGAGCACAGCACTGCGGTCGGCGCTGTCAACTGGCATGCGGCGCGTTGGAGGGAGACGCAGCACAGGAGCCAGGCATGGTGCACACAGGGGATGGAGGTGGAGAGGAAGGAGGGAGAGAGGAAGATGATGGAAGGAGTTCGGGGTCAAAGATAGGCGGCTACACTGGGGAAGATGAAACAACTAAAGGATGAATAATAGGGTTTTAGAAGATTGGTTTATAGATATAAGAGAAAAATATTAGGGTTAGAGCAGCTGATAGGTATAAGGGGTAAACGGGGTGGGTTATGATGGGTTGCAAACGGGTTGGGTAGCATGTTGGGTTTCGGGTAGGGTACACTGTGTAATTGAGTTTGGGTGTAAACAGGGTAGGGTATTAGGCTTAATGGGTTTAAGTATATGGGTTAAGAAGAAATCCAATAGGATAAATTAAATAGGTTTTAGGAAAATAAAATAACCAATAAAATATTATTTATAATAAAATGTAATTTGCATTACAATATAGAATTTATTTGAAATAGATACAAATACAATTAGTACATATAAATGGATTTTTTAATAACCAGTAAATATCAAAGTAATAATAACAATAATAATATTTGCATCATAATAAAAAAATCATAGAAAATAGTTACAAAAAAAATTATTGATCAAAAATAGGCTTTAATGGAAGATTCGAAAATACATTTTAACAAAAAGAATTTGAAAGCGGAAAACTAATTTACAAAAATTTTAAATACAAAAAATACACTGAAAATACATATATACGGAAAATAGGGGTTGCACTCTTCTTGAACTAGTTATTTATTTTGTTCAAGATTTCTTTGATCTCTGCAAGCAGATCCAGTCATTTTTGTTGTACTACTATTTGAAATTCGGTTAAGTTTATTGAGGGTTTACACGAGCTAACTCGATATATTCTTAACATCATGCCTACATCTTTGATCTAAAACCTAGTTCCCCTTGCACATTGCATATGCACATTTACATGAAAAATAATTAGATCCATGTGTTATAGATTTGGTTGATGAATTGAATATATTAGATTGAATTTGAATTAATGAATTGATGAATTGATTACCATGCTTGTGAAATTGCATCTTAAAACTAGAATTATACATGTTAAACATCTAGCATCACTTTGATTATTAAGTAGCATGAACTATATGTTTGTATGATTAAATTGTTGCCTATTCATATCAAAGTAAATTTTGGACTGCTATTTGTTCCTTTTTGTATCAGATTTTCGACCATGTTGCTATTGGAATTTGAAATAACTTCCTAAACATAAATTATAGCCCTATGAGTCTATTTTCTAGAACTTTTAACAGATTTGAGTTCCGAGTTATACTTTGTTAGATATCAGTATTATATTACAGCTGTGTCAGAATTTCCAGATTCACAAATTCATGCATATCTTTCTGTTTCATAATTAAATTGAATATGTTAACAGTAAAATAAAAATATGAAATTAATTTGGCTGAGACTAGACATGTGTAGGAATCTCTCTGATTTTTTGTAGATTTAATTGATGAGTTTTCTGATCTGTTCTATATGTGTTTACATAATTTATAACCTGTTGTCGGAACATAAAACCTGAAAAGAATAGGAGTTTCACCCTAGTTTTTGTAACTTTTATATGTCGTATATATATTTTCTGGAACCGGCAGAGAGTCTATTTCTAGAATTTATGACGGATCTAGGTTTGCTTTTCTGTAGTAGCAGTAATCAGTATTTTTGTACAGCAATGTCATGCTGTCCAGATTGTGTAAATTGTATATAATTAATATGCTTGCTTATTGATTTGTCTATAACGAGTAGAGTTAGTCACACCTAGCATCTACCACATTGACACCTTCTTGCATGCTCACATTGGATGAAAGTAAACTTTTAACAAGCTGGGGTATTATGGGATGACTTGGTAGTGAATGATCGGAAAATGTACTCGGTAAAGGCCTTCTTGCTTGCCTGATATATAACTTGGAAGGTGAAAATTTGATTGTCATTGTGTGATCATGCTATCATGATATCTTGTGATCTTGTTGCCGAGTACACGATCCGTGAATTCACCATCAAGCTAAAACGTTCACTGTGTTCTTGCACTGAAACTGTGGTATGGAACATATGGGACGCAGTAGTACGTGCACTAGATAGATTAATAAAATAATTAATAACCTACATTTAATATTCCATAATTGATCCTGTATATCGTCATCAAGATAGAATTTAAATTGACATAATTCATTACATGCATGATTAAATATAGACCTTTGATATTATTGCCTATCTTTGCTTTTGGTATTGACTTTGATCCCACCCCTTTTCTTTGATATACTATGTTCCTATTATTCTCTGTTTTACTCTACTTATTGTCCACGACTTGCTCTAAGAAAATTATTTTCTTTCTTTTTAGATCAAGAATTTACACGTACGGGAGGATCTATACCAGCAAGAATTGGTGAGCAACGATTCTAGAAGATGGAACTAAAGATCGAGCTGCTTAGTTTATTTTGTTGCTAGTTTATTTCTTTGAACATTGTTTGGATATTATATTTTGTTTTGGGCTTATGTTCCCCATCATTTATTTTTATTTCCCAGATGTTGGATATTGTGTTGGATATTATTTGGATTATTTCATTATTATTGAAGTTTATCTTTGATTCATGTGATTATATCTTTCTTGCGTGGTTGTGTTATTGTTCATATTGCTGAGTTAGTCTTGTACAACTTATGGATGGTGTTTACATCATTCGTTAGGCCTACATTACGTACTCGTATTCCGTATTTTGAGAATCAGGGTGTGACAGAGAGTAACCCTGAGTCATGTATCTAGATTCCGAACTTGTGTTGTAGAAAGCTTATAACGAGTGTTTAGCACTGCTCTAAGTATAAGTTGGGCATTTAGCTCATTGTTTGCTTTGATGAATTAACAGGTTGTGGGAGCAGATCGAATGGCGAAGCACACTCTGAACTTGCTTCATTGCAAATTGCTGGAGTAACTTCGAACCATGGGTATAGACTCTGAACCCGTCTTGTAGGAAGCTTTTAATGAGTTTTTGTTGCCGTTTTTGTGTTCAAGTTTGGCACTCAACTCATTGTATGCATCTTTAGAGTTGTACAAGAATTTTGCAAAAATTCATAGCATACATCTGTAGAGTGGTACAAGAATTTTGTAAAAATTCATAGTATATTTTATTAGAAAATAAAACTATGCGGCTGCTCTAGTGGTTGGCCATTATTACAAATTGGAAAATTTTGGTTGGAAATAGAACTAAGCGATTGCTCTAGTGGCTGACCGTTATTACATATTGAGAGAATTTGCTACTACTATTAAGAGAGGAAGTTTGGGACGCCCTCGTTCACCTTCAAGGTGTTCCACCTTCCAAGTTCTGCTGATATCTCCTTGCCCTTGGGTCTTCAAGTTGATGAGCCGTTAGGCGAACAACTTGGTAGATCTTACCTCGACTTGTCTATTTCGGAGGGAGCCCCCCATTATTTTGTATAGAGAAAGAGAAATCTTCTGATACACCAATGTGTTTAGGCAAGACTATTTGTTTTCGTTGAATGAGCAGAATGGCTTCGGACGAGGGATTCAGGCCTATTACTGTGTTATGAAGAGAACTAGTTTGGACCTGGTAAGAGATGATTTGATGGTTTGGAAGTTCTTGGTAGAGTTATTTATGGCAGAGGCTTCAAGCTCGTTTACAGTCTTGGAATAATTGTGATTGCTTTCTGGCGGTAGCTCTATAGCATCGAGGGGAAGAACCGAGGCCCCCATTGTAGCGGTGTAGCATGATCGTGCTGCCTGTTGGCTTCCTACAGCTTGGCCTATGCCAGATGTTGTTGAAAACTTTATTTTCATGTAAAATGCGGAGGAAACTACATGTAAGACCGCTATGCCGGGACGGCCAAATATAGCGTTATATGCGGCCTTGACATCAACTACCATAAAGTTTAGTGGTTCGGTTCGAATAGCGGGGGCTTTTCTCGCTATCACATCCAATGTGACGACTCCTTCTACTTGAACAGGGACACTGGAGAATCCGTGGAGTGTATAACCAGCTGGCTTGAGTCGGTCATGGGAGAGCTTGAGAGCCTCGAATGTGGCAATGAAGAGGATATTTACTTTGCTGCCATTGTCCACTAGGATACGACGTACCTAATGAATTAGTATGCAAAGGTTTATGACCAATGTGTCGCAATGAGGTGTTCGGATGCCTTCTAAGTCCTTGTCAGAGAAAGATATCGGGACCCCGGTGCGTTTGTCAGACGGAATGTTATATATGGAGTTGACTTCCCTGACAAAAGCTTTGCGGGAGGAGTTGGAATCTCCCTCCATCTGGCCTCCATGAATGGTGTGGAGGACGGCCATGTGTTCAGAGTCTTGCGATTCGTATGGAATCTCTTGACGCTTATTAGCCCCCTGGGGCGGAGGGTTTTCGGCTTCGTTGTTTTTTTAAACAAAGTTAGAGAGATAGCCCCTGCGGATTAGGGCTTCTAGTTCTTCTTTAAGGTCTCGGCAGTTTTTAGTAGTGTGTCCATGATCTCTGTGAAATGCGCACCACATATTTTTGTCTCATCTCCTGCTAGACGTTAACATCTTTGGGGGAGGGCGAATTATTCTTTTATTCTTAACTTCCATGAGGATGGATGATACGCCTGCATTGAGAGGAGTGAACTTGTCGAAGCGTGGTGCTAGAGTTGGACGGCATTGACTTGTACCATTTTTCTGAAACTTCATGGGTTCTTCTTCGCTTGTATTCTTCCGTTTGTTCCCGGAAGATGAATCATTCTTGCCTGGAGGATAGAGAGCTTCCTCAACCTTGATATACTTATCACTCCTTTCCAGGAGCTCAGTGAAACTTTTGGGTGGCTTTTGTGCAAGGGAAGCCTTCAGATCTTTGTTAGTGACGTTATGGTGGAAAGCTACAGCTGTCACTGAAGTGTTCGGGGAAATTGACCTTCCTTCAGTCATAAAGCGTTTGACAAAGTCTTTCAGTGGTTCTTCATCTCTTTGCTTCAGTTCTAATAGGGAAACACCGGTCTTTTCAGCTCTCTGACTAGTAACGAAGTGCGCAATGAAGAGCTCCTCGAGCTGATCGAAGGAGAATATTGATTCTAGAGTTAGGCATGAGTACCATTCCCTTGCTGATCCTTTCAGTGTTGCGTAAAATTTTCGACACATGAGTGCATCGGTGACGTTATAGACCATCATGAGTGTTTTGAAGCTCTCGATATGATCAGTCGGGTCTGATTCTCCGTTGTACGATTCGAATTAAGGATCTTTGAAGTTCCTTGAAACGGGTGCATCAATGATGGTTTTGCTGAAGGGAGGTTGACTAGGGCGGTAGGCTCTGCTGGAGCAGTTTCTCTTATTCTTCATATGTTCTAGACGTTTCGTTACCTCTTGGATACGGCGAAGGACTTGGTCATCCTTCTTTTGTGATCCAGATAGGGGGAGACCCAGATCTTGTGTAGCGCCCCGAATTTCCAATATAATATCTCAAAAATACGTAGCACAATTCCTAGCATCAACCTCAATGTAATAGTAAACATAGCCAAAACAAGATAAATTTTCAACTTTTATTACAACAATTCTTTACAAAGCACAGCGGAAAATTAAACACCTTGAATTACAATTTTTTTCTTTTACAACACAATCTTTTACAATTTACATAAGCCACATTATCATTCTACCACATGCATCCAAATCCCAATGCTAACATTACCTACCTATAAAATATGAGGCTAGAGATAATCCTAACCCCCAAAACTACAGGGGTCAGCATAATGGTGTGAGTGACATCAAAAGAAATATATGTAAATAAAACATGAAGAATAAAATTATAAACAACACATACCAACCGTAATAACGAATAGAATATGAGATTACAGTAAATAAAACATGAAAACATCAAGTAAAACTAGACTAAGTATCAAGTGTAGAAAAACAGAAAACAAACATGCATGAAAACAAGTCAAGAAAACACAAATGCAATATGTTGACTCTCTAATGCATACTTGTCGGATTCTAGGCATTCCATACTACATAGGTCCGGTGCAAGCCCTTATCGTTCTCCACATTATAGGGTTAGATCCCTCGTTATGAAACTAATCCTACTACAGTGATGAAAACAAGATCCAGAATACTTCGGGAATAGGCATCACACAACCCTCAACGCGCAAGCATCATATAAGAATAACTCAAAAATCGGAGAATCACCTCCCTACCGTGTACCCCACCGCCGCCCCTCGACGTGCAAGTACACAGGCACATCCCGTGAATAGTCCCGTCGGCCCTCGACACGCGAATGAACCTGTATGTTTCGTGAATAGGCACTGCAGATCCTCGACACGCGAACATACTGAATGTCCTCTCGAGACAGAACACACAAGTCATGGAATGCATCCGTTGGACTGAACCCCAAGAGCATATTCTCACGTTTCCCAAGTTCCATCACATCTCCATTAATGCCTGTCCTTAGATTGGTTATTATTAAAACACAAATTTCCCCTTCTCTAGAGTTAGTGTATCCTGCCGAACTTAATTCCACAAAACAACCCCAAGACCCAACTGGTCATAATTCACAAATCTCAACAGCGGTTTCACAAGACTCCTACTCAACTCCTAGAAACTCACAAACGAATATCAACACCAAAACTTTCAACAAAACTCTTAATTCCATTATTAAAATGTTTATATCAATGAAAACTTCTTAAGTCAACAAAATCCACATCCGTGAAATGTACTCATAAATTCCAGAACTGAAACAAAGTATTAAATCCATCAAATAACTGAGAATCAGAATTTGAAGTCGTAGAAAACTACAAAACACCAATTTCTTTAAAAACCATATATATTTCATTTAATAAGGTCATAGAAATTCAATTTAAATTCTATTATAATCAAAATATAATTCTCTGTAAAATACTGAAATCTGTAGCAAAAATATCACCTAAAACAGTAGATCAATAATCCATAAGTTCAAAGAAATAATAGTTCAAGAGAAATGAAGAAAACTCAACAAAATAGCGAACAAAACACCGACGGTTGACTGTCAAAACCAATACAAAAAGTGATGGTCGACCGTCGAGTAAAAAAAATCCGAAAACAGAGAATTGACAGTCGATTGTCACCTTAAGTGCAAATGTGAAGCGGTCGACTGTCATAGTGAAAATTTGACAACTTTGAATTTCATGCACATTTTTGCTAATACTTCTATAACTCATTAGTGTATGTTCAAAAAAATTTCATGCACATTTTTACTACAGTAAAGATCAAGTCCTAATCACTTTTTGCAGTAATTTCATACAAACTCATTAGTGTATGTTCAAAAAAGCAAAATTATGAAAGGAAACAACATACCCATGAATTCTATTAGGTTCTTAACCATATCAAGTCATATATTTAGAATTTTAATCATCAATAACATAGTTTTCATGAAAAGATTCAAATTTTGCTCATCCATCCATCAATAATTCATTATGTCATCACACAATCCTATAACATGCTTTCTAATAGACAAATCATCACATACAACATGCATAGAACAATAAGAAAATAAACATATGTCACTCACCTTTTTGAAGAATCAACCGAAGTAATAAAGAGAATAAGAAAAATCCTTCCTTTTGCACGAAAACCAGATCCTCACTTCGAAACTCCAAGAAAATAATAAAAAAAAAACCCTTTGTGTAGTACAGCAAAAAGAGGGCTGCACCACCCCTTATATTAGGCCGGTAATGGGTAATTAGGGTTTTGAATAGGTTTTGTAAAATATCCCTTTTGAATATATCTTTACATATATAAATTCTTATACTTGGAAATTAGATAAACTAATTAAATTTAAATTTAAAAACAAAAACTACCACCCTAATACTAGCCGGCATTGTTTGTAAACCCAGAAAATGAAATTTGTAATTTTGCCCCTAAGTGGCAATTTTGCAAAAAGACCATTCTTTAAGAAATTTGCAAAATATACCAAATCTATTAAAACAAAAAGTAGTCTTTTTATCTCTGAGTTGACTAGGCATCATTCTCAGCCCAAAAATCTAAAAATCTGGAGTTTTCACTCTAAGTGGTAATTTTGCATAAAAACCCCTCTTTTTGTAATATTTACAAATAGGTCAAATAAATATCAGAACAATCCAGGAAATTCATAAATAATCCCTAATAAAAAATAATAGGTTTACCCAAAATAGTTTCTGACTTTGAACTTTCCAAGAAAATATTTGTACGTGTTTTGCACGTGAAAAAGATAAAATTCAGAAAAATATTTATTAAATCATAAAAATTATTTTAATCTATTTATTAATCTCAAAAACATTATTTAAAAATCTAGGGTGTTACATCTTGACTCCCTTGGAGAGAACGGAGGATGTCAAGCTTGAATTTATCCAGCCCTTGTGACTAGGGCGTTTTGCCATTTGTTCTGCACAGGAAGCCTTTGATTCTCATGAGTTGGGCTTCTCATTGTTGGAAGCCCCCTATGAGCAGATGACTACCTTGATCTTTGTCTAGAAAAATGGGTTCTCTGGTTCACCTGATGTTCCGAACGGGAGGCCTCAGATTGGGCATGCCTCTTGTCCAACCTAATTAGTAGGTCAGTTTCTTGTTGCCTGTTATTGATGATCTAGCAGAGATCTCTAGACCCCCGTGGGCCTCGTGAGGCCTTCGAATCAGTTGAAGCATTATTGACTGAGATGCGGTCGTACTGAGGATGTTGTTCATGTTGGGAGCCTCCCGGTGCCTCTCCGTTGGAAGGAGCATGATTAGGCTGTCGGAGTGACTGTTAAGGAGGAATCTGATCGTCCATAGAAGGAGCTAGTTGACGAAGAGAGGTAGTGCGACGGCTGGAGGCCGCCCCTTTACCTCTTAGTCTTGGTGGCATGGAAACAAGCCTGACTTGTGTAGTATTTTCTACAGACGGCGTCAATCAGTTGCTGCTTATTTCGGTGTGGGAGCAAACAGATAGTGAGTTAATAATTGAAGGAAACTACTAAAAGTCTGACCTGTGACCTTGACCGTTAAAGACGGTTAGAGCATTTGAGAATGAATCTGGATCGTTGATTGACCACCGTGATCTGAATTCAACAGTTGCTGATGCGGCCGATGAACCTGCAAAAAGCCTGAAACACCGGGGGGTGGGCCCGGTTATAGACCCTCCAATGCTCACGTCAGAACTAGAAAGAAAGAGAAAGTAAAAGAGTGAAAACTGGCAAATTGTTGATTACCTTCTGACTGTAGAGGAGGGGATATTTATAGGCCTGAGAGATATTTCAAGAGATTGATTTGTATCCGTTGGATCGATTTAACTATCTTATCTCTTTCATGTCTTTCCCCCTCAAGAGATAAGATATCATTGTTAGGGGATAAGAGATTTAACCCCTAGCCTGCATGGACTGGGTGTCTCTCCTAGTGAGCCTAGTCTGTCACTTTTTATGGGCTTGGAAGAAGCCCATATCTTGGAGTACGCTCAGGCCTGTAAAAGAGGTTTGTGATAGTTAATCTGCATGTAGATACTTTGAAATTTGTGCAGGAATCGTAAGGCTCTGATCTGTTATGATTTTTACAATCATCTGTAATGACTAGTTTTCAGTTGCAATAGTACTGACAAATTGTTGGATCATGTTGTGAACTAGATGTTAGGTTTGTGTCTTGTATACTCACTGTTCAGATTAAAAGAAGGTAATATGAAGCACGGAGGTCGAAGCATCGTAGCGAGTAGAAGAAGAACAGCAGCAGCAGCAGGTGCAGCTAATTGCGGTCGACCGGTCTGGGTGACATCGACCGCACCCCCGACCGCACCCCCCAACCACTATTTGTACTGGGAAGTCAGAGAGTGGTACGGTCGACCAGTCTTGGTGGACGGTCGACCGCCCACAGCGCTGTGTTCAGTTTTGGGTCTCGATTTCTTAGGTCATTTCAGCCCAATCTTCAACTCCAAGTCAGATCGTGCGGCTCCTATTCAGTTACTTCTTTTCCAGGTTTTATCGGACGACTGAGGATCAAAATTAGACCTAGGTTTTCTCTCTATTCTTCTATATATATTGTAAACTCTTCCAATAAAAGAGGGGGTACTTCATAGATTCTTTTCTCTATTGCAAAGAGAGGTTCGGGAGAGAGATAGTTCCTGGTGGGTGAGTTTAATTCCTTGTGTCAAGTGAATCAGTAACTCCTTGTAATCTCTTCTAGTTGAATATCAGATCCCCCTATATTTCCCCTCGGATTAAGCAAAAGTTAACTGGGATAAGTCATCGTTGTTGTGTTTGTGTTAGTTTGGTAGATCTACTTGCTTGCTCAATTTATTCGCCTCGTCTACTTCGACTTTCTCATTGCTCTATTAGTTCCGCTGCGACCAGAGGGCATTTGTTGACGCCCCAATCACAACAACTGGTATCAGAGCTTCAGGTTGCCGAGTTCCTTGGTTAAGATGACAGGCCACAGTATTTTGAAGATCAAGTAGTTTGATGGTAAGATCAATTTCAATCTTTGGAAGACTGATATGTATGATGTTCTTGTTCAAGAACGGTTGCAGTCAGCAGTAAAGAAGAAGGAAAAGCCAAATGATATGAACGATGACGTTTGGGAAGATATTCGTGAAAGAGCCGTAAGTCTGATCCGACTATCCTTGGCGAACGAGGTCAAGTGCAGATTTCTTGAAGAAACTGACGCGGCAAGTTTGTTGGAAAGACTCATAACTGACTCTTCCGATTCGTCGTTATTAGATCGTATGCATTGGAAGAGGAAGTTGTTCCGTTTATCTATGAAGAAAGGTACCGATCTCCAAGACCACATTCAAAGTTCAATAAGGTATTATCTGAACTTAAGACGACCAACGCAGATGTGTGTGAGGAAGATAAAGCTTTCAATCTGATATATTCACTGCCGGATTCGTACAAGCCTTTGATCATGACCATGCTACACGGTAGATCTGCCAAGGAGAGTATTTCGGTAGATGATGTAATCAAAGCATTGAAGGAAAATCTACTTAGGAAGAAAATCCATAAATCTTCATCGTCTATTCCTATAAGTTGTCTAGCAGTAGATGGTCATTCGGGAGGAAGACAAAGTACTTTGCAAAAGGATTCGATTCATTGCCGATATTGTAAGAGGCCAGGGTATATCAAGAAAAACTGTTGGAAATTGCAGAATCCAGAGAGCGCAAAGAACGGGAGTTCAGCCAATGTGGTTAGTGCCTTTGATTCAGGCGTTCGTATCTTCTTGTTTCAAATTCTTTAGAAGTGGATTCTAATTGATTTCTTGACTCAGGGAGTTTTTCTTATATTTGCTCCGAGAGAGTGTTGTTTTCTACTTATACGTCTACTACGGGGCGTTGTGTGACAACGGGAACTGGAGAGATTTGTGAAGTGGTGGGTGAAGGAACAGTTGAGTTGAAGATGCCAGGTCTACACATGTTCACTTTAAAGGATATTTTGCATATTCCTCTGCTGAAACGGAATCTGATTTCCTTGGGAACTCTCTATGCATGGGGCTGCAAGTACACAACTCGAGGTGGAGTTCTGTCTATTTTTCAGGGTCGTCGTAAGGTGATTAGAGGTATGAAAATGGTTGGGCCAAGCCAAAACAATCTCTACAAGATTTAGGGAATTCAAAAATACTTGCACAAGTGTTGCTCTTTTTTCGGGTATTCCCGCAAGCTCAGCTAGTTTGCCGCAACTAGATTCATCGAGACGAGACCACGACGTTCGAATATCGTCGAGAGGTGGAGAAAGCCTAAGGATAGGTGGAGTTTGGGCGGAGTTTGGCAACTTCGTGAGTACATTTACGGAGGTGGGCCTTTGAGGGGCTGCACTGGATTTGGTGAGATTTGGTAGAGATCATTTCAATTAGAAGAAAAAGCTATTGTTCTAAGTTTTCTTTGCAAGTGGAATTTGTTAGAGTTTAGAGATGAGTAACACATCATGTGATAGCACTCGTATGCAATCCAAGGTGGAGTTTGTTAGGATTGTGTCTTGTATACTCGTTCAGATTAAAAGAAGGTAATATGAAGCACGGAGGTCGAAGCGTCGAAGCGAGTAGAAGGAAAACAGCAGCAGCAGCAGGTGCAGCTAGTTGCGGTCGACCGGTCTGGGTGACAGTCGACCGCACCCCGACCACTATTTGTACTGGAAAGTCAGAAAGTGGTACGGTCGACCGGTCTTGGTAGACGGTAAACTGCCCGCGACACTGTGTTCAGTTTTGGGCATCGATTTGTTAGGTCGTCTCAGCCCAATCTTCAACTCCAAGTCAGATCGTGCGGCTCCTATTTAGTTACTTCTTTTTCAGATTTTATCGAACGTCTGAGAATCAAGATTAGACCTAGGTTTTCTCTCTGTTCTTCTATATATATTGTAAACTCCTCCAATATGAGAGGGAGTACTTCATAGATTCTTTTTTTCATTGTAAAGAGAGGCTCGAGAGAGAGATAGTTCTTGGTGGGTGAGTTTAATTCCTTGTGTCAAGTGAATCAGTAACTCCTTGTAATCTCTTCTAGTTGAATATCAGATCTCCCTATATTTTCTCTCGGATTAAGCAAAAGCTAAACGGGATAAGTCATCGTTGTTGTGTTTGTGTTAGTTTGGTGGATCTATTTGCTTGCTCAATTTATTCGCCTCGTTTATTTCGACTTTCTCATTGTTCTATTAGTTCCGCTGCGATCAGAGACCGTTTGTTGACACTCTAGCCCCAACACTAGATCTCCTACAGTAGGTACTGATCCACCCAATGATATGGCTGGAGTGCTCTCTAACCCGACACTTTATTGGTGGAGATTGTGCCTTTCGGATTTCTATTGGTGGATGCGCCTGCTAGTGACTGCATACTAGTTTTATATTGTAGTTGCTTTGGTTACAAGTTAGAAGTGAAGCACCGGTTGAGCTGATAGTGGGGTTATGGACCATGGTGTCTTTTTCAAGTTTTCAACACATGCGAAACTCTTTGAAAACTCCCCTGTCTTTAGAGCATCCACAATGGTTTGCTATAATTCTCATTTTGCCATTTTTTTAACAAACGAGCGCTACAGTGGTTTGCTATATTTCTCAAATTTGCCATTTTTTAGCAAACCGATCAAATCTGTTTCTCAAATATGAGAAACGATTTGAGAATTCTCAAATTATAAAGGACGGGGAATGATTCCCCGTCTCTTATATTTTAATATTTATTTTTACGTATAGACGGGTTATCATATACCGTCTCTCAACCTTTTAAAAAAAAAAAATTTTTTTTTTAAATAAAAACCTCCGATATCATTTCTCGTTTGAGCCAAACGGGACATCATCTCCCGTTTGAGAGGTTTTTATTAATTAATTTTTTTTTTTTTTTTTTTTTTAAAAGAACGTTCCTGATTGGTCGAAAGAAAAAAAAAAAAAAAAAAATTGGACTTTGGTCAAACGGGGAATGATTCCCCGTTTCTCAAAAAAGTTAAAAGGTCAAAGGGTTTATAGTAGTTAATTAGGTGGGTTAGGTTTAATTATTATTATATTATTTAATTTAGTTAATTAATTAGGTTTAATAGTTAATAAGTAATTTTTTTTTTTAATTAATTTCTAAAAGTTGAGACGGTATATCATATACCGTCTCACACCTCTTTTGAAAATTTTGACAATTTTTTAGCAAATGACCACTGCAGCATTCCACTCTATTTGCTATTACTGTAGATGCAAATTATAGCAAATGAGAAACAACCATTGTTGATGCTCTTAGTTCTATTGCAATCTTGCCTAACCTTTTGCCTAAACTTGAGCTATTCTCACATGGGGTGGAAGCACTTCCCTAAGTCAATAATAACAACCCCTCCATCTTAGTAGATATCTGATGATCTCATCTCCTTCCTGCAGTCAACAACCATGGCTGCAAAAGACTACTTCAACTTTCACTGCCTATGCTACCTCCTCTTCATCCTCTCTTCCCTCTCTTCCCTCTCATTCATCTACTGGTCCCAACTCACTCCCCGGTGTACAACCACCGAGTTAGCCACCTTCGACCACCAGCACCTGAACCACTCCTTCAACCTCCTGTCCTTCCCTGCTTCTTGGAACCACCTCGCTTTCTCCCCCAGACCTCCCCACAGAGCCCTCAAAATTGCACTTTTCGTCAAGAAATGGCCTCACCGGAATCTCGCTGGCGGTCTCGAGCGCCACGCTCTAACCCTCCACCTTGCCCTAGCCCGCAGAGGCCATGAGGTCCATGTTTTCACCACCTCCTCCAATCTCACAAACCACCCAGATACGGACAGAATGAAGTTTCACCAAACACCACCTTCCCCTGCTGGTTACCTCAATCAGGCCCTTGCTTGGGATCAGTTTCGGGTTGAAAACACGACGTCGGACAAACCCTTTGATGTGATCCACAGCGAGAGCGTTGGGGTGCTCCATGGCCGGGCTAGGAATCTTACCCACCTTGCTGTTTCTTGGCATGGAATTGCTTACGAGACAATACACTCTGATATCATACAGGATCTTCTTCGAGGTCCTCAGGATTCAAGGCATCCTACAGTGAACCAGAGGATTTCCAAGGTGATTGATGAAGTGAAGTTTTTTCATGATTATAGACACCACGTAGCTACCAGTGATCATGTAGGAGATGTGCTCAAGAGGATCTACATGATACCCGAAGAACGGGTCCATATCATTGTTAACGGAGTCGATGAGGAGATATACAAACCTGACAAGGTTCGAGGAGATGAGTTCAGGAGGAAGGTTGGGGTGCCAAACAATGCAACAACATTAGTTATAGGAATGGCGGGACGATTAGTGAAGGATAAAGGGCATCCGCTTATGTTTGAAGCACTGAGACAAGTCTTCAATGAAAGTGAGAGCTTTCGGAGAAATGTTTTCGTCTTAGTTGCTGGAGATGGACCATGGGGCAGTAGGTACAAAAATTTGCAACCGAATTTGTTTGTTCTAGGACCTCTGGAGCAGAAGGAACTTTCAATGTTCTACAATTCGATCGATGTTTTCTTGAACCCTACACTGAGGGCTCAAGGGCTTGATCACACGTTTATTGAGGCTATGTTGTCTGGGGCTCCAATCATGGGAACCCGATTTGCGAGCATTACAGGTTCCTTAATTGTAGGTCCAGATATCGGTTACACATTCTTGTCAACCGTGGATTCGCTTAAGGAGTCTCTGTATAAGATTTGGAGGGATGGAAGTGGAGTGCTGAAGAAGAAAGGCGAGGCTGCGAGAAACAGGGCACTGCGGCTTTTTACTGCAACGAAGATGGCGACCGCTTATGAGAGGCTCTTCCTCTGCATCTCTAAAGAAGGTGAAGTAGTCAAGAGTGAAACTGATTATTGCACGTACCCGCTCCAGTGGGAGTGGGATTAAACCAAGTTGGTGCATATTAATATATACTGTTAGTTGATCCACTTGGGATTTTTGTTATAAGCTCATACTGGAATTGGAATTGGAATTGGAATTGAGATGCCAATTCGAAAGAAGAAGAAATTACTTTTGGCCTATCTAGTACTTACTGGAAGGGTATAGGTATAGTTTAAGGCAAAGAAAATTGGAGGTTACATTCAAAAAGAAAAATATTTTTTTCTTTTTTAAGTCAGGAGGTAACAAACATTGATTAATTTAAGATACTTCCTTTTTTTTTCTTTTTTATTTGGATTGTTATTTGGATTGTTTGAGACTTTTGCTGGATATTAGAGGTATTACTCCTCGCACCGTTAAAACATTGAACAAACGGATGCACGACAAAAAAGTTATTCCTGGGTGGAGACAGAAGTATGAAATTCAAAAATTTCATTTGAAAAATAATTTGAGCATACGCATATGCAAATTGAACATAGTAGTAGCTCAAAGGGTGGGTGATCTGTAACCCTATGGAGCACTTGTACTTTTACTTCAGAAGACCACTCACGTCTGTTACATGACGAATACTTGTATGACTATCCGATATATCGCTTCCTCATTCAAATTTTAGAATTTCTTTCCTACAGATCGATGAAGTATTTATTCAAAGACAGCCATTAGACTATTTTCCACCGCTAGCCAGTGTGCAAAGATTCCATTATCAGTGTTGTATACTGTATCCAGTATCCTTGGACAATTTTACTGACCAAAGTTTAGAATGGATCAAGAGTCAGTTCCACTAGAGAAATATACGTCATTAAGACTTAATCCTATGTAAAGAATTTTTAAAGAATATTAAAAGATTAAATTTACCAACAAGTAATGTCGACTGGGTAGAAATTAAAACTAGTAATAGCTTTGATGAATTTTCAACATATAAAATAAGTTTAACAAACCCAATTAAAATTTCAATCTAAACAATCAATAATTATATACCTAAGCATTCTTAGCAAGTAAAATATACAATAATGATTTGTACTCTAATTAGCAAGTAGAAGTACACGCTCAATATTAATGGACGACATAAAATTCAGATAATAATCTAGAGACGATAAAGCAATATTACAAATAATTGAAAAGTGGAAAGAGATTACCGGGAGTTCGAAGAACGTGCCGCTGTCAGTTGTGAGAGGAATCGGAGAAGAGGCATCGGCCAACGTTTGATGAAACTTCGGGTTGCTATGTGGTAGCGAGGTGGACTTGTTGTTCAAGAGGTCGTCGAAGGTGGCTGCAGTGGTGGGGGGTGTCTTCGGATATGAAGATCGGCAGCACGAGGTGGGGAGGGTTCAGATTTTAAGGGGCTTGGAAAATAGGGTTTCAGGTTTGAAGGGATTTGGAGATTTGGAGTATGGAGGAGGCTTCAGAGGTGATGGAGGCACTGAGAGAGTTGGTTGGGTGGTGAGGGAAAGGCGGCAAAGATGGTTGGAGGTGTAAGGGTGTTTAGGAGGAGCGGGTCAGGTGTCAAGTGGAGGAGAAGAGGCGGGTGCGGGTGATGGGTTCAAGAGGAAGTGGCGGATGGGTTTCGGTGAAGAAAGAGGGGAGAGAACAAGAGAGAGAAAAAGAGGGGGGTTGGCGGCTGTGTATAAGGAGTTAGGGTTTGGGGTTTTGGATAAATAATTTTGGGAATTTGGGGTGTAGTTTAGGGTTTCTCACAAACCGTATTTTTTTCTCAATTGTCTCACACAAAAAGATGTATAAAGAGCAAAAACTTAATCACAATAATTTTAAACATTCAAAACATATTGTTTTCATTAATCTAGAGGCTTATATATAGGCTCAAAACAAATCTCAATACAAATCATCAAAATATCCTAATGCACAAAATAAAGGGTGCAAATCGCAAAACTACTACATATGGCTAAAGATGCCAAAAACAAATATGAGTGCTGAAGTAAAAATACTAGGCTAATAGAATAGTCATCCTAGACGATGTCTGCGCTGATAGAAGCATCTGAATCGTCTTGAACTGATGTTCTCATCATTCTCTCCGGGTGGGTGAGAGCTCGACCCAGTGGAGTAAAAACCTGTGATCCTATCATAGTGCTCCAAAACTGGATCCAAGCACTGGAACTCCTCACGATTACTCCAAGTATCCTCCAACTTCGGCTTGTTCTTCCATCGCACCAAATACCTATGAATACCACCTTCTATAGTAAAGATTATCTGATCATCTAAAATATTATCCAGTTTTTCTATCGTTTGGTAAATAGTATCAGGCAGGGCAGGAAATGTGGGAATCTCACCAGTAGGCTGCAAGGTAGGCTCATCTGTAAGAGGGTTTCTATGGTTAAAATCGGTGCCTTCATAGTGTACTAGATTCTCAATATTGAAAGTTTTACTTATGCCAAAATATTCAGAAAGGTCAACGACATAGATATTATCATTGATTTAATATTAAATGGGCCTGCAGCACGTGTGTTCAATTTTTTAACGGATCCAGTTGGATACCGTTTCGGACGAATCCGAACCATTACTTCGTCACCAACATCAAATGTTTTAAATTTCTTTCTAGTATCTGCTATTAAGTTGTACTTAAAATTATTCTCATTAATTTCCTTGAAATTTTTTCTATGAAAATCATGAATGCGGAATGCAAATGTGAATGCAGACTCTGAGACTCTATAATGTTCTAATACAGGGATAAAATTTATAGGCTGCCAAGTGACGTGGGAAGGAATGGGTGACTCAGGTACATTCAATGGAGGTGATTGGATCGACCGAATACAGTTGAGAGACTGGTCATCCCCTTCTTCACCGAAGTCATCACTTACATGAGGTTCATAGGTAAACTCATTATCGGGCTCATCAGCAATGAAAGCGGTACCCTCTACGATGTTGATCCTATTAGGGCTGGAACAATTGCCAGCAACATAGTCATATCCCTTACATTTATAACACTTAATGAGAGGATCAATCTTAGAGTGGTCTCTTTCAGTGTTCTTACCAGTGTTGTCATTTTTAGGTGGATATGAATTTGAAATAGGTTTATTTGGGTTAAGACTTGTTGGGGTACTGAGAAAAGGGGGGCTAAGGTCTAGAGGGGTCAGTAGAGGTCATTCTAGAGGAATGATCTCTCGAATTACTGGACTTGTAGGAGGAACTTACTTTAAGGGAATCCATATCGAGGGCAAGGGCATAGGCCACTACCAAGGAGTCCACGTTTCTATGGATTAGCTCGTTCTTAAGATCATCTCGTAGTTTAGCTTTGAACCTAGAGATAGTTTGTTCTTCGCTTTCTTTACCTAAGGCATTGCACCAAATGAGGAAGTCGTCGAACTTATCCACATACTCTTGGGTGAACTTGCTTTCTTGAAGGAGTTGGTTCCACGAATCTAGCAATCAGGTGTGGAATGATAAGGGCACATATCTCTCGGTGAGCTTCTCTTTCATGGTTTTTTCCCAAGTGGTTGTGGGTGTCAGGCATCGGCCTCTGCGAACGTGTTCAAATTTAGTCCAGTGTTGTTGAGCTTTACACTGGTCAATTTCATCATGACAAATTTGATCTTCAGGGTTTCGCTTATATCAAACCACACGAAGTAGTGGTCCATAGCACGGATCCAATCAAGATAAGCTTGGGGTTCCGTATGGCCTTCAAAGTGGGGAACGTCAGCCTTAACATTCTTCTTGTATTGTTCGTCAAGGTCACAATTTTGACGTCGGTCGTCACGATCATTCCCTTGAGGGATCTCACAATGAAGCTCAGTGGAAACATTTTGATTCAATTCCACTTGCTGAAGCCTCTGATTGATATTGACAAGAGTTGCATGAATGACAGCGAAGGTAGTGGAAATGTCAGAGTTCTCCATTTCAATTCGAGATCTCCATTTCAATTCGAGAAAGGACCCACTGATTTCTAGGATTCCTGATTGGATAGCTTGGGAGGGACAAGAAAGGCTCTTTAGGATTTGTGATAGTGTGCGAAAAAGAATTCACCAAAGTCAGAAAACTTGGGGTCATGGGTGTTGGGTTTATGTCTTGCATACTATGTTGGATAAGAAGACGATGAGACGATAGAGGAATCGAGACGATCGGAGACGGAGTGGAAGCAAGGAAAACAGTCAGTAAATGTAGCAGTAGATGGAGTTACGGTCGACCGTACTTGGGGTACGGTCGACCACCTAACTCTGCAGAAGTTCCCGATAGGGGGATGGTCGATCGACCTTAGGGTGCGGTCGACCGAACACGGCGCTGATGAATAATTTGGGTCGGGTCTTGGTGATTCGTGAGAAGCCCAACTTGTTATTCAAGTCAGATCTGACGGTTCTTATCGTAAGGTTATCTCTTCAGGAATATCGAACGGCTATTGTATCAAGATATCAAACCAGGTTTTCTCTAGATCTCTATATATTGTTGTTATTGGCCTCCATTGAGAACCAAGACAGAGAGTACTTCATTGAAGGAGAAATTGAGTGATTCTCTAATTGTAAACAACTAGTACTTTCTGGTGAGGCTTGAGAGAGGGTCGTGGTGAGAATTGTAATATCCTTGTATCCTCTAGTTGAATAACATCTTGGGTTTCTTCTCCCCCAGATTAAGGCGAAAGCCCTAACTTGGACAAATTTGTGTGTGCTTTGGTGTGTTTGGTATGATCTCATATATGCTTGATAGTTTGTGTTGATTGCATCGAATAACTCAACAAGATCCTAAGAGGGGTTTTCAGTAGAAATCCCTAACAATTGGTATCAGAGCTTTGGGTTCAAGGGTTTGTTCAAGTTTCTTGGAGAAGATGGCAGATCAGATCACGAAGATCAAGCGGTTCAAAGGCAAGATCAACTTTGATCTCTTGAAGGTGGACATGCATGAAGCATCGGTTCAACAGGACTTGGATCTAGTCCTAGAAGGAGATAAAGGGAGACCAATCGTGTCACGCCCCGCTTTCCAAAAGAATACAAAATACGGATACGTAACAAAAACCCAGCGAATGATTTTCATCATCCATAAGCTGTTCAAGAATCTTTACAATACTTCACAAGATAATCAGAGTCGGAAGAGGAAGATACAACCAAATATGCATAATTAAAACAAGATACCAACAGAAATCACTTGAAACCAAATACAATAATATCAAATAATCAAGTTCTGAACAAGTCAAATATTCTGGGTCACATTGCCCAAATACAAGAATAAATATCCAAGTAATCAAGTACATCTTATTCAAGTTCAAACAACAAATAATAATAATAAACATTATAAAGCAGAAACTCCAGCACTAATACATCATCTTGCCAATACCATCTTGCAGTCGTCCATCCTGATCTGTAATTAGTAAATTTGCAGGAGAGGGAAAGAGAAAAACAAATACCCGTCAATTGCAAGTTATGGGTCACATATAATGTAGGATACAAGTATATGGAAATGGGTGAATCTAAGTAACAAACCTAGCATGGTATAATCATGATGTCCAAAATAAACAACTAGCATGGCAAAAGTGAACAAATATAAATTGCTTAAATCAAGTGTCAAGAAATCAAGTATCATGTCAACATGCATCAAATGTCAAGTGTCATGTAAATATGTATCAAGTGCCATGTTTCAAGTCTCATGTAAACAAGTCGCATGTATCATGTAGTCAAGTATCAAGCAAACATGTATCATGTTTAAGTATCATGTTCAAGTAGCATGTATCAAGTCTTGTAGTGATTTACTATCTAGGTAGCACTTTATACATCCCGATTTTTTACTACATGGTTGCTACAACAAACAGTTTCGCTTTAGATTTTGTATGGGGCCATACAGGGCAGTGTACTCAGGGACAAGCTCCAAGTATCATGTAATCATGTATCATGTAAACAAGCTCCAAAATCCAAAAAAGCTCCAATGTCATGTGTGTACGTGTCATGTATATCGTGTCAAGCTCCACATGTAAACAAGCTCCAATAACCACTAGGTTCTTCTGAGTACACGTTTCTGCACTATCCACTACTAGATCTTTCCCTTAACCCCGGCTTGGTTAATTTTATTATTAATGTCAAACAAGCATGTATATGTGCAAAATATATCAAGAATAGTATGGCATGATCATGTGACAAGTGCAAGTAGCAAACTAAATATGTACGAGTTCAAGATATCTCATAAACGAATAAAATAAACACATCTCAAGTTCAGGACTGTAAGACCATACTGTAGTAAAATAGTGATTCCCAGTATTATGAACAAGCAAATCAGGATCCGTCGAAGGATCTGGAAAATAGACTTCCACACAAATCCAGCAAATATAAAAAATTCATATACTAATTCACAAAATCATAACTCAAAACTGGTTTTAATACAGAAAATAGATTTAGCCAGAAATCAGGGAAAACGAATTCAAGAAGAGGAAAATAGCATGAAAAATCAATAAATAAATCCACAAAAAATCTGGGGTATTCCTCTATATGTCTAGTATCTAAATATAAAGTTTCAGAATTTTCTAGTAAAAATAGATCAGTCATCAAAAATAAGAAAGCATCAAGAAAATATAGTTTGGCAAATCTGAAATTCCCAACATTTCTGTACGAAAACTAAGATATCTCGCAACCAATGAAATGAAATCCAATTCCACCAAAGGTATATGAAAAATATATAGAATATACTTTCACATTTCACAAATATTTTTCATACAGTAAAAGAAATCATAGTGAAAATAGGGTTTTTTACAGAACAGCGAGCAAAATACAGCACATATAGATTTTATAAACGAGCATGGAACACACATAAAACTTATCAATAAAATTCACCAAATATATGGGTAATCCCTAACATGATAAAGAAACACTGACCAAAGTATTGGATCAAAATAATATGTATATCCTAGTTCTTGAAAATAGTTTGTTATCAAAATTTTCGAAAAACAGAATCTGGAAAAGATCAATACCTTTGTACTAAAACAGTCATAACTCAGTCATACAAAATCAAAATCAAGCAAGGTCAGAGGGGTTTAAAAATAGACAAAATTATCTAAAACTCTTGTTTTATACCGAAATTAAGATACTGACTGTAGCACAGTCGAAAACAGCAAACAAAACAGAACAGTGCCAAAAATACAGATTTTTACCCTTAAAACAAAAACAACATAGCTTCAAGAAAATTGATCCAAACACATCCAAACTTGAAATCAAGTCTACTAGAGGTCTAAACATCATGAATTAGGGTATCTAGCATGTCCACGCCAAGAATTTCACATGGGTCTCAACCAAAACACGAGTTTACACACAAGTCTCACATACATGCTCAAAAATCAAGAATTGGGCGAATCCTAGGTTAATTCATGTCCATATGGTGTCATGAGTCATCTATGGCCAAACTATCACAATAGAGACAAAACCCATCAAGGAAAACACAATCAAGAGTTGTCTCTAGACCCAACTATACTAAATGTGAACTTTGGGACTTGTATCAAACAAATGAATTGGAGTACAAGTTACTTGCCTTAATTTAGGAATAAAGAACGATGCAACCAAGACAAGAAGCAAAACCCAAGAACGAAAATCTGCTAATCCACGAATCCAAGCAATCACGAACAAATCTCCACACGAACGAAACTTCTTAAAGCAAAAGACGATCAAAGTGGCAAGCGACCATTTTGAGAACACCACGAAGAGAAGTTGGGGATTGATGGTGCAAGATTTGATGATGGTGGTGTGGTGAGTAGGTGGTCGGCAAGAAAGGGAGAAGGGGGTTCGGGTTTTGATGGGTGGTCGGAGGTGGAGTGTGCCGGAGTGGGGTGGTCGACCTGCTGGAGGAAGAGGCCGGGAGTGGGTGGTGCTGGCCTGGGCTCGGGTTGGGGTAGCTGCAAGGAGAGGGAGAGAGAGAGAGCCGGGATGTGAGGGAGAGAGAATTAGGATAAGGGTTTGTGAGGGTATGGTTATATATATAGGGTTTAGATGTGGGTTAATGGATTAATGGGTATTAGTAGTAGCAGGTTTACAAATGGGTTTTGGATTTTAGATCAAATAACAATAGGAATGCAAATAGGATGGAGAATTTATTTGGCTTTGAAAATCTTATTAGGGATCAAATAATGGGAGTGGGAAAAAGACAACCAAAACACCACCACAACACCAAGAAAAATAAAATTAAAGATAACGAGACCGAAAATGAGGGAAAGATCAAAAAATGAACAAAAGGGACAATCAATCAAACACAAGGAGCTCAAAAATGAAATAAAATGAATATATATTGAAAACAAATCCAATATACGGTTCAGAAAAAATACAAGGGAGTAAAATACACCAAAACGAAAAATACAGTCAAAATACACAAAATGAAAAACAGGGGTTACAAATCGGCACAAAGCAGGTGAAGTGGAAGAAGATATGTTCAGAAGTCTTGGGTTTAATCCGGTTGTGATCGACGAGCGAAGTCAGGTATAGAAGAAGCACGGCGAGTCTTTGGGCAAGATTCAGAACTAACTACTCGGGATCGTCATCACAGGGTCGGATGTACCAGCAAAGAAAGTTGTGGGATTTCTTAATAAAGGAAAGTACCGCTCTTCTAGATCATGAAGTGGAGTTCAATATGGAATTATATGAACTGAGGGCGTTCAACGAAAATGATCTAAGGGTTTCCAACTCGATATATTCATCACCAAATCCATCCAATATGATAATCGTACTAGATGAGAAATCTACCAAGGAGAAGTTTTTCATAGCATGTATGATCAAGGAGTTGGAGGAGGATGTACTAAGGAAGTAGAGTCAGAAATCTGCGTCAACTTCTGTGAGTTTCTTGGAGGTGGATTGTACTTTGATTTGAAGGAAAAGTGTATGTAGGGGTAAGGTCCATGGCCACCAGTGCAATGGGATTGAGCATTACATGAGAGACTGTTGCAAGCGGTTGAGCCAGAGGGGCGCCAAATCAAGTGCTACTGAATCAGGTGATGGCTTAAATATTGCTTTTGTTTAAGTTCCTTATATGTAAATTCCGGTTGTTCTTTTGATACGGTTAGTTCTTCTCAAGTTTGCTCCGAGCGAGATATGGTTTCTACTTGAATATTTGCATCATATCATTGTGTGGGAATTAAGGTTGATAATATTTGTGAAGTAATGATTTCTACTTACAAGTTTGCCTCATGTCGTTGTGTGGGAACTAAGATTGACAAGACTTGTAAAGTAAGAGGTGAGAAAACAAATAAGTCGAAGATGACAAACGGAAAGGGATACACACTAGAGGAGGGTATGTATATTCCTTTGATGAAGTGGAGACTTATATCCATGAGAACTCTAGAAGCTCGGGACTGCAGGTACATAAATCCAGGTGGAGTTCGTTCAGTTTGAAAAAGTTATTGTGAGGTGATGAAGGGTGAGAAGGGGATTGAGCAGGGTTAGCACAACCTCTACCAGCTTTGGAGGAACAAAAAAACTTGCACAAGTGTTTCGAAGCCCATTGTTCCTAAAGCATCATCTAGTATGTCGTCACTAGAATCATCCGAGCGAGACTGAGACGTTCGAATATCGTCGGAAGGTGGAGAGAGCCTTGAGGTAGGTGGAGTTCATGTGGAGGGTAGCACCTCCATGATTACATCTACTGGGGTGTGCCCTTGAGGGGGCATACAGTGGGAGAAAAACAGGTGGAGATAGATTCAACTAGTAGAGAAAGCCATCGAAATGAGTTGTTTGCAAGAAGAGAAGGAAAAGAGTCTAGAAGATTTTAAATCACACAGGTGTGGATTCATGAGTATGCAATCCAAGGTGGAGATTGTTGGGTTTATGTCTTGCATACTATGTTGAATAAGAAGACGATGAGACGATGGAGGAATCGAGACGATCGGAGACGAAGTGGAAGCAAGGAAAACAGTCAGCAACTGTAGCAGCAAATGGAGTTGCGGTCGACCGTACTTGGGGTGTGGTCGATCGCCTAACTCTGCAGAAGTTCCCGAGAGGGGGACGGTCGACCGACCTTGGGGTGCATTCGATCGAACGCGGCGCTAATGGATAATTTGGGTCGGGTCTTGGTGACTCGTGAGAAGCCCAACTTGTTCTTCAAGTCAGATCTGACAGCTCTTATCGTAGGGTTATCTCTTCAGGAATATTTAACGGCTATTGTATCAAGATACCAAACTAGTTTTCTCTAGATCTCTACATATTGTTGTTATTGGCCTCCATTGAGAGCCATGAGAGAGAGTATTTCATTGAAGGAGAGATTGAGTGATTCTCTAATCGTAAACAACTAGTACTTGCTGGTAAGGCTTGAGAAAGGATCTTGGTGAGAATTGTAATATTCTTGTATCTTCTCTAGTTGAATAACATCTTGGGTTTCTTCTCCTCCGGATTAAGGCGAAAGCCCCAACTGGGACAAATTTGCGTGTGCTTTGGTGTGTTTAGTATGATCTTATATGTGCTTGATAGTTTGTGTTGATTGCATCGAATAACTCAACAAGATCCTAAGAGGGGTTTTCAATAGAAATCCTTTAGAATGGGGACATGTGCTTGTTGAAATTTTGGAAAATATGTCCTAAATGCACCTAAAATGGTGTATTTTCATATCTGAAATGATCTAAAAATGACCCTAAAATGAATACAGATTTTTTGCTTTTGTTTTTGTTGTTTTTGTTGTTTTTTTTATAAATGATGTAAGAATGGTTCCTAAATGATGCAAGAACTAGGGTTTTACAACCTTCGCTCTAATACCAAAATGATGTAAACTTAACCATAAGTAGATTTTTCAAGAATATTAAAAGATTAAGTTTACCAACAAGTAATGCCAATTAGTTAGAAATTAAGATTAGTAATTGGTTTGATGAATTTTCAAAAGACGAAATAAGTTTAGCAAGCCCAATTAAAGATTCAATCATAACAATCAATAATTATATACCTTAGCGTTCTTAGCAAGTAAAATATGCAATAATGATTTGTACTCTAATTAGCAAGTAGAAGCATACACTCAATATTTGTGGAAGACAAAAAATTCAGATAATAGTCTAGAGACGATAAAGCAGTATTTCAAATAATTAAAAAGTGAAAAGAGATTACTGGGAGTTCGAAGAACATGCCGCTGTCAGTTGTGAGAGGAATCGGGGAAGAGGCAGCGACCGGTGTTTGATGGAGCTTTGGATTGCTATGTGGTAGCGAGGTGGACTTGTTGTTCAGGAGGTCATCGAAGGTGGCTGCAGTGGTGGGGGTGCTGTCAGATATGGAGATCGACAACACGAGGTGGAGAGGGTTCGGATTTGAAGAGGCTTGGAGAATATGGTTTCGGGTTTGAAGGGATATGGGGATTTAGAGTTTGGGGGAGGCTTCGGAGGTGATGGAGGGGCTGAGGGAGTTGGTCGGGTGGTAAGGGAAATGCTGCAAAGATGGTCGGAGGTGTAAGGGTGTTCTAGGGGGTGTCGAGGGTGTTCGGGAGGAGCGGGTCTGGCATCAGGTGGAGGACAAAAGGGTGCGGGTGCGGCTGATGGGTTCAAGAAGAAGTGGAGGATGGGTTTCGGTGATGAAAAGGGAGAAAGGACGAAGAAGAAGAGAGAGAAGAAAAGGGAGGTTGGCGGTTGTGTATAAGGACTTAGGGTTTGGGGTTTTGGATAAATAATTTTGGAAATTTAGGGTGTAGTTTAGGGTTTCTCACAAACTCTAATATTTTCTCAATTGTCTCACACAAAAAGAGGGATGACGAGCAAAAACTCAGTCACAATAATTTTATTCAATCAAAGCATAATGTTTTCATTAATCTAGAGGCCTACATATAGGCTCAAAACAAATCTCAATACAAATATCTAAATATCCTTATGCATAAATAAATGGTGCAAATCAATTGTCAAAAATAAATATGAATGCTGAAATTAAAATACTAGGCTAGTAGAACAACCATCCTAGACGATGCTTGTGCTGACACAAGCATCCAAATTATCTCGAACTGACATCAATACGCTTCTGCTGTTACATACAATTATGCTTCTACGACATGAACATATCCTATAAGCACCTTATTCTAGAATTAGGAAGTGAACATCTGAGACTTGATTGATTTCAGAATTAATAGGTACTTCACTAACTGAAACTATACTCCTGTTTGGTTTGATTGAAGACTACAACATAGTTAGAATTTCATGTTGTAATTAGTATTGCAATTAGAGACTGCAAGATCATGACATAGATTCTTATTTTCTAGTTATGTGTTTCGAAGTAGTTGATAGGTGCAGAGGAAGAAAGGAAACGAGCTGAAGAACAGCAATTACAAGCTAGGCGGATTAGGAAGAGGGATAGTCCTTCAGCTGTATGTAGCCAGTTTAGCTGGAGCTCCAATTGTGATGGTCTGCCACAATTGGAGTTGCAACTTAAACTATCCAAACATCATGGAATGGGAATTTGTTGTGCACCAAGATTATTGACCTGACCACCACTCTGTTCCTGAATTTTTCGGGCTTCTATTAACTTAACCACATTCTTTCTCTCACTACTTCCGAAATTGGGTTAACCGTTAACTGATCACTAGTGTTACCATATGCAAATTGCACAGACTAAAATACTTTTAACAGACTCATAAAATTATATGGAACTTAAACAATACAATGATGATATGCACTGTCTTTTTTTTTCAGTTTATCTTATTTAATAACATGTGTTTCTCTTGTCTGGAAAAACTCAAATAATGATATTTTTATCTATTTCGGTCATATTTTTTGAAACCACTAAGTGAGATTTCATTAGTTCATATTCTTTTATTATCATGTACATGCGCAGTAACTTTAGTTCTTAAATAAAAACATAAAAGTCACTAAAGGACGGAGGTAACCCTATTCAACACCGACACAACACTAAGATATAGTTAAACCCTAGATCCCTAAATTTAGAGATGCCCCTTAACTATTTCGATCAAAATATAATTAAAAGATGACAAATCTACAAATTAGCAAATTCACATTTTCAAATCAACCAACACCATTCAATATTTCTAACGCAAAGAAAAAAAGTCGAATAATTACCGAAGTTGAGCTTACAATGCAGTAATAGGTGGGGATATGGTTCTTCTTGAACTCCTCCCTGATGTACTTTGTTATCTCCTTCACAGTGTGCTTCTCAACTGTCTTCCCTCTCAAATCAAGCTTTCCATTTTAAATCATTTCCTCTCAAATGAAATATAATCAACTTCAGAAGGCAAGTGGTTGTTTTGATTATTATTTTATTTTATTTTATTTTGTAAACTGACTGCACATTATAGTGTATGTTCGTTTCTTCTTCTTTTTTTCTCATGTATTAGCACGTGCTAGTTTTCTACTTTTCCTCTTCTTGCTCTATTTTAATAGATTAATGACACTCTCTCCTAATAGTATAATATATATAATAGTATGCATAATTTTAAAAAATAATTAATTTTAACAATATTTGATCGGACGATTATATATATCTTCATAGTTTATCAAGTAAGAATCCAATACAATAATTATACCATAGATCATTGTTGAGTAGGAAAATTACCGAGATTGCATCTAAAGAAAGCAACTTTAATCAAAATTGAAGTAAAACAGTAAAACAACTTTAATCAATATATATGTTTCCTTTTTGAAAACACCCTCAATAAACTTTGGTAAGGTACTAATGCTAGTCAAAAAGTATAAACACATGTATTGTTTTGAGTTTAAGAGACTTACATTAATCCTTTTAATACAATACGCATGATGGAGCAGCCCCTTTTTGCACGCCTACATAATGGCAACAGATGCTCGCCATAAAAATGGAGCATGGATCAAAAGATATAGTATAGGACAAAGTTCATCAGCATTGAGAAACCGCTACAGAGGAAACCATCGAACATGAAAAATATAATTGCTAAGTAGTAGACTTTTACCTTCTATATCCACATTCGTCAGTCATCCAAAATCTGCTGGCAAGACAACACCAGAAAGAAGGTAATTTGAATGACTAAATTGAATCAAAATAATGCCAAATAATTATAAAGGTCTTTTGAGCATTTTCACAAACACCTCGTGTGTACCACAATTGAGAAAATAATTGTAATCAAGATAATCCCGAACCCAAATTTGAATTTTCCCACATCTATAAGCATCTTACTGAACCCTATATTTTGAAGATTGGTATATAAATCCCTAATCAAATTCAGAATTAAAACTCATCCACTTGAGTACCATATGCCCCCACCACACAACAGGCTCCTACAACTAACAAATTTCAGTTCAATCATGCATTTTATCAAACAGGATGAGCACATAAAGTAAATAGAGATAAGATTGAAGAATTTAACATAGAAAGATGAAGCCGCACATAATAAATCAAAGGATCTTTAGACATTACTCTTAGATTCATCAAATATTTTCATCTCTTTAGCAACTCATTTTCCTATATATACAATCCAAAATTAGAGAGGATGTTACAACTTGATCAATACCTTAATCTCATATTCTCAATATTCTTAAAAATAATAAATATATATCCAAAATAAGAGAGGGTCTTACAACTTCATGAAAACCTTAATCACGACGAAGATTTGGGGTATGGCGTATGGCTGCAACTTGGATTTGGGCGGACTGACGAGTGGCGAACGATTACAATTGAGTTTTGAGCTAGGGACGACGGCAAGGATGGAGAATGGGGACGACTTGTATTTGGGTTGACTGGTGGATGACGAACAACGACGGTTTGGATTGAGGCGGATTTGCGAACGGCGAACAATGACGGGTGGGTTTTGGGCGATTGTGGGTTAGGGGGATTTGAGAGAAGAAGAGTTTTTGTGTTTTGTATATTTTTTAATTTTGTTTTATTAATTTCATGGTGTGGTCTGCATGTGGTAGGATAAGTTTGAACTTCTACTTTTACTCACCTTTCTCTATTTGAAATTAGAAAAGAATAGAGGGGGTAAGCTTCAGATATAATATAATATAATATGTGCAACATTTTCTGTTTAGGGGAAAACCATGAATGCTAACCTACACAAAATTATGTTATACTTTAAGGGACTGTTTGGTTCAAAGGAGGGGAGGGGAGGGGAGGGGAGGGATTTTAATGGAGGGGAGGGGAGAGGAGGGAAATGGAGGGGTGGGGTTTTAATCAAGACTCTATTTGGTTCAAAGGAGGGGAGGGGAAGGAAAATAATTATCTTCTTGTTTGGTTCACAAGAGGAGGGAAGGGATTTTATAATTAAATTACTTTTATACCCTTTTACATTTTAAAAGAGTCTATGTATTATTGTTTCTAATTTTAATTTGATTGTGTTCTTTTTATTCCCCTTTTTTCTTGTTGAAAGAATTTCTAAGTTATAATGTGGTATATTACCTGAGCTTCCAAGTATTTTTTTCGGTGGTGTTAATTTAAGATGTAGCTTGTTTTTTTGTTGTTGTAGTGTTTACAGTATGATTGAAGGGATGGTTTAATCAATTATTTATGAGATAAACATAGTCATGATTTGTGGCTTTGTGGATGTAACTGTGGGCATTTGATCAGGTGTAATCTTTGGAACACTAGGATTCTCTTAAAGTTTCTGATATACTTTTGTAACACCTAGTAATCTATCATAAATTCGTATGTTCAAGGAAAATGCACAATCAATAACATAACCTTTTGATGTAAGAAAATTGCCAAGTTATTGTGATCCCTCATCCCTAGTAGTATGGACCAATGGTTTAAGTCATTAGATAAATATGGAAGTACATAACCCTTCTCCTAAAAGCTCTTGACCTTGTGATTTGAACATAAGAAAAGTGCATGAAGATCTCCTTGAGCTGCATAAAATGTTTGATTTTTTTGGATTCGTATGTTCTGTCATTTTGTGATTTTTTTTTTGAGGGGAAAGGTGGAATAAAGCCACCCTGTTTCATTAATTAGAAATTAATAAAACAACCCCGGTGAGCCGGGAGAAATACAAAATTACAATGCAAAAAAAAGTACGGTGCAGGAAATAAAACATAAATCCCCAACAAAACCCTAAGGGGTGGGTCTAATCCTCCATGCAACAAACAACCAAAAGTACAATATGCCAAAAACAAACTAGTAGAGACTGTAGCTTTTGAAACACTAATGAGTCTGGAAGGCGGCGATCTCTCAGTCCAGTGTCGGCCCAAACTCTACCTCCTCATAATCAAAATCCTCCACCTAGAAGACTCTGGCAATCCTCCCTCTCGCTCCTGTGGCGGCAGCTGTATCCCAAAAAAAGATAAGATGCATGATATGAGTAAGGTTACCAGAAATACTATTACATGAAGCACGAAAATAAAAGTAGTTTCTGTCTAGCCATAACACTCATGTAGTTGTCGCAATGGCAATGTACCATGTATCCTTCATGTCGTTGCGAATCGATGCGAATTTGGGGCCAATCCACAAATCCTCATGTTCGCCTGGGTAGTCACTTGTTCCTGGGGCTCTTAACACCTCTACCATGGTCGCCTTACTCCTTGGGCAGTGAATAAACAGGTGATTCAAAGTCTCCGTATGCCTGTTGCAGAATCCACAGTCGGTCGCAATCTGTGGTTGTCTTCTGGCCAGGTTCTCTCTTGTAAGGATTGCATTATTGAGCACTAGCCAGAGGAATACTCTGACTTTCAGTGGTGTTTTCGCCTTCCATAACACCTGTGCCCAGCTGGGTCTGCATCCCTGGAAGTGAATTTGATGATATAGGGATCTGACCATGAAGGTCCCCTTGGTCTCGAGTCCCCATCGCAATTGGTCTGGGCCTTGGGTGCACATTGTCCCGGTCCGTGTGATGTGTGTTTGTAATTCAAGTACTTGCTGGCGCAATCCTTGGGTAAGATTTCCTCAGAACGTTGGCCTCCAATTTCCCTTCTTCCAAGTCTCTGCCACAGAGATATTGGGCCGATTTGTTTTGGCATACAACTCTGGGAAAGTTTCCTTCAATGTATGAGCACCACACCACTTATCCCACCAGAATCTGGTGGACCGTCCATTACCGATAGTCGACGAGACTGCTGAGTTGAACGGTCCACTAGCTTTGGTAATTCCTTTCCAGAATCGCGAGACCTTAGCCCCAACTCAAAAGCCTAGATTTCTCGTACCTTTTCCCCGAAGGTAAGGTTGAATAAAATCCTGCCATCCCTCTCCACCATGGTGAAAGACCTTCCACCACCATTTTCCCAAAAAAGCAAGGTTCATGTCTCTAAGGCCTATGATGCCAAGCCCTCCATGCTTCTTCTTCATACAAGCAATACTCCATTTGATCAGGTGGTACCCTCCCCTATTGGAATCTGCCCCTTTCCAAAGAAATCTTCTTCGAACTCGGTCAATCATTTGGATAACCCACTTTGGAAGTTCAAAAAAAGTCATGTAGTAAATGGGCAGATTAGACAGTACTGAGTTGATGAGTACCACCTTTCCTCCTAGTGACAGCGATTTACCTTTCCAGCTAGACAGTCTGTCCTCCACCCTGTCTATGATCGAAAGCCAGTCGGACTTAGTGAGTTTCCCTAGTTTGAGAGGGAGCCCTAAGTACTTAATTGGGAACTCATTCGTCATACAGTTAAGAATAGTGGCATGTTCCCGAGCTTCTTCGTCAGAAAGTGTAATGGAAATCAGTGCACTCTTGTGAAAGTTAATCCTGAGACCTGACCAGGCTTCAAAACAGTAGAGGGCCCCTTTAAAGCAGATTATTTCTGCTCTGGTCCCATTCCCAAAAATTAGGGTGTCATCAGCATACTGGAGAATCGTGCACCCCCGGTTAGAGGTGGTACGGGCTACAGGCGAAATCCAACCTTTACTCCGACAATTTTCTAGCATACCCCTAAGCACATCTGCAACAATAGTGAATAGAAGTGGGGACAGAGGGTCCCCTTGTCAGAGACCCTTCCTGCAAGGAAACAACAGACCAGGCCGTCCATTCACCAAAATTTCCGTTTTACTAGACTGTAAACATTGCTTAATCCATCTTACCCATTTATCCCCAAATCCTCTCCCTCGGAGAGCTTCCAACAAACACTCCCAGTCGACAGAGTCGTAGGCCTTCTCAAAATCCAACTTTAGGAGGAAGTTCTTGGAATTGTTCTTATGGCAATGGTGGATCACCTGTTCAGCTGTGGCCACACAGTCTAGGATACATCTACCCTTAATGAAGCCCGTCTGGGTTATGCTGATTATACTGTCCATAATGTTCCCCAGGCGGATGGCCAGGACCTTTGTGATGATCTTAGCCGAACAGTTTATAAGGCTAATCGGTCGAAAATCCTCCACACGTAGATTCTTTCCGTTTGGGTATGAGAACAATCTCCACAAAATTGAACATGCCCAATCTGAAATTATTGTGGAAAAATTCCTCCATCAATGCCATGATGTCCCCTTTAATTTCTTCCTAAAACACTTGGAAGAACATCATTGGAAAACTGTCTGGCCCAGGTGACTTGTCGGATCCGATTTGGCTGATGGCCTCTTTATCTTCCATTTCCGAGAAAGGTGCTTCCAAGATGGAAAGGTTGTGCGCTGAGTCATTCTGGTATGCCTGCCAGTAATCATCTCTCAGCGGGATCCTGAAGTCATTCTTCTTCCCAAATAGGCCCTTGTAATAATTTTCTAACGTCGTTGAGATCACCTTTTCATCTTGCGATACTCCTGTATCCGTCTGTATTGATAGGACGAGATTGGATCTACGTCTTGCATTCGCCACCCGGTGGAAGTAGGCCGTATTCGCATCTCTCTCTTTGGGCCACGAAATCCTGGACCTTTGTTGCCATTTGATCTTTTCCAGTTTGTATAGATTGGCAATATTTTTCTGAAGCTCTAGTAGCCTGTTTCTCTCTTCTTGGGACAAGATTCGCAACTCTTCCAACCTTTCCAGCTCATCAATTCCTTCCAAAAAGGAATCTTTTGCACGCCAGATGGTTGAAAATCTAGATCGATTCCATCTGCATAGCCGCTTTCGCAATCTCCGAATTTTTTCGCACCATTGGGATGCAGTGTCCCTACCCGTGGTTGGGAGCGCCCAATTTTCCATCACCATGTAGTGGAAACCCTGAATTTCCAGTCAGGCCTTTTCAAATATGAATTTCCTTGGCCTGTGAGCTCCTTGTACTCCTATATCGAGAAGGATCAGGGTGTGATCGGACGTGGGTCTAGGAATCGATTTAGCAGTAGCTAACGGAAATTTAGCTTCCCAATCCATCGATACTAGAATCCTGTCCAATTTGGCGATTACCGGAACCGCTTGCATGTTAGACCATGTGAATAGCCTGTCATTAATCGGGATATCGATCAGCTCTAGTTCCGTTATAACCCCATTAAACTCCTCTCTCTGTCTGTCGCTGGAGCCTCTTCCCTTGTGCTCGAAGGCGAATCTGGTGATGTTGAAGTACCCTCCAACAATCCAAGCTCCCGACCATCGACATCGAATATCGGCAAGCTCTTCCCAAAAAGCATCTCGATCCGTAGCCACGTTCGGCCCGTAAATGACAGTGACCGTCTGCACCCAATTATCAAACCGTCATTTCAATCGGGTGGTCAGGGAGAACGTTCCACTGTGTACCTTGGTGCACATGAGAATATCCGAATTGAACCCAATAGCAATCCCTCCTGAGGCTCCTGCTGATGAGCGTAACACCCATTCCTTAATTTTGTTGTCCCCAATTCTCTTGAGTTTAAACCCTTGCTGAAGTTTGGTCTCCTGTAACCCTACCACTTCCGCCTTGGAGTTGCAAATGACGTCCCTAACCATATCCCTCTTTCCCCTATCCCCCAGCCCCCTAACGTTCTAGAAAAGTGTATTCATTGGGGGACTGTGTCAGGGGTGATCGTTGTTGTGGAGGTGGGGCCAACAACATCCACGGGGGTGTCAGTCGATCCAGTGCTAGCTCCTAGGGCATTTTCCAAACTAGTGTAAACCCTTTCAGCTTCCCAACCCCTTATTTTATTGAGCAGTAATGCATTACGCTCAGTGTCACATACCTCCAACCCACAAGTTCTAGCTAGCAAAAAAATTTCAGAATCTGACATGAAATTTAATATAGTAGCTAAAAAAAATTTGTACCTCAATTGTCGAATTTCGCAGCTTTGGCTGCTGCCGCAACCTCCAGATAGTCATCCAGGGACTCCACATGAGCCATCTTGGGCGAGCGTTGAACTCTGAACCCAACCGTTCTGCGTGAAGTACCAGTACTGGCTCCAGGTGCTGATTCTGGAAATGTGGCCAAGACCATCTCTGGCGAGATATCCCTTTGTGTGTCGGCAATGAACTCTCTCATCTGTGAAAGAAAACTCCTCGTCAAGATTTAAGCGGCCTTCTAGGTCCTCATCACTATCTGTATGCTGATCATCCTGTTGTAGCTTAGCTTCTCTCTTTGTGGACTCCTCATTGAGCTCACAGACTTGCGTTCCCATAATAATAGCGGTGCTATCCGTCACGAACCCCTCAATGGGCCGACTGTCCATCTGACAATGTGACTGATTGTTCACAACTGTATAGGGCCCTCTTTGGGCCCATCAACATAT
Source organism: Hemerocallis citrina (assembly GCA_017893485.1). Lineage (NCBI taxonomy): Eukaryota > Viridiplantae > Streptophyta > Magnoliopsida > Asparagales > Asphodelaceae > Hemerocallis > Hemerocallis citrina. The sequence continues at coordinate 68,283,813 of CM030366.1, forward strand.
ATAAGAAGGGGACAATCCATGCTCTCAACGTGTAGAATATCTAGCCTCTCCTTATCCAACTCCGCTGGGGCACAATAACCAGCTCCACCGCGGTCCATTGTACCCCCCGCCTCGAAAATAGCCCCTCCCGTTTGTCCTTTAACAGCGGTAATCTCACCCCCCTTGCCAGGTGGCAGCTCCTTATTGGGGGTGAGTTCGGCAGGGTCAGAGCACATTGGAATCCACGTGACGCTTGAAAACTCCAAAGCGTCTTTCCTCTTCTTCAAAACTTCAGAAGTTAGTTCAAAACCTCCATCTCTGTTGTCTTCTTTACCAAAAGAGTCTTTCCCCAGGTGAAGAGCTTTGCTCTCGATCTCCATTGGGTTCTTTTCCCTGTGGATGATCAGATCCATGCAGAGCTCTTTCCCCAGAGGGGTCTCGGCCTCTGGTCGCCTCTGCTCCAAAGGTGCCACTTTTTCCTTTACTGGTGCAAACCAGAGCTTTCCTACCCACTCTCTGGTCGAAAGAGCATTTTGTGATTTTCTATTACTGCAAATCTACAATGTAACTAGAGGGCAAGAATAGGTGGTGGATGAGCGAAGTTACTTCTTTATTCCCTTTTTTCTTTATTGGCCTTCCGATAATCAAACATATCTATTGCAAAATCAGTAATTCCTCTTATCATTATTCAAAGTAATGCTATGCTTGTAGGAAATATATTCACATGCTACTGTTCATTTTGTTTGACAGTCAGATCAAAAGAAGGTTAAGAAACAACGATCCGAGTCAGGAGCTGGTGATGCCAATGGCAAGCTGGATACCATCGAAGAAAATGACAATGCATTTGGTATGGGTGCCATGGACTATGATAACGAGACCTTTGACAATAATTTTCTTGAAGGCGGTGATGGTGACTTTGATCAAATTAGGAATGTACCCAGAAACTATGCAGAATTGGAGTTTGAGGAATAATAACACAGCAAGTTGTCCCTTTCTAGTCCTCCTTACAACAGTATTTGTTGTTCGGTTTGGATACAAAGATGGCCTCATCTCAATTTTCTATTTTATATATTCTTTTATACTGCATAGTTCATTTTTATCAGCACATTATGTTAATGTACTTGTATTACAATATATTTATCCAGGTGATTATGATTAAATTGCTGAATCACCAGAGGCGGTTAAGTTACAGAAGATATGTAGCAGATATGTAGCGTTGTGAACTAATTAGTTTTGATCTTAGTTTTGATGTTTCGGTATGGACGGACTCATTTTGATGGTTAAATCTGTTTTGAATTTTGATATCATGTTTCTATTTTGTTGACCTCCAAAGTTTTTATTTTAAGAATTTATATCTAGAAAGGACAATTTAGTCCAATCACATAAAAAAATTAGACATACTTTCTTTCCCCTCCAAATCCCCCCAATATTGGAGGGAAGCCAAAATTGGCTCAGGAGAGATTCTACACCCCTCTATTTTCCTCCCCTCACCTTCTAAAAAATGAACCAAATAAAAAATATTTTAAAAAATCCCTCCCCTCCCCTCCCCTTCCCTCCATTCTCCTCCAACCAAACAGGCCCTAAGCCTTTATTTTTAAAAAACTGCTCTAACTATATTCTATGATGTGTAACTCCCAAAAAAAATATTTATTTCCATTAAACTATTAGCTGTTAAAGCCCCACTAGTAAGCCATCTACGCATATTGCACTGACTTTTGAATAACGAAAATAGCCCTCCATCAATTGTTTTCCCCCTTTTCACCTTTTTATCTTTTATCTCTTCTCTTTCACTCATTTCCTCCGATTCTTACCTATTTTATCTTCTTCCCTAAATTTCACAAACCATAATTTCTCCCCAAAATCCAATTTCTTTTACAAACCTTAATTTCCTTAATCCCCGCATCCGACTTTCTCGTCTTCGTGTTCGACTCAGAAATTAGGGCATGCAAAAATTTGAAGAGGAGGAACATGCAGATGTAAGAAAATGTTTCTAACAAAAAATTAAATATACATTTTTTCGAAACTATTTGTAAAAAGATGACATTTGTCAAACTTAATGTGCTTGCACTCGGAAATTCAATAGCCATACTCGTCTCTTCCAATGGCGAGCTTTGTGAAAAAAGCATTAAAAAAAAATGAAAAAAATCCATTTTCTAACTCTCAAAGGAGATTTTTTTTTTTAATATTTATAAATTTAAGCTTTCTCTAATTTATGCTCTTTATATATTTCAAAAGCTGATGGGGATGGGGTTTGAAACTAGCATCTACGGTTTGGGGTTGAAGTGGTTCCCTTTTGGGTTTTCCTGTTTGGTTGTTTTCTGGACTTGCGAAGGCCAAGGGGGATGATGGGGTGAGGATGTACCCCATGTCACCCACAAGAAGAAGTAAATAATTCTGTTGGACATTATAAAATTTGTAATGCGGGTGCTGAATGTCTTTTCGTAAGTAGGTAAGTAAATGGGTGAGGACCGACTAGGTAAGCTTGTTGGTGATGGATTAAAATCAACCGCTTGGTATGGTCCAAACATATAATATTCATCTCTTCTCTTTGTTTAGTAATGGATGGGAGAGGTATGCTCACTATAGCAATGATACAAGCAAGTTGCTAACCAAGCATGTACATACTAGTTGTAGTTGTACTCCATTCTACTCAGTCAATCTGTTCAAAAGCATAATCTACATTAATATTTACACTCTAACGTGGCTTTGCAAGAAAATCATCCTAGTTGTTAGTTTAGAGATTTAAATAAGTTGTTTTATTAAGGGGGTGTCTGTTTTGCATATTGGGATTTTAAAATTTACCTTGACATTTACATCACAGTGAAATTGTACAAATCTTGTATTTGTTAAGGGACAATCTAATAAGCAATCTAATAAGCTCATTGAAAATGTATGGTAGAGTAGATTGTAATGAATTGTACACATCTCCAATAACATTATGTCACCTAAGATTGTATGGTTATAAAAATTGTAGGTATAAAAATTGTAGGTGTACCATTTCTTCAAGATAATAATATAATGTAAGGTAGCCTCTACTCCTGTAAACTAAGTTTATAAATAACACTTTTATGCATTAGTCATATCATATTGGTTAATTTAAACAAAAAAATTCTTTTACTTTGTCGTATGCCCCACCAATACACAAATAAAGAAGCAAATGGAGAAGAAAAAAATAGATTTTGCTCGGTGCCCCCCATGACAAATATTGTTCTGAAATAAAAGCTGAACAGAGGCTAAATTTGTTAATGTGTCTCATCAATGCTCATTTGGAATCAATAATTATTCAATCTAACTTGTAACTTACAAAACAAACATCCCATAATGTGTTAAATATTCCTATTACTATGCTAAAACTCGATAATAGTGGTGAGGTTTAAGAGATTTACGTTTATATCTTGACTAATCATAATTCAGATCTCGTTATCAACTACCAAGAATATATAGTGCAACGATATGTTCCGTTCACTTTTATATATGAGTGACCAAAAAATTTTTTTAAAAAATTCTCTCAGAAATGTTCTTCTCTGATAGGGATAACTACAATCGAGTGCCACATATAAAAGTAATATTTTAAAAAAAGCTCACATTCTCAATCCATTTCTTTCAAAAATTTAAAAAAGAATTGGATGATCTCACATAAAACTGATCCCAGTTGGGCGGAATGGTTCAGCCTAACCCATCTAACTATTTACTAGACTGATAATAATAGTAAAAATTATAGCAAATTAGGGCCACACAATTTCAGCACATATCTTAAAACTTCTATAGACAGATTAACTGTAATGAGGCTCAGCTCATGAGGGCTGTAAGTCAAATCTTTTGTCCCTATTAAAAGAGTAACTAATTATATATCTTAAAAGGGAGAATCAACATGAGATAACATATTTATATTAATCTCCTAACTGGTTCTTAGGCCTATAAATGCCATATCCTTTGCCTCGGTCAGAAGGTAATCAATCTTTTCCCTCTTAAACTCTCCTTTTCTCTTTGGTTCTGACTTGATCATCGGAAGTACTGTTGTCGTAGTCAACCTCGGTGTTTCAGGCTTTTTACAGGTCCATCAGCCGCTCAGTAACTGTCGGATTCAGATGAAGGTGCTCTTTCAACGATCCAGATTCAATCTCAGGAATCATAACCACTTTTTACGGCGATGCTCAATGGTTAGATCTTTAGCGATTTCCTTCAAAAAATAAACTCACCATTTGTTTGCTCGAACACCAAAATAAGTAGCAACAGGTTGACGCCGTATGTGGAAAACTACACAGATCCACATCACAGTTCAGGACTTGTCGTGAGAAACATCGAGTCTTCACATCATGCCACCGAAGTTAAAAGGGAGAACAGCGGCATCAAGCCATCTACCCAACTCTCTTCGTCAACAAGCTCCTTCTGTGGAAGACCATATTCCTCCTCATTAGCCGGATCGGCCTTAATAGCCTAATCAAGCTCCTTCAACGAAGATGTGCTGGGAGGATCCCGACAAAGCCGTTATGAACCGTATCATGAACATCACCCTCTATACAACCATGTCTTAGTCCATATTGTCACAAGCCACCCGACACTCTCGAGGGGTCTATGGGGGTCAAGAGATCTCCTTCAAGTCATCAAAACCAGACAACAAGGGACCGATATATAGATCTATTTAGATGAGAAGCGTACCCGAGGTGAGGCCTCTCGCTCAGAACGTCAGGATAACCGGAGAAGAAACTCTCCTCAAAGGCAAAGATCAAGACGCTCCTCCTCTCACAGGTGGTGCACTTTATCAAGAAGCCCGACTCGTGAGATTCGAAAGCATCTTAATGGAATAAAGAGTAAGAGGCCCCAGTCATTAGGGCCGAACTGGTTAACTTCAAGCATGACATCCTCCAAGCCATCTGAGATACTCATGATCAAGGTCAACACTTATGGAATCTTCACTCCTCTAAGAGAAGAAGAATCTAGCGAATCAACTAGATCTAAGAGGAAGGACGAACAAGTTCTTCGCCATAACGGAGAAGTAGAGGTTTTCCGGGAACAGATAAGGCATGAAGGGAACCGCTCCAGCAGGGCTTTCCGCCCCCAGTCGACCTCCTTCCAGCAAATTCATCCTCAATGCAACCATTCCAAAGAACTTCAAAGCTCATCACTTTGAATATTACGATGAAGAATCTGACCCGGCTAACCATATTGAGAGTTTTAAAACTCTCATGATGGTCTATAATGTCATCGATGCGCTCATGTGCCGAACATTCCCTGCAACTTTGAAAGGATCAGCAAGGAAATGGTACTCTTGTCTTACTCCAAAGTCAACATTCTCCTTCGACCCGCTCAAGAAACTCTTCATAGCGCACTTCATTATTAGCGGCAAGGCTGAAAAAATAAGTGCTTTCCTGTTAGAATTGAAGCAAAGAGAAAAAGAACTGCTGAAAGATTTTGTCAAGTGCTTCACAGCGCAGGCAAGGTCCATCTCTTCCCTAGACTTATCAATAGCGGTTGCCATATGCCACCATAATGTAGTTCACAAAGACCTAAAGGTCTCCCTCCCGAAAAAGCCTCCTAAAGATTTGACCGAGCTACTGGAAAGGAGTGACAAGTTTATAGAGCCGAGGAAGCTTTACATCCTCAAGGATAGAAAGATCCACCTTCCGAGAACAAACAGAAGAATACAAGCGAGGATAGACCTAGGAAGTTTCAGAAAGACGGTGTAACTCATCGCCGTCCACCTTTAGCACCATGCTTCGACAAGTTCACTCCCCTTAACGCAAGTGTGTCAACTATCCTTATGGTAGTTGAAAATGACAAAATAGTCTGTCCCTCTTCCAAGACGACCAAAGCCAGCAAGAGAATGGATAGGAACAAGTGGTGCGTATTTCACAGAGACCATGAACACACTACTGACAACTTCCGAGCCCTTAAAGAATAACTACAAGGTCTTATTCGTCGGGGCAATCTCTCTCAATTCATCCAACAAAAGAATGACACTGAAACCCTTCCGGCATGGGGGGCTAATAAGCGTCAAGAGAAATCCTCTGAATCCGAAGACTCAGAACACATGGTCATTCTCCACTCCATCCACAAAGGGCCGATGGGGGGAGATTCCAACTCCTCCTGCAAACTCAGTACAAAAAATATCCCGTTTGCCAAGAGCATAGGTATCCCTGTGTCAATTTTCGATAAAGATCTAGAGGGTATCCAGATGCCTCACAGCGACGCGTTGGTCATAAACCTGTTCATGGCAAATCATGAGTACGATGAATCCTTGTAAACAACGACAGCTCTGTAAACATCCTCTTCATAGACACATTCAATGCTTTCAAGCTCGCCCTGGACCGACTCAAGCCAGTCAGCTATACATTCTACAGGTTCTCAGATGCCCCTGTTCAAGTCGAAGGAATCATCAAACTCGATGTGACAATAGGAAAAGCCCCCGCAACTCGAACATAGGCACTTAACTTTATGGTGGTCAACATCAAAGCTGTGTACAACACTATACTCTATCGCCCAGGCCTAGCAGATTTCCATGCAATCGACTTCGTATTTCACATAAAAATGAAGTTTCCCACAATAGCAGGAATATACCAAGTTGCAGGAAGGCAAGAGGTAGTGCGAGCATGCTAAGCTGCCAAGATAAGGGGCTCTGTTCTCCCCTTCAATGCCATAGAGCTACCGCCAGAAAGAAGTCACACTAACCCCGAGTCCGTAAACGAGGTTGAAGCAACTGCCCCAGACAATCCTGCCGAGTACTTCCAAACCTGCCAAACCATCTCCCGACAGGTTCAAATTTTTCCCAGTCAGAATATAGTAATAGACTTGAATCTCTCACCTGAAGCCACTCCGTTTACTTAACAAAATGAAGTAGTCCTTCCTAAACACTTTGAAAAACTTGAAGATCTCCCATTTTCACTGCAAAATAAGGAAAAACTCGCTCCAAAATAGAAAAGTCCAAGTAAGGTCTACTAAGTTGTTAACTAGCGGCTCATCAACTTGAAGACTCTGGGGGAAGGAGATATCAGCAGGAACTTGAAATGAGGAACACCTCATGAACCTCAACAAGGGAGCTTAACACCCCCTTCCTCTATGTAGTTTCATTTTTTTGTAATAATAGCCAGGCACTAGAGCAGCTGTTTAGTTTTACTTTTCAATAAAGACCGCTTTTGCTACTGGTCACTGCATGTAATAAAGGCCAGCCACTAGAGCGGCCATATAGTTTTATTTTTTCAGTAAAATTAGTCATTTATCTTTTCAAAGATTTTGTATAATTCTCTGGATGCAAACAATGAGTTAAATGTCAAGCTTATTTCTAAAAGTAGCACCAAAAATTTATCAAAAGCTCCTTATAAGACGAATTTGGAGTCCCTACCCATGATTCGGAGTTTCTCTAGCAACTTGTGGTGAAGCAAGTTCAGTGCTCGACTCAACATTTGACCTGCTCCTTCAACTCTTTAAACCCTTCAACAACAAGTTCTGAGGCAATACCCATGACTCGAAGTTAGACTAGCAACCTACAATCAAGCACGTTCAAGGCTCAACTCGCCATTCGATATGCTTCTATAACCTATTAAACCCCTAATCAACAAGTTCGAAATCCATACTGTTGCCGCTGAATTCGGTGTGGGGGCAATCAGACGAATTTGTGGGTTCGCGCGAACTCGAAAGGGTCAAATATGACCTCTTCTGCTATTGTTAGGATGGCTCCTTGGTGCTTACGCTGACCTGCACAAAGTACAAAATACCGGGATGGATCTCGGTGATGCACCCTCAGATGCTCTTGTCAATACTCAGAAAAAGAATATCAAAAGAAGCTTTAGGTTGGAAAAGAGTGATCACCTTGTAACAGTAGGAGGTAGGGGAAATTTATAGTCGTCGTGGGGATCTGCTTCGGGATAAGAACGAATCTCTACTCCCCGGTGTGACTGGATAGAAGTGGTTAGAATCACTTTCCCAGGATAAGGGCGGATTAGGATCTCTTCATATCTTCTTGGATTGCCTCTCAACAGGTTGGGACTCGTTCTCAGTTGAATAGATCCGTTCACGGGTTATCGGGCCCAAGAGAAGAGACCTGGTTCCCATTTCGGACCCGTCTGTATGTGAAATTACTGTTTTGCCCCTGTGAACTTTAAGATTCGTGTCCAATTTGAACAGTTCCGATTTAATCCCATTTTTAGCCATATCACGAGCCCCCCACTCCCAAAGACTGTGTGCTACAGCCTTTGGGGGAGTAGTTTTGCTGTTCCAATGGCGTATAGGACTTTATCGAAGTTCTTAAAGGGGGTTCGAATCTTGTTTGAGAGGTAACAGTGTTTTCTTGAGCTGGTAACATGCCCAAGTTTACTCTTAGGCTCTTCTGGATTTTTGGTGATTTTTCTCGATTTTTAGATTATTTTTCGACTCATTCATTTAATTTTGCAAAGTGATGATTTGTTTTTCGGGAGCATTAATTAATTATTCTAACTAATAATTATTTATCCAGGGGCTCAAAAATATTTTCCCGAATATATAATTATTTTTTAGAATTTTTAATTAATTTTCCTAAATTTTTAATCATTTTTTGCAATTTTTAAATAAATAATTTGAATTAACAAATAAAAAATAGGTTTTAATCACCTTATTTATGACGTGGACGAATTTGGGACGCCCTTCATGTGCTGTCGCGCAAATCTGAACGATCAGAGGGTAGATCTGAGCTTTGGTGACGTGGCCGAATCAGAGGCACTCATTAGGCTCAGGTGGGAACTTCCAAGAGATCAGACGGCTCTCCTGACGCGAAGGCATTTTTCCTCCCATTTGGGGGTCGGTGGCAAGAACGCTCGACACCTATCGCCGACCCCCCTTAGCCACTTCGATGGGTTGACACGTGTCTAGATAGAGGCCGAGGTCGAAGAGGTTCGGCGTACATTGCCGAGGCCGAGAGGGACTTCGAGAGGATGACACATGTCTGGATAGAGGTCGAGGTCGAGGCCGAGGTCGAGAAGGACTTCGGAAGGATGACACGTGTCTGGGTTGACCGTTGACCGTTGACTGGTCAGAGTATTTTCCCGTATTTGGGTGTCGGTGGCAAGAGTGCTCGGCACAAGTCGCCTAAGTCCAAGAGGTTGAATTTTTCTCGCATTTGGACGTTAGTGGCAAGAGCGCTCGGCACAGGTTGTCGAAGTCCAAGAGATTGAATTTTTCTCGCATTTGGATGTCGATGGCAAGAGCGCTCGCCGCAGGTTGCCGAAGTCCAAGAGATTGAATTTTTTTCGCATTTGGACGTCGGAGGCAAGAACGCTCTGCGCAGGTTTCCGAAGTCCAAGAGATTAAATTTTTCTCACATTTGGACGTCGGTAGCAAGAACGCTCGGCGCAGGTTGCCGAAGTCCAAAAGATTGAATTTTTCTCGCATTTGGATGTCGATGGCAAGAACGCTCTGCGCAAGTTGCCGAAGTCCAAGAGATTGAATTTTTCTCGCATTTGGACGTCGGTGGCAAGAGCGCTCGGCGCAAGTTGCCGAAGTCCAAGAGATTGAATTTTTCTCGCATTTGGACGTCGGTGGCAAGAGCGCTCGGCATAGATTGCCAAAGTCCAAGAGATTGAATTTTTCTCACATTTGGACGTCGGTGGCAAAAGCGCTCAATGCAGGTTGCCGAAGTCCAAGAGAGAGGCACGTGGCATGCTGAACGTTTAACCGTTGACTATTCAATGGCCTGTTGAGTTTCTTGTCGTCTTGTGGTTAATGGGCCAGTCTTTTGAATTTTTGAAGCCCATTAGTCTCGATTTGTGTGCAGCTTCTATAAAACTTCACCCCCACCCTCACTTTGCTCATTTCTTTAATTTTTACTCAGGCGACTAGTTTTCCCTAGCAGGAGCTTCATGAGAGAATTTACTGTCTTCTGGTGACCTTTCCGATCGTCGCTTTCACTTCAAGGTAACTCCGCACTTAGCTTTTTTATAGAAAAAATGTCTAGCTTACTGTCGAGGCCAGAGACCTCCCCCTTGTCGCTCAAGAGCCTACTTCGAGACAAGCTCCTCCTGTCGACAAAGGGAAAGTCGTAGAAGGTCCCACTTCAGTCATAGTGGAGACTGTGGTCGAGAACCCACGCAGGATGGGGGAGTTCGGCAGGTTTCCTGGGGTTCTGACCGGACTTCAGAGGGTTCGGGAACTACCGGAGGAGCATGCCGAACAAATCATATACAAAATGGGGCGGAGCTTCGAAGAGAATGCCGCAAGGGAGACATTGGAGGTTGACGACACCATCACGATACTCAATGAGGCAAACCTGGTCTCAGCTCGGGAGTGCTTTCAAATCCCCGAGGAGTTCGAGCTGATGCTGCCGGGACCCGGAGTGAGGGCTAATTCACCTATGCCGGTGAACATGTGCTTCTGGCCGATCGACACTTTCATAGCTAAGGTGCGGCTACCTCTCCACACTTTTGCTGTCGAGGTGCTGCGGTGGTTCCAGATCAGTCCAATTCAGCTCATGCCGAACGGGTGGAGGGTGATCAACGAGTTTGTCCTCCACTTTCATGCGGTGGAGATTGAACCGGACCTAAGAGTGCTTCGAACCCTCTACCGGCTTCATCAACAACACAAGTCGGAGTTCAGGTTCTACCTAGCTCTGAGCCACGGAGCTAGACTCGTCAGCTGCCCGGACTCGATAAAGCACTGGAGGGACAAGTACTTTCTCATCCGGAGTCGAGAGTCGTAGAGCATCCCGATGACCTGGGTCGAAGAGGTGTCGAAGCGAGTGAGGGAGAGTCCGGTACTCTACCCTGATGAAGAAGACAAGGTTCAGACTCTTCTCGACAGACCGAAGCTCGATTGGAGGGACCTGACGGAGGAGGTGCTCTTCAGGAGGGGTCTCAGCTACATAACCCCAAGTATGCAGACTATTATTTTTTATCTTTGGGTTCAATTTACTTGTGAGTAATCAACTCTTTCTTTTGTGCAGAGACTATGGACTTCGACCTCATGCTGGCATAACGCGGGGTCTTGAGCAGCAAGGCCCCGAGGAAGAGGAAGAGAGTCGTCACGAAGGTGACTTCTTCGAGACCGAAGACCGTCTCCACTGCTGTAGAGCCGGTGACTGCACCGGCTACTGTGGACCCGAGGCCACCAACCCCAGTGTCGACTTCGGCCCCTACGGGGATAGGGGACTTCCCCTTGGCCGCTGCTTTGAGTATGGAGGCTGCACCTCTGACGGCCGAGGCTGAGGTGTTCCTGACCGAGGAACACAAGAAGATCTTCGTTCCGAATTGGCAGGTCCGAAAACTCGACGGTTTCCTCGGCGAATCGACGTCAAGCATGCAGCCGGTTCATCATCTTGCGACGCCGAAGGATAGGGCCGCCATGGATGCCAGTGGAGTAGGGGACGATGCACTCGAGATCGCTCGAGCCACAGTATTGGTAAGCTTTACTTCTTCAGAGTAGTTGTATACTTGTACTCTTTTCTAGTTCTCAACGTGACTGTTCTCTTTTGTAGATAACTTACCACTTCGGTCATCTAATAGAAAATATGACCGAACTTGAGAAGGAGTTGAAACAGGAGACTGATAGGGCTCGGGCAGACAAAGCTCGGATCGCCAATGAGCTCGAGCAGCTGAAGGTCGAGACCGAGGGAAAGACGGCGAGGTTGGAATACCTCAACGGTCTTGTGGCGAAGCTCGAGGTCGACAACACTGTTCTGCTCCAACAAAAGGAGTCAGCAGCGAAGGAGAGGGAGGAGGCCGTCGAGGTCGCCAAGAAAGTTACCGCCGAGGAGGCCGAGGCCGCGGCGATGGAGAAGGCATAGGGGTTCCTTGTGGTAAACATGGCGAAGGCCTACGCCCGCGCCAGCTACCCCGAGGTGGACTGCTCCGGATGGTGCCTCTTCCCCGACCACGTCCCAGGATTTGACGATGCCTCTGAGGGAGAGGGAGAAGGGGACAACGACGAGGAGGTTGAGGTCGTTGAGCCTGAGGTGGAGGCCGGTTCGGACGCCATCCCCTTGGCGATCATTGCCCCCACGCGTGGGTCGAAGCTTTCAACGACCGGAAGCCACGGTAAAGAGGTCCGGCCTTGACTTGTAATTCGGTTTTGATAAGAAATGTATTGCCTAATCACGGACTAGCCACCGCTTGTAATTTGAATTTCAATGAAATGAACTTCTTTGGCTAAGTGTTTATCACAATTTGTCTGATTTGCTCCCGAGTTGTCTTGTTGTGGCTTCGTTTGAACAAAGTACCTTGGCTTTTTCAGATCACCGAAGAATCTCAGTTGGTCGGAATATCTAATATTACCGAAGTGTCTTGACTCTGAAATGGTCTTGGGATCACAAAGCTGGGCCTTGATCGAACACGAGAGAGGTTGTTCAAAGCCGAGTCAGAGTTGAACTACCTCAAGCTGACGTTGGCCCGCCGCACCTCTGAGATGAAATGGATAAAAGAGAAGGCTTGCGAAGTACCCCCCGAAGGAGAGGAGACGTGTCCCTCGATGGTTGTTAGCCAGGGCTTAAGATTAAAATTCCTTCGCCAGTCTCTATTCGAGGTCAGGGCTGAGAGAGATGGGTTGAAGAATGTAGTACTCTAGAAGAGCTTGGAGGCGGCACAACTTCGGAGGACCGTCACCGAGGATTCTCGTGCGGGTTGCTCAAGTCGGAGGCCACACTTGAAGATCAGAGATACGGATGAGTCACTGAAGGAAAGGGTCGTAGAACTAGAGGCGGAGAATAATCGTCTTCGGCGGCTTTCTGATGGGAGTAATGTCAGGAGCACTTCCTGCCCCCGAGGTGAGTACGCATAAGGGAGATCCTTTCACGAGTTGGAATTACGCTCCCCCCCCCCCCCCCGTGAGGCCCCCTGGCGATGCACAGAGTAGAGTAGCAGGTTCGTCGAGTGGGGCATCTGTTGGGGCAACACTTATGCTCTTAGGTGCCGACGATGCGACTCGGCTCGCCGGTTTGGAGACCTCCGGGGAAGTAAGATGTAATGCCCCGATTTTTATTTATAAAAATTATTTATTTATTTTGCACGTAGTGTGCAAGTGCAATTTTTTATAGTATGAAATCCTATAATTATTTTTATTATGGATGATGTGTGTTCTTTAATTATTTTTATAAAGGCCCATTTTTCTTCAAATAAACATAAGCTTTTTTTTTTAGCCCAAATCTAATTTATTTACTTTTTTTTATATAAAACTATTATTTTGGCCCATAAACTAAAGCCCATGAGTTATTTTTATTACAACTTGTAATGTAGCACATCTTTTAAAAATTTATTTTTGTAGAAAATATAATGTACAACTTTTGTTAAATGGAGACAAGTGCATGCACGTGCATTGCACGTACACATGCAAAGCACCTCATATGAGGCCAGTTTTGACATGGTGGGAAATGAAAATTTTGAGTATAGTCATGGGTGGTGGTTGCTTGATCATGGTTGGTTATTGTAACTCCTCATTGAATCCTAGCTTTTTGTTTCTAACTCCTAGTTTAATCCTAGCCTTCCATTTACCCAAATTTTTAGTATAAATACCCCCCCCCCCCAGCCTAGTTATTTTGTACTAATTAATTCTCCAAGACCTATAGTATAAAATACATTATTAGTAGTTTAGTAAGTGAGTTAAAAGATTGAGAGTTGTGTGTGGGGAGTTTGTGCTTGCATCAACAAGGAAGGCCGGCACCAAAGGAGCTCGGGTTCGGCATCTTGGAAGCTTGTGTGCGCATCGACGATAAGGAGGATCGCTCTCTTGGCAAGGACTTTTGTTTAGGAGGTGTTGTAAATTGTGTTTCTCTCCAATTAAGGTGGGTTATTTTCCACATTTCTAATTAGGAAGCATGCTAGAATTAAATTGAAATGATGTTCCATGAAAAAGATTAATAAGAGTACATTTTAATCACCAAAATGGCTTATTAATTGATTGGAATGTTAATAAATAGCTTGTTTGTGTTTCCATCGTTTAATTTAAGTTGTGTGTAGATTAATTATACCTATCGATTGTTTGAAGAAAAATTCATTATTAGCATCAATAACTATATGCAAAACTTAGTAGATGACAATGTTGCCTTATATGCTTAAAGGAACTTTTGTGATAATGTTGTAATAGATGACGTAAAAAATATAATTTGTGTGTTTATGAAATGAATAAAAATAGAGAATTGATATAGAGATTATTGAGATCATGATTGGATAAGAAATGTCGAAAAAGAAATGTGGTAGTAGTAGCTTACAATTTAACCAAATTGTATGGAAAATATATGTTTAATTATTGAAAAAATTATTTTTTATATACTGGAGTATAAATTATTAGAGGAATAATTAATCTGGAAATTTACAGCAAGATTAGTAAGAGCAAAATCAAATGAGAGCTTTTTGAACATCGAAATGTTCTATTAACAGAAAGAATTGATTTAAGTAGACTTCGAGTTGTATCTGAGACAACCTGAGCTTATAGCTCAAGTGGTCGGGATGCTCTTAATCGCTACAGTGCGCGGGGTTCCCCACAGATCGATGGTTCGATTCCCGTTAGCACCATATATTTGTTTTGTACATCTAAAAATAAATTAACTGCAGCCGAGAGCATGTATAGCTCTCAGCCCTCCTTTATACTACTTGGCGCGATCGGCCTAGTGGTTTGTGCCTGCGACTTGTTTCCCTGTGGTTGTTGGTTCGAAACCCGGTCTCGGCCTGGGTTTAATTGTGGAAAAAAAATATTTTTTTGGGGGATTTTTTGTGATTAAAAATTATGGGAAAAATATGATTATTATCCTAAAAATATGTGGGACTTATGAAAAATAATTTGGTAGTTATCAAAATAAAATAGAGTATATTTTTGAGAACAAATGTATAAATAGAACTACACTTGTATTTTGTGGAGGTTATAATTCGCAAAAAGAATTTTAAATAAAGTGTTAGAAAAGAAATATGAATAAGAACGAAATTATATGACGTGAAGTGATGTGTATTATTCTTATTGAAGAATAGTGTGACCATATTGAGTAGTGGATATTTACAAATCTTGATATGGTTTTTAATGTAGAAATGATATGTGATGAATTACTTGATGAATAATTGAATTCCATGTATGATTATGGGCTCATGAATGATTTAGAAATCATGTTATTGGAAAAGAGAAATGTTATTGAGTATGAAAAATCAAGCATATGAATTATGAATTGAAATTGAAAATTAGAGTGTAGCCAAAACTCACACCGGTAAGTGAAAGTGATAATAATTATGATTATTGAAATTGAAAAGACCAATTTGGGTCATTGTCAAATGAAAGAAATAAGACCGGTAGTAGTGAGAGGGCTAACTCTAAGAGATTGATTTTATTCATGATTCAATTAAACTAAGGATTAGTTACATAGTGAAGATGTGATAAAAGTAAGAGAAAAACATTGAGTATGAGGGCCATTGGATTGGCGGCGAGAGAGTATCCCAGAATGTCCCATGATGAGTCATGATAGGACATGGATACTGCTCCAGAGTATCGTCCCGGTGGCGACGCTCGTGGGGTGTTGGACGACTGCGGGTGGTGTCATGTCTATGGTAGGAGCTGAATTACAACAGAATGCTTGCATGATGAGTCATGTGTCAGTGCGTTGGGATTCCCTCCAGGGTGCCTAGACATGAGTTCGTAAGTCAGAGTATATCTAGGATACTTACCATAGTTACAGTAGTTGATTAAATCATGACGAGGGATTGAACCCTACAAAGATGAAGAACGAATAAGAGGCTTTCTCTCGGACCTATGTAGTATGGGATGCATAGAATCCGAACAAGTGTGCATTAGTGTCATGAAATATAAATAATTACATTAAGGACTAAGTGCACAATCACAACACGACATCATTAGGGTATTCCCTTTAGTTTGGTATGTGACAAGTTTGTATTTGTTAAATATGGAAAATCAGTTATTCTATTTCCGGCATAGAGAGGATGGCCGTGTATAATGTTCGTCGGTTGAATAAACTGACATACCCACAGTTTTGTATGTAGGATAAATGACATGATAAAGATTAAAGAGGAACAGATGCTTAAAGATTATTCAATGTTGCTGTACTTTATTTAAATGTTGTAAATTTGCTTCCGCTGTGCAATGTAAAGAGTAAAGTTTTTCATGTAACTCTGATGCAAAGTGAAAAGTTTTAAATTCCTTGTAAAATTGTATGAAAGAAGTGTAAAGATCCTGTGGAATCTAGAATTCAGTGTATTTTGGAATTCGGGGCGTTACATAAGACCACATCAACATGGTGCTCACTGGCCTCGTTTTTCACTTAAGAGAAGCATTCCGCTCCCTAGGAGGGGTTAGGGTAGATCTTTGTAATTTTGTCATCTTTTGTTTCGTATGAGTTGTACCTCGATGTAAAGAGAGTTGTTGGTCTGCACTTTTGCTTGTATCTCAAATTTTAATGAAGTAGCGGACTCATTTCATGAATATGTGCTTTGTTATTTTTTGAAAGTGTATCATCAGTTGTGGAGCATCACATGAGTGCTCGACGCCAGTTGCCGAAGCCCAAGAGATTGATTTCTCTCGTATTTGGATGTCAGTGGTAAGAGCGCTCGGAACATGTTGCCAAAGTCCGAGAGATCGAATTTTCTTCCGTTTGGACGTCGGTGGCAAGAGCGCTCAGCACGTGTTGCCGAAGTCCAAGAGATTGAATTTTCTCCCGTTTGGATGTCGGTGGCAAGGGCGTTCGGCTCAGGTTGTCGCCGTCCGAGAGATTGATTTCTCTTGCCTTTGGACGTCGACCGAGCTTGTTACTAGAGAATGTCAACAGCTGTGGGAGCAGTTTCGAATGGTGAACCTCTTCATACTCGCTTTGAAGCAAGTAGTTAAAGTGGAATCGAACCAAGTGTTGGACTCTGAGCATGTCGTTTAGGGAATGGCAACAGCTGTGGGAGCAATTCCGAATGGTGAACCACTTCGTACTCACTTAAAAGCAAGTAGTTGAAGTGGAATCGAACCAAGTGTTGGACTCCGAGCATGTCGTTTGAAGAATATCAGCAGCTATGGGAGCAATTCCGAATGGTGAACCACTTCGTACTCGCTTAAAAGCAAGTAGTTGAAGCGGAATTGAACCAAGTGTTGGACTCTGATATGGTCAAAAATGGGGTTAAATCGGAACCGTCCAAATTGGGCACGAATCTTGAAGCTCCGGGGGTAAAACGGTAATTTCACCTACCAACGGGTTTGAAGCGGGTACTGGTTATCTTCCCCGAAGACCCACTTACCCACAAACGGATCCATCTTAACTGGGTGCGAGTTTCAACCCGTAGCAAACCCGGTCCAGAAGGGATAGAATTAGGGTTTCTGGTTAAATCCTAATCAACGGCCTTGATTCATATCTATTCCTTCACTGGGGATTAGGGATTACATTCCTTATCTAACCACAGGGATTACATTCCTAATCTGATCCCAGCGGCGCCTATAAATACCCCCCATCCATCTCCATTAAGAGGCAATCAATCTTTCTCCAGTTTTTGCGCTCTTTCATAATCTTCCCTGATTACTGACTTGAGCATCGGAGGGTGCGTCGCTGGGAACAACCCCGGTGTCTCGCACGTCTTGCAGGTGTACGGCGGGAGCGACGGTCAGAACCCCAACGGAACAGGTATATAGGTTTACTATTCAGTTTCCTTAAGAATCCACAAATACTATCTGTTTGCCCCCACACCAAATTTAGTGGCAACAGATTGGCGCCGTCTGTGGGAAACTAACGAATAGCAACCTCCCCTATTCCCGTTGGATAGATCTTCTCCAGCCATGCCTCCTAAGAAAGTCAGATCAAGAGGGTCTAACAGAGGACCCAACCCTGATCAGCAGCAAGAAGTTCCCATCTAGCCTACTCAACAGCAGGGGCAACTTTCTCCTCCAGCGAAAGACCCGCTCCAAAAGGACCTTCCTCCTCCTCCGAATCAACCACCTCCTAAGGGTCCTAACCCTCAGAAACAATCTCTTCACCAGGACCACGTCTCCATCCACAACGCCTCTTCGGGCTCTATGGCCTCCCATCATCCCCGAGCTTCTGGTCTCCACAACACCGCCCTCAACCAGCAGAAGGATGAGAATCTTCGTCGCCATCTGGATGAAAAGCGGGCCCGAGAGGGAACCTCCCGCCAACACCGTCCGGATGAGCGATTTCCTCACCGCCGAGAATATAGAAGATCCCCTACCCGAAGGGGGCGGAGAGAGTCCCCCGAGCATTATAGAAGAAGGCCACACTCCCCCGCAGGTCGGCAACAGCCTAGGAACGATGAGGCACCCATCACCCGTGCCGAGTTCCAGCAGTTCCAAGCGACCGTCCTACAAGCCCTCAATCTCCGTCCTAACACTAATGCTCCGAAGATTTCCTCTCCTCCTCCGGTCCGAAGTCCTCGCCGACGGTCACCATCTCCTCCTCCAGCTCCCAACAACTCAAGGCATGTACCAAGTCCTTGCCGTTCCAGGAGCCACCGTCATCGTAGCCCCCGCTCTCTCTCATACGAAGACCAGTCAAGAGCCTCGCCAGATTACCATCGGAGGGATGATGCAGTCTATTGCCGTCTCCATGAGATGGAGAGGCGCTTGGATCAGTTAGTCCGAGAAGAAGAGCTCAGTGGAAGGACCCTTCATCCTAGCAGACCTCCTTTTTCCCGAACTATAATGGATGCACCCGTGCCAATCGGCTTCAAGCCTCCTCAATTTGAGACCTATTCCGGGGAGACTGACCCCGTTGATCACATCGAAAGCTTCAAGACCCTAATGCTCATCCATCAAGCTTCCGATGCCCTCCTCTGCAAAACCTTTTCCGCAACTCTCAAGGGCCCAGCTCGAGAATGGTACTCTCGCCTTGCCCTCTCCTTAATATTCTCCTTCGAGCAATTCGAAACCCTCTTCGTCACCCATTTTGTAAGTAGCCGCAGAACCGAGAAGACCAGCATCTCGCTACTGTACCTCCACCAAAAGAAGGGTGAGAAGTTGAGAGACTATGTGAAGAGGTTCACAGCTGAAGCCAGGTCCATAGCATCCCTCGACCAGTCGGTCGCTGCAGCGGCATTTCAGTCCAATGTCCTCAATCCCAACCTCCGCTCCTCCCTCACCAAGAAGCCCCCATAGAACTTCTCTGACCTCCTCCTCCGAAGTGAAAAGTACATTCGGGCCGAAGAGGCCGAGCATCGCCCCAACTTTGAGGGTTCATCCTCCGGGTTTAAGAGAAAGGGATCATAAGAGGAAGGAGCCAAGAAGCTCCAGAAGGATAATGCCGGCCAGCGCCGACCTTCCCCCAGATTCGAGAAGTTCACTCCCCTCACCACAAATATTTCTACCATTCTGAAGGAAGTTGAGAAGGAAGGGATCATACCTCCAGCTCCGAGGATGAACACCCCTGCCAAGAAAAGAGATAAAGAAAAGTGGTGCCGTTATCACCGGGACCACGGGCACGACACCAATGATTGTCGGGCCTTGAAGAACGAGATAGAAGCCCTTATCCAGAGGGGGCATCTGACCAGGTTCGTAAGAAAGGACCGAGCCGAACTTCCTCCGCCGCCTCGGGGGGCTAACAAGCGTCCGGAACGAGATGAGACGCCCGACTTCGAGGAAGAGCGAGTCCTCCACTCATTCATGGGGGCCCAATGGGGGGCTTCTCAAACTCCTCTCGGAAGGCATTTATAAGAGAAGTCAACTCGGTCCGAGCCACCCCTCCTCCCAAAGGCCTCGGAGTGCCCGTCATGTACTTCGACGAAGATCTTGAAGGTGTCCGCACCACTCATTGTGACGCACTCGTCATCAGCCTCCACATGGCGAACTTCAAAGTGGAGAGGATCCTAGTAGACAATGGCAGCTCTGTTAACATCCTCTTCCTCGCCGCTTTCAAAGGCCTAAAACTCTCCCGAGAAAGACTCAAGCCCGCCGGATACACGCTCCATGGGTTCACGGGAGTGCCAGTGACTATTGAAGGGGTGATCACCCTCGACGTAACCGTTGGCAAAACTCCTACTACCCGAACGGAGGCGATGGATTTTATGGTTGTGGATGTCCCCACAGCCTATAATGTCATTCTAGGTCGGTCCGGCCTAGTAGCTCTGAAAGTCGTTCCTTCAGCATACCATCTTAAGATGAAATTCCCCACCCGGGCCGGGGTAGGGAAAGTAAGGGGCAATCAGGAAACGGCCCGTAAGTGCTATATGTCCTCAACCCTCGGGCCAGTCCTCTCCTTAGAAACTCTGGAAATCCCTCAAGATGCTGCCCGACCGACATCCGAGCCGGTAGATGAGTTGGAGGAAGTGCTCTTCTTTGAGCAGGATCCAACTCGCAAGTTCTTTGTTAGCAAGACCCTCCCGTCCGCCCTATGCTCGGACATTATACAGTGCATCCGAAGGAACCAAGACCTCTTTGTTTGGTCAGCTGCAGACATGCCCGGAATTTCCGAAGAGCTCTTAGTCCACCACCTCAGCGTCGTTCCGGGGTCCAAACCGGTTCAACAGAAGAGGCGCAAGTTCACCCCCGAACGCCAGCTAGCTATAAAAGAGGAGGTGGACAAGCTCTTGAAGGCCCAGTTCATACAAGAGGTGAACTATCCTGAGTGGTTGTCAAATGTAGTAATGGTGAAGAAGTCCAATGGGACTTGGAGGATTTGTATTGATTTTACTGATCTCAACAAGGCCTGCCCCAAGGACCCCTTTCCTCTTCCGAGTATTGACACTCTGATCGATGCCACCTCGGGACATGAACTCCTCAGCTTCATGGATGCCTTCTCAGGCTACAACCAGATTCGGATGTTCCCCCCGGATATCCCGAAGACCTTATTCGTAACCGACCAGGGCCTCTATTGCTACAGGGTCATGCCCTTCGGTCTGAAGAATGCAGAAGCTACATACCAACGCCTCGTCAACAAGGTTTTCCAAGCCCAAATTGGCCGTAATATGGAGGTATATGTTGACGACATGCTTGTAAAGAGCATCCGAGGTGTCGATCATGTGACCGACCTCCAAGAAGCGTTTGACGTCCTGAGAAAGCACAGCATGAGACTGAATCCGAACAAGTGTGCGTTCGGAGTCTCGTCAGGAAAGTTCCTCGGCTTTATGGTCAGCCAACGAGGAATTGAAGCTAACCCGGAGAAAATCAATGCCATATTAGACATGGCACCTCCCAAGAATGTTAAGGAAGTCCAGAGGTTAACAGGCCGCTTAGCCGCCATTGGGCTCTTTCTCTCGAAGTCCGGGGAGAAATGCCTCCCCTTCTTCAAGGCCCTCAGGGAGGCTAAGGGTTTCGAATGGGGACAACAGCAACAAGAGTCCTTCGACCAGCTCAAGGCTTACCTCGTCAATCCTCCCCTCCTCAGCAAACCAATTCCCGGAGAACCCCTCTACCTCTACTTGGCAGACTCCGAACAGACTCTCAGCGCCGTTTTAGTAAGGGAAGAAGACCGGGCTCAGAAGCCCATCTACTATGTGAGCAAGGTGCTTCGGGATGCCGAGCTCCGATACCCGAAGATAGAAAAGATGGCTTATGCCCTGGTGATGGCCGCAAGGAAGCTTCGTCCGTACTTTCAGTCCCATTCGGTGGTCGTTCTTACCGACCATCCGCTGAAGCAGGTCCTCCACAAGCCCGACACATCGGGTCGCCTTATGAAGTGGTCTATCGAGCTGAGCCAGCACGATATAACTTATCAGCCTCGGACCGCGATCAAGGCTCAGGCCTTAGCAAAATTCATAGTTGAAAGTACCATCCCCGAGTCCAGCCCAACAGTGAAAGGACCGCCCGTCTGGTCGGTTTATGTGGACGGATCCTCCTGCAATGAGGGAAGCGGGGCAGGGGTCATTCTGGCAGGCCCAGATGACTTCATCCTCCAATACTCCCTCCGTATCAACTTCAAGGCCTCGAACAACGAGACAGAATACGAGGCGCTCATAGCCGGCCTTGGAATGGCTCGAAATGCAGGGGCCCAACGCCTCCAGATCTTTAGCGACTCTAAGCTAGTCGTCAGTCAGGTCCTCAGCGAGTATGAAGCCTGCGATGACAGGATGGTTAAATACTTAGCCAAAGTCAAAAGCCTCATGGCACTATTTGAAGAAGCCCTCATCCAAAGAATCCCCCGAGAAGAAAATGCTCAGGCCGACGCCCTCTCCAAACTAGCCTCCTCCTCCCTTCAAGGTCTCGAGTAGACCGTCTTGATAGAGGTTCTTCTGAAGCCGAGTATAGAGGACGAAACCTCCGACTCCATAGAGTCGCTGCCTGTGCTACTTGAAGATAACTGGATGAAACCCCTCATCAAATTTTTAAGGGACGGACTCCTCTCCGAAGATCCCAAGGAAGCTCGAAGAGTAAGAACCCGGGCCGAGCGTTACATACTGATCGGAGGCATCCTATACAAACGCTCCTTCACACAGGTCGACGGCAGGCCGTACCTGAGATGCCTCTCCTCCGGGCAAGCCGACTATGCCCTGCAAGAACTTCATGAGGGCATCGGCGGAGCACATTCGGGTTCCAGAGCCCTAGCACACAAGGTGTTGAACTACGGATATTTCTGGCCCACCCTCCTACGAGACGCCGAACAGCACGTTCGGCAATGCAGCTCCTATCAGAAGTACTCCGACATCCGACGCCTCCTTAGAAGTTGCCACTCTGAGGGTCAGTTGCCACTCCCTCCTTAGAAAGGATGTGACCTAGGAATGCCACTTCAGATTTCCAGATATCACACTTGGATAACTTGGCATACAACTTCTGCTCTTCCAGTTTCTTCAACACTGCTGCAAGATGCTCGGTGTGCTCCTCTTCTGACTTGGAGTACACGAGAATATCGTCAATGAACACCACAACGAAAGAATCAATAAACGGCCTCAGAACTCTGTTCATTAAATCCATGAAGATTGCGGGTGCATTCGTCACTCCGAATGGCATAACTAAGAATTCGTAATGCCCATGTCGAGTTCTAAATGCAGTTTTGTGCACATCTTCAGCTTTCACTCGAACCTAGTGATATCCTGATTGAAGATCTATTTTGGAGAATACAGCTGCTCCTTGTAGACGATCGAACAAATCATCAATTCGAGGAATAGGATACTTATTCTGAACAGTGACCTTATTCAGCTCTCGGTAATCGATACACATTCTCATCGATCCATCCTTCTTCTTTACCAAAAGCACTGGTGCTCCCCAAGGTGACGCACTAGGTTGAATAAAGCCTTTCTCCAACAGTTCCTCAATCTGCCGTTTCACCTCATCCTGTTCCACTGGAGCCATCCTATACGGTGCCTTAGAAATGGGTGCACTTCCCGGTTGAACAGTGATGCTGAACTCTACATCACGATGCGGGGGTAACCCAGAAAAATCTTCCAAGAACACAGTCGGATAGTCCCGTACCACAAGAATCCCTTGCACTTCCACAGGAGTCTCTTCCTTGCGGATAGTTGCCACCAGCTTAGAACACTTCTGCTTCCCTTGGAAAGTGACTTCAGGTCCACCTGGAGCCTTCACTGTTACCGTCTTGGTCTTACACTCGATGCTTGCACTGTACACCGACATCCAATCAATGTCAATGATAATATCGACTCCCAAGATAGTCAGCTCGATTAGATCAATCCCAAAGATTCGATCTCCAATCACAATCTCGCAATCAGTGTAATACCAATCAGTGGTTAAAGTTTTCCCTGATGGAGTAGCTACTGCTAAGATCTTGCCTGGAAAAATCTTCGGTTCAACTCCCAACACTTTAGCAAATTTAGGAGACACAAAAGTATGAGAGGATCCAGTATCGAACAACACAACAGCTTTCATTCCATATTCTGATGTAAAAGGTCCATCAAATTCGAAGTATAAGACATGAACTTTCAAGTCAATATTTCCATTTCATTGAATTTCAAACTTTATACATTCGATTGAAAAATATTTCTTAACATCAGAATGAAAGATAGTAGATGCTACAACAGTCTAACTCCTACGGTTCCTCTTCGCTTCTCGAAGTTCTCCCCGTAGTTCAATCAACTTCATCCTTCAGCACATCTGTCAGATTCTTCCTCTTCTCGAGTTTCCATATACGATGACTGAGAACAGAATAGTCATCCTTGCGCTTTGCCAGCTGAGCCTCCAATAATCCGACTCTCTCTCGCAGTGTCTCTACCTGCCTCTGAAGAGAAGTCACCAGACTATTTGGAATTGGTTCTTCTTCTTCGTCAAAAGAAGAGTCATCAGATGAATCCGGAGGTGGGGTGATCTCTCGGGATTCAGGCCATTCTTCTCCGTCAGAATCTGCTTGCCCTGGGTAGTACTCGTCCTCGGAATCTGCCTGTCCAGGGTGGTACTCTTCCTCAATGATATGCCAGTCGTCGTCTCCAGCAGGGTCGAAGTGGTCAGCCATCTTAGAAATAAAGAGGGGAAGAAGCATAAGTCTTAGAGCAACACAAATGTAAGTCACTTATATTTAAATCTCTAGACTCAAACACACACTCTAATGTCCACTTCTAGGATGTCGTTCCTTATAAATTTGTACAAGTGTGGAAAGCATAGAAGCGTGGCTCTGATACCACTCTGTAACGCCCCGAATCCCAAACACACTGAATTCGAGATGTTCTACAGGATCTTTCCGCTTCTTTTAGTACAATTTTACAAGGAAATTTAAACTTTTCACTTTACATCAGAGTTTACATCAATATTACATTTTACATTGCACAGGGGAAGTAAAATTTTACAACAATGAAAACAAGTAGGCAACAACATTGAGTAATCTTTAAGCATTTGTTCCTCTTTATTCTTTATCAAGCCATTTACCTGCATATAAGACTGTGGGTACGTTAGTTTATTCAACTGACAATCATTACACACGGCCATCCTCTCTATGCCGGAAATAGTATAACTTAATTTTCCATATTTATCAAACACAAACTTGTCACATTTCAAACTAGAGGGACTACCCTATTGATGTCGTGTTGTGATTGTGCACTTAGTCCTTAATGCATTTATTTATGTTACATGACACTAATGCGCACTTGTTCGGATTCTATGCATCCCATATTACATAGGTCCGAGGGCAAGCCCTTATTCGTTCTTCATCTTGGTAGGGTTCAATCCCTCGTTATGACTTAATCTACTACTTTAACTACGGTAGTGTCTTAGATGTCCTATAATCTACGAGCCCATGTCCAGGCAGCCTCGAGGGAAATCCCACGCACTGACACGACGCATCGAGCAGGCAACCTATGGACAATTCAGCCTCCGCCATGGAACAATGGCACCACCCATAGCCACTCGAACATCCCACAAGCGTCCACACCGGGACGATAATTCTGGAGTAGTGCCCACGCCATGTCTTGACGCATCAAGAAGGCAGCCTATGGATCACTCTCACAACGCTAATCCGATGGCCCCCATACTCGTGTTTTTCTTCTACTTTCATCACGTCTCCACTATGTACTAATCCTTAGTTTTTATCAAAATCATGAACAAAATCGAAGCTCTAGAGTTAGCCTCTCCACTAAACCGGACTTATTCATTCATTTCAACTTGACCAACCTTGGTCTTTCTTTTCAAATTTCATTTCATTTCATTTCCAAATACCGGAGGAGACTTAGCTACTCTTTTATTTCAATTTTCAATTCACAATTTCCAAAATGAGCATTTCCAACTCATAAATTCCCATGTTGAGTTATCATACTCAAATGTATATTCTTTTTTCAAATCATGATTTCAAATTTGTTCAAATAGTCCATAACTATACATGAATCTCATATGCTTTATCAATTATCACTTCATATCAAAATTTCACATCACTAACAAATATTCACAATTCATATTTTCCACATTATTCTCAAATGAGAATAAATTGCATTATGTCACACAATAAAATTCTTTTTGCCAAATCATCTTCTTATCCTTCGTTTCAATTTATTCTTGTAAGTTATAATTTTTCACAAAGTATATATCTAGAACCATAGTTCTATTTATGCCTTTTATTCTCAAATCATAGTGTATTTCATGCAAATAATCCCCAAATCATTTTTATAAAGTCCCTTATATTTTTAGGAGAATAACCATATTTTTTTCATAATTTTTGGGCAATTAAAACCCCAAAAAAAACAATTTTTCATTCTTACCGAGAGCAAGAATCGAACCCAGCTCCCCTGAGTCACAGCCGAGAACACAAGCCAACAGACCGGTTTGTTCCAGCAATGTAAAACATGGCTGAGAGCATTAAATGCTCTCGGCCCGCTGTTAACTTGTTTTTAAAAAAAAACAAACAAAATAATGCTTCCCGTGGGAATCGAACCAGTCACCACAGAGAAGCCAACCATGCCCTCTGACCACTTGAGCTACGTGCTCAGGTTGTCACATTATAATTTCATATTTATTTAACCCGTGCTCTCTGTTATTTAGAACATTTCGATGTTCAACTAGTCCTAATTTTATTTGGTCTTCATAAAATTTACTGTACAACTCCAGATTGTTACTAATTCACATAATTTGCATATCAGTAAGAGAAAAATAATTTTTGTAATAATTAAAACGTATTTTCATACACTAATTCAAATTATACATTATAACACTATATTTCTTCTCTTTTTCGACATTTCTTCGCATTGTAGCATTCTAATCTTTTAGTCAATAAATTTCACATTAATTCTCTGACTTTAATCATTTATCTAACATACAACTCATATTTTAATTTATTCATGCCCATATCGACACAAAGGATCTATTTAACACATGAAAAGGGTATAATCAAGCCACTAACTTTGTGTGTAATTTTTTATGGTAAAAGAATGTATTTTCTATCAATCAATCCATGATTCTAATCAATTCACATACAACTCAAAAAAATAGAACCACATATAAATTTGTATGTCCACATTTCAATCATTCAAGAAGTCATTTTTCCCAATTAAAGTATGCTCTTCTTAATCATTTTCATGCTTCAATTTTTCTAATTAAACTAGCATGCAATCCTACTTTAGAAATAGGAAAAATTTTACCCACCTTGTATGGAGAGAAAAACACAATTAGCAACAAAAGTCTTTTGCAAACGAGTGCACCTCCTCCTAGACGCGCGCACACAAGCTCCAAAAGCACCAACACCGAAAGCTCCCTCCTTGAATAGCCGGCCCTCTCCTTCTTCTTGGTGTTGCAAGAACAAGCCCACACACACTCAATCTTTTAACTCACAAACTACTACTAGATAATGCTATTTGACTATAGGTTTGGAAGAGAATATTAAACACAAAATAACTAGCCGGAGGGGGGGGGGGGGGGGTATTTATACTAAAAATCAAATAGAATGGAGAGCTAGGATCAATTGGTTGGTTGTAGGATGGAGGGCTAGGATGAAAGTAGGAGTTGAAATAACTACCCACATCTAAGCAACCACCACACCATGATCACCACTCAAAAT
Organism: Hemerocallis citrina; assembly: GCA_017893485.1. NCBI lineage: Eukaryota > Viridiplantae > Streptophyta > Magnoliopsida > Asparagales > Asphodelaceae > Hemerocallis > Hemerocallis citrina. The sequence continues at coordinate 68,311,087 of CM030366.1, forward strand.
TTGAGTTCCCTCTAAAAAGAAGCATTCTCGGCCATGAAGAAAGCATGCATTTTGCACGTGTACGTGTAGTGCACGTGCATGCAACTAGGCCCAAAAATTGTGCATTTAATTTTTGTATAAAATAAAATAGTCTTTTAAATTGTATTCTACATGACAAGTTGTGTATAAAAAAATAGATTAATCCATGGGCTTTAGTTTTGGGCCAAAAACAATTATTTTAAAATAAAATAAATAAATTACATTTTGGGCTTTAAGAAAAAGGCTTTTTAATCTAATTAAAATAAGGCTTTTGTACAAAATAATTGAAAGCACAAATTGAAATATCTTTACTCATCTTGATGAAAATATTAACCAAAAATATTGCACGTGCACACTACGTGCAAAATAAATAATTTTTTCATTAACTGAAAAATCAGGGTATTACAGGTTCTCCGGGACTGGGATCCATACTCGTGGAAAATCTCAACTTTGTTTTATTACTGGGTAGTTTGTCATGACAATGGACCGAACCCTTTATTGTGGTGTACGTAGGTACTTGCCCTCGGACCTATGTAGTATAGGATGCATAGAATCTGAACAAGTATGCATTAGTGTCATCTTAGTATAAATAATCTGCATTATGCATTAAGGAATTGCATACACTTACTTGTTTAGAATAATCACTTTTGACACTTTATTGTTCATTCAAGTTTGTGGTTTATTAAAGTATTGAGATCGTTATATTTCCGGCATAGAGAGGATGACCGTGTATAACATTTTTGTCAGTTGTAAATAACTGACATGCCTACAGTTTATTATGAAGGAGATGGATTTTCGTGAAGGTTTAAAGTTGATTTCAATGCTGTTGATTAATTACTTGTTAAAGATGTGCAAGTTGTATATTATTTTCATTGTTGTACTTCATTTTTATCTTCCGCTGTGTAAATAATGTAAAGAACTCTAATGTATGATGAAAAGTTTAAATTTTCTTGTAAAATTGTACGAAGTGAAGTGTAAAGATCCTGTGGAATCTCGAATTCGGTCTTATTTGGAATTCAGAGCGTTACAGATGATATCAAAGTCACGCTTCATAAATAGTACAAATTTATAAGAAACGACACCCTAGAGTGGACAGTAGAGTGTGAGTTTCAGCTTATAGAGATTTAATGTAACATTTGTGTTACTCTGTATACTAATGTTTTCTCTTTCCTTTCCCTATTGGATGGCTAGATTCGTGAATGAAGTAGTTATTAAACCTTCATTCATGATGCTCTCCTCGTATACATTGATGTGAGATTGTATGCGAGCATGTTTTTCCTGGGTATCAGAGTGGCGCAGCAGAAGCGTAGTTGGTTGAACCTACATTCATGATACATTACACGTAGACACACTTCCCTTTCAAATTATTTTTTGTGGATTTTCATCCGAGTATTTTTCAACATTCAATATTTTTCAATACTATTAAATCACTTGAATATCTTCCTTAGTCTTGATCTTTTTGAATTTGTTTTATCTGTCTTCCAATCTTAAAGATTTGTCCTTCGTGTTTTTGTTTCACTTTATGTTTATCTGTTTACATTTGTTATTACTTTCCGTATTATTGCAACTATTATTTTTCTTCATTGATTATTTCTATTATACTTTGAAATTTTGCTTATGAAATTTTCTTATGTGAATTCATTTGATTTTGTGATACTATATTTTTCATTATCTTATATTGTCTTATATATTTCAACATATTTTTAATAAGATTGAAATATTCTACCCATATAAATATGACCAACCATTTTGTTTTATTATCTACATTAAATACTATTGTTATTGCATATTATCTACTAATTTGTTTTGTTATATTCACTTTTACTATTAACCGCTACTCATTAATTTTGTAGTTTTACGCTTCTTCAATATAGTACATACACTATATAATTATTGTTTTCATTTATGTTTTTATCTCATGCATATACTTTACACTATTTTCGTCTTAATGTTATAAATCATTTTCATCACTACAAAGTATGTATATCCTATATTTAAAGTCTATGTATCTATTTTGATATTTTGCCATCGTAATTTCTTACTTCATTTGCAACCTTTCCATCTATTTTTATATCACTGATTTCAAAATATAATACCATACTTTATTAAACACCCAATATCTAAGTATATATGGAAGATTACATTTTTCCATCTCCCATTTTGGTGCAACCTGATGTCGAGAGGGCAAATCTGCAACTAGACGTCATTGGAAGCAAACTGCAACTGGACGTCGGAGAGGCAAAGTCTGCAACCGAATGTCCAGATAGCAAACTACAATCGGATGTCGTAGAGGCAATTCTGCAACTTGAGATCGTAGAGGCAAGTTTGCAGTTGGACACAACGAGGCGAACCTACACCAGAAGGAGATTTTCTACTTTGATAACCCCTACTTTGTTTTCTATAATATTTGTTTACCCCTATTCTATTTTTTTACTAGCTTATACTATTTTTATAATATTTACAACCTAGCATTATATTATTTATACTGATTTCTATATCTATCCTACTTGTGTATTTACTACTTAATATAAACTATCTTCTTCTTAGTATTTTGAATCTTTTAGCATTTCATAACTTCATCGTATTTTATTTTGCTACTAACTTATCTTAGATTTTGGTGTCTACTCACCTAACAAAAATAAAATTGGTATTTATGATGTGTTATTATTTTTTCCACTATAATGTTTTGTTTCACTCCTACAACCCATTCATGATTTTCGTATTGGTTGTTTCACCCTACAAATTTTATGCCAATGTACGTATATAAGTTTGTATATTGGTTTCTCTTGCACTACTTGATAATTCAAAACTATTTTGATGTATGCCTGCTATACCTTTTCAAGTCGTATGTATAATTATCATATTTGCCTTACAAATTATTTTATGATATTAATTGGCATACAAAATCGTTTTATGTTGTCTGTACTTTTAACTGAAATTCATTCTCGTTTATTTTTCAGACTGTTATCCAATAGTTTCCTTTTAAATAGCTTATTCAATTTTAGTCATACAGTACCAATTCAGTTTGCGATTTTCTACCGCTTATTGCATTGATAAATTTTGATTTCTAAATCTATTTATAAATTATCTATTGACTATGTTTTCTATACCGCATTGTTTTTCGAACCATTCCACAAATTAATGACTTGATTGATTTTTTTTTTCTTTTATCTAGTGGTTCATCTAATATTATTATTTTTTTGTATGAAAATTTCTCTAAATCTGTCCTATCTTTTGTCACATTTATTTTCTTATGCTATTTTCCTAGTTTTATCGTTCCATTCTTATAAAATTTTGATACTCATAGTTTTTCTTATATAGTGTTTGCCTTGTTTTTCCTCATTGATTTTTTTTTTTACTACATTTATTTTCTGGAAGTTTGCAGTTTTCTATATACAATAAGATATTTTCTATGGCGTGTACAAAATAAAACCTTTACCCTAGCAAGTTCCGGAGACGAAACTATTCTAAGTGGGGGAGAGTGTAACACCCCATAAAATTGAAAATGACAATTTTGCCCTTGTATGTTACGCATGTGTATTTTGTACCGTTACTGATAATATTTGTAACGTGTTTCCACTATGTATTTTGATTTCCGACTATTTATAGATTTCCCGTATTCTTAAAATTCTATTTGAGTCAACTCAAATATAATATTTCAATCTTGGTATTTTTACATGCTTTTTACGTATTTTGATGTACGTATCGATTATGTATTTCCACCGCTACGTGTAATATTTTCTATGTGTTTAAATTATTTATTTTAGGTATTCAAATCTAATTTTATAAAACAGAAATCCATTTTCCTATTTTTATTAAAATAATTTTACACATGTAATACACGTATTTTCCAGCTACGTGACAATTACGTCGTGAAATATATAAAATTAATAAATACATTTGTCTTTTATTTTATTTTTATTATCTTTAACATTTTTTTGTAGATAAAACCGAATTTCGTATTTTTAAGTTTTACGTGCGAAGTACGTGTTTTTCGGTACGCGTATTTAAGCCTATTTGTTTTCAAAAGAAATTTGAGGTATGTGTAACACCCCGTAATTTGTAATTTTCAAAAGGGTATATATATATATATATATATATATATATATACACACACACACACACACACACACGTTGAAAGTAAAAAGTGGCTGTTATATAAAAATATATGTATGATGGCATTTCATGTAAATATTTTGAAGAAGGAGGGGGGTCCCACGTGAGAGTAACAGCACAATTAGTGTTGCGTGCTTGTGATGGGGGGTGATGACGTCACCCAGATCTGGGGCCCACCCGATTGTTGAAGGAATAGCAGGAGTGTGTTGTTGCCTTGGAAGGTTGACGTGGCATTGAAGTTGGAGTTGGGCTTTTCATGTGCTTAATCGGTTAGGGGAGAATTGGCCAATAGGGGAGTTAGGGAATTGTAGAGGTGGAGTAGTGAAGAGTTGGGGGTTATGGGAGTTAAGATAATGAAGAGTTGAGTAATTTATTAGGTGGGAAAATTTGCACTTTAGCCCTTATTTTGTCCTATAAATACACCCTCATTCTTCTTCTCATTTCACACTTAAAATAAACAAAAATAGATAGAGGAAAAATAAAGGGAGTTGGAGTGTTCTTTTTGCTGGTTGGAGAGCTCTTGCTAGGAGGAGAAGGACTATGAATGCTTGTTGGAACTCGGAGTTGTGTCTCATCTTCCTTATTGCAATTCTTCATTAGAGGTGGGTGATTTTGTGCTTTCTAAATATTGAAAATGCATTATAGTAATGTTTAATGAGTAGTATAGATAAATTTGATGTGATAATTGTTGAACAAATCTATACTATTGTATGTGCTATGAATAGTAGTAAAATTTTGTTATGAGTAAGATTATCATCATGTTAAATGAGAAAAAGAAATAATGAGTATTTTTCCATGAACAAATATGTATGTTAAATTGCAAATGTAGAAAAGACCGAATTCAAAGTTCATAACTATCAAACTAGATTGATTATGGTATAATTTGGTTAAGTACTTATCAACAAATATTTTGGTTTATTAATCGAGTCAAATTTTCCATTAATCTTATTAAATGAAAATACTGATTAGGACAACAATATCAAAGTGTGTTGATATTTCTTGCTAAAGTGTGTCCATTTTGGCAGTGTAGAAAAGTGTATGCATGGCGTACTAATCTTCAAATTTTGTTAGATTTAAGTTATGAGATATTTAAGAATGGAAGTCATCATGTTATATTTTATAGTTTCAAAAATTATGAAAAACATCCAAAAAGTTTCGATCTTTTTTAATAAACCCAAACAGTGAAACACGGTATGTATGGATTTCGGCTCACCTTTATAACACAAAGTCCACAAAGTCCACTTGGATTTGGATTTAGTGGCTAGCGGGGGGGTTGGGGCGCTTTACTGTAGCTAGTGTTTGGGTATGGGTTCGAAACCCGGTGATTACTTCTTTTTTTTATGTTTTAAATATTTTGGAAGGGTTTTAATGTGAACAAAATTTGGGAAAAAATTCTAGAATTCCTATAAAATAAAATGAAATTTATTAAAGATAGTTTTAGAATTTTTTCATGTATTTTTTGAGAAATTAAAAGTGGAATTGAGGTAGAAAATGAGTTGATAACTTCAATTTTGATTATTTGGGTATATGACATTTATTTTTTAAGAAGAGTAAAATATTCATGTGAATTGATTTCTCTTGATGAGATTATTTGATTTAAGAAAATATTTGATGTGGGTTGAGATATGAATTGCTATTTGAGCTTAAATTGCTAGTAAGATTTCAAGTGGTTATTTTATGTTCATGAAAAGAATTATGGCTTCTAAAGATTGTAAATAAATAAGGGAATCATGAATAGTGCCAAGATAAGACAATGATCACTTTGTGAATAAGTTGAAGATAAGAATATATTGAGTTAAGACATGATTATTGAAGGGTATGGGTACCCATGGTTTCTTGTACATGAAATTTTGTGATTTAGAGTTAGTAAGACCTCGGATACCAGCATTGTGGAAATAAAAAGAACTGAGTTATATTTTTGAGATATGGCCATGGAGCTATCTCGATAATTGTGATTAAGTTCGGTAGGGGGTAAGACTAACTCTAGTTATGATAATTTATTCATGTCTTGAACTTAAGAACTAGGCACTTAGAAGAAGATTTAGTAAAACCTAGGCAAACGTAAGTGGAGCACTCTATATAGTCGGGTGGTAGATTTACTGCGGTGGTTCTCCGGAACTATAGAGCCAATCGGGCGGTAGATTTCGGAACTGTAGTTGCCTCGTGGGAGACGAGCTTTTATTTTAAATCCGGAACTATGCTTAGTCGGGCGGATAGTTTATTGTACTCCAATGTATATACGTATATCGGGGCTAGAGGGGCACTTGCGGGAGGTTCACACGACGAGGAGTCTGTATAACAGTCGGGCGATGGATTTACTACGGTGGTTCTCCGGGACTGGGATCCATACTCGTGGAACGTCTCAACTTTGTTTTATTACTAGGTAGTTTGTCATGGCGAGGGATCGAACCCTTTATTGTGGAGTACATAGGTGCTTGCCTTCGGACCTATGTAGTATGAGATGCATAGAATCTGAACAAGTATGCATTAGTATCATCTTAGTGTAAATATCTGCATTAGGCATTAAGACATTGCATACACTTACATGTTTAGAATAATCAATTTTGACACTTTATTGTTCATTCAAGTTTGTGGTTTGTTAAAGTATTGAGATCGTTATATTTCCGACATAGAGAGGATGGCCGTGTATAACATTTTCGTCAGTTGTAAGTAACTGATGTGCCCACAGTTTATTATGCAGGAGATGGATTTTCATTAAGGTTGAAAGTTGATTTCGATGTTGTTGATTAATTACTTGTTAAAGATGTGCAAGTTGTATATTATTTTCATTGTTGTACTTCTTTTTATCTTCCGCTGTGTAAACAATGTAAAGAACTCTGATGTATGATGATAAGTTTAAATTTTCTTGTAAAATTATACGAAGTGAAGTATAAAGATCCTGTGGAATCTCGAATTCGGTCTTATTTGGAATTCGGGGCATTACATGTCACATATAGACCTAGTAGCACCCCGTTGGAAAGAGTGATTTGATAAGTATTGAGGGTAAAGTTCGGGATAGAGGAAGACCCAAACTAACTTAGGTGGAAATGGTAAGAAAAGATATGATAGCTTGTGACCTTACAGAAGATATTGCGCTAAACCGAGCAGAATAGAAAACTAGGATTCATGTAGCCGACCCCAACTAGTTGGGAAAAAGGCTTTGTTGTTGTTGTTGTTGTGGCTATTTCTTTTGGAGTGCTTTTGGACCTTTGGAGGAGAAGAGCTTTTAAGATTTTGTTCAAATATTCGACTTTTCAGATGGGTGTTATTCTCTTCTCTTATTTTTGTGTTTTCATTGTCAATCAAAGATAGGGATCATGCTAGAATTTTGTTTGAACACATATTTTAATTAATAAGCTATTATGAATAAATCCGTAAGGATTGATGTAGTGACTGATTTTTAATAAACAGTAACTACTAATTCTGATATGTTGATCATGCATTAAGACATACATGTTGTTAGGACTTATATTATGAAAGCAAGAAACCACATTTATTACTTAATTTCATGTCGTGAAAGACTGTAAATTTGTGCAGTTATTAAATATTATTGTCATGAAGATTTAGGGTTTATTATGTGCTTAAAAAGTACAAATTTTTAGTTGTCTAAATCTTAGTTTAGGGCTTTTTCTTACTGTTTTTTGGGTGATTATTTGCTGTTAAAATTATGGCTTTAATTAGTTTGTTTGTGTATAGATCCATAATGATTTTCGGTCTGGATCCAGAAGCAGAAAAGGGTTTTGGGTCTGTCTTATTGCTCTTAGGCCTGTCATGTTGCAGTCGGGTCTGGTTGCAGTGGGTATCGGTCTAGATCGTGAGTGGAGGCTGGGGAATTAATCAACTTTAATTATTTGGATTGATTAATTTCAAATTTAAAGTTGATGGATTAAATTCTAAATTTAAAATAGAATAATTTCATATTATGAGAATTTGTTAATTTCAGTTTTTAGTTACATTGATTAATCAATCCAGATATCTGGTTTGATTAATTCTCAATTTAAAGTTGATTAGTTTTAGATTTTTATTATGATTATTTTCATATTTTAGGTTGGAGTTAGGTTGGAGTTTTAATTAAGTATGGTGTATTGAGTTAAAGTTGTAGATTGACTTATTTCAAATTCATCTATATCATTTTCCATTAATGTTAACTAGTAATTTGCACCTGCAATTCACATTCAAATTAATATTTTTTCTTATATAGTAAATAATAAGACGTAATTTGGCCTCGAACCTGACCTCGCTTTAGTTATCACATACTCTTTACAAATTATCCCTAGCTGCACAAATTTGAAGTTTGAGGGTATTATGGTAACTAACAACAGTTGAATAAATGAATGGTTAATATAACTCCCAGTTAAAAATGAAGGATTGAGATTAGATGGTTGAATGTCTATAGACAGGTTGTTTACAAATGACAACCTCAACTCTCCCATTATAATATTAGAGATAGTTGATTGAAACAAATATAGTAAAAAATTTCACTAACATTTGAGTAGAGAGAATCTAATCTAATAAGAAATATTTTAATTATTCAACTTACAGTGTAAGTATAGTCTATTTCTTTTCCTAATTTTAAATTGTTGAAGATTAGATCTAGAATTGGATGGAGATGGATTAAATGAATGGAGACTAGCTCCCATAATTTTGATAATTGATAAATGATAGTTGATTAATAATAACTAAGATCTAATAATGGAACCAAATATTAGTTGGAAATAAATCGAGATTTAGAGATGAGATTAATTAGGTGTGGGATTTCAGATTTAAATGAGAATTGCTAGTTGTGTAATAATAAAAGACATATTAGAGATGTGAGTAAATCTACCTATGAGTATATTAACTAGTTAGGGTTTCATACAAAACCCTAGGATGTGGATTGATGTGATGTCCTAGTTGTGGGTTTTTCCAGAGGCTTAGCAACACCCAAATTACCGGTAGATTGTGATTCATAGATTTGGCATTTATCCAGGTGGGGTTGGCATTCGTACTGATTGTTGAGTTAAGACTGGTGGGTGAGCTACGTTTAAGTGGTAGTTGTTTAAGTTTGAACATAAGGGCATGTACTAGACGAAGTTATGACTAAAAAAATGACAAATATGGCCAATAAAGAGCTGCAGTTCTCCAGAATGTTCGGGACATACAGGATATGTAACACCCCGCAAAATTGGAAATTACAATTTTGCCCCTGGGTGTTACGCACGTATATTTTGTAATATATTTCACTACATATTTTGGATTCGTACTATTTATACATTTTCCGTATTGATTTCAGTCAACTAAAATATAATATTTCAATCCCTGGGATTTACGTGCTTTTTACGTGTTTTGATGCACGTATTTCCACCACTACGTATAATATTTTCTATAGGTTTAAATTATTTATTTTTATGTATTTAAATCTATTTTATAAAACGAAAATTTATTTTCCCCTTGTTTTGATTAAAATGCATCTTTCGATTTTCTGCACGTATAATGCACGTGCTTTCTACGTGTAATGATTTCATCATGAAATACATAAAATTAGTAAATATATTTTTATATTGTTTTCGATTATATTAATTTTCCGTTGACAAAACCGATTTCGCATTTTGATATTTTACGTACGACGCACGTATTTTTGGTAAACGTATTCGAGCATATTTATTTTTTCGGAGTGTGTGGAACATCCCGTAAATTTTAAAAATATAGTATATATATATATATATATATATATATATATATATTAGTTGGTAGTAAAAAGTGTTGTTTGTTGGTGTATTAATAATGAATGGCTATGCATGGATAATAATATGTAGAAATATGCAATGAATTTGTATAAGGGGGCCCACGGTTGGTATAAACAGTGTATGGACTGTTTGTAAATGAAATGGAATCAAGTGGATGGTAAATGGGTATGGAATGGTGAGAATCAAGTTATGCATGTGGGCTAGATATTATGGTTTAGAAGCTTAATAGTATATAAATGAATTAGGATATGGGGGCCCACTTGGGTAAACACAGCACACTTGTGTGCTGTGTGAAAATTTTTGGGTGGCCGGTTGGTTTTTGGGGGAGAGAGAGAGAGATATGAGAGTTAGTGTGTGAGAAAGAGGGGATTTGATTAGGAGGAGTTATAGTTTTGGAGGTTATAGGATTAAGAGAGGTGGTGAGTTGAAGAGTTGGGGGTTTTTGAGAGTTAGGAAAACGAAAGGTTAAAAAAAAAATTAATTTTAGTAATTTATTAGGTGTGTAATTATGCAATTAGAACCCTAGCAAAATCCTATAAATAGCACTCTCCATTCCTCATTCTTTTCACACCAAAAACAAAAGAAAAATAAGTGTGAGAAAAAGAAAGAGCGTAAGAAAGTTATTGTGCTTGGAGGATCTCTTTGCTAGGAGGAGGAGTCATTGCTAGGAGTTTGTCTTGGAGCTAGAAGAAGTGTCCCATCCTTCCTTTCAATTGTTCAAGCTTCAAAAGGTGGGTGTTCTCCTACTTTCTAATTTTTTAGAATGTACATGCTGATAAAAGTGAATGAGTAGTTTTGATAAAATAGAATAACTATACTATGATTGTGGTGAGATTAATAGTGAATCATGCTATGTTGACAAATGGATTAACATTATGTTTGTGGGTGATCCTATGCTTTCTAATTGTCGAAATTGTATGCTAATTATTTTATATGACTAGTATGAATTGAATGTGATGAGAAATGTGTAGATAAAATCCGTGCTAGATAGGATTGAAATATTATATTTTTAATAAAGGTGTTAAAAATTAGTTACATCCCGTTCATATTGATATTACGTTGGATGATAATATCAAATACTTGTACAAACCCTAGTATTAGTTGGTTTGCATGGGTAAAATAGCCCCATCCTTACAGGATCATCCAACAACTCTATTCCTAATATATTAAGTTCATATTTACAAGCATTATGCAACTCATGAAGAAGAGCTCCATAACAGTAACTATATTTTTGTTATTACATTGTTTATGGGTACAATATTTAAAAATTTCCTTATAATTTCTCATCCCATTTATACACTAATATTGTTGAGTTTTCACTTTATGATTACAAGTTTGTTGAGGTATCCCAATTGGATATGGATTCTAATGTAGACAATCTCTATATGACCGGTTAATAGATTCCCATCTGTGGATTTATAGTATGCACTTATCGGCATAATAATTCAAAACCAAGACCATTGGTCTAGTGGTTGGCGGGTTAAACTTGGGCGCTTACTGTAGCGATTGTGAAAGGTCACTGGTTCGAAACTGTCGACCACCCTTTTGATTATTTTTTGGCTTTTAATGGGTTTTGAAGGAATTTTTGTAAGAAATAAAATTGGAGAAAAATCCTAGTATTCATAAAATGAGATGAAGAATTTATTAAAAATAGTTTTAATGATTTCCATGTATATTTGGAGAAAACTAAAGTGATTTTGAGATAGAATGAGATTTGTCTTTAAAAGTTAATTAATTAAGAGCATAATTTAGATTTTTAGAAGAAAAGTAAAGTGTTGGTATGAGAATAAATTGTTTCAAGGAGATTATTTCTTTTAAGTTGAATACTTGATTATTATACATGCTTAAATTGGATAATGAGTTTCTGACTTAAGATTTAATTATTAAAGAGTATGAGATTTATCGTTGTGTGAAATGATTTTTCTTTTGAAAAGGTTATACTCTAAATTTTAAGAAAGGTTATTGTGGTTGAGATATATTATATGTGCTTAAGTTGCTAAAGAGACTTAAAGTGATGAATTTATGTCATGAAAAGAATTATTGTTTTCAAAGACTGTGAACGAATGAACCATGAGTGATGCAAAAATGAGCCATTGATTAAATTATGGATAAGTTAGAGACATGAATATAATAAGTTAAGACATGATTATTAAAGGGTATGTGTACCCATATTTCTTGTACATGAAAGTTTATGATTTAGAGTTAGTAAGACCTCGGTACCGGTATTATTGAAAGAAAGGATTTAAGAAATGATTTGGAGATATGGCCGTAGAGCTATCTCGTATTTGTTGATTAAGTCCGGTAGGAGGTAAAACTAATTCTTTGAATGGAAATTATTCATGTCTTGAACTTAGGAAAATTTAGGCACATAAGTGAAGATGTAGTAAACTTAGGGAAACGTAAGTGGGGTGCTCTATATAGTCGACGGTGGACTCCAAGACTATAGACCCAGTTGGTGGACTGAGGTTGCCCTGTGGGAGACGGATTATTATATTTTAATCCGGGACTATGAGGACGGGTCGGCGGTGGACTCCAAGATCTTGAGTAGTCGGACGGATGGATTTTTGTGTTTACCGTCTCCAATGTATATATATATACTGGGATAGAGGGTCACATACGGGACGATTCGCACGATGTGGAATCTGTTATAACAGCCGGCGGTGGACTCCAAGGCTGGGATTCAAATTCGTGGAATAGTCTGAACTTTATTTTGCTACCGGGTAGTTTTCATGGCGAGGGATCGAGCCCTGTATTGTGAAGAACATAGGCACTTGCCCTCGGACCTATGTAGTATGGGATGCATAGAATCCGAACAAGTGTGCATTAGTGTCATCCTAGTGTAGAATGGTATGCATTAGGCATTAAGGCATGACATACACTTATGTTAGAATAATCACTTTTGACATTTTACTTGTTCATTCAATCTTTTTTGTGATTTGTTAAAGTATGAGATCGTTATACTATTCCCGGCATAGAGAGGATAGTCGTGTATAACATTTCGTCAGTTGTAAGTAACTGACGTGCCCACAGATTGACATGCAGGTAATGGACTATTCATGGAGTTATAAAGTGGATATGCTGTTACTGTTTAGAAGTTTAAGTTGATGCAAATGATGTTAAAGTTACACAAGTTGTATTTCATTGTTGTAATCTTTTAGTCTTCCGCTGTGTAAAAACCAAGTGTAAACGAACTCTGATGTATTGTGAATGCAAAGTTTTAAATTCCTTGTAAAATTGTACGAAGTGAAGTAAAGATCCTGTGAAATCTCGAATTTATCCTTATTTGAAATTCGGGGTGTTACAGGATACGCCCAGTAAATCCACTGGTGGTGGGCTAGGGGTAGGTCTGGTTCGTAGTTATGAGTGGTCGACTTTCTGGGATTAACGAATTTGGTCGGTAAAGGACTGTGATTCTGCAAGATGTTCGGGACCTAGGATACGCATGGTAAATCCACTAATGGTGGGCTAGGGGTATGCTGGTAATGTCCACTATCCTATAGGTGCACCTTACACATGATTACGCATTGGAGTATAAATTATCAAGTTAGGATTGCAAAGTGAGTGATTGAACCTTATGATGAGTAGAACGCGGAGTGCTTGCCCTCAGACCTATGTTGTATGGGTGGTATAGAATCCGAAAAAGTATGCATTAGAAATGAGCATTGTGTGCATTTGTTTTTGTGCATTAGATTTCAGAATCATGGCATACACTCTTACACTTATATTAGATTCACTTTCTGTTTTATTTATCTTTATTATTTTTATTTTGCATCAAATTTGTTTGTTGTTAAGATTGTTGAGAATTGGAAGATCACTATTGTTATTAGTATTTCGTCAGCTGTATTTAATGTGTAATAATTCTGCTGTGTATTATAAAGAATGATAATATATTAAAAGTATTAAATTTTTCCTATATTTTGTACTGTGTTTGTTTTACATTGAACTAAAAGATTCTGGATGAGTCACCCATTTTGTGTAAGAAATTTTGGGGAATACAAAAGTTGTATCAGAGCTGACTTCAATTAGTAGTACTTAACATAGTAAGGGAAATATATCTAGGTAGACATTAGATGAGTGTGAGTTTTCTATGGTTTATTTGAACCTACATTTGTGATACTTTTTCCTTTTCCTTTTCTCGTGTGGTATGGCGGATGATCATAACCCTATGGAAGGCTTGAAAGAGGAGGAATCTTTTGTGGATTTTAAGGGAGAATCTGAGGGAGAGAAGGACCCTGAGGAGGGGAAATATAGAGGGAGAGGAACCCCAAAATTATCGGATGCTGAGTTGCGTCCACCCACTCCGCGTCCACTGAGTTCTTCAAGTGATTCCATTTTTTTTCTCTAACCCTATGCAGGAATCAACACAAGATGGTAGCATTTTGACGTCAGCTGATCAGATACGAGTGGAAGAAAAGCCAGCTTAAGGAATAACAATTGGAAAATCATAGTGGCACAGTGGAAGCCTGGTGAGCCCATAACAAACATAGCACCAGGAGGGCCGGAAGTGACGTTCCAAGGAAATAAGAAGTGCATTGGGGTAGCATCTCTAGTAAAGCGGAAGATTCCAGAGGAAGTCAAGAAGATTTTAGTGGTTCATGACTTTCTGACAGTATTTTTGGACAAGTTACAGGGATTACAACCTCACTATGATGTCAATTTCAGAATCGGCAAACAACCAGGAAGTGTCCAATGTCCAAAGCACCCTAAAGGATGGCACATGCAGAGTAAAATGAGGTCAAGAAGCAGATTGAGGATCTACTACATAATGGAATCACAAGGCCTAGCACTTCGCCATTGGGAGCACCAGTGTTGCTAGTGAAGAAGAAGGATGGATCGATGAGGATGTGTTACCTGAGCTGAACAAGGTAACTATTCAGAACAATTATCCAATTCCTTAAATCGATGACTTGTTTAACCGGCTTCAAGGAGCGGCAATTTTCTCCAAGGTTTATCTACAGTCAGGTTATCACCATGGTCGTGCTAAGAAGGAAGATTTGCACAAGACAGATTTCCGGACTTGGCATGAGCATTATGAATTTTTCGTTATGTCATTTGGGGAGATCCATACGCCGGCAGTGTTTATAGACATAATGAATAGAATTCTGTGGCCATTCATTGAATCTTTTTTTGTGATGTTCATCAGCGACATCCTTGTGTATTCGAAGTCAAAAGAAGAACATGCCAAACACTTGAAGAAGTGTTGAAAATACTGTAAGAGCAGAAGTTGTATGCCAAGTTATCCCAGTGTGAATTCTGAAAGTTTGAAGTTGCATTTTTGGGTTATATTCTTTCTAAGAAGGGAGTAGTCACTGATCCACAGAAGATTGAAGTAGTGAAAGGGTGGCCTCGACCCACGACTATGAAGGAGATTAGGAGTTTCTTGGGGTTGACGAGATATTATCCGTGATATATTCAAGGATATGCACAGATAACCGTTCTGTTGAAAGGACTAACTAAGAAGAGAGTGGGCTTCAATTGGACTGATCACTATGAAGCAAGATTTCAAGAGTTAAAGGAGAAGGTGACGACAGCACCAATATTGGTATTACCACAACTAGGCAAGGACTACGACATTTAGAGTGAATCTTCTACAAAGGTTTGATTTGTGTTTTGATGCAATAAGGGAATGTTATAGCTTATGGATCAAGGAAATTGAAACCGTATGAGAAGAACTAGCCACCCATGACCTGGAACTAGCAGCAATTATTTTCCTTTTGAAGCAATGGAGACCTTATGTATATGGAGAAAATGTCAGCATGTACACCGACAAAAAGAGTATGAAGTACATCTATCAGCAAAATGATCTAAATCTACGGCAGAGGTGTTGGTTGGAAGTACTGGAAGATATTCGTCATGAAATCAAGTATTCCCATGAAAGGTGAATGTGGTGGCCGATGCTCTCAACAGGAATAGTAGTTTGTCTTGTTTGATCACAACATACAAGGAGCTAGCAAAAGAATCTGATCAAGCAGAAATCTAAGTTATAGTGCATGGTTTGGGGGCAAAATTGGCAATTAAGACTTCAACCTACATTGAGGGAGAAGATTATCGAAAGCGAGAAGTCCGACTCATAAATTCAGAAGATAGATGGGCAAGTTTTTGTCGGCAAATTTTGAGAATTTCGAGTACAGGACGGAGTACTTTGGTTGGGAGAGAGGCTGTGTGTGCCGGAAAGGACGGATTTGAAGGAAAGCATTATGCAGGAAGCACACGCCACTCTATTGTCAGTACATCCTAGAAGTCACAAGATGTATAAGGACATCAAGCAACACTTTGTAGCAAGATGAATTACTTATCAGCAAGTCAAAGCGAAAAATCAGAAGCCCAGAGGAAAGCCATTACCTATTCCAGAATGGAAGTGGGAGAGTATCGGCATGGGTTTCATCACGGGTTTTCCTAGGAACCCGACGGGAAATGACTCGATATAGGCAGTAGTAGACCGGTTAACCAAATCAGCACATTTCTTGGCAATGAAGACTACTTGGTCATTGGAGAAATTGGCAGAAGTTTACATTGAAGGGATTGTGAGACTTCATGAAGTAACGGTATCAATCATCTCAGATATGGATGCAAGGTTCACTTCACAGATTTTGAGAATTGATTCATTTCAGTTTTTTGATTGATTAGTTTCACATATTTTGATTGATTAATTCCAAATTGAAAGTTGATTAGTTTCATATTTTTATTATGATTATTTTAATATTTTAGGTTAGAGTTTTAATTAAGTAAGGTATATTAAGTTAAAGTTGTAGAATAACTTATTTCAAATTAAAACTAGATTAAAGATCGTATTCCATTAATGTTAACTAGTATTTAGCACGTGTGATGCGCGTCTGAATAAATATATACTTTTTAAAGTATAAAGAGTGTAATGGGAGATTTGGAGTTGCACGTGTGATGCACATACGTTGGTAGATTTAGAACACTACAACTCCAATTCTCCCATTATAATATATATATATATATATATATATATATATATATATATATATATATATATATATAAAGGGTAAATTGTGAAAATCCCCCTCAGCTATGAGGTAGGTATATATATATATATATATATATATATATATATATATATAAAAGGTAAATTGTGAAAATCCCCCTCAGCTATGAGGTCAAAGTGCTAACCCCGCTAATCTTTCCATCAACGCGATAACCCCCCCCCCCCCCCCCTACCCCCCCCCTAACTACAAAACGCAGTGAAAACCCGTAAAGAAACTCTAAAAATCTGTGAAATGTCCAAATTGCCCATTATATTAATATACAATTTTAAAATAAAAAATTAATTTCTCTCTGTCTGTCTGTCTGTCTCTCTCTCTCCCAACCTCCACCCCCCAACATCAGCACCACCGCCTCCCTCGACTTCCACCAGCATTAGCATCACCTCCCCCGACCTCTCCCCAACCTCCACCACCATCATTATCTCCACCCCCGACCTCCACCACTGCCGTCAAAATCAAAATCCAAATTAAAATTCAAATCAAAATAAAAATTCAAAATCCAAATCCAAATCCAAAATTCAAAATCCATAATCAAAATTCCAAAATCCAAAAACCAAATCCAAAATCAAATACCGATCTTTTGGGTTTTATGGGTTTGATGATGGTGGTTGAGTCAGGGCATTGCTAACGGTGGTGGTGCGGATGATGGTGGTGGAGTCGGGGCTCGTTGACGGTGGCGGTGATGATGATGATGTGGTGGTGACGAAGGTGGTGGTGGAGGTGACGGTGGAGATGTGGTGGTGACGATGGTGGGGCGCGCTGATGGTAGAGTGATTTTTTTTAGTTTTCTAATTTTATTTTTATTTTTTGGCTATATTAATATAAGGGGCAATTTGGACATTTCACATAGGTTTTTAAAGTTTTCGTATGGATTTTGAATTGTGTTTTGTAGTTTGGGGGGGGGGGGGATACCGCATTGACGGAAAGTTTAGGGGGTTTAGCGCATTGACCTCATAGATGAGAGATGTTTTTCGCGTTTTACCCTTATTTATATATAGATATAGTATGTAAACAAATTCCCCTATCCCTTGTGAGAGTTATTAACATAAAACATCTATATCAATCCCTAAATATAAACAAATACCCCTATACCTTGTGTAAATTATTACATTATTACATTAAACGTATATATTAATCCCTATCCCTGCCGTTCTTTTATTTCCAATACACGTGCGATGCATGTTTTAATAATTTTTTTTATAGTAAAAACTCATATGTAGTCTGGATTCAAAACTGAGACCTCATTCATATTAGTTATGTATGTGCGTTACATGCATTGATAAATTTAAAAATGACAACTCCTCTTCTCCCATTATAACATTAGAGATTAGAGATATTTGATGGAAACAAATATGGTAAAAATAATCGCTAATATTTGAGTCGATAGAATCTATTCTAATAAGGATTGTTTTATTTATTGAACTTACATTTAAGTGTAGTCTATTTCTTTTTCCTAATTTTAAATTGTTGAAGGGTAGATCTAGAATTGAATGGAGATGGATTAATTTAATCGAATAAAATTAATTGTAGACTGGCTCCCTTAATTTTGATAATTGACAAATGATAGTTGATTAATAATAACTATAATAATGGAACCGAATAATGATTGGAAATAAATCGAGATTTAGATATGAGATTAATTAGGTGTGGGATTTCAGATTTAAATGAGAACTGCTAGTTGTATAATGAATAAAAAACATATTAGAGTTGTGAGTAAATCTACTTATGAGTATATTAACCAGATAGGGTTTTTCATAGAAAACCCTAGGATGTGGATTGATGTGATGTCTTAGTTGTGGACTTTTCTAGAGGTTGAGCAACACCCAAATTACCGGCAGATTGTGAATCATAGATGTGGGGTTTAGCCATGTGGGGCTAGTATTCCGTCTGATTGTTGAGTTAAAACTGGTAGGGCGAGATAGCTCTAGGAGGTGGTTGTTTATGTTTGAACATAAGGACATGCACTACATGGAGTTATGACTGAAAATAATGACGAATATGGCCGGTAAAGAGCTGCGGTTCTCCAGAATGTTCGAGACGGACAGGATACACCCGGTAGATCAACAGGTGGCAGGCTAGGGTTGGCCTAGTTCGTAGTTATGGGTGGTCGACTTGCTAGGATTACCGAATTTAGCTGGTAAAGGACTGATGTTCTCCATAATGTCTGGGACCTAAAATATGCACGGTAAATCCACTAATGGTGGGCTAGGGGTATGTCGGTAAAGTCTACGATCCTAGGGTGCGACTTGCACGTGATTACGCATTGGAGTACATATCATCAAGTTAGGATACCACAACGAGGGATTGAACCCTATGACCAGTAGAACGCTAAGAACTTGCCCTCGAACCTATGTTGTATGAGTGGCATGGAATCCGAACATGTATGCATTAGAAATGAGATTTGTGTGCATTTGTTTTGTGCAATGTATTTCTGGATCATGACATACACTCATACACTTAGATTAGATTCACTTTCTGTTTTATTTATCTTTATTATTTTTATTTCGCATCAAACCTTTTTGATGTTGAGAATTGGAAGATCACATTGTTATTAGTATTGCGTCGGTTATATTCAACTGACGTGCCCACAGTTTGAATGTTTTGCAGGACTCTTGTTAATGAGTGGCATGAATACAAGTTATATATGGATTCTAGTTAAGACTAAAGTTTGAATATTATGACAAGTTGTGTTTAATGTGTAATAATTCCACTGTGTATTATAAAGAATGATGATGTATTAAAAGTTTTAAATTTTCTTTGTATTTTGTACTATGTTTATATTACATTAAAGTAAAAGATTCTAGATGAGTCACAGATTTCTTGTGTATAAAATTAGGGGCGCTACACTACTGCAGAGAAGGTGGTTGGAGGTATTGGAAGACATTCGTCCGGAAATCAAATATCACCCAGGGAAGGTGAATGTAGTGGCAGATGTGCTCATTCAGAAGAGAAGTTTGTCATGTCTGCTTGCAAACACAGAAGGAGTTGGCAGAAGAGTTGGATTAAGCCGGAATCAAAGTGGTAATGCAGGGGCTGGGGGCAACTTTGACACAATTGAGACTTCAACCTACATTGAGAGAGCATTCGTTGGTCAGAAGTCTGATTCAGAAATTCAGAAGATGAAGGAGCAAGTTCCTACAGGCAGATTGTCAGAATTTCGAGTAAAGGATGAAGTACTTTGGTTTGGAGAGAGGTTGTGTGTGTCTGAAAGAACGGTCTTAAAGGAAAATATTCTTTAGGAAGTACACGCCACTCTATTGTCAGTACATCCTAGAAGTACCGAGATATATAAAGATATTAAGCATCAGTTTTGGACTCCAGGTATGAAGAGAGATGTAGCAAATTTTATGGCAGGGTGCATCACTGGTCAACAAATCAATGCAGAGAATCAGAGGCCCGGATGTCTATTGCAGCCTTTGCCCATTCCGGAGTGGAAGTAGGAAATATCAACATGGACTTCATCACTGGTTTGCCTAAGATTTCGAAGGGAAATGATGCGATATGGATAATAGTGGATCGATTGACCAAATCGTCTCATTTCATGATGATGAAGATCACTTGTTCGCTAAAGAAATGGGAAGAATTGTACATCGAGGAGGTAGTGAGACTGAACGGAGTACTCATATCGATTGTCTCAGATAGGGATGCACAATTTACTTCACGCTTTGGAAGAGTCTTTAGGAAGCTATGGGAACCAAAACTGATTTTAGTACTGCTGTTCATCCTCAAACAAATTGGCAAACTGAGAGGGTGAATAGAGTACTTGAAGACATGTTAAGATTTTAGGTTTTAGACTTCGGAGAAAGCTGGGAGAAGTACTTGGCATTGGTACAGTTTGCTTATAACAACAGCTACTGGCTTGTATTGGCATGGCACCCAATGAAGCAGTGTATGGGAGAAAATGCACATCACCTGTGGTATGAGGTAGAAGAAAAGTAGATGTTTGAGCCAAACATGTGCGGCGAGCTTCGAAGAAGATACAGTTGATTCGGAAAATATTATTCGAGGCACAGAGTAAGCAGAAGAGCTACACAGATGTTTGGAGAAGGGACTTGGAGTTTGAATAAGGAGATTATGTTTTACTGAAAGTATATCTAACGAAGGGTGTAATCATGTTTGGAAAGTGGGGAAACTAGCTCTAAGGTATATAGGGTCGTACAAGATACTGAAGAGGATTAGGAAGACGGCGTATAGGCTGAAGTTGCCGGAAGAATTAGCACATGTACAAAATGTATTTCATGTATTTATGTTAAGAAAATATGTGCTAGATCAGAATCATCAATTGCTTGAGTTGCCGGAGGTTTGCAACAGAATTTGAGCTACAAGGAGAAGACAATGGAGATTTTGGATCGATGGGAGAAGGTGCTGAGGAACAAAGTTATACCTATGATCAAGATGTTATGGAGGAATCATTTGGTCGAAGAAGCAACTTACAAATCTGTGGTTCGAATGAGGAGCAAATTCCCTGAACATATTTGTATGACTGTATTTTGGTTGTTTCCCCTTCTAAGTGTAGTTCTGGGGACAGAACTATTCTAAGGGGGGAGTATTGTAATACCCGAAAGAAATATTTTGCTTATGTGGGACGTGCAACCCTCGTTCATGAAATTACAAAAATTTCATTATTTATCTGCTGTCATTCCATTAATTAACTATTTATTTTTATTTTATTCTATTAAATTTGAATGAAGTATATATGTTATGGGCCATTATAAATTTCTAATTATTTCTTTAAAGTTAAAGAAAGAGTATTTGGGATTGGGCCACTAAGACCCGATCTAATTTAAGCCTAAAAGAGTTATGGCTGCTTTTGTCCGGCCAAGCCTGGGAGGAATTAGGAGAGTTTTAAAATTGAATTGTTATTTAGTATCATTTTGAATTTGGGGAGTGATTGGGGAGAGTGTTTCTTCCCTGCAACCACTCTCCCCTCCCCCTCCCCCAGCCCCCCAAATACCTCTCCATGGCCAGCCAACCCAAAGACAAAAAGAGAGAGATGACAAAAGGAGGGAGGGTTTCTTCCTTTATGATTTATTTTTGGGTGATTTTTCCTGGAGGCTCTAGCTTGGAGGAGGAGGCTAATTAAAGGATTCGTTCTACAATCAAATCTTAAGGTGGGTGTTTCTCTTGAGCTTTAGTTATGTTGTTTCAATATATATATCATAGTATGATATTATGCATGTTCTCTTTGATGTTGTGTAGATCTACGCATGTTTTCATTGAAGTAATGTAGATCCTTCAGTAGATAGAATGTTTGTTATGTGATGTTTTGCATGCAAGTGATACTTATGTTGTTAAATAATTCCTATCATGCAGTATGATAGAAACTTTGATATTAAGGAATGTGTTTATGTTTGTAGATTTGGATTTCGAATATAGATGATTAATATGATCATATTGTGAATTAAAAAATCCATTAAATTGTAGAAAGATCCATGAGTTATTTTCAGATATTTTTATGAATTAATATTGTTGTTATGAAGAGAAATTTAATTGTAAATTCATGGATTGATATAGGGTTGAAACCCTAATTTAATTCTAATTTTAAATCATGGTTTTAAGGCCCAAAATGCTTAACGGGTCTGTCGTGTCCTATTAACGGGTATGGAATTTGAGGTTGCTGGTTTAGGACATCTATTCGGGTTTATTTTTGGGTTAACTCATATTATAAATTAATTAATTAATATTTAATTAATTAATTAGGATTTTTTTCTGAATTAAATTGGATTCTAAATCGAATATGAAAACGGGTCTGTCTAATTGCTAATGGATCTGTAATGTGTACTTAATGGGTCTGAAAGGGAGGGGTTCGGAGTCTGACTTGGGGACTCAGGTTCGAATTGGATTAATCCAAGATTATCTCTAATACTATAATGTGAGAGCTGGGGTTATATAATTTCTAGACAACATGTAATTTGTAGACAACCAACCATCTAATTTCAATTACTCATTTTTATTTTAAGTGGGAGTTATATTAATCATCTATTTACTAAGAAAATGTTGTAGGTGTAGCATTACCCTTACTCAAATGTTACCAGTTACCTTTATAATCTCAAAGTTTAAATTTATTTACGACATAATAATTTACAAAAGTGGCACTCATATAAAATAAAAATTGGTGCCACTAAGGATAATTTGTAAAAAGTATGTATGAATAAAAGAATGTCTCAGCTTCGAGGCTAAATTGCGTCTTATTATTTACTCTATAAAAAAATTGATTAGAATCTGGATCGCAGCTGCAGTTGCAGATTACTAGTAATTTAATAAATTAAGATTTGTGTACTTAATTAGGATCTTTGATGAATTAACTTGGATTTTAAATCGGATATGAATTTATTGGTTAACAGGTCTGTCTCATTTGTTGTCGAGTCTTGCTTCTTCTGAGGCTGCAGGTCTGGACTAGGATTCAAATGAGAGCGTGATTAAATGTGGGTCGGACCATAGGTTAACTAAGAATCGTTTTGATTAATATTTGATTTGATTAAGATCAAGAATTGGTTTTAATTGAATTAAGATTCATTTAGGGTTCATAAATGTTACAACTTAAAAGTGATAAGTTTTCACATTTTGAAGGCTAATATAATTCAGATTTTTATACTAATTCCAGAATTTTTAATGTCGATTAATTTCCGCGGATTGGCTGTGCCAGGTCGAGTTTTGAGTAGCTACGTTTGCTGTTTTTGTGTTTTCCCACACCAGATCCCACTTGCTATCCGCTGTTCTGGCCCGATCTGGTGTGGAAAAATTTGCTCTACTGTTGGATTTTCGCACGTGCTTCACACGTGCTTTTGGGAGACTTTGCCCGGGAATTTTCGATCTCATTTTCTTCAACAATCAGACCAAATCGTCGTCAATCAAGGCAAGTATTCCTCTTGTACACATTTTTGTTCAGTACAAGCATTCCTTGAAAATACTACAAATAGTTAGAAATTGTGACTCCTCCTTGACTGTCGTTATTGATCAAATATTAAACCTACTCAATTTTATAATCTTAAGAGTCACAATAATTTCATTGTATTATATTACAACTACTTGGACTCATTTTACCACCTGAACACATGGACACATGAAATTAAGGAGCGCTAGATTTGTAGACATATGTTATATCTTGTATTTGATGAACTTGCAACCATTTGGATTGAAAAACAATTATTACTTGCTGTTTTGACAATCATTTCCCTATATTTATATCACACATTAATCTAGACGCCTAATAACCAATTTTCATGTAACGTATACTAGTAAGATATTCCCACATGTTACTGTCCTGAATCTGTTATACTGTTTTGACCCCTTTAGCATCAGAATATGAACCCGAGCCCTGAACAGTAAATGTAGATCTAGATGTCTAGATGTCGATAGCCTCCTAAATTTTCGAATTCGGAGTTGCAGTCTAGGAGTTATTGCAGTTTTACTGCAGCTGTGTCGGTAGACGCAGATTCGCAAAACTGCTGCACACCTTTACTTTGCAAATTAATTTAACCATGTTAACAGCAAGCATTTGATTTGAAATTTTATATGCGGTTGCTGGACACCCTATAGGAAATCCCCAATTTTTCTTAGAATTAATAGCATTATTTCAACACTATTTCACATGTATCAACTCAAACACACAAATTTCTGCCTGAACCCATTAGCAGTGTAGTTCGCTGTTTTGACACGTGTTCCCACCACTTTCATGTACCTCAATTATATGTGTTGGAACCGGACAGGAGTCTAGTTTCTAGATCTCCTGACGGATCCACTTTTGCTATTTCGTAGCAACGGAAATCACAGTTTTGGTACAACAATGTCGTGCTGTCCAGATTTGGGATTTTCGTTGTTCGTGTTATTTTTTTATTCACGTCGACCCTCGAATATGCCATATGATTACCCTAAACTTGTCCCATGTCCATGACCATGATTTCTTGACTTGTTTCGCACACATGTATGCTTGCTTGATAAAATAATAAAAAGTAATAAGCCGGGGTTAAGGGAAAGACCATAGTAGTGGACAATATAGGTAAGTATACTCGGAAGGAGGCCCGTGTTTTCCAACTTGATACATATCTCATGAACTAGTATATTATAAATCGATTCATGGACTAGTATATTATTGATCCATGAACTAGTATATATATGATTCATGACTTGTCTTGTTATGACTTGACACATGAACTAGTTATATGATTATCCGATTCATGAGCATGACTTGCTTGATACTTGATACCTGAGTACGCCGTCCTATAAACTCCATTACTAGGTCTAAACGTAACTGATTTGACTGTAGCAACCATGTAGTAAAAGTATGGATGCATGAAGTGCTACATAGATAGTAATAACTACAAGACTTGAACATGAAACTTGAACATGACACCTGTTACTTGATACTTGATGATATGATACATGAAACTTGATACCTGAAACTTTAACTCAATACCTGGCACTTGTTACGTGACACTCGACTTGAGATTTGTCACTTAAGGTCAGATACCCCTACATGTACACTTGTCACTTGTTCCACCATTAGTGTTTGTTTACCCAATCTAGTCTCTTGAGTTGTCCTTCCTACTAGTTAGTCCTTGAATCTCCATTAATTGTTGTAAACCCTATTATATTCTTGATTCCAATTCTTGTTTTCCATTACTTGTACTCGTTTTTACTATTTGTGGCCCTAGCTTGCACTAAGGACATTTTCTCTTGTTTTCCCTATTTTTCCCTTTTTATTTATTAAGCAGACTTTGGCGACGAGCTACCTGTTGGAATTGGTGAGCAGACGTTCTAGACCTTACTTAGGAAAAGCTTTCTTTAATCATTTCATTTTGTAATTGAGTTATTTCTTTTGTTGTTGCTTAAGACTTGTAACGGGCTTATGTTCCCGAGTTTTTCCTTTTGTTCCAGACATTGAAAACATTTTGGATATTATTAATGTTTAAATTATTTCTGTTGCTTAATGAATTATTCATGCATGCTTGGTGATATATATATATATATACATATATATATATATATATATATATATATATATATATATATATATATATATATATATATATATCGTCACGCGTTCGTATTCCATATTTTGGGAAGCGGGGCGTGACAAGGTTTTTACTGGTATCATTTAAATTAAAAATTGAATTAATTGAGTAGAGAATTATAGTCGGGTTGGGAAAGAGCTATTAAGTATAACTTGTAACCAGCATGTGCGCTACACATTTTAATCATTTTTTTATTTTTTTATAAAGTAAATAACAAGACGTACTCTGGCCTTAAACCTGAGACCTCCCTTTACTCATACATACTCTTTACAAATTACCTCTAGTGGCACAAACTTTTATTCTATATGAGTGGTACTTTAGTAAATTTGAACTTTGAGTGTTTATGGTAACTAACAACAGTTGAGTAAATGAATGGTTAATATAACTTCCACTTAAAAATGAATGGTTGAGATTAGTTGGTTGAATGCCTACAAATTACAGGTTGTCTACAAATGACAACCCCAACTCTCTCATTATAATATTATTAGAGATTAAAAACTAGTGGAAGATTAGCTCGCTTGATGCGAGTGATTGATATAGTTATTATGGAAGTATGTATTATGATAATAATGAATGGAATGAGACTTGTGAGAGGTAAGAAAATTCTTTTGAGTTGTTTTAAGGTGTTCATAGATAACCCAAAGGAGGTTTCAGGTACGACATCCTAATTGGTTGAATTCTAGAGGTTGAGCAAGACCTAGGGTGCCAGCGAAAATATGATTAGGAATGATCCAGATGGGGCTAGAATTTTAGTTGGTTGAATTAGGACCGGTTAGGCTACGCTAGCTCCAGGAGGAGTTTTGTTTTTCATTCTAAATTAAGGGCATACACTAGAAAGGACATGTAATGAAGCTTGAGCAAACGTGAGTAGGAGGATCTATATAATCGGGCGGTAGATGTCGGGACTATAGTTACAGTCAGTCGGAGGATTTCGGGAATGTGATTGCCAAGCGAAGGAGATGATCCTCAATTATTTTCGGGGCTATGAATGATCGAGCGGAAGGGAGACGAGTCTCAAATATTTCTGGGATTATGAATAGTCAGGCGGAAGTGAGACGAGTCTTTAGTATTCCGGGCTAAAGCAACGCTTGCGGGATGTTCGCGCGATGAGGGTTTTGTATGGTCAGGCGAAGGACTTCGGGACTGGAACCAATACTCGTGGGATGTCTAAATCTTGACTTTTGTCACCATTGTAGGATTGCATGGTGATGGACAAAACCCTACAATGAGGAGTTCGTTAAGGGCTTGCCCACAGACCTGTGTTGTATGGGCGGCATAGAATTCGAACAAGTGTGCAAGGTTGTTTGGGCATTAGTTATTAGGTTCATGGCCTACACTGACATATTTAAGATAGTCACTCTTTCCATATTCATCTTTCATTCAAGTTTCTGTTTGTCAAGTTTTGGGGAATCACTATTATAATTAGCATTGTGTTGGTTGTATTCAACTGACGTGCCTACAGTTCTCAAGTGTTGCAACGAGTGGCGTGGGTGCAAGCTTGTGATGGGAGATGTTACAAGATTGAGAATTTATGATGAAACAAGTTGTAATTTTTATATATAAATTTCGATGTGTAATGTAAAGGACATTGATGTAATGAAAAGTTTCCAATTTCCCTGTAATTTTGCATTGTGTTATACGAAATTGAAGTAAAGATTTTGGATGAGTCATGAATTGTCTGTGCATGGAATTCGGGACGCTACACGCCAAGTATGAACACCGAGGTTGTTCTCGGTGAAAGACCTTCTGACGCACAAGTCAGTAACTAGGAAAGGAGATTAGGGTTTTAATGACAAAAGATTAATTACCTGACAATGATTGAGGTGGAGGGTATTTATAGCCTAGGAGTTACTTTAAAAAGATAGACTTACAATGGCATATTTTGAGATTAAACTCCAGATTCCCATGGTGATGTGATAGAATTAGTTAATAATTGTTTTTAATATAGTGGGTTTAATTGACAACATTTAATTAACTAATATTGCTCTTCTTGGGTTAGAAACCAACCCAAACTTGGGCCTGGTTGAGTTGATGAGCTGAAAACCGGCCCATGTTCTTCTTCGGGCGTGTAGTTGATGTGAAACTACTTTTTAGCCCCTAAGAAGCTTTAAGATGTGTACCGTAATCATATGACTTTGACTTTACCCATATCAAAAGCCCCCCACTCCTAGAGGTTGGGTATCATATCCTTCGATGAGTAGTGTCGCGCCCCGCTTCTCAAAATACAGGAATACGAGCACGTGACTGAGGCCCAGCGAATAATGCGAATACACCATTCATAAGTTGTACAGGTAACTCAACAACAAGATAACAAAAAAACCACGCAGGCATATAAAATCACAATATGATAACAAAAGTTCATGACATAGTCCATAATAACCAACAGCTAGTAATAAAAAGTAGTTACGGGTCAAACACGCCCAAAATACAATAAAGAGTAGCATGAATAAAACATGAACTAAAGTAACATGATAATTAACAAGACTAAAATACTTGCTCAGCAACACCTTTGAGTAACTTTCCTTCCAAACCTGCAAGTACATTATCATAAAAGAAGAAACAAGAAGATGCTCGTTAATGCAAGTCACGGGCCACAAGTAGTACAAGCTAAGGGGACAAGTATAAAAACGAAACAAGAAGTAGGAAAAAAATCAAGGAATCAAGAATCATGTAATAGGAGAAATACAATATGTAAACAGGATCATGAACAAGACATTATGAAATAAGTGGCATGTAAACAAGTAAGCAAGTAAACAAGTCAACAGGAATATGTACATGTAATTGGATCATGCAAGTGCACGAGTTAATCTCAAGACTTTTATTAACCTAACTAGTGCAGCCATCATGCGTCCCATACCACATGTTTGATACACGCAATCAAGTGAATGTTTTGACTTAGTGGTGGGATTATATAGGTCATGTACTCGGGAAAAACATGTAAATTCTATTTTGTCTCGAGATACGTGCATTGTGAAATATGTAGAGTGTGAACTTGTAAACCTGTAATTTGCAAACTTGCAACTTGTAACTTACAACTTGCATCGGGAAACCACAAGCTTCCGTTCAAGTACGTTCTTCTATATTGCCCACTACTAAATCTTTCTCCTTATACCCCGGCTTGTTGCTTTTATTATAATCAAATATGATCATGATGCAACGAGAACAATGTCAAGATATGGTCAGGGAATATCAAGGAATTATGCATGGAACATATTTTAACTCATGAGATGCAAAAACACATAGTTTTAATATCATTTACTGGGTCGAATTTCTATTACAAGTCTGGGTCATGAGTATTTCAGGGTTTATAAAACAATCTTGTAACTACGATGTGATCAATGACATATGCAAAATTTAATCAAGAATAAAAAGATATCATAACAGCATGCAAACTACTATCATGGGTAAAACAATCATGCACATAATCATGTATAATCCTAAGAGTACATATGTGTATACCAATCGTGTTCATGTAAGTATTCGTGATCATGTACGAATACGGGATCGACGGATTATGTATAGCAACAGATTTCAATTCGATCGATGAATATGAATTACAATTTGTAACGGATAGTTAATGAATTTACTTGCGGTATTTTTCAAAGAAAGCTTGTTCGAGAACAAATGAATTGTACAAGAGGATACTTGCCTTATTAGATGATTCCAATGTGAACGAAAGAATAACGGGATCAGAATCCCGGATAATGAAGCACGAACACGGGAATATGCAAACACGTGTGAGCTACGTGTAAAATGCCAAACAGCAAGACAGCAAAACACCAAGCAGCAAACCCAACAGTAAATCCACTTTACAAAACGGCAAAACAGCAATCCTCCACAAAAATACCAAACACCAGATTGGATCCCCCTTCACACAACAACACACCAAAAGCTCCAACTGCGGCTTCGTCTTCTCAATGGCAGAGGGAGAGAGAAATGGCGGGAGAGGGAACGGCGACCACGACGATGACTGGCGACAGCAGTGATGAGGGCGGCGACGGTGCTCGGAGTGACTGGCGACGCTGGCGGCAAGGCGAGGGCAGCTGATTGCTGGCGGTCGGGAGGTGACGCAGCGATGAGAACTCTGGGCTCGAGCGAAACTTGATGCTCTATTTCGCACTAAAAACAGAGGAAGCGAACAGCGGGGATTCTGGACAACGATGAGGCAGCAACGTGGATGGGTTCGAGCAGAGTGTAGCAATGGCAACGAGCTCAAGGGTGGTTCGAGCAGTACTGGCTCTGGCGATGGTGGGCGGAGGGTGACTAAGGTGGTCGAGGAGCAGCGACGGGGGCGTCTGGCATTGCGAAGGAGGGCTGTGAGGTGACTGAAGTGGTATTCGATGGTTGTCGCGCTGGTCGTCGAGGTGCTTGGGATCAATGGTAGTGATGAGTGCAGGAGGCGGTGACGATGGCTCGAGCGGGAAGCGCTCGAAGGTGGGCTTCGGCTGGCAATGGTGGCAGGCGGCAGTGATGGCAGTGACTGGTGGAGCCGAAGGTGGCTGTGGGCGATGTGAGGAGGAAGACGGTGAGCTTGGAGCGGCAACGGCGATGATGGAGGAGGGAGCAGGGTCACTTGACTGTGGTTGTGGCTCGACGATGGGTGCAATGGAGGGGCGACAGGATGACTGGTGATGAGGAAAAGGAGAGGTTATGAGGAAGATGAGGATTCGAGGTTGCTCGCGAGGAGGGCGGAGGACTTCGGGGTGGTGCAGGGGTTGAGCGACAGGGTGGATGTGGAGAGGTGATGAGCAGCGGGACAAGGGAGACGATGGAGAAAGGGTTCTCTGTTGTTTTATGGGAAAATAGAGAGAGAGAGATAGAGAACGGGGGAGAAGAAATGAAGAGGTAGGGAGAGAGAGAACGGTAGCGGGGAAGGGGTTTATAAAAAGAATAATAATAAATATAATATAATATAATATTAATAGTGGATAGTTGGAGATAGTAGGGGGTTGAAGTTACGGGAATGTGCAAAGTGGGGGAACGTGAAGGGATTTGTATACGGGTAAGTATATAGGATTGATTCTGTACAAAAACATATGAGTACTGGGTTTAGATTTGGACTTGGCTTATGGGCTCAAAACATTTTAATAAATTAGTTGTAGGATGGGGCTAAACTTTGGGCTCAGGTTAGATCAAAATATAAATTTGAGCTTATAATAAATAGTTGAACAATTGGGCTTCGAATTAAATATTTAAACAATTGAATAATTGAATATTGGGCTTCATAAAAGTAGTTTTAATAATAATATTAATATTAGACTAGGCCTAGGCATCAAGCAATAACTAAATAAAAAGGATATATATAATTATAGAATGTAACAAGTAATCGAATAAATAAATTGGTTTAAATAATTTACCAAAAATAAAAAATTCAACATTTGGGTATCATATCAAAATCATAGAATGAAATACAATTTAGGTTGAAAACCGATAATCAATTGAGAAGAATTAGTTACAAGATACTAAGAATTTGAAATATGGAAAAATACATGAAAAAATATGTATTAACGGGAACAGGGGTTACAAGTAGTTTGCCGCTTTTCGAGTGATCGAAAGAACATTCTAGAGTTTTTGGTACGCTTGGAATCTTGTTAGGAACTTCTTAAGGCAGTCGTGTAGAACTTCCAATAAATTTTCTCAGATTTTTAGAAACTTTTAACAACGTTTTCCAATTTTTAAAAATTATTTTTTAGAATTTTATTATTAAATTTTCAAATTTTAATTATTTTCAGAATTTTTAATTAAAATTTTGAATTTATAATTATTAATTCAAATTTAAATTAGAAAATCAATGGCAGGCATGAAAATTGGAAGGTTCCAACGATGGGATCACACATCGAGCTTTTTGAGATGATTAGGGGGCCCGCGATCGTCAAAATCGACAAGGAACTTGGATAACCAAAATTCTGAGCTGATGCTGACGTCATTAATGATGTTGGCTCTTTTGTCTTTTCTCCCATTTTTAGCGCGCTTTTTGGCCCAAATCCAATAGTGGGATCACACAAGCACGCTTTTTGAGATGTTCGGGTGGGCCACGATCGTTGAATTCCTACGAGCAACTTGGAAGACAAAAATTAGAGTTGCTACTAATATCTTTTTTTTTTGTGGATGGCCTTTTTTCCTCCATTGGGAGCCCAACGGCTTGGGGAGCCCAGCCTTTGGGTTTCCATAAAATCTCCCCTTTCTCTCATATTTCTTCATTCCTCTCCAATTTTCCAATTTCTTTCCCTCACCTCTGGCTTTCTCTCTCTAGAATCCAAGTTTTCCAGCACGATCTCAAGCTTTCCGACGATCTTTTTGGTAGTTTTCCATGATCGGTCACTAGCCATATAACTTATAATAATTTTATAAGTTATATCAAGGGCTTAATCGGGTGAGTCCGGTTCATCCTAGGGTCATTTAAATCAAGAGGTGGTCTCCATCCACCCCATAAAAGAAGAGAATGGAAAATGAATAGCTGCGAGTTTGGTTATAGTAGAGGAGATATTTGAGTCAAAGAGGGGGTCTACGAGAAACTTATTTGATCAGCCTCATCCCCCTCATGTCTCCTACCTTATGCATCAGTATCCTGAGTATTTAGGGGATTTCATTCGGTATGGAATGCGCCATGAGGAGCCTGACTATGCCCACACCACTGAGGCTGATTTTACCAAGACTATTCTCACGAAGGAAGATCTTATAAACATTTTGAGCTGGTACAAACTAATTCTGGTGCAGCTTATGATGAACGTGTGGAAACATGCAATCGGCTTTATTTTGCAATGTCGGAGCATCAATGTTGAGTCGAGTCTAAACGTTTGGAGGAGGCACTTCGGAGTTACTCAGTCAAGTAGTTTGGAGGAATGGTTCTACAATTCCCACTGCCCCAATAAGGGGTGATCAAGAGTCCCGACTCTATCAAGAACTGGAAAAGTAAGTTCTTCATCATATGTAGTTCAGACCTATGGAGGTTTTCCACTAAGTGAAGGGAGAGAGTATCCAAGAAGGCAAACGCCGAGCTGGAAGTGAATGAGAAAGAGAAGTACTTGAGTGACGCTCTCTTGGAGCAGAAGGTACTCAAATGGAAGGATATGACTAAGGGAGTCCTCTTTGAGGGAGGTCTGAGGCTGAGCATAAGAAGCAGTAGCATGAGGAAAAGGGGGAGATGGAGGCCATCGTGGTCAAGGAGGTGGCCAAGGTGGAGGCCAAGGTGAAGGAGAAGCTCAGCAACGTGATGGACAACTCATATGCGAAGGTCATATCCGATGTGCGAATTCCTGGCATTACCTAGAAAGGAGTACCATGTTGCCCTCAGGCTTGGGAAGATGCCTGCTGAGGAGGAGGAAGAGGAAAGTGGCGGAGAGAAGGCAGCCCCGAAGGATCTAGTGGGCAAAAGAGGTGGAGAGCTCGAAGGAAGAAGTAGGAGAGGAGGGGAAGGAAGTGGCTGAAGCTTCCACTCCCGTGGCCCCATCGACTAAGGTGGACCACTAATTATTTCTTCCTTACTATCATCTTCTTCATCTTAATTTTGTAAAATGCGTAATAGTGAACTGACCACTGCTGATGTCTCTTCCATTTTAATTGAATGAAAGTACTTTTGGTGTCCAACACTAGTGTTTTTCTTAACGGACAAAATTTTTTGATGTGTTTGGCTAGAACTCTTGAGTCTTCTTATCGTTGGGGTCCAGTTCTCTGTGTCTGCTAGCGTTGTAGTAACTCCATGCACTTTCTTGATGGCAGATCGTTGTGTATAATAGACATACTCCGGATACTGAGATCGATCGTCTTCGCAATAAGTTGTGTATGACAAAGTTGGGTCTTGTTCATTCGCGCAATATGTCCTACGAGACGAAGTTGGAGCTCGCTCGCCTAAAGGCAGTGTTTGTCACGAAAGACTTGGAGCTCTCTAGGCTAAAGAAGGCTTGTCTTGATGCATCAGAATGTCCTTGTGCGTTGGGGGAAAGGATTCCGGGGGAACGGATTCCCGATGAAGATGTTTAACTCAGGGAGTTGATCATGGAGAAGGATTTACAGTTCTACCGCTTAGAGGTGAAACTTGGAGGGTTGCTAAGTGAAATACCCCTCGTCCAAGTGGTACCACTCCAGGAGTAACTACCAGAGAAGTAACCTTGGATGCTTGACCAGCCTGGAGGAATTTTGGGGATGCCCAGAGTAGAAAGGCGAGGACTTCAGGCATGGCTCCTAGTGAGAAGGCCATGACTTGTGTCAAAGTGAACAAGGGATCTGTCATGTACTCCTCAGATTGTAGTAGAACGTTGATATGAAATAAAGATCTTCCAAATGCTTGTTACGCCCTGCTTCCGAAAAACACGGAATACGAGTGCGTGACGAAGCCCAGCGAATGATTTTAACATCATCCATAAGCTGTAGGATCGACTTAGCATCACAACAAGAATGTAACAAAATATATATACAACCAAGCATGCATGAATAATTTATTAAGCAACAGAAAATAATTGAAATAAATAATAATATCCAAATAGTTTTCAAGTCTGGATCAAACGTAAAACTCGGGAATATAAGCCCGTTACAAGTTTTTAAGTAGCAAGAAATAAATAACTCAAAGAAAATAAATAATTTGAGCATGTCCTTTCTCCAATTGAAGCCTAAAATCTCTGCTCACCAATTCCAGCAGGCAACACGTCTCCAAAGTCTGTTTAATAATTATAGAAAGAGGAAAATAGAGAAAACAAGAGAAATGCCCTGAGTGCAAGTTAGGACCACAAATAGTAAAAATGAGTACAAGAAATATGTAACAAAATTTGGAATCAAGAATATAATAGGGATACAACAAGTAGTGGGGATTCAAGAAACTAGCTAGCAAGAAGGACAACTCAAGTAACAAGATTGGGTAACAAATACTAGTAGTGGAGTAAGTGGCAAGTAAACATGTGAAGGTATCCAACATCAAGTGAGGAGTATCAAGTACAAATGTCGAGTAACAGGTCTCAAGTCTAGTGTCAAGTTGCAATTCTCAAGTCTCAAGTCTCATGTCTCATATATCATGTCATCAAGTATCAAGTAAGCATGTATCGTGTTCATTTATCATGTATCAAGTCTTGTGGTTATTACTATCTAGGTAGTACTTCATGCATCCATACTTTTACTACATGGTTGCTACAGTCAATGCAATTTTGTTTAAGCCTAGTGGTGGATTTTATAGGGCGGTGTACTCAGGTCATGTAGGAAATACGAGCATGTGATCAAACCATGGGCTCTAGAGGTGGCCCCCGTAAGATCTAAAGGTGGCCCCCGTCACACATGACGTGGCACTTAGTTCTACGTAGTACTTAGTTCCGTGTGATCGCAAATACATATCATGTAATCATATAATGGGCTCTAGAGGTGGCCCCCGTAGGTTCTAGAGGTGGCCCCCATCACCCATGACGTGGCACTTAGTTCTAAGTGGTACTTAGTTCTATGTGATCTCAAATATATATCATGTAATCATATAATGGGTTCTAGAGGTGGCCCCCGCAGGCTCTAGAGGTGGCCCCAGTCACCCATGACGTGGCACTTAGTTCTACGTGGCACTTAG
Source organism: Hemerocallis citrina (assembly GCA_017893485.1). NCBI lineage: Eukaryota > Viridiplantae > Streptophyta > Magnoliopsida > Asparagales > Asphodelaceae > Hemerocallis > Hemerocallis citrina. Next base: position 68,346,506 of record CM030366.1, read on the forward strand.
TTCCATTTAACATAAACTCGTGGAAAACACGGGCCCCCTTCCGAGTACACTTATCTATATTGTCCACTACTATGGTCTTTCTCTTAAACCCTAGCTTGATATTTATTATTATCATCAAACAAGCATGAAAGTATGTGAAACAAGTCAAGTAAACATAATCATGAACATGGGACAAGTATAGGCAAGATAGGATACAAGTTTGAGGGTCAAAGCAAATCCAAATATCAAGAACAACGAAAGTCTCAAATCTGGACAGCATGAGGTTGCTGTACCAAAACTGCGATTCCCGTTGTTACAAGATAGCAAATGTGGATCCGTAAGAATATCTAGAAACTAGACTTCTGCCCGGTTCCAATGCAAATAATTAAGGTACATAAAATTTGTGGTAACATGTGTCAAAACAGCAAACTATATAACTTTTGTGTTCAGCCAGAATTTGTGAATCTGAGTTTATATATGTGAAACAAGGTTGAAACATCATTAATTAATTCTGAGAAAAATAGAAAATGTTCTCTAGGGTGTCTAGCAACAGCATCCAAAATTTCAAGGCAACTACTTACTGGTAGCATAGTTAAAATAATTTGTAAGCTAAAGATATGCAGTAGTTTTGTGAATCTGCGACTACCGACACAGCAGCAGTAAAACTGCGATATCTCCTAGACTGTAACTCAGAATTCAAAAATTCTAGATGCTACTAAAAACTAGACATTTAAGGCTACATTTCATGTTCAGGGCTCAAGTTCTGGTTTTGAATTTAAAGAGGTCGAAACAGCAAGTAAAGTTCAGGGCAGCAACAAGTGTGAATGTCTTTCATATATAAGTTGCATGATAATTGGTTATTATGAGTTTAGATTAATGTGTGATACAAACACGGATGTAGTGGTTATCAAATCAGCAAGCCACATCTATTTCTCAACTAAAGGAATGCAAGATCATCACAAACGTGATACAACACACATGTACAAGTCTAGGGTTTCTTAGTTTCATGTGCTCAAGTAACTAGGAGATAAATGAGTCCAACTAGTTTGTAAATATAACAACGAAAGGGTTGTGACTCTTAAGATTATGGAATCGACGATGAATAATTCAAGATCAAAAAATGATGAGATAAGGAGTCACAACTACAACCTATTTGTGGTATTTTCAATTAAATGCTTGTACTAGGACAATAAATTGTACAAGGAGAATACTTGCCTGAACGACGGTGAATCCGAACACAAAAAAATACGGGATGAGAATCCCGAGAGGCGAGGCACGAACACGGACAACGCACGCACGTGCGAACTACGTGCAAAAACACCCACACAGCAAAACCAGCGCACACAGCAGCAATTGATTTCACAATGGATCACCAAACAGCAATCACGGATCGATCTGATAGATGGGCTCGAATCTTGACAAGATATAACAGCCCGGATCGACCCACCCACTGCTTCTTCTTCCCTCATTCTTTACAGTGACAGGGAGAGAGAGAGAGGGAAAAGGGACTGCAGCAGTGGCTGCTGGCTGACGGCGACGTTTGCGCGACTACGGCATTGACAGGTGGTGCGACGTCGAGGAGATGACGGCAGCGATGAAGGGCGATGAAGGGAAGGCAACGACGAGCTCTGTTTTGGGTTCGAAAATAGGGAAGGAGAGCGATGGGTGCTCTCAGGCTCAAACGAAGACGAAGGGGACGGAGGGGCTTCGAGGGCTGCTAGGGGGGTGCACTGAAAGGGTGAGGGCGATGTGGTGGCGGCGAGAAGTGATGAGAAATGGCAAAGCAGAGTTAGGTTGCTGGGTTCGGGAGTTGGGTTCGGCGAGGAAGACGGTGGAGAGGCTGCGAGGTGAGGGAGGCGATGGGGTTGTGACTGAGGTGGGACGATGGTGAGAAGGCAATGGGGACGACGACGGTGACCGGAGAATTAGGTTGCGATCGAATGCAGGGGGAGAAGACAGAGGGAAGAAAGAGAGACGACTAGGATGTATGGGGTTTGCATAGTAATTAGGGGGTTAGGTAGGTTTAGGGTTTAAATAGTTAGGGTTTGGGTTAATGGGTATTTGGGTAGCGGGTTGGAGGGGGATCCAACCAAAGATTTAGTCAAAATTCATTAAAATGGGGAAAAGGAAGTAGATAAGATGAAATAGTCCATTTCTTCATGAAGAACGACACAAAAGAGCAGAACGAACAATATAATTGAAATAAATATCGGCACCAAAATTGAGTTGAAACAAAAGAAATGATTTTATTCGAACTGGAACAAAAATACAGATCTCAAATTGAATACAAGAATATCAGGAATGAAAATACAGTAGAAAAATACAGATACGGGAAATAGGAGTTACAAATCCTACCCACCTAACAAGCAAAATTTCGTCCTCGAAATTCAGACAAGTGTTACATAGGGTAATCCCCAAAGGAAAAGAAAGAACAACAACAACCAAAAAATACTGGAACAAATGGGAAAACTTTTTCTGAATCTCCTCCTCCAATTCCCAAGTCGACTCACCCGACAAGTGAGGATTCCAAGCAACTCAAACCAGCTTGATGACCTTATTCTTCAACACCTTCTCACGCCTGTCGAAGATAGTAACTAGCGAAATCTCACAAGACAGACCCGGCTGCACTGACAACTCCGAGTATTCGATCACATGGCTCTCATCCCTGATGTATCTCCTGAGCTGGGAGACATGAAAGACATCATGCACCCCAGATAGAGCCGGCAGCAATGCGAGTTGATAGGCCACCTTGCCCACTTGCTCCACAATATCAAAAGGCCCGATGAACCTGGGGCTTAGCTTGCCTCTACCTCCAAATCGGATAATGCCTCTCCACGGCGACACCTTAAGGAACACATGGTCTCCCACCTCAAACTCCAAGGGTTTTTTGTGGACATCTGCCTATTTTCTCTGCCTGTCCTGCGCTGCTAGAAGGTGCTTCCTGATCTGAGCCACTGCATCGACAGTCTTGGTGATCAATTCCGGCCCCAACAATTTCCTCTCACCAATGCCGTCCCAGCACACTGGTGGCCTACACTTCCGACCATACAATGCCTCGTACGGTGCAGCTTTAAGACTGGCTTGATAGCTGTTGTGGTACGAGAACTCCACCAAGTACAGGTGATCCTCCCAAAACCCTCCAAACTGAAGTACACAGGACCTCAACATGTCCTCTAATGTCTAAATTTTCCTTTCTGACTGCCCGTCTATCTGAGGGTGGAAAGTTGTACTGTACTTCAACTTGCTCCCAAAACTGCTCTGAAGGCTCTCCCAAAACTGAGATCTGAACCTGGTATCCCTGTCGGATACAATACTGACCGGAACCCAATGAAGCATGATAATCTCCTGCATGTACCTCTCTGCGAGACTCTCAGCATACTGACCAACTCTAAAGGGGATGAAGTGAGCACTCTTCGTCAGCCTGTCGACAATCACCCAAATGGCGTTGTGACCCTTAAGACTCCTTGGCAAGGAGGTCACAAAATCCATGGTGATATGCTCCCACTTACACTCCGGAATGGGAAGAGGCTGAAGAAGTCCGGCGGTCCTCTGATGTTCTGCCTTCACCTGCTGGCAGATCAAGCACTGAGACACAAATCTGGCTACTGCCCTCTTCATGCCATGCCACCAGAAGTGGAGCTTCAAATTCCGATACATCTTGGTACCACCGGGATGTATAGAGTATGCCGATTGGTGGGCTTCCTCGAGCAATTTCTGCCTGACTTCTTCCTTTGGGACACACAGCCTAGCCCCAAAGCGAAGTGATCCATTCGAGTGAATGACCATATCGGTCCTCGTACCTGCCTCAACTTCTGTCCTGAACTTCTGTAACTGCTCATCACCTGCCTGTGCTTCCTTAATCTGCTCTACTAGAGACGAATGCAACTAAAGCATCATACAACTCCGATCGGTGCCCGGCAAAATTACATTCAAATCTAATCTTCTCATCTGCTCTATAAGCTCCTTCTGCTGAGTCAAGAACATGACGACTGGCCTCCTGCTTAACGCATCTGGCACCAAGTTCACCTTACCGGGGTGATACTGTAAACTGATGTCATAGTCGGCCATCAACTCTAACCAGCGCCTCTGTCTCATGTTCAGCTCTTTCTGAGTGAAGACATACTTGATACTTTTGTGGTCAGTAAAGATTTCCACACGGTCTCCAAGTAAGTAGTGTCTCCACAACTTCAAAGCGAAAATCACCGCTGCCAATTCCAAGTCATGAGTAGGGTAGTTCTTCTCGTGCGGCCTTAACTGCCTGGATGCATAAGCAACAACCCGACCATTCTGCATCAACACTGCACCTAGACCTCTGCCTGAAGCGTCGCAGTGAATCAAGAAACCACCCGAACCATCTAGTATAACCAACACTGGTGTTGACATCAACCTGCTCTTCAACTCTGCGAAAGTTTCACTGCAGGCCTCATTCCAAGCAAACTTCTGATCCTTTCCTGTCAGTCTAGTCAATGGCCCGCAATCTTCGAGAAGGCTTGGACAAACTTCCGATAATATCCTGCTAGCCCGAGGAAATTCCTCACCTATGAAACTGACTTTGGCACTGGCCAATCCTTTACTGTAGCAATCTTGGACGGATCTACAGAGATTCCCTCACCTGAGATAATATGTCCCAAGAATGTGACTTAGTCAAGCCAGAACTCGCACTTGCTGAGTTTTCCAAAGAGCTTATTCTCCCTCAGAGTCTGCAAGACTAATCTCAAATGTTCAGCATGCTCTTCCCAGTTCCGCGAATACACCAAGATGTCATCTATAAAGACCACCACAAATCTGTCTAGGAACTGGGAGAAAACTCTGTTCATCAGGCTCATAAACACTGCTGGGGCATTCATGACACCGAAAGGCATCACCAAGAACTTGTAATGCCCGTACTTGGTCCTTAATGCAGTCTTCGGCACATCATCTGCCTTCACCTTCACCTGATGGTACCCTAAGCAAAGGTCCAGCTTCGAAAAGACTGCAACACCGCCCAACTGATCAAACAGGTCATCGATCCTGGGTAGTGGATACCGATACTTCACAGTGACATTGTTCAGCTCTCGGTAATCCATGCATAACCTACGGCTTCCGTCCTTTTTATTGACGAACAGAACAGGAGCTCCCCATGGTGAAACACTAGGCCTGATGCCCAAATCCAACAAACCCTGAATCTGCACCTTTAGCTCTGCCAGCTCAATCGGCACCATCTTGTACGGGCTCTTCGATATCGGCACTGTACCCGGCTGAACTTCAATGTCGAATTCCACCTCTCGATCTGGAGGTAACCCGGGCAATTCCTCTGGGAACACATCCAGGAATTCCCGCACTACAAGAGGTGCAGCCTCACAGCCTGTGTGCAACTCCATTGCAAAACCTTCCTCATCTGCCACGTTCTTACCATGCCCAAGAGATGTTTCTCCAGCATGGAACTCAAATACTGCATGTTTTGGGATCTTGAACACAACCTTCTTCACTCGGCAATCAATAACAGCATGAGACTCACCCAACCAATCCATGCTGAGAATCACATCAAACCCTGAATTGCCAATCACTATCAGATTTGCCTTGAAATCTATGCCCCCAATAACCATAGGGCTCTGCTTGCATTCCCTGGAGCAAACGACAACACCGCCACCCGTGGTGATGTTCCAAGCTGCCGGCATAGCACTGCATTCCAACTGATGCTGATCCACAAAGCGGGAGGAGACAAAGAAATGGGTCGCCTCGGAATCAAATAGGACATGGGCAGGATAGGAATGGACTAGAATGATACCTATGATAGAGTCGAAAACATGGGAAGAGATGAATAATGCAGGATATTAAGGAATAAGAAATACTAATGTGCAAAGAACTACACAATGCATGATGCAAGATAAACAAATAAAGTAGGGAACAGATAATAAAACAATAAAACAAAAATATACCTGCAACGACCACTTCTGCGGTCTCAGCTTCCTCTGCAGTCAGGTTGAAGGCTTGACCTCTCCTCGGGGCAGTAGTCCTCTTACCGACGATCTGATGCTGAGGAAGAAGTGGCAGTCTGACCTGACCTTGAGCTGGTACCCCCTGCTGAACTGGTCCTCTGGATGGTGGAGCCAACCCCCTGTGCGAGCACTCACGCATCATGTGATCACCAGCTCCGCATGTAAAGCACTGACGACCTGCTGTTCTACAGTCCCTGCGCTCATGACTCACCTTGTAACAAAAGTCACACCTCACATCCCTCCTCAGAGCCGTAGGTGGGTATGGCAAGGCCCTCGGTGCTGAGGCTGGACCTGGCCTTCTGATTGGCCCTCTAGTGGGCCTAGTAGCGACAGGGTGCGGAGCGGACCGCTGAATGGCACGCTTTTGCCTACTGGTTTGTTCCTGGCTCCTGGCAGCCTCTAGGATGTCAACATAGGATCAAAGTCTCAAAGCAGCTAGGCGATCCTGGATTTCAATGTCCAAGCCCAGTAGGAAACGACGGCCCTTGTTCTCATCATTAGCCACCATGGATGTGGCAAAGCGGCTTAGTTAGGTGAACTCCGCAGCATACTCGTCTACGGTCCAATTCCCCTGATTCAAGATAGTGTCTTAGTTAAACATTGATATATCATGAATTAACAATGAAAAATTGCATAATAAACACTATCTGACGAATCTGAGTGAGCACGACAAATTGCCGCTCCATTTCATTCCTAGTGACATCAGGAAAGAAGTTCATGAGGAAGCTCTCCCTGAAGATGGCCCAGGCAATGGGGCGCTCTAGCCTTTCCATCTCAGCTCACCACCAGATGTGGGCGAGGTCATCAAGCTGGATACTCATGACATCCACGCGATCCACATCAGCTATTCGCATCGCGATCAGTAGCTGTTCCGTCCTGATGAGCCACTGCTCGGCTTCCAGCGGACCTTCTGTACCTATGAATTTGTCGGGGTGTAGCCTCATGAAGTCCGCTACATTGCCAGGTCTAGGTGGCAACACCCCAGGCGCAGGTACAAGGGGCTCTCTGTTGGCAGCTCCCCAGGCTGCCCTCATCAGTTCTGCATGTTCTCACTGCATCTGCATCATCTGCTGCATAAGCTGCTCATTTTGTTCGCACTGCATCTGCAACATTTGCACAATAGCGGGCTCCTCTGACTGATCACCCCCAGATTGGGAGGACGAAACATTCTTACGAGCCATAGCCTGTGCAAACCCAAAACAATAAGTATCCAGATCAAGTTGATAATTAATTTTTCATGCAATTATATGGCCTGTTAAATGTTGAGTTAATCCTGACTGAGTCAAGCCTGTCTAATGTATTAGCCAAACTAATACAATAGCCAAACCTGGCTTTCATACCACTAAAAACCTTGTCACGTCCCGCTTCCGAAAAAATACGGAATACGAGTGCGTGACGAAGCCCAGCGAATGAATTTAACATCATCCAAAAGCTGTAGGATTGACTCAGTATCACAACAAGAATGTAACAAAATATATATACAACCAAGCATGCATGAATAATTTATTAAGCAACAGAAAATAATTGAAATAAATAATAATATCCAAATAGTTTTCAAGTCTGGATCAAATGTAAAACTCGGGAATATAAGCCCGTTACAAGTTTTTAAGTAGCAAGAAATAAATAACTCAAAAAAAATAAATAATTTGAGCATGTCCTTTCTCCATTTGAAGCCTAAAATCTCTGCTCACCAATTTCAGCAGGCAACACGTCTCCAAAGTCTGTTTAATAATTATAGAAAGGGGAAAATAGAGAAAACAAGAGAAACGCCCTGAGTGCAAGTTAGGGCCACAAATAGTAAAAATGAGTACAAGAAATATGTAACAAAATTTGGAATCAAGAATATAATAGGGATACAACAAGTAGTGGGGATTCAAGAAACTAGCTAGCAAGAAGGACAACTCAAGTAACAAGATTGGGTAACAAATACTAGTAGTGGAGTAAGTGGCAAGTGAACATGTGAAGGTATCCAACATCAAGTGACGAGTATCAAGTACAAGTGTCGAGTAATAAGTCTCGAGTCTAGTGTCAAGTTGCAAGTCTCATGTCTCATATATCATGTCATCAAGTATCAAGTAAGCATGTATCGTGTTCATTTATCATGTATCAAGTCTTCTGGTTATTACTATCTAGGTAGCACTTTATGCATCCATACTTTTACTACATAGTTGCTACAGTCAATGCAATTTCGTTTAGGTCTAGTAGTGGATTTTATAGGACGGTGTACTCAGGTCATGTAGAAAATACGAGCATGTGATCAAACCATGGGCTCTAGAGGTGGCCCCCGTGCGCTCTAGAGGTGGCCCCGGCCCGTCACCCATGACGTGTTACTTAGTTCTACGTGGCACTTAGTTCCATGTGATTGCAAATACATATCATGTAATCATATAATAGGCTCTCGAGGTGGCCTTCGTAGGCTCTAGAGGTGGCCCCCGTCACCCATGACGTGGTACTTAATTCCATATGATCGCAAATACATATCATGTAATCATATAATGGGCTCTAGAGGTGGCCCCCGTAGGCTCAAGAGGTGGCCCCAGTCACCCATGACGTGGAACTTAGTTCTATGTGGCACTTAGTTCCATTTAACATAAAATTGTGGGAAACACGGGCCCCTTCCGAGTACACTTATCTATATTGTCCACTACTATGGTCTTTCCCTTAAATCCTGGCTTGTTATTTATTATTATCATCAAACAAGTATGAAAGTATGTGAAACAAGTCAAGTAAACATAATCATGAATATGGGACAAGTATAAGCAAGATAGGATACAAGTTTGAGGGTCAAAGCAAATCCAAAATATCAAGAACAACGAAAATCTCAAATCTGGACAGCATGAGGTTGCAGTACCAAAACTGCGATTCCTGTTGTTACAAGATAGAAAATTTGGATCCGTAAGAAGATCTAGAAACTAGAATTCTTCCCGGTTCCAACGCATATGATTAAGGTACATAAAAGTTGTGGTAACATGTGTCAAAACAGCAAACTATACAGCTTTTGTGTTCAGCCAGAATTTGTGAATCTGAGTTTATACATGTAAAACAGGGTTGAAACATCATTACTTAATTCTGAGAAAAATAGGGAATGTTCTCTAGGGTGTCCAGCAATAGCATCCAAAATTTCATGGCAACTACTTACTGGTAGCATAGTTAAAATAATTTGTAAGCTAAAGAGGTGCAGCAGTTTTGTGAATCTGCGACTATCGATACAGTAGTAGTAAAACTGCGATATCTCCTTGACCTTAACTCGGAATTCGAAAATTCTGGATGCTACTGATGACTAGACATTTAGGGTTACATTTCATGTTCAGGGCTCAAGTTCAGGTTTTGACTTTAAAGGGGTCGTAACAGCAAGTAAAGTTCAGGGCAGCAACAAGTGTGATTGTCTTTCATATATAAGTTGCATGATAATTGGTTATTATGAGTCTAGATTAATGTGTGATACAAATACGGATGTAGTGGTTATCAAATTAGCAAGCAACATCTATTTCTCAACTCAAGGAATGCAAGATCATCACAAACATGATACAACACACATCTACAAGTCTAGGGTTTCTTAGTTTCATGTGCTCAAGTGACTAAGAGATAAATGAGTCCAACTAGTTTGTAAATATAACAATGAAAGGGTTGTAACTATTAAGATTATGGAATCGACGATGAATAATTCAAGATCAACAAATGATGAGACAAGGAGTCACAACTACAACCTATTTGTGGTATTTTCAATTAAATGCTTGTACTAGGACAATAAATTGTACAAGGGGAATACTTGCCTGAACGATGGTGAATCCGAACACAAACAAATATGGGATGAGAATCCCGAGAGGCAAGGCACGAACACGGACAATGCACACACGTGCGAACTACGTGCGAAAACACCCACACAGCAAAACCAGCACACACAGCAGCAACTGATCCCACAATGGATCACCAAATAGCAATCACTGATCGATCTGATAGATGAGCTCGAATCTTGACAAGATCAAACAGCCCTGATCAACCCACCCACTGCTTCTTCTTCCCTCCTTCTTCACAGTGACAGGGAGATAGAGGGGGAGAGAGGGGACTACGGCGGCGGCTGCTGGCTGACGGCGACGTCTGCGCGACTGCGGCGTTGACAGGCGGCGCGATGTCGAGGAGATGATGCATCGATGAAGGGCGATGAAGGGAAGGCGGCGACGAGCTCTGTTTTGGGTTCGAAAACAGGGGACGAGAGCGATGGGTGCTCTCGGGCTCGAACGAAGATGAAGGGACGGAGGGGCTTCGGGTGCTGCTAGGGGGTGCACTGAAAGGGTGAGGGCGATGCGGTGGCGGCGAGGAGTGATGGGAAATGGCAAAGCAGAATTGGGTTGATGGGTTCGGGAGTTGGGTTCGGCGAGGAAGACAGTGGAGAGGCTGCGAGGTGAAGGAGGCGATGGGGTTGTGACTGAGGTGGGGCGATGGTGAGAGGGCAATGGGGACGACGACGGTGACCGGAGAATTAGGTTGCGATCGAATGCAGGGGGAGAAGACGGAAGGGAAGAAAGAGAGGCGGCTGAGATGTATGGGGTTTGCAGGGTAAGTAGGGGGTTACGGTTAGGGTTAGGCTAGGTTTAGGGTTTAAATAGTTAGGGTTTGGGTTAATGGGTATTTGGGTAGCGGGTTTGAGGGGGATCCAAACAGAGATTTAGTCAAAATTCATTAAAATGGGGAAAAAGAGATAGATGAGATGAAACAGTCCATTTCTTCATGAAAAACGATACAAAAAAGCAGAATGAACAATACTATTGAAATAAATATCGGCACCAAAATTGAGTTGAAACAAAAGAAATGATTTTATTTGAACTGGAACAAAAATACATATCTCAAATTGAGTACAAGAATACCAGGAATGAAAATACAGTAGAAAAATATAGATACGGGAAATTGGAGTTACAATGCTTCTGCTATAACACCCCGAAAAATAAAATGATTCATTTTGAATTATTAAATAATATTAAATTGGTAATGTTGACTATTTTTACTATTTTCTTGAAATTGCAATTTTGCATGTGCAACACACGTGCAAAGTTAGGAAATTTTGATTCCTAAAGTTTTATAGTTAATGATTTATTTTCCTCATTTATTTATGATATTTTAATTTTTCAGATTTATTTAAATTTATTTGACTATTTTAAGAATCTCCACTTTTATTTTATTTTTTTGGTGCAAATCTCCACTTTTAAATTTCTAGATAATTTCTCCTATTTATAATTAAGTATATCCTAAATTTTGGGATTTTTCTGAATAAAGAAACTATTTTTATAAATACTTCGAAAGAGATGGGCTTTTATGTAAAAAGTCGATTTGGATCTCAAACTAATAATGAAAATTTGTTTTTTTCTGCTTTTTGGAATGGTGAAGATCATTATTAAAGATAAAATTTATTTAAAATATATTTAGAGATTATTTTGTAAAGATTTAAACATATATGGTACTTTTGCAAATATGGAATTTAAGTTGGACCTTGTGCAAATTTTTTCTTGGAAACTAAAATTCAGAAATTTTATTTGGAAAATCTAATATTTATTAGTAGGTATGATTTATGGATTTTTTGAATTTTTCTGATATTTATTTGGCATATTTGCAAATATTACAAAGAGATGGACTTTTGTGCAAAATTACCACTTTGAGTACAAATCCGAAATTTTTTAATTTCTGGGCTATGCCTGATGGTTGGATAACTCAGTAGTAAAAGGATTGGGTTTTATTTTAATTTATTTAACTTATTTAACTACTTTATTAAAGAAATATCTGTATATGTAAAGGAATAATTTGTTAAGGAATGTTTCCATATAACTTGTAAAACCCTAAAAATTCCAGATTTCGTCCTATTAAAGAGCCACTACAGCCATCCCCCTCCTCTGCCAAAACAAAATATTATTTTACTATTGATTTTCTTGGAGTTTCGAAGCAAGGATCTTGGATTTTTGCGAAAGGAATGACTTTTCATATTCTCTTTATTGTTTTGGTTGATTCTTCAATAAGGTGAGTGACATATGTTTGTTTTTGTATTGTTCTATGCATGTTGTATGTGATGATTTGTCTATTTGAAAGCATGATAGGGAATTGTATGTTGATATAACGAATCCTTGATGGATGGATGAATAAAAATTGAATCTTTTCATGAAAACTATGCTATTGTTGATTAAATTTTCATATTAATGACTTGAGATTGTTAAGAACCTAATAGAAATCATGAGTAGGTTGTTTTCTTTCATATACTTGCTGATTTGAACATATATATTGAGTTGTATGAAGATTATTGCAAAAAGTGAACAAAAAGCCATCACAAAGTAGTTTCTGCATCAAACCAATCCATAATCGATAGTAGAACTTAATGCCCCTTTCTTTTAACTACTTCCACGCCAACGAAAGCTCATACTAAAAATCAATTTCACCTTCTGGTGTTAAAAATACGCAATTATCCATCCTTGTTTTATATTCTGAGTAAAACAATCAAACATCCTTTTTTTAATAGTAATAACCATCGTCTATCCTTGCATCAAGTGATTTTTGTTACTGCTGAACCAATTCACCTTCACACAATAAAACAAGCTTTCCCCTTCTCTCATGAGATACATCATCCAAAAAATAATTAAAGGTATAAAATAATGAATTACCAAGCATTTTTAATTGGGGATGCCTTATTATAGGGTCAGTTCACAATGGTTAACTGACCAATAGACAATAGTATAATGTGAATAAAAGGACAACAAGGGAACCCTGTAAGGAAACAAATTTCTTTCATCAAGGGAATTCTGTAAAGAAGCAAACTTCTTGCATCACGGTTGCAATCGAGTAGTAGAAACCAAGTCACTAGCCTACAAAGACACCAAGCATTAGACACAGACGAAAGAATACAAATTAAGCTAGTAAAAATTATTCACACAATAACTTCACTACAATAAAGGGAATTGATAGATGTAAACCAGTTAATTGTAACTGTGCAACAAGAAGTGTTAGTAGTACATAAAATGCTTGTGGACAATTTTTGAGAAAATTGTAAAATTTGTTGATACAAAGCTGATACTGTTCATCAATTTCCACTTTCAAAAACCACTGACATTTGAATTTGATAATAAGTAATACACTTTAGCATGCTATGCTGCATATGGATCAAAATGCTCAAAACTGAAACTAATAGCCCTAACTTTATAGTATAATTTGGCTGCTAATCACCTATATTCGAAGAAGGGGAGGGGGGGGGGAGAAACAGGCAATATGCTTTACTGTGTGTGTATGTTTATGCTCTGTTTTGGATTTTTGATGATTAAGAACATGATTAATACTTGTTATAATTGCATGTATTCATGGGTAAATTGTTGTAATCAGTAGAGTATGTGTATAATGAGTTGTAGAAGAAGTTATTGGATTAAAAAGATCAATTTTTGAAGTAAAAGAGGGGATGGAGTTTTCGGGTCTGATAGTGTTTTAGCCGAAATCGATTTTTGATGCTTTTGAGATGTTTTCGAATTGAATATGAGTTGTTTTGATACTGAGATAGCTTTGAAGAATATACTACCTATACACGATGTTTTCTTGATGCTTTAATTGATGCAAACACACACATTCACATATATATGTCTAAGTACACTGTTTTGAATAATTTTGATGAAAATTTACTCTTTGGTGATCTTGGTGTGATTTTGATTAGTTTTATAAATTCCCATATGTTATACAAGTTGTATTTGATCATCTCAGAAATTTGGTTTTGCAAATTTATGATTTTACAAAGATTTAACGAAGTATCAGTAAAAATGTGCACGAATATTAAAGTTGTCGAAATTTCGAATTGTCGGTCGACTGTCTAGATTTTGCACATGAATTGACAGTCGACTGTCAATTAGTTGGTTTTGGAATTTTGAGTGTCGGTCGACCGTCGTCTTTTGTACTTGTTCTGGCGGTCGACTGTCAGTGTGTTGGCTGACTATTCTGTTGCGTTTTCTATTGTTTTCTTGAACAATTATTTCTTCAAACTTATGGATTATTGATCTACTATTTTAGATGATATTTTTGCTACAGATTACAGTATTTTACAGAGAGATATACTTTGATTATAATAGAATTTAAATTGTTTTCTATGACTTTATAAAGTGAAACATATACGGTTCTCGAAGGGATTGATGTTTTGTGATATTCTATAACTTCAAAATATAGTTTTCAATTATTTAATGGATTTAATACTTTATTTCAGTTCTGGAATTATGAGTGCATTAAATGAATTTGGATTTTGTCGACTTAAGAAGTTTTTATTGATATAAACATTTTGATGATGAATTAAGAGTTTTATTGAAAGATTTGTGTTGATATTCGTTTTGTGAGTCTCTAGGAGTTGAGTGGGATTCCTGTGAACTGGCAGATGAGATTTTGTAGATTTATGACCAATTGGGTCTTGGGGTTGTTGTTATGGAATTAAGTCCGGTAGGATACAGTAACTCTAGAGAGGGGGGATTTGTGTTTTAATAATAATCAACTTAAGGACAGGCATTAATGGAGATGTGATGGAACTTGGGAAACGTGAGAATATGCTCTTGGGGTCGCGTCCAACAGATGCGTTCCAGGAATGTGTGTTTTGTCTTGAGAGGACTATTTAGTATGTTTGCCTATTCACGGGACATACAGGTACATTCGTGTGTTGAGGGCTGACGGGTCTATTCACCGGATGTGCCTGTGTACTTGCACGTCGAGGGATGGTGGTGGGGTACACGGCAGGAAGGTAATTCTCCGAGTTTTTTTTAGCTATTCTTACATGATGCTTGTGCATTGAGGGTTGTGTGATACCGATTCGCGAAATATTCTAGATCTTGTTTCCGTCACTATAGTAGGATTAGTTGCATAACGAGGGATCTAACCCTATACGTAGAGAATGATAAGGGCTTGCACCGGACCTATGTAGAGTGGGATGCATAGAATCTGACAAGTATGCATTAGAGAGTCAGCATATAGTATTGGTATTTCTTGACTTGGTTTTATGCATGATTGTTTTCTGTTTTCCTACACTTGACACATAATCTAGTTTTAGATGTTTTCATGTTTTATTTATCGTTATTTCATATTCCATCTGTTATTACTGTTAGTATATGTTGTTTATGACTTTATCCTTTATGTTTTATTTATGTTGTGTTTCTTTTATGTCACTCACACCGTTATGGCTGACCCTGTAGTTTTGGGGGTTAGGGATATCTCTAGCCTCATATTTTACAGGTAGGTACTGTTACCTTGGGATTGGATGCTTGTGATATAATGATAATATGGCTTATGTAAATTGTAAAAGAATGTGTTGTAAAAGAAATAAATTGTAATTCAAGGAGTTTAATTTTTCGCGGTGCTTTGTAAAAAATTGATGTAATAAAAAGTTTTAAATTTTCTTGTATTTGGTTACTATGTTTATGATTACATTGAAGTTGATTCTGGAATCGTGCCACGTATTTCTGAGATATTATATTGGAAATTCGAGGTGCTACATCTGCCTTGACTCTTACCCTTTTTATTTGCGTTGAGACTCATTGTCCGACGTTGATGAGGTGCAGGAGCAGCTCTAAGGGTGAGCCAGTGCGGAATTCAATGTACTTGAATTAACAAGTTGTAGGGGTATCTATAGGGAAGAGCTGGGCTCGAAGCTTGCTTGTTGAGGAGTAAATGAGTTGTAGGAGTAGTCCGAGTGGCAAATCGAGCTCCGAACTTACATATGTGCAAGTTGTAGGAGCTATTTTGAGCCACAATTTTGAACTAAGAACTTGTTTTCTAAGGAGTTAACGAGTTGTAGGAATATTCGAGTGGAGAGTCGAGCCCCGGACTTGCTTGTTTAGGAGTTGTGGGAGTGACATCGATGGGTTTGGACTCCGAAATTATTATTTTGAAGAGCTAACAAGTTGTGGCCATAGCTAGGAAGAGTAAGCAATGCATAGAACTCAATGCTTGATGAGGAGTTCACGAACTGCAGGAGTAGTTTGAGTGGCGAGTCAAGCTCTAAACTTGCATATTTTACAAGTTGTAGGAGCGACTTTAAGCCACAATTTTGAACTTCGAACTTGGTTTGTTAAGGATTTAATGATTTGCATTAGCAGTTTTTAGTGGCGATCGAGCTCCGTTAATGCCTATTTATGAGTTATGGGAGTGACTTCGAGCCATGAGTATGGACTCTGAACTGGTTTTTTAAGGAGTTAACGAGTTTTGGGAACAATTTCAAATGGCAAGCCCAGCTCTAAAATTTGTTATTCGCATTTGCTAGAGCAGCATCGAGCCATGAGTTGGACGAACTAGTTTATTAAAGAGTTAACAAGATTCAGGAACATTTTCGAATGGCAAGCCCAACTTTGAACTTGCTTGCTCGCAAGTTTCTAGAGCCATCGAGCGATGGGTTGGACTCCGAACTGGTTTTTTGAAGTCAACGGGTTTTAGGAGTAGTTTGAGTGTCAAGCCCAGCTTTAAACTCTCTTGTTTTCAAGTTGTTGTAGCAGCATCGAGCGACGAGTCTGGAAGCCGAACTTGTTGATTGAGGGGTTAACGAGTTGTTGGTGCAGCTCAGAAGAGGATCTGGGTACCCAACTCATTATCAGTGTTCTAAAAATCTCCCCCACCCCCCCCCCCCCCCCCCCCCCGCCTAGGCCCCTCTTAGGCGCTAGGTGGTCCCCAGCTGACTCACCTAGGGGCTGGGCCTTTTTAAAAATTGGTTTGGCTGCCTAGGCATGTATGGGGCGGGTCTAGGTGCATCTGGGCATGTTTTTTGTGTGTTAAGTGAACCAATTCACTTAAATCACCACATTCCCAAAAAACCTAAATCTCTAAATCAGAAATCCCCCAAATCACTCATGCTTTCCTCAAATTCTCAAAATCTCAAATAGTCAAAATCTCAAATTGATCGCCCCTATCTCATTAGAATCTTGATAATGGGCACTACGCAAAATGAGCACTCTACTATTGAGCTAATTCCCATTTACAATTTTTTGAGTTATTTTTTAGTATTATATATCTCTTGTGTTTTATGTAATGTTAAATTTTCTTATAAATATATTAAAGAATTGCCTAGCGCCGAGCCACCTAGACCCTACTTACAAGGGCTAGGAACTAGGCACCCATCGGCTGACCGACTACCACCTAGCAACTTTTAAAGCACTGCTCATTATACATATGTGAGAGAGTAGTGCAAGAATATTTTGAAGAAAAAAAAAGCTAAGTTGTATTGAAAATAAATTTTAAGTGGTTGCCTTGATTACATACTCTGGTCGTTGCAAGGATCGGCCTTATTACAAATCTCAAAGAATCTAAAGGAGAGCATTAAGCGCCCTCGTTGAACTTCATCGGGTGCTCAGCATTCCAAGTCCTTGATATCTTCTTCCTCCCTAGGTTTTCAAGTTGGTAAGCTCCTAGGCGAACGACTTTGAAAACCTTGTATGGTCCCTCTCAGTTTGGTGTGAGCTTACCCTTCTTGCTTGGGTCAGAAATTTCAAGCTTCCAAAGGACGAGACCCCCGTCTTAAAGTTTTTTGGGGTGCACCTTCTCGTTGTTTAACATTTCCACCCTTTTCTAGTATATGTCTTCATTGGACAGACTTCTCGCAGACTTCCTCATTGAAATCGAGGTTGCCCCGGAGGTATTTTAAGTTTTGTTCTTCATTGATGGAGAGGAAGCAAGGTTGTAATACCCCTAGGTTAACATAGTCCCATGTCGGATTTATAAAGTGGGCGATGAGTGTTTATATAGAATTGCTAAGGATCCAAGAGTGCCTACTAAGCTATAGTACTTTTAGAGAGGTTGTGCCCTGTAGTAGGGTTATAGTTCGGTTTTGTAAGGCATGCCTATGCGCGTAGGCATGTACGCAGCTTAGCGGTCCCGGGGCATTACAAATGTTATCAGAGCCAACTTTCGACACCGATGGTTGTGCTACAATGGATGTACACACTAATAGGTCAAAGGATAGTATGCTAGCAGTAATGCCAGAGCAGTACGATGGCAGGTTCAGGATAGTGCCATCCATGCGGATCACATCAGTTAGAAGGGATGTGTTGGATTGGATGCAGGTCCCGAGCTTAGCGAGGACGCTATGTCCAAATGAGGGCATTGTAATACCCCTAGATTAACATAGTCTCATATCAAATTTGTAAAATGAGTGATGAGTTTTTATATAGAATTTCCAAGGATCCAAGAGTACCTACTAAGCTATAGCACTTTTGGTGATGATGTGCCCTGTTGTTGGGCTGTGGTTAGGTTCTCTATGGCTTGTAGAAGTGCGTAGGCATGCAGGCTACTGAGCGGATCTGGGGTATTACAAAGGTGAGGATAACTCGACCTCAAGAGGGATTAGTGCTTCGGAGCCGAAAGTGAGGTTGAACGGGGATTCTCCTATTGGGGTTCTCTCCGTTATCCTATTGAACCATAGTACACTTGCGAGCTCTTCGACCTATAGTCTATTAGAAGCTTCATCGAGTCTCTTCTTAAAGACGTTAAGAATCTGTCGATTGGCGTTCTCAGCTTGGTGTTAGTTTGGGGGTGAGAGATGCAAGAGATACGCTATTCAATCCTCAGATCAGTGTAGAATTTGCTAAATCCCAAGGCAGTGAATTGGGTTCCATTGTTGGTGATGAGAATTTGGGGGATCTCAAATCTGCAGACAATGTTCTTCAAGAAGAATTGCTAAATCTTATGCTCGGCGATGGAAGCTAGTTGTTCAACCTCGATCTACTTGGTGAAGTAGTCGATAGCTACAACTAGGAAGTTCCTTTGTCCAGTTGCTGGAGGAAACAGTCGAAGTAAATCAATTCCCCACATGGCAAAGGGGTTCGCTTGATTGAAGAGAACCTCTGACAGGGGGCGCATTGGCGGACATGCTTTTGGGCATCATCGAGGAGGGTAGGCCAATAATATCCATGATTGCGAATTTTTAATGCAAGGGTCCTCGCACCTATGTGGCCACCACCGATTCCTACATGTACCTCGTTAAGAGAATAAGTTGCCTCTTCAGGGGAGAGGCATCACAGGTATGGTTAGCTATCTACTAAGGTGTAGGAGCATTTGAACAATACTCCTTCAACTAGTGTGTATCTTTTTGTTCTCACCTAGATCTTTCTTGATTCTTTTGAATATGCTAGGAGGGTTCCCTTGCCGAGGAAATTGATCAAGAGTTTTATCCATTTGTCTCTTGGTGTCAGAGGAGTGATAAACATGAACTCTAAGGCTTCCTCTTCGATGCATGGCTTAAGTAGGACATCAATGAGCACGGTGTGATCGAGTCCTCCAAAGGAATAAGATGCTAGCTTAGAGAGGGTGGGGTGGCTACTTGCCAGTTTTCTTCGTAGGGGATTTGAGTGACTTCGGCCTTTGGAATGTAGCTTAGAGCTTCCTTATGAAGGCTAAGTACTTCATTATACGGTCATCTCTAGTTCTTATTCCCCTAGGATCTGGTTCACCACTAGCTCGGAGTCACTTATCACTTTTACCTTCTGGGACTCTGCTTTTCAAGCTAAGAGAAGGCAGACAATTGTTGCCTCGAATTTGGCCTCATTGTTGGAGGCTCAGAAGTTGAGTCTGAGTGAGTAGTCGAAGGTTTTAATGCCCCGTATCCCGAAACCACAAAATACGTTGCTACTGTCGAAGGATCCACTTTGAGTGTAATACACAAGTACAAAATTTGTAGGGAATAAAAATTCTCTTAGTATTGCGGGTTCACTAAAAGAAATTTTCTGTACATAAATATGTTACATAAAATCTTTAGGTCTTCTCAACCTACAGACGTGACCCCGGGCTCTGCAAAACCTGCAAAACTGGTCAACTGTGGATTCGTCAGCTCATGAAGCTGACGATAACTGCATAAAAGGCAGAACTATTGCTTTATCTATTAGTATAGTATTTATGATTTAGATCAAACTTCATTTCATAATATCTCAGTTAATAATGCATCTCATCAATATTTTATAAATCCCAACTTTACATTTACATCTCTTCGAATTCATATTTTGCATATCTCCATAACAATTTATCTACTAACACAAATTACAAAAGACGTTGGTGAACAGTTACGTGCACCTAAATGTGTTTTTTATGCAATGAGTGGTGTGTGGTGGACTCGTGTAGTGACGTAATGAGTGTATACAGAACCATGTGTGAGTGATCATGATCTATATGTGGTATGCCTACGTGATGAACTCATAACATGACACTTGCAACCAATCATATCTCTATATGCATATGCAGGGATAAAAACTAATGCAGTGCTTGTATGGAGGCATATGTTGTCCACACAACCTAAACTTCCAAATGCAAGCAGTTAAACATACTCCACATTGGGATTAAACCCCCGTAATGCCATGCTTATCTCCGTGTGACTTGTTATGTTCATGACACTGTTGAGTATCTAGTGGGGCTGCAGACATCCCACTATGCTATATATCAATTGTACAAAAGTGCTTAAATGGCGGCACCACCGGGAGTCACTAATTGTACATGTACCACGGAAGAGCATACAGTCGGTCACTGTCGGTAGTCACTGTGGTGTATGCACTTTGGAGAAGCTTACAGCTAGCCAAGTCGGGAGTCACCGAAGGGTACTCCCTCCAGGCCCTAACCTGGAGGATACGTTAGGTGCTCATATTCCGTTTTAACTCCTAAGTGTCACCCATAGGGCAGCCATTAGTTATCTGATCCCTTATGGGCGAGTATCGAGATTAACAACGTTGAGGAATCCTCACATCCCCACTATGCCGAACATTTCAGTCACAAAAAACATTTCTAATGCAGCCTAGTATTATACTAAAATCCAAAGTCATTATGGCACAATCATCGAGAGTCACTAATTGTACATGTACCACGGAGGAGCTTACAGCCTGTCACTGCCGGAAGTCATTGTGGTTCATGCACTTCGGAGGAGCTTACAGCCTGTCACTGCCGGGAGTCATTGTGGTTCATGCACTTCGAAGGAGCTTACAGCCTGCCAGGTCGGGAGTCACCGAAGGGTACTCCATTATGACACCAATAATCTAGCATCCCAACCACTATTTGTACCTATACCACATAGGAGCTTATAGCCGGTCACCACCCGGAGTCATCATGGTGCATGCACTTTGGAGGAGCTTACAGTGGCCAAGCCGGGATTCACCGAAGGGTACTCCCTCCCAGCCCCAACCTAGAGGACACGTTGGATGACTAACACATACTAATTCGAACTCCCGACATTAGAAAGCTCTCACTCCACTAAAGGAGTGCCATAATTTCAATAGGCCTTGAGATATTCCTAGACACTAGCATTTCACACATTCGGGTGTAACACTGCATTCTTACTAGAGCCATTGAAACTAGCAATTGTGTACAACCTCAATTAATAAATGTATGCTAATAAAACATATCCATCTTAAACACGTCAACACATCATTACGACAAGTTCAACCATGTCGATTAACGACAGTTTACTAGAAAGCATATATCTTCAATCATTCGAATACTCAACTCTGTTTTTGGACAGAAAACAACAGTCTTGTAAAAACTCTATAAATTTATCAGAAATTAGATTTCTTAGATTTATATAAAACCTGAATGAGTCTACAACAATAACATTTCAATTTAACATTAATTGTTCGGTCTAATTCTACAAACAAACCAAAACTAATTAAATGTTCAGATTCTTGAACTGTTAAAGTTACTTCAATTGTTCATTTTTGTAAAAATCATAGTAAATCACATACTTCACATAAGTTTGTGTTCTTTAGCTCAAATTAAAGGTATACATGTCTACAGTAACTTTGTAGTTATACGTTTCTCCAAAATATTGTGTCTATATACCTGAAATCTTAGAAACCTTCAGTAAGGTTCAAATTGCTATACTGGCTCAGCTACTGTTGAAATACTGTCACATGTTCATTCTCGTAAAGTTCATTATAAATTCCATACTTCGCAAAACTTAGAGTTCTTAGCTCAAATTAAAGATATACGAGTCTACTATACTTTGTAGTTATAAGTTTATCCAAAATATTGTGTCTATATACCTGAAATCTTATAAATCTACAGTAGGGTCAAATTCCTATACAGACTCAGCTACTGTTGAAACACTGTCACATTTTCATTCTTGTAAAATTCATTATAAATTTCATAACAAAACTTAGAGTTCTTTAGCTCAAATTTAAAATATACGAGTCTACTATAACTTTGTAGTTATAAGTTTTTCCAAAATATTGTGTCTATATACGTGAAATCTTCAAAATCTACTGTATGATCATACTGCAACTGTACAGAAAATTTCAACACCAGTAATCACTGTTGGATTTGTTTAAAATACTAAATGACATCCAAATATCATGAAATTTGGTAGGCAAGTTATAGACTCATATTAGATTCACATATAAAAATATCAACTTCAAATTCCTTGTAGTTAAGGAGAAATAATTTTTGTAGGTGTGCTCAAAATTTGGAATAGGAATATATATGTATATATTAGGGTGGTGAGTTAGGGGTTGAAATATATGGAGGTGAAGTGATTGAGTGCTGTTAGTTGAAGGTGTGGGGTTGGTGCTTGAGTGGATGTGAGATGAAGAAGGAGTTGACGAAGGGATATGTATGTAGGAGTTGAAAATTGGATGGAGATGGTTGTTTTGTTGAAAGTGTGGGGTTGAAGAAGGAGAAAATAGATGAAGGTGGAGAAAGTGAGATGGTATTGGGTTTTAATGAGGTGGGGGACTGTATTCATTTCACTATCAAAATTTGCACAATTAATTAACACAACCTATACACAATTCAATCAATCTAACATGAATACTAATTAATAAGTAGAAAAGTAGTTACCCACTTTCAATTCAAGTTAAAATCCCTTCAACTCTAGAACCTTCAAGCTTGCACTAATGTAGCTTAGATGTGTAGAAAAATTATAGAAGATGATTAGCAAAATGAGTTAGGGTTGGCATCTTAAGCCATCATATATGGCTGGCCGAAATGAAGAAGGGGAAATGGTTTGAATGGTTTCCAAGGAATTCAAATGCCTCTTGGAATTCTTCCAAAATTTGATTCCTCCCTACTCCGCTTATATAACCAGGCCAAGCGTGAAGAATATGTATGGTTCCAAAGCTATGATTTAATTTTGGAATCATATCTCCACTTCCCTATGCCTATAGATTCCGAATGACTCTTGAAAACCCTTGCTAGGTGGGCTACCAAAAATAAGAAAAACTCTTCTTCTCCATGCATTGCTGGCCACCTCTTCTCATTCCATATATATATATATATATATATATATATATATATATATATATAGTGTCATATGACATCTAGTTGTGCATACATGCGCAAGTTATGGTTGTCATCTTGCACTAGTGTGCACACATGCACAAGTGTATGGTTAGATCCAATGAGCTCAAGTCCACTTTGGACTCAACCATACAAGTCCATATGTTAGGTTCAAAACAAATCAAATGATATGTTTATATTCTAACTCAATTATGATTAAAACATCCATGCACAATTAAATTGAGAAAAATAAACTATCATGTGCAATTCTCACTTATGCACAAATAATAGACAAAATACTGATATACTATTTTGTGGGGTATTACAAAGGTGATCTCATTTGGGCCAAGCAGGTGAATCTGGCCCCACTCCCTTCGGTGCAAGAGGATCCATCGATGTGGACACTTCAGACTGGGTGATCATTGTCTTCCTCAGGGGGAACAAGGATAGTGCTTTCAACGATGAATTCTGCTAAGGCTTAGGCCTTGATAGTCATACTCGATCGATAGCTGATGTCGTGCGGACTCAACTCGATGGACAAGTTCATAAGTCCCTCAGAGCTCTCTGACTTGTGAAGGACTTGCTTAAGGGGTTGGTTGATGAGGACCAAGATAGATTGTGCTAGGAAGTATGAGAGGAGTTTACGAGCAGCCATGACCAGAGAATAGGCCATCTTCTCCATCTGAGAATACAAATCTTAGTGTCATGAAGTACTTTGCTCACATGGTAGACCGGCTTTTGAACTATGCCTTTTCCCCTCACCAATACAACATTAAGGCTCGAGCTTACTTAGGAGCAGAGGTGGGTGAAATAAGCCTTAAGTTGTTCAAAGGGTTCTTCTTGTTCTTGCCTCCACTCAAAGCTCTTTGATCCACGTAGAGTCTTGAAGAAAGAGAGGACTTCTCCGCAGACTTGGAGAGGAAGCGCACGATGTCAGCTAGGGGCCCTGTGAGCTTCTGTACTTCTTATATGTTGGATGAGGGAGACATGTTAAGAATGACTTGGATCTTCTCTGAGTTGGCTTCAATTCCTCTTTGGCTCACCATGAATCCCAAAAACTTGCTCGAGGAAACCCAAAGATGCACTTTGAGAGGTTCAACCTCATGTTCTGCTTCCGGAGCACATTGAAAGCTTCTTGGAGGTCGGTTACATGGTCATTCTACTTGAGGCACTTTACAAGCATATCGTTTACATATACTTCCAGCTTGACCAACCTGTTCCTTGCTTGTTTACTAGGCGTTGGTAAGTGGCTGCAACCTTCTTTAGCTCGAAGGGCATGACTTAATTGTAGTAGAGGCCTTGGTCGGTGATGAATGATGTCTTTGGGAAGTCAGGAGGGAATATATGGATGGGATTGTATCCAGATAAGGCATCCATGAAGCTAAGGAGCTCGTGCCTGGATGTGGCATCGATCAACGCATCAATGCTAGGGAGAGGAAACCGGTCCTTCAAACATGCTTCGTTTAGGTCGGTGAAGACGATGCAAATACTCCACTACACATTCGCTTTCTTTACCATGACTATGTTGGCTAGTGTAACGCCCCGAATTCCAAACATGGGTAATTTGTAGCACAAACAGGACCTTTACTTCAATTTTGTAAAAAAATACAAGGAATTTAAAAGTTTTTATTATAATGTTATTCTTTACAATATGCAGCGGAAATTTACATAAAAGAAATACAATTTATAACATCAAACATCTTCAATCCTGCAACTGCCATAGACATCAACTCATGCCCTAGTCGCTCGCTAATCTATGTCCTGCAACTTGATAACTACGAGCATGTCAGTTGATTGCAACTGATGCAATGCTATAATACAGCGATTCCTCAATTTAACTATCAAAAACTTGAATGCAGAAATAGAAATATGACTATCCTAAAAATGTCAGTGTATGATATGAACCTAGTGACTAATGCAGACACAAATGCGTACGATGCAACTCTAATATGCACTTGTTCGGATTCTATGCATCTCATAGTACATAGGTCCGAGGGAAAGCCCTTAAATTACTCCTCATTATAGGGTTCAATCCCTCGTTATGAAAACCTAAAACCATTATGAAGATCAAGATTTAGACACATTGTCAGTACTGGCTCTCGCCCCAGAACTCTGGAGGTCAATCTCTATCCATAGATCACTCTTGTCTGGGAATTTCCGAGAATACCTCACTCCGTAGGTCACTCTGGAGCCCTCATCACACAAATGTCCCATGAGTTGCACTCGACCCGAAATTCTAGAGATCAATCCCACCTGGGAATATCTTAGCCAGTGAATCTCTCTGGGCCCTCGTACCCATGTTTGCTCAAGTTTCGTCACATCTCCTCTCTAGTGTCTATCCTTATGTCCAATCTTAATTAATATTCCCTAAAGCTAGCTTACCCTACCGGACTTAAATCAACACACTGAGAATATTTGCCCATACTAGAAATTTCTCAAATTTTCAAATAATCACATTTTGCCAGTATCCTGGGTCTCGCTCAGCCTCTAGAGTCCACACATTAGTCCACATAATTCAACAAGGAATTTACTAGGTTATCCTTAACCTTTTTCATAACAATTCTCATTCATTCATTTAATTCAGTTCATTCTTTTATTCATCCCTCTCAATTAGTTATCATTCAAATATAATTAAATCACGTCTCTTAATCCTTACAATGGGATCACCAAATCCCAACTTAAGATAAAACTCACCAAATACTTCATACCAAATTACTCAAACTATGGTTGGTCATTTTCTTGTAATATGGGAATTTAATTCCCCAAATGCTTATATCGATTCCCTTCTAAAATAACTCTCAAGCATATAGTTTTTATGTGTAAAAAATAATCCAATTATAATTTCTCTAAACAATACTTCGACTCCATTGGATCAAACACAATTTATAAGGAAAACATAGATAGTCTCACAAACTTATATACACACACACACACACACACACACACATTTTTTTCATTTGACATACAAATTTAATTTTTCATAATCTAGTCTAGTTAGCACTTCTATACAATGTAATTTAATCTACTCAAAGTTTAAATTTAAAGGGAGAATGACCTATTGGCATCTAAAGTTTATACAAATGACCTATACACACCTAAAGTTTTTATAATACCCCAATAGTACCCAGAGTCTCATAATTTGGACCTACAGCCCCCTGTCGTTTAATTTTCTATTAAGTTAGTGGAATATTCTCGGTATATACCTCTTAACAGGTTATAACCCATTAAGAAGCCTATGAAATGACGGGAAAAAAACCCTCCCTTCTTCTTTCCCCGACCTATGATGAATTTATTCACTTATTCCCTTTTTTAAACCCTAACCCATTTTCTTTCAATCTATCTCAACCCACTCTTAATTGAAAATTCCCCTCGTGAAAAATTTCTTGATCGCACCGAAGCTCTCTTCTCCACTCACCATGTCTGCAACCAATTTTTATTGTGAAACGTCGATACAGAATGGATTGATGTGCCACTGCGAAAAGCCAGGGAGTGTGCAGATTGTCGAGTGTGTGGGAGGTAAGAATAAAGGTAGGTTGTTCTACTCCTGTTCAAATTACTATAGGAAAGACAAGCGTGGGTGCAATTTTTTTAGGTGGGTATCAGTTGACATTGATCGAGCTGATAAAGAGATGGGGTAGGTGGAACTGAAGGCAATGTTGTTTGAGCAGAAGGAGATTTTGAATATAATGAAACAACAGTTGGATGTTAATTTTGCTGCGAAGTTTCGTCAGTTGGAGACTAGTATCAATCGATTGACATCGTTATTTCATGGTTGTTTTGTTCTATTTGTTGTATTTATTGTTTTTTTAAATGTGTTGCATTTCATGTATGGCAGATGTTGAATATGCGTAGTGTCTAAATTGCTTTGGTATGATGGAATATCATGTAACGAATGGATGTATCTTTTTTGTATGGCAGATTAGTAGGGCTGAATGTATATTTTTGAATGAAAGAATGAATGTTTCTTGATTCAAATGAGTTAGAATGCTTGAATGAATGTAATTTTTTCTGAAATGAGTAGCAAGAGTGTGATGTTGTGCAATAGTTGATACTGAGTTTGTGATTTGGTTGTGTGCCTTGATGCTTTTGTAGAGTACTTTCACTTTCGAATCTTTAGAGATTGTTTTAAAAAAGCATTTGTTCAATCTGTTTGACAATGAATTCTAATTTGTTTTTGACCTTACATTCAAATACATCCATATATGTTTGTGTACATACAATTATGCTGTTTGTAGTGAGAATACATTGATCCCTTGTTGTCAATATGCACTCCCTGTAGAGGAGGGTGCTGAACATGCAATTAGACAATCCTCTTGCAGAAAATAGCACTAAGCATCATGGAAATGCATTTAAATTATGTAGTAGCAGGACTTTGTTGAGCATCAGCATTGTGAAGGAAATCCGAGTTGTATCTTCATTGCAAATTGGTAATGTATGGTATCATAGTGTTAACAGTTGAAAGTAGTAGTGTCAAGTGCACAGATTTTTCCAGTTGCAAATGCATTGTATTCACAGTAGCAGTTGAATTAGCAATGAACAAATATGCTGCAGTTTACATTGTATTAATTCTCAAAGCATAAACCTTTGTTCACACACACAACATAAATCTGCATGTTAATAGCAGTTCCTTAGTCTCATCCTAGTGTAGGCTGATACAAGTTAGTCTTAAATACCAAACATGAACCTCACAACCATTGAAATGATTTACATGTCACATCTGCCCATTGTTCTGTTACCGACAATGTTGGTGATGAATTTAGTTCTTACAATAAATTTTTTTTGAAGATTACATCCAAATACTGCCTCATCCTCTACCCCCTCTGACCCTCTGAACACTGCCTCTGAGAGGTACCTTCCTACTCCTCCCTCTATTTGAGCTTGTTGGTTGATGTTGTTGTGATGGTGGGGATAACTGAATTGGTGGCCATTGTCCCTCAACTCCTTCTGACTGTAGTCCTGCAACACTCCCTTGATATTGGATTACATGAGGTTCATCCGCAACTGGTTAAGGTATGAGTAATTAGAGTACTGATGTAGTATACACAGATATATGGGTTTCATGAAAAATGTTTGAACTACTGCTGTTTGGAAACACAGATATATACAGTAATTAGAGTACCTTCCTATTCCTTGCCTCATTTATTTTAGTTCAACTACTGCAATGGCTGTAATCACTACAATATTTTGCTTCAAATATTTAAAAACGTATCAATTTGAACAGCCTACAGGTGTCAGTAATAAGAGTATTGATATAGTAGTGATCAAAAATATGTGTTTGATGAATATTATTTGAAGGAAAAATATTTCAAGATGATGTGTTAGTTAGTAAAATTATCAGATGTTCAATTACACTCATTTATGCTAGTTCAACAACAGGACCTGATGTAAATACTGCAATACTTTGTTTCAAATGTTCAAAAAACTTATCAATTTGAACATCCTACAGCTATCAGTAATTACAGTACTGATAAAGTGTGCACAAATATATGTGTTTCATGAAAATTATTTGAAAAAAAATATTTGCAGATGAGTTGTTAGTTACTACAATTTTCAGATGTTCAATTACACTTATTTATGTTCCCTCCAAAAAATGCCACTATTGTAGATACTGCAATATTTTGTTCCAAAAGTTTAAAAAGTAGTAATTTACCTCCTACACCTTCATTGAAGGCCACCCTCCCTACAACTTCCCCTCTTCTTCCTCGCTTGGTACCCCTCCTACAAACATAAATTTTGAATAAGATTAAATAAGAACAGTAATGTACACTGTGTCATAGATGATAATTTACCTATCCAGTGTATTTGTTGATGACTGACTGGGCAAACCAGCAACAGATGAACTGGCATCCACTCCTGCAGGTGCTTGGTTGATTGGTGCCTTGCAAGTTGATTTGTTGTGGCCAATTCCATGACATCTACTACAGGTCATTTTTCTCTTTGATAATTTGTTCCCTCCAACATCATCTTCATCTCTGGCTTTAATTCTCTTTGTTTTTGGCCTTCCTCTTGGTCTCCTTGTGTGTGGTGGGCCAACAGTGTAGCCAATGTCTTGATGTTGCCATTGAGCCTTACATGGTAGAGGTGCAATAGAAACTTTATATGCAAGTTTGTACCTGGAAAAGGTTAACAAATAGGTAGAAAGAAAAGAGAAGCAAATATGTGATACTATAATTTCATTTCAACTTGCCTCCAATAACAACAGGTGTGGATCAAAACAAATTTAACAGAAACATTACTAAATACCTGTCAATGTAGTATAGTGGATCCACATAAATGGACCAATCAACTCTGGCCTTTATGCAGATTACCTCAGCTGCATGTATGTAGGGTAGACCAGTGAGCTGCCACTGTCTGCAGGTGCATATTTTGTCTACCATGTCAAGCACCTCCCTTCTTTCTACACTCTCCACCTCTGCATGCCTTTCATCAAACTTTCTAACAATCCATCCACCAACTTTCTTACTGACATCTCTAATGTATCTATCAGCCATTGGTACCAGCACCCCCTTCCATCTATTAGCAATTTGTCTTCTCAATATCATCTTCTCCATTATTTTGATCCTAACACTATCTACAAGATCAACAACTGGATGATATCTTGATTCTAATATCCATGCGTTGAAACTCTCTGCCAGGTTGTTTGTAATGTAGTGTTGTCTAGATCTGGGGGTGAAGTGGCTCCTTGTAATCCCGGTTTCCCTAAATACGTATTTTGTGAATATTTTTCGTATTTTCATTAGTTATAAATTCAGTATTATTTTAAACTCGAATTGAACATTCCATTTAAAATCTTTTCGAACCGGAAGTTGTATTTTCTTCGAATAGTAGTATATTCTAACTTTAATGAATATTTTCTGAAGGATCGGCTATTTGTATCTTATTTTATTCTACTTGGATTCTATTAAACTTGTTTATCTCAAATCTCATTTTTGATAGGTGTATCAAAATTATTATTTTTGATATTAATATTGATATTATATTTGATTGATGAATTGGAAGTCTATTCTATTTTACTTAGCAGTATTTGAGTATTGATTTGATGCACACAAATTAATTTATTTTTCCGCTACTATATTATTATTGATCTATTACTCATTTGTCTCTAATTGTGTATTTTTCTTATTGGATTTTAAATACTCATTTTAATACCCAAACCCGAAACCCGTATATATAAACCCCTAACCCTAACCCTAACCCTAACCCCTACCCCCTTACTGTTGAGACCCGCCGCTACCCCCTTCTTCATTCCGTATCCTTCTCCCCTCCACTCTTCTCGCATCGCCAAACAACCCATTCCATCTCCAACGCCCAGGACCCAATTTCCCTACTCCGAGCGCCTCTCCGTCGCTTCGACAGCACCCAACCACCTCCATCGCCTTCGTCCACATTCACCACCACACCACCGCAATCATCCTCCATCATTCGCTCGAACCCATTTCGCCATTACCATCGCCATCGTCCCCACCTCCATTCGCCTCCACCATCGCGAACCTCCACATCCGTCGTCGTCTTCCTCCACCGCTGACCCTCGTCACTGTCCAAGCGCCGAGAAGACCCCCGTTCCATCCCCTCTGTTTTCGACGCAGAACAGAGCTGGGCTCGAACTCGAGCCGCCGTGCCGTCGACGTCGCCACAGCCGAGTCGCCATCGCTGCCCGGCGCGCCTCGCCGTCAGCTCCACGTCGCCGCAGTCCAGCCGACGCCGTTGCTATCTCTCTCGCACTCCGTTTCGAAGATGAGAACGAAGAAGAAGGAGGATTGGGCGGGATCGAAGCTCAGCCATTGGATCGCGCCAAGATTCGCGCCCATGATCGTTGTCCCATGTTTGCCCACAGCAAATCCGGAAACGCTGTCCCGTGTTCTGGCACAGATCCGCTGCATTAGAGCGATCTGATTTGCTGGAATCGCTGTTCCGTGTTTTGGCGCGCCAGATCCACTCTCACCGTTTGCTGTTTTGGCTGATCGTGTGTGGGGAAAACTCGATCTTCGGTAGTTTTTCGCACGCGCTTTTTGAGGACTTCTTCCGGGATTTTTTCTAACCAAATTGCTACATCAAGTGAAGTTTATCATCGTCATCTAAGGCAAGTATCCTTGTACATTTTATTGTTCTAGTACAAGTACCCTTGAAATACTACAAATAGTTAGATTGTGACTCCTCTTTGAAATATCATTGTAGATCCATATTGAACCTCCAAATTGACAATTCTAAGAGTCACAAAATCTCCTTGTATTTAATTTATAATCATTGGACTCTTTTACCCATGAACACATGAAAACATAGACATATGAATTAAGGAGCCCTAAAATTTGTAGACACATATATATTTATTGTCTTGACGAACTTGCAACTATTATGACTTGAAAACATTTATTAGTTGCTGTTTTGACCTCCATGATTATGTATTTATGCTACTTAACAACTTAGACGCCAAATGACATTTTCCCATGAAATCTACATTAGTAAATTATTTCTCTGTGTTGCTGTCTGAATGTTCTTTTGCAGTGTCGACCCTTTTATCATTTGAATCTGGGCCCGAGCCCTGAATAGAAATTGTAGATCCGGATGTGTAGATATCTATAGACTCCAAAATGTTCGAATTTGGAGTTACGGTCTAGGAGTTATGGCAGTTATACTGCAGCTATGTCAGTAGACGCAGTTTTGCAAAACTGCTGTATATATTTTCTTCGCAAATTAATTTAGCTGTGTAAACAGCGAGCGTTTGACCCCAAATTTTATATGTAGCTGCTGGACACCATATAGGACATCCCCAATTTTTCCTAGAATTAAATCACAACGTTTTACATATGTATGCTTGCTTGATAAGAGTTAATAAAAGTAACAAGCCGGGGTTAGGGGAAAGACTATAGAATGGACAATATAGATAAGTGTACTCGGAAGGGGGCCCGTGTTTCCCAATACTTGGTTCATGAACTTGTTGTATCTTGTTCGATTCATGGAGTCGGTTACTCGGCTCATGAACTTGTTGATTCTTGAACCCATTGTGCGGTTCTTGAACTTGCTTGTGGATTCGCGAACTTGCTTCGTGAACTTGTTATTTAATTTCCGATTCATGAACCATGGCTTGCTTGATACTTGATACCTGAGTATGCCGCCCTATAAAATCCATTACTAGGTCTAAACGAAACTGTTTGACTGTAGCAACCATGTAGTAAAAATATGGATGCATGTCGTGCTACCTAGATAGTAATCACCACAAGACTTGAACTTGATAACTTGAACTTGATAACTTGAACTAGATAGCTTGTTACTTGAAACTTGACAACCTGACATTTGAGACCTGACATTTGAAATAACATATGGCACTAAACTTGAGAATTGTCGCTTGATATTAAATACCCCTATAGGTATACCCGACATGTGTTACACCACTAGTAGTTGTTATCCAATCTAGTTATTAAGATGTTTCATCTTGCTAGCTAGTCCTTGTTTTGTCCACTGCTTCTTATAACTTTGTTATATTCTTGATTCCAATTCTTGTTCCCCTTACTTGTACTTGTTTTCACTATTTGTGGCCCTAGCTTGCACTAAGGGCATTTTCTCTTGTTTTTCCCTGGTTTCTCTTTTTATATTTATTAAGCAGACTTGGAAGACAAACTACCTGCTGGGATTGGCGAGCAGACATTTTAGACTTCGCTTGGGAGCAAGGACTAGTTAGATAATTGCTTCCCTTGAGGTATTTATTTCTTCTGCTGTATAAGACTTGTTTCCAAGTTTACATTTGATCCAGACATAAGAACTATTTGAATATTATTACTTGTTTAAATTGTTTTCTGTTGCTTAATAAATTATTCATGCATGCTTGGTTATATATAGATCTGGTTATATTCTTGTTATGATGCCGAGTCGATCATACAGCTTATGGATGATGTAAAAAATCATTCGCTAGGCTTCGTCACGTGCTCGTATTTCCGTATTTTGGGAAGCGGGGCGTGACAAGGTTTTTAGTGGTATCAGAGCTTAGATTTGGCTAATGTGTTGGTTCGACTAATACATTAGACAGGCTTGACTCAGTCAGGATTAACTCAACATCAAACAGGCCATGCAACCTCATGAATAATTTAATAGTCAACTCGGTCTGGACACAAGTCTTACCACATCCATTTTGATCCCTTCATATTCAATTCTTTGAATTCCTTGCTTCCTTCCATCTCTTATAGTCATCCTGATTTGTTGAGTCCTTATTGGGTACAATTTATTCTTTCCGTATCCATATTCTTTGATTTCGGTGCAAGCGATCTCTTATTTTCTGTTTGCTCCGTTAATTCCTTCTTATTTCAATTCGTGTGTCGTTCATTGCTTTCCCTGCCTTGCATTCACTTTTATTTGTTGATTCATATCGAGTATCATGTTGATTATTCCTTCCCTGCTATATTTTCTTCAACTTTCGATTTTGCCCCCGTCCTTCTTCCTTCGCATTCAATTCCTTAATTTGCTTTCATCCCTTCTAGTCATCATTCTCTTTAACTCTTTATTGGGTATAGCTTCATTTTTCTCCTACCTATTTTCTCTTTATAATTATTTTTCCCGAATACTTTCTATATTTTGATTATTATTTGTTATATTTATTTTCAATCTCTATAAAAATGTTTCTCAACAAAGATTTTGTTATTTCGAACGATGATGTATTTTAACTTGACTTTTTATTTTTGATCGACTATATATTTCTACTAGATTATTTTGATAAGACAAATTCTTATTTTGTTGTATAATGCTGTTATTTCTACTGTTATTATTATTGTTATTATTTTTTCATTATCATTACTAGTATTATTATTATGGTTACTACTATTGATATTCTTATTGTTGTTTTCACTATTTTATTATTATTGTTAATATTAAATTACTTCCACAAAAATGTTAAGCACAAACTATACCTTGTCTTGCATTATTATTTTTACTAGTGTTGTTGATATTTTAATATTATTGCTATTATTATTATTATTATCATTCTTTTTGCGATTACTGTTATTAATACTGTTATGATCATTGTTATTGTCATTGTTATTATCATTGTTATTCCTATTGTTATTAGTAACGATTTTTAATTGTACTATTATTTTTATCGTTACTACTATTATTATTATTAATTTGTTTTGAGCCTGATCATGCTCAATTTTATATACATTTCACCACTTCGGTGCAACTTAATGTCGAGATGGCAAATATGCAACTCGATGTCAATGGAGGCAAATTGCAACTGGATATCGGCGAGGCAAAATGTGCAGCCGAATATTTGGCAATTTGAAACCTGATGTCGTGAAGGCAAATATGCAACTTGATGTTAAGGAGGCAAGATTTTCTACCTATGACTAATTGATATTTCAAGACTCGTTACTTATATAATGAAAAAAAAAAAAGTAAAGAAATATTTTCCTTATGACATCTTGTTTATACTGTTATACTTTATGCTTCCATACAACTTGAACTCGTGTAGTTGATTTTACTCTATTTTGTGTATCAAATTATTATTACTATTATTATTATTATCGCTATGGTTTTCGTTATTATTCTTGGTATTGTTATCATTATTATTATAGTTATTACTGTTACAGTTATTATTGTCGTTATTACCTTGCTATTATTGTTATTGCTATTTTATTATTGTTGATATTATCACTATTATTGCTATTATTTTTATTATTATTGTTATTATTTTTTTACGCCATTATTATTTCTATTATTACTGCATTATTCTCATGAATATGTTAAGCCCAACACTTTCATGTATGTATAGTCATTATTGTCCGTATTGTTGATAGTGTTCTCTTAATATATTATTATTATTACCCGGATGATTTTGATAATTTTGATAATTGTTATTGTTATTATTATTATTACTATCCTTATTATCATCACTATTATTATTAGTTATTATTGTTATTATTATTTTGTTACTATGGATATTATTCTTATTGATATTGTGGTGTTATTATTTCTGTTAAAAGCCATTAGTTTTGATATATATTCTATCTTTTAATTCTAAAGATTGAAGCTCAAGCTTTATATTCATTTTGCATTATTGCCTATCTCCATTTGGAGTCGACGCCTCTTTGATCTTGGTGTCTCATTTTTTTTCCTCCTGCTCGGATCGTCGATTGGTGTCGCGTGGTCTACAACGACATGTCTACAGCTTGGAACGTCACCATCAGAGTAGCGCAGCGGAAGCGTGGTGGGCCCATAACCCACAGGTCACAGGATCTATTGCTGTTTCTCCTTCCTTGCATTGCTTGCTATCCCCTCTCTCTAGCATCTGTTCTCATCCCTTGGTTCATATCTTCCTAGTCCATCTTTATTCGATTCCAGCCCTACCTATCCCATTATCTCATTGCTTGTTATCTTGCAAGTCTGGTGTTGTTCCTTTCATTTTGACTACCTATTTTCTTCCATGAATTCCGCCTGACATCATTGTTACCAATCTCCATTTATTCTTGGTATTGCCGCCAATTTGACCTTCATTTGGATCCCTGTTTTGTCACCCCCCCTAAGCTGTTTTTTTTTTACCCTGTCCTACGTACCGCCTAAGCAAATTTCGAGGACGAAATTTTTGTGTAAGGTGGGTAGGATTTGTAATCCTTGTTTCCCTAAATACGTATTTTGTGAATATTTTTCGTATTTTCATTAGTTATAAATTCAGTATTATTTTAAACTCGAATTGAACATTCCATTTAAAATCTTTTCGAACCGGAAGTTGTATTTTCTTCGAATAGTAGTATATTCTAACTTTAATGAATATTTTCTGAAGGATCGGCTATTTGTATCTTATTTTATTCTACTTGGATTCTATTAAACTTGTTTATCTCAAATCTCATTTTTGATAGGTGTATCAAAATTATTATTTTTGCTATTAATATTGATATTATATTTGATTGATGAATTGGAAGTCTATTCTATTTTACTTAGCAGTATTTGAGTATTGATTTGATGCACACAAATTAATTTATTTTTCCGCTACTATATTATTATTGATCTATTACTCATTTGTCTCTAATTGTGTATTTTTCTTATTGGATTTTAAATACTCATTTTAATACCCAAACCCGAAACCTGTATATATAAACCCCTAACCCTAACCCTAACCCCTACCCCCTTACTGTTGAGACCCGCCGCTACCCCCTTCTTCATTCCGTATCCTTCTCCCCTCCACTCTTCTTGCATCGCCAAACAACCCATTCCATCTCCAACGCCCAGAACCCAATTTCCCTACTCCGAGCGCCTCTCCGTCACTTCGACAGCACCCAACCACCTCCATCGCCTTCGTCCACATTCACCACCACACCACCGCAATCATCCTCCATCATTCACTCGAACCCATTTCGCCATTACCATCGCCATCGTCCCCACCTCCATTCGCCTCCACCATCGCGAACCTCCACATCCGTCGTCGTCCTCCTCCACCGCTGACCCTCGTCGCTGTCCAAGCGCCGAGAAGATCCCCGTTCCATCCCCTCTGTTTTCGACGCAGAACAGAGCTGGGCTCGAACTCGAGCCGCCGTGCCGTCGACGTCGCCACAGCCGAGTCGCCATCGCTGCCCGGCGCGCCTCGCCGTCAGCTCCACGTCGCCGCAGTCCAGCCGACGCCGTCGCTATCTCTCTCGCACTCCGTTTCGAAGATGAGAACGAAGAAGAAGGAGGATTGGGCGGGATCGAAGCTCAGCCATTGGATCGCGCCAAGATTCGCGCCCATGATCGTTGTCCCATGTTTGCCCACAGCAAATCCGGAAATGCTGTCCCGTGTTCTGGCGCAGATCCGCTGCATTAGAGCGATCTGATTTGCTGGAATCGCTGTTCCGTGTTTTGGCGCGCCAGATCCACTCTCGCCGTTTGCTATTTTGGCTGATCGTGTGTGGGGAAAACTCGATCTTCGGTAGTTTTTCGCACGCGCTTTTTGAGGACTTCTTTCGGGATTTTTTCTAACCAAATTGCTACATCAAGTGGAGTTTATCATCGTCATCTAAGGCAAGTATCCTTGTACATTATATTGTTCTAGTACAAGTACCCTTGAAATACTACAAATAGTTAGATTGTGACTCCTCTTTGAAATATCATTGTAGATCCATATTGAACCTCCAAATTGACAATTCTAAGAGTCACAAAATCTCCTTGTATTTAATTTATAATCATTGGACTCTTTTATCCTTAGACACATGAAAACATAGACATATGAATTAAGGAGCCCTAAAATTTGTAGACACATATATATTTATTGTCTTGACGAACTTGCAACTATTATGACTTGAAAACATTTATTAGTTGCTGTTTTGACCTCCATGATTATGTATTTATGCCACTTAACAACTTAGACGCCAAATGACATTTTCCCATGAAATCTACATTAGTAAATTATTTCTCTGTGTTGCTGTCAGAATGTTCTTTTGCGGTTTCGACCCTTTTATCATTTGAATCTGGGCCCGAGCCCTGAATAGAAATTGTAGATCCGGATGTGTAGATATCGATAGACTCCAAAATGTTCGAATTTGGAGTTATGGTCTAGGAGTTATGGCAGTTATACTGCAGCTGTGTCAGTAGACGCAGTTTTGCAAAACTGCTGTATATATTTTCTTCGCAAATTAATTTAGCTGTGTAAACAGCGAGCGTTTGACCCCAAATTTTATATGTATCTGCTGGACACCATATAGGACATCCCCAATTTTTTCTAGAATTAAATCACAACATTTTACATATGTATGCTTGCTTGATAAGAGTTAATAAAAGTAACAAACCGGGGTTAGGGGAAAGACTATAGAATGGACAATATAGATAAGTGTACTCGGAAGGGGGCCCGTGTTTCCCAATACTTGGTTCATGAACTTGTTGTATCTTGTTCGATTCATGG
Source organism: Hemerocallis citrina (assembly GCA_017893485.1). NCBI lineage: Eukaryota > Viridiplantae > Streptophyta > Magnoliopsida > Asparagales > Asphodelaceae > Hemerocallis > Hemerocallis citrina. The sequence continues at coordinate 68,384,543 of CM030366.1, forward strand.
AGTCGGTTACTCGGCTCATGAACTTGTTGATTCTTGAACCCATTGTGCGGTTCTTGAACTTGCTTGTGGATTCGCGAACTTGCTTCGTGAACTTGTTATTTAATTTCCGATTCATGAACCATGGCTTGCTTGATACTTGATACCTGAGTACGCCGCCCTATAAAATCCATTACTAGGTCTAAACGAAACTGTTTGACTGTAGCAACCATGTAGTAAAAATATGGATGCATGTCGTACTACCTAGATAGTAATCACCACAAGACTTGAACTTGATAACTTGAACTTGATAACTTGAACTAGACAGCTTGTTACTTGAAACTTGACAACCTGACATTTGAGACCTGACATTTGAAATAACATATGGCACTAAACTTGAGAATTGTCGCTTGATATTAAATACCCCTATAGGTATACCCGACATGTGTTACACCACTAACAGTTGTTATCCAATCTAGTTATTAAGATGTTTCATCTTGCTAGCTAGTCCTTGTTTTGTCCACTACTTCTTATAACTTTGTTATATTCTTGATTCCAATTCTTGTTCCCCTTACTTGTACTTGTTTTCACTATTTGTGGCCCTAGCTTGCACTAAGGACATTTTCTCTTGTTTTCCCCTGGTTTCTCTTTTTATATTTATTAAGCAGACTTGGAAGACGAACTACCTGCTGGGATTGGCGAGCAGACATTTTAGACTTCGCTTGGGAGCAAGGACTAGTTAGATAATTGCTTCCCTTGAGGTATTTATTTCTTCTGCTGTATAAGACTTGTTTCCAAGTTTACATTTGATCCAGACATGAGAACTATTTGAATATTATTACTTGTTTAAATTGTTTTCTGTTGCTTAATAAATTATTCATGCATGCTTGGTTATATATAGATCTGGTTATATTCTTGTTATGATGCCGAGTCGATCCTACAGCTTATGGATGATGTAAAAAAACATTCGCTGGGCTTCGTCACTCGCTCGTATTTCCGTATTTTGGGAAGCGGGGCCTGACACTCCTACTCCATAGGTGGGTCTGTCTCTCTAAAGCAGCTGCTGCTTCAATTGAAATTGCTCTCAAATCTTTCATTGCATCTTCGTACTGCATGATTGTGTATGCCTTGGCAGCTCTCCAAACCAATGCTTCAAATACTTCACCTGAGAAATTTTCTTAAAGTTTTTCTATAGATGACGAAGACAACATCTATGTTCGGCTTCAGGCAACAACAAAGAAACTACTTCTTGTAAGCCCTTTTCTTGATCACTCATTATAGTGATATTGGCCATTTCATTCCCAAGAGCTTCTTTCAAATTTTGGATGAACCAATGCCAAGAATGTAGATCCTCAGATTCTACTACTGTAAATGCTACAGGATATAATCCATTGTTACCATCAAGAGCATTAGCAGCAAGCAAAGTCCCTAAATACTTAACTCTAAGATGACAGCCATCAAGGGCAATGTATGGTCTACATCCTAATTTAAACCCATCTACACATTGCTTGAAAGAAACAAACATCCTATGAAAAGATTTGTCATTTTCTAATTCAATTTCAGTATGAGAACCTGGGTTTCTAGCCTTCAGTTCAGCTCTCAAAGAGTGTATACGGTTGTAGCTCATGTCAATGTCACCGAAAAGTTGCTTTCTGGCTTCTTCCCTCCCCCTCCACACTTGTATGTAACCAATCTTCAATCCATATTTGCTGTCAATGAATTTGGCATTGTCTACAGGCCACATATTAGGATTTTCTTTCACATCTCCCTTAATTTTCTCAGCAATCCAAAATTTTGTGGACTCTATTGCCACACTTATTTATTCCCGTGTAAGTATGGACATCATTGTACTTTCTTACCTCAAATATCTTCTTGTCCTGCATCCTAGCAGCTCTAATTCTCTAGAGACATTCCTCCATCCCACATATTGCAACAATGGTTGTATTATCATTCTTCTTCAACCAGTATGCAAAATTGTTTTGTATACTATATTGTTTCAATGTCATCCTGAAAGCGTAGCTACTTGCAAATTTGCTGCCTATTTCAAAATGAGGGCAATGGAAATCTACTTGTTCACCCCACGTTGGACCAGATGTCTCTTGTACAGATCCATGTCTCATCTCTGCCTCTGCTTCTCTACTTAAAGCATCGGCACTGTCTTCTTCTTCACCCGCTTCTTCTTCTTCAAACTCATTATCAAAAGAATGATACGAATCTTCGGAATAGCAATCATATGCTTCATCATTTGCCACTTCCAAGTTTTCTATATGTATTTCTTCTTCTACAGCATCTGCGTCACCAAAATTGCCTTCATTTTCATCATAATCAGGGTCTTCACTGTCAGTGCCCTCATAATCAGCTTCATAAAATTGTTGTAGTGGTGTTTTCTCACCTTCAATCTGTACTTGCCTCTCAGCTTGATATTCACTGCCTTCACCTTCTTCATCACCTTCTGCATTGCCTTCTCCTACTTCAGTAAACTGATTTGCATTAGCTTCTGGATCTTCATTTCCTTCATCTGCATTCCCTTTGGGTTGTTCAAATGCTGATTTAGATTTTCCCACTGAACCTGATGTATTAGTAGGGAATCCAATTTGCCTCACATACGAATCTTCATCATCACTCGACACTACCAACTGCTCAGCGGGAATGGGTCCACACCCAAGTTGATATCTTGCCTTCCTTCCACCAACAATCTCACCCGCATTAACACCAAACCTATTGCATTTCTTTGGGGGTCTAAATGACAAATACAGCTCCAATGTTTTTTTCTTCTCTAAATGCAATTTCCAAATTTCTGCAAATTGTACATCATCTACAATAACTCCATATTCTTTAGGTAATGCCCTAAGCTTTCTGTATACTACTTTCATCATATACCCCTCATTACATGGTAGTAACGCATGAAGTCTGTCACTCAAGTAGTCTAAGTTACACTCCCCTGAGTCAATCAAAATACTTTTCGTACGATACCGTTCATATTTTTTCCTGTTTGTCCTCGGTATCGCTCTCCAATGGCCGTGGTAGTACACCCACACCGTGACTCTATCTATCATCCTGTCACACAATAACAACCACAAGAATAACATTAGTCCTTCTATATAACTCCAATAAATAACATAACAGAACCACAACATAACACAACACAACAAACAAGACACCAAAGTGTTCCCCATATTGATGACAACACAATATAACACCAAAGTCTACCCTAACTTAGATCAAATCCCAAATCCAGTGTTCCCTCACTATACTCAACTCAGACTTCAACCCTACATTCTTCACCAAATACTTAACCTCATAACAATCAACATTCAGTAAAATTCAAATCAACCCTAACAATGAAGAAAAAACACTAACTTCAAATTAACTCAAACATTAAACCCATCTACTTTCAAGAATCATTAACCGCAAAATAAGCCCAACTCTCATATTACGAAATAATTATAATAGGGGAACCTCATACCTTTCGCTGTGTCGATTCAACCCTGAGGCTCCGCCGACCTCCATCTTCTTCTTCAATTTCTGCAGACACACCACGCGCTCTCGATCTCACCTTCAACCGAAACTCACAAAAAAATTTGGTCCCCAAGGGTTAAGTGACGAAGTGAGAAAGGGGAATTAATTCAGTGCAGACGAAATGAAGAAGGAAAAAAGCTGAAGGGTAAATAGGTCATCTCATCAGCCATCTGTTAGAAAATTAACAGAGATAGACGGGAGGGGCCTACAGGTCCAATTAAAACAACTTTAGGTGCTATTAGGGTATTACTGTAACTAGAGGTGTGTTTAGGGTATTAACAGTAACTTCAGGTGCCAATAGGTCATTCTCCCAAATTTAAAACAGTTTACCATTTTAAGATAAGGGACCATTTAAAGATGGAAATAAATAGAGTTAAAAAAATAGAAAGTACGAGAAAACCCCAAGTTTGAACCAGAGCACCAATGGCATTCTAATTTACACCCGCTAACCAGGAATCCAACACACTGTTGTTGTAGAATTCCTCACAAAAATATTCTATATGTTTCTGTCCACTGTTTATAAGAATTTATAAAAAATTCAGAAATGATGGAGCTCCCGAGGACTCGAACCTGAGACCACCTACACCTAAATCACACACACAAACCAGATTTCCAATCATATAATTCTATCAACTTGATCTTAATTAATTAATATGAACTAATTATCCATCCGAATAGTTTTAAAATTTAAAAAAAAAATCAATTTGCACTCAGGTAGGATCGAACCCACAATCTGAGTACTGTACACAGCACCCAACTCCAAACACGACAAACAGGCTCTCAAGCCTCTAAAGCTGTCGAAATCTTCTCAAAAATATGAACATACTTTACTACTCCCTACAATATTTTCATTATTTTAACATCGAAACACCAATTCTTAACTTGTAAATTTTAAGTTCTATATTATAGAGAATACTAACATGGAAATTAAATAACCATAATATCCACAATTACATCTATCTAGATTAATCACGAACATAAAACATCAACATAATCCATTCAGACCAATACAAGTAAGGCATTTCTATGATTACATCTCATACAATTTCTCAATATAGTGTGTTCATTTCTACTTAAAAATTTGGCTAGCAAAACATGGCATCCTCATACTAACAAAGCATTATAATTTTAGAATTTTAACACATGTTATTGGATTTTTCTTTTTTTTATATTATAATCTCATTAAACTTTAATCAATCGGCATGCATTCAATTATAAAAATAACTTACAATTAAAAAAGAGTTTAAAGCTACACATAACATGATTTCTATTTACATAACATGGCATAATTCTACTCAAAAAATTAACAGAAATCAAAGAAACACCCACCTCTTGAAGTGTCCCTTCCAAATGAAACTCCTAGTACAAAACTCCAAGTCTCCTCCCCTCCAAAGCAAGAGCTCAAAGTCAAAAGTCTTTGGTTTGCAAACAAATCAAAAAAATGATATGGAATCCCCATTCACTATTGGCCGGTGGGTAATATAAGGGAGAGGGTGATGGGGAGTTTCTAAAACTACCCACACTATACTAAACTACCCACAACTCATTCAAAATTTTGTTTTCCCTCCCATTTGAAATTGGCCGGCCAAAATATGGATAGAGCACGGATTGAGATGTGTTTGTGTTCACATAAGTTACAAACTAAATATTGGGAATTTTATCTAATAAAATTACATATGTTACTCAATTAATATGTATTTAAATTAAGTTAGTTTCATTAAAACTAGACTTATTCATTTATACATTGTAAAATAGAAGAAATATATTTACATACTCTAAAAGATTTTCCAATTGACACGTGCACTAAAATCATGTGTGAAGCATGTATGGGAAGAATTCTAAATTTTAATATTTTGCATTTGTTATAGCTAGCCACTCGGGATATCTAATTTCTTGAATGAAGCGGGCAGCTAGGAGTTTGTCAACCTCTTCCTTGACAGCTTGCTGTTTGCCGGGAGAGAACTTGCGACACTTTTGTTGGATGGCTTGACATTTGATTAACACTAAGAGTGTGCATGATCAATTCTTCCGAGATATTGGACATGTCTGCAGCAGTTCAAGCGAACAAGTCTTAGTTCTCTCTAATACAACTGACAATTTGTTCTTTCAGTCAGTGGGAGGGCGCTTTGCTTAGCCAGAAATATTTGGTCTGGTCTTCTCTGGACAAGGGAATGTCTTCTACATCATCCATGGGCTCGGAGTTAATTTGACCCCTCTCTAGTGGAAGTTCTACAACATTGTGGGGGAGGACTGAGCCCCCTATAATGGCCGCATAACATGCCCAAGTTATTTCTTGACTTCCCTTAACTTCTCCTACCTCTGTTGGTGTGGGAAAGTTCATTTTTATGTGGAAGTTCAATGCGTAATTACTTCACAAGTGGATATACTTTATCATGTACATATGTATATAGGGTAAATGGCGAAAAATACCCCTGATCTATGAGGCAAAAGCCTTTAACCCCCAAATTATTGGTCAAAGCGATAACCTCCCCCCCCCACCCAACTACAAATTGCAGTCAAAACCCATACGGAAACAATGTGAAATGTCCAAATTGCCCTTATTTTTCACTGTTTCTCTTTCTTCTCCAAAAAACTGAAAAAAGCCATTAAAAAATCCAAAAATTTTCAAACAAATAAAAATCAAAATCCATTAAACCATCATTGAAATCAAAATCAAAATCAAAATCTATCAAAATCAAAATCAAAATCAAAATCTATCATACCATCATCATCTTCTTATTAAACCAATCAAACCATCTTATTAAACCCATCAAACCCATAGGGTTTTTATTTGGATTTTGGATTTGATTTGGATTTGGATTTTGATGTTGATTTTTATTTTTACTTTTATTTTTACTTTTATTTTTACTTTTATTTTATTTTATTTTATTTTTTATTTTCATTTTTTATTTTGATTTTGATGAAGCCGAAGATGATGGTGGTGGTGGAGGTCAGGGTTGATGGTAGTGAGGACGATGGCGGCGGAGGTCGGTGGTGGTGCGACGATGGTGGTGGAGATCTATGGTGGTGATGACGATGGTGGTTGAGGTCGGTGGTGGCAATGAGGATGGTGGTGGAGTTCGGTGGTGGTGATGATGATGGTGGTGATGATGGTGGTGGTGGTCAGGGGTGTCAAGGCTGACAATGGTGTGAGATCAGGCTGTTGATTTTTGGAGGGGAGAGATAGTGAAATTTTTTGGGGGTTTTGTGTGTCTTAAAATTTTGTGTTATAAGGGGAAATTTAGACATTTCACATAGGTTTTTAGGGGTTTTGTACGATATTTGACTGCAATTCGTAGTTTGCAGGGTTTATCACTTTAACCAATAGTTTAGCGGGTTAAAGGCTTTTGCCCTATAGATCATGGGTGTTTTTCGTCATTTACCCATGTATATATAGTATACGGTAGATTTATCAAAACATAGATTTAATATGGGATGTATCTACAGATAGTGTATCATCTCATATGGTCATGTTCTCTTCATAGGAATAAAATAGAGATTGCTCCTGGGAGAGGTGGCTGAGTGGTTGATAGAAAAAAATTCTAAAATTTGGCAAGATCCGATAAGATAAGTCTTATATTATGAACCCTCGATTCCAAAATCGAAGTTCATGTATATCGAGTTATACTGAATAACTATTGAATAAGTACGAAACGAAAAGAGATTTGGATCAACTTTTTTTCTCGTTCTGACCTTCCGATAAACAAGGGCTTTCCAAGGACCACAATACCTAATAATTGATATGGGAAAAAAAGGTTTGGTAATGAAGTAATCAAAATCTTTTACAATATAAAGAAATTCTTAAAATTACTTTTTCTCTTTCGAGTAGAGCCGAAAAATATTGATTCATTTATCGTTACCGAGGGGAAGAATCTAGGGTTTGTAACAATTAATAAGTTAGACCAACTTTGTAAGTATATCCTAAATATAGAAATCGTGTGGTCAAATTCGAATAAGTTTGAAATATCAAAAAAATAAAGTAAAATTTGTATTGAGTTACTCTTATAGCACGTCCTTGTATAATGCTCACGGCTCTAGGTTGAGTAGCAGGAGCATCTTTTAATTTGTTATGAGCCCAAACGATGGATTCAATAAGTTCTTGCTAATAACCACGGATGCTGAATAGAAACATTAAACTAAAGCCCATTTAAAATGAGAATCTAAGAAAAAAAGACCATTTGCAGATAATGAAGAACTATAAGACTGAATTGCCTGAGATGATTTCGTACGGTTCTCGCGGTCCGCACTGAAACAGTACTTGACCCTAGATGTCTAGTCAACTGTTGTGCCTCAATGCATTTCGAGGAGAACCAGCTAGCTCTAGGTTCAAGATCCGTTTACCACCCTTCTTTTCATATCGTAAGAGTAAAAAAATACTATGATGGTTCTATTGCGTTCTATATTTATCTCATCTATGATTTAGCGATCCCAAAGTTTCTTTTTAATACGATTAAATAAAGAAAAAATGATCTTTTTTTTTCATATTTGTACTTTTTCTTTCTTCGTAACATAAATATGAGAAAGAGACTTATGTTACGAGTAATGTATTTGGTTTCAAAGCCCTACGAGCTCTACGTCTGGATGATCTACAAATTCCTCATGCTTATTCCAAAAATTTCCAAGTCCCGCCTCACTTCATCCAAGTTGAAAGAGATAAATTGAACAAGTATGGTCGTCCCCTATTGGGATGTACTATTAAACCAAAATTGAGATTATCTGCATAAAAAACTATGGTAAAGCGGTTTATGAATGTCTACGTGGTGGGCTTGATTTTACCAAGGATGATGAAAACGTGAACTCACAACCTTTTATGCATTGGAGAGGTCGTTCCAAATCTGCCGAATCACTAATGTATGATCTTCTACATCCTATGTCTCCCCATTCCTTTATCTGGCTTATGTTCTTCTTGTAGCATTCAGACCGAATGACTCTATTAAATTACTTCGATACTTCCACATATTACGGTACCGAACAAGTCCTTACCTTACATTTATTTGTGGCCATAGAGGAGCCATATAAAGCTGAGGTCTCATGTAAGGTTTTGGAATAGCGATGTGTATAATGATATTCTCATTAACTATGATTATCTAACAATTCAAGTATAGTTGATATAGTTGAAACTGAGATACTGATGCAATTTCTTCCCTTCAGAAAAAAATAGATTCATATATGAAAGAGGCTAACAATAAGTTATTTTCAAATTGACTATTTGTTCCTCTCTTAGAGGTGTTGCAAAAATATCTGTGATCGAGTAAATAGCACTACGAACAAATGGATCAGATCGAATTAGAAAATGGAAAGACTTGTACAAGTTATACGTTTCATCACCACTTTGTAGAAAATCGTTAGGTATGAATATGTCAGATACCTGTGACTCAATTGGTAAAACAATATCTCTCTAATTTTTATTTTTTTTACCGATGCACAAAGAAAATATTTTGTTGCAAATGAACAAGATATTGAGAAATTGTCCATATGTAAGATCATCTTTATTGATACAAGTCTTTTCCACTGAATAAAGGGAATATTTTGTTCCAATAGAACTAGAAGTGATGTAGATCATTCAAGAATCAAAGTCAATTTGCTTTATAAAAAGAAGATATCAGTGAAGTTCTATGACATGGTTTCACGGGATTCAGCCAATTGTCTCGATCGTGGGATATCACTGAGAAATAGGAATCCATGTTAACGGTGACAACTGCCCTATGAAGACTCGCTTTTGCTACGGCTCCAGTGGGTTCCCTTAACTAAGCCACTGCCTATGAGTCATCGACTCATTCTTCAATAGGCATGCAGTCAGAGATCATATTCTCCTCCCAATGCTTGGGAACACACAGTTTCATGTTCTATTTCACTCCTTGATGGGGGTTCTTTTCACCTTTCCCTCACGGTACTACTTCGCTATCGGTCACCCAGGAGTATTTAGCCTTGCAAGGTGTTCCTTCTTGATTCACATGGGATTGAATCTGACTCAAAAGGCCCAATAATGTATGTATATTGGACATTTTGAGATAATTATAGGTTCTGGGGGTTGTTCTGATTGGTCAATAAAAATAAATTTCAATGGAATTCCTTTTTTTGTTTTCCTTTAGATTATTTAACCTATTTGGAAAGTTTAAAAAGGGTAGAGTAAACTTGTTTCAATGGTATGCAAAGGGTGATTATTTATTTATTTTTTTCGTTAAAACGGAACCTATGATAAGACTAACTAAGCTAAAGATTTTGGAAAATTCAAAGATCAAATTTCAAAAGTTCTTATTCATAAGTTATAATCCATATTAAATCCTTAAATCTAGATCGAGATGATTATCAGCAATTTGTGAGGGGCGTTCTAGCTATGTAAGAGGTCATTGATTATGATTATATTATAATTAAGAATAATAAGATATTAGTTAATTATTTGGATTTTCTAGATCGGTTGAATAAAAAAATTGATTAACTTTTGTTTATATAATTGCTATGCTTAGTGTGTGACTTGTTGGTTTTTTCTTTATAGTTTATAGTTGGGCTTCCAAAAAAGACTGACCCCCACTATAAATATTTATATAAACATAAACTTAAAACTAATAACCAACTCATTGCTTTGTTAGCACAACATAAAAACATTCCTCCTAGAGTAGCTCATAATACGAATAATAGTAACTCTATTATAACCATTTCTGTACATTCAATGTACTCTACGGATAGAGGAATACATAGAGTTGAACATAGTAAATAAGAAATTGAAAGATTTCGTTGAAATTGTTCGTTTGGAAATTTCCCGAAAAGCTAATTATAGGTTCTTCTTTCCATCGGAACAAAAGAGTCGTTATGCTCATTATTAAACTTTTTGAAGAGATCGAATAGAACCAATGTCTATCTTTTTTTATCAGAGGTTAAATCGATCATCATAAGAAGAATTAGCCAAAATTTAGGATACATTCTGGGAAAATGAAACTTCCATTGAAGAGAAGCAAATGAAACATTTTCATAAAAATTCTCGTAGAGTCGAGAACGAAGTTTTCATTTTGTATATGTCAGATCATGAATTAGTAACTGCATCCAATCTCCAAAAAAGTCTCAATTGTTCCGAACTTTCTACTTTTTGAATGGGATATTTACGGCATCCCCATGAATATGATCAAACCTTATTCCGTGATATTTCCATAAGATTTCTCTTTCTTATTCCTACCAAGGTTCTAGGTTTGAATTCAGAATATTCAAATTTGAAATGGTATGACATATCCTTCTTGATTCATTCCCATCCAATTTAAAAAGGATATTTTTTTTCCAATTTTTTGGAATTTTTAGTTTTGAAATTTTGATGAATCTTGTTGTCGATATGCGTATTGGCCCGGGTCTCAATATCGATATTTTTTACGAGAAAAAATTGGAGAAATCTACAATCCAAAAATTCCATCAGGAAAGGTTCCATAAACCCGGTCGTTTTTGATGAAATATACCTTTTTACTAGGGAGGGTCGCTCCAATATCTGCCTAATTTTATGCATTTTTGCTCTTATTGAGAAGCAGCAATCATTAGTTGGTCTCATTGCTCACTAGGCAAACAAGGTTGTATGGAAAGTCTTGGTATATGAGTTGGAACTGTCGAAAGGGGAACTGCCCGAACCTTTATAGAGAACTAGACTTTTCACTCCACTGGAAAAAGGCTCACCTGAATCCGGCAATTGATCTCTCTTTCAAACGCATCCTTCGATCCAGCTTTCTTTGCTTTAAGGTAACAAAACTGTCCCATGCCACACAGGTAATAAAAAGGTCTTTGCAACTAGACTAGTTAGTTATTTTGTACTTCTGTCGTTGGGCAAGAAGAAAGAAAATCAGAACTCTATTTTTACTATGTAGCTAAAGCATAAGGAAAGCCAGACATTCCTTTCGTGGTCACCACTCAATCACTCCACTAGGACTTAGCTATAGCTATATAACTAGATATTGAGCTAAGGAACTAAAAGAAACTCATAACTCTATCTACCGATTACCAACTCATTCCCTAGCCGATCAGTTCCCTCACTCGTGATCCTATAGAGGGATCACTCACTCAAGGAATGAAACTAAGAAATCATAAGTCTTTTTACACATATTCTCAGCTCATCAACTACTTGTTGCTTCCGATCCTGATTCTAGCGAGGGCAGAGGCATATATTAAACTTAAGGACTAAAACAAGGAACTAACTGAATAGAAAGGATCCGCAACGGAAGACTTTACTAGGAATTTTTGGAGTAAGCTCCTTGGCTTGGACAAGACATTTAGTTCATGTCGCAATTCCTTGATCCAGGAAAGAGTACGTCAAATGGAATAATTTCTTAGACGTATTATCGTATCCCTAAGGGTTGGAAGCGCTTCATTCTGGTCAGTGGAATCTTTATGCCCAAAACCCTGATTCCAATAGTCATTTGGTACCTCCCAAAAAGAAATTGTATTGAGAAGTAAGCTGTATGGAATTAGAGACGCATTTATTTGCGTTAGGGGTTAGATACGTAACCACTCAAGATATTATCTCACCACTTTCCGTAGAAATAGTTGACACAACACAACATATAGCTAACCTGACAGAACCAATTGATTTGCGTATTGAATTACAAATCAAGAGAGATCACAGATACCGTATGAACCCCACAAATAACTATCAAGACGGAAGTTATCCTATAGATGTTGTATCCATGTCTGTTCGAAATGCAATTCATAGTATTCATTCTTATGGTAATGGAAATGAAAAACAAGAAATACTTTTTTTTGGAAATGTGGACAAATTGAAGTTTAACCCCTAAGGAAGCACTTTATCAAATGGAATGAGATACAATCAAGATAGCATCAGAATCGTGAAAATTATAGCGTTGATGTGTAACACCTCGAATTTGTAAAATACTGAAAATACCCGTTTTTATATCTCTGGAGTGGTGAAAATTATTTTAGGTATATTTTATTTTAAATATTGAGATTGGTGTTGATATTTGTGGTGGATTGATGTAAATGATATATTGGAGTATGAGTTGAGTTTTTTTTGTGAAGAAATATTGTTTATTTTTATTTTATAATTTTGGAGGACTCTTATGAGATAATTTAACGTATTATATATTATTAGTATTATTAAAAGTGTAGATTTAGGATTTATTTGTAATATTTTGGAGATTGTGGGTTTTCATGTTAAAACTACCTTCACACTTTATTATTTATATTAATATTTTACAAAACCCCTCCCCCACTTTCCTTCTTCTCTTCTTCCCCTCTTCTTTTGATTTCGCCCGACCTGAGAAACCCCCGAAACCCATTTTCGGTTGAGACTTCCCCCGCCCAAATCCATCCCATTTCTTCTTTGTTTTTAAATTAATTTGATGGGTAGGCTAAGTGAAGGGTGCTCTAGCTAGTGGTGGAGTCAATTTGCAGAAAGGATTTAGTGAAGGTAATTTTTTAAAATTATTTGTGTAATTTCTTATGCTTTTAATTTCTTTTGCTTAGAAATGGAATATAGGGTTGGTTGGAGGTCTATTTTGATGTTAGAGTCGGGAAATTAGCAAAGTATTGAAGATTTTGTAAGTTGCTTATAAATTAAGGTTTTGGGTTTATAAAAAGGAAAGTAAATATATAAGAATTATCTCCTTCATGGTAGTAGAAATTTTAGTTGAACCATTAGAATAACTTGGGGTGATTTTAGTAATTGTATGGGGATAAAAATCCTGTAGGAATTTCAATATTACGTGCATCGCATGTGTGCATCTCAGGCATTCAATAAAATGCCTGAGTGATATTAGGATTAGTGTTATTAGTTCATGTGACTAGTTTGGATGCTTTGTGTAATACCCTAAATTTTCCTTTTAATAAAATATAGACTTTCACGTGTTGTGCACGTGAGAATTTCATATGTATATTATTTATTTATTTTTATCTCTTATTTTTTTCCTTTATTTTCCTAAAAAGCTTAATTTTCTAAAAAGCCTAAAACACTAATTAATTGTTTTAGCCCACTTTAATTTATTACTACTTTGATTGTTTGGCCCACAACCTAAGCCCACAAATTTAATAAATTAATTAAATGGCCACACTTGTCATGAAGAGACAAAATGTGAATAATTTAATTTATTAAAATTGTACAAGCTTTTAAGGAGGGATACTAGGATAGCACGTGCATGCAATATAGTGTGCATTGCACACCCTTAGTAGGCCGGTTTGAGAGAGAAGGGGAGATGGGAGTAGTGTGGAGGTAGTTATCTCATCATGGGTAATTGCTACAACTCCCTAGTTCATCCTAGCCCTTAACCTCTAACTAGTTGATCTAATCCTAGCCATCCAATCCACCCACAATTGAGTATAAATACACCATAGTTTCCTTTCATCTTAATAGAAAAATTTGTTAAGAGAGAAATTATTAGAGTGAGAAAAGATTGAGAATTTTGGGAGGAAAAAGATTGAGTAATTTGAGTGTTCCCTTGGAGGCCGGCTATTCATCCCAACTTGAGGCTTCAGTTTTGGCAAGGAGCAAGGAGGAGGAGACGTACATCGCACTAGGAAGCTTTAGGGAATTTCTTTTATCTCTTCAAAAGGTGGGTGTTTCTCATGACTTCTAGTATAGAAATCATGCTAGGATTGAGATTGATTTGTTATTATGCGTGTGTAAATTGAATTGATAGAATGATTGTTATATTGAAATCTTTCCAGCTATACATGATGTGGAAATTGAATGAATGGTAAAGAACTAAAGACATTTTGAGAAACTGGAACGTACCTGTACAGTCGACCGATCATGTCGAACTGTCGACTGGTATGATGAAATAAAATTTGTGTAGTTCGAAATTCCATGAAATGATATGTTTAATGTGTGTTATTATCTTGACTTTTCTAGCATGTTAATTCGGAGTCAATATTCATCTCCGTAAACAGACAATGAGTAAAAGAAAAGTGTATGGTTAGAAATCGTAATTGTGTGAAAGAAAAATACTAGTTATGAGAATTCTACATTAGATTGTAAACTATGTTTATGATGATGGTAACCGGATAAAATTACCTGTTTGTATCGATATTGAATATACTGTAGTCTAACAAAATGCTGTGTGCTAATCGAAAGAAAGAAGGAAGAAATATTTCCCTAATTCGAAGTTTTAACTCTTTTCAGTCGACCGAATAAATGTAGTAGTCGACTGTCCTGAACAATGAAAGTTTTTGAATCAAAATCTTGTAGAACAGCCGACTGGTTTGAGTAACAGTCGACTGACCTGTGATTGATATTTTAGAGTTGTTAACACTGCGGCACAGTCGACTGGTCATGTGCAGCACTCGACTATTCCGAAACTTTTCCTTGAATAAAATCCTTGCCGAATAAGTCAACTGGACATATTCTAAGTCGACTGTCCAGATCATTTTTCAACATCTCAGAATTCTAAGATTTGCTTTAAGATAAAGATTATGAATCTACTGTTGATGAATGATTATTTGTTGTGACAATTTAGAAGAAGTAAATTCTATTTGTCTTTGCATGAATTTACACATGAAATGAAGTAAATCATTTTATTGAATTTATGAAAGTTTTATGATTGTGAAAGCTATGAACATGAAAAGGAAAATCTATCGTGATTATGAAAAATGAACTTATGGGCTTGAAAGGCTCAATTTTTTGGTAATTGTGAATTGAAATTGAAACTAAAGGGTAATTAAGTCTCCCACCGGCAATTGAAAGGAAATGAACTGTAATAAATGGTTGAGATGAAAGACCAAGATTTGGGTCACGTTGAATGAATGATTAAGACCGGTATAGTGGAGAGGCTAACTCTAGAGATTTGATTTTGTTCATGATTCTAATAAACTAAGGACTAGATATATAGTGAAGATGTGATGAAAGTGAGAGAAAAACACGAGTATGAGGGCCATCGGATTGGCGGTGTGAGAGTGATCCACAGACTGCCTGCTTGATGCATCATGACATGGCGTGGGCACTACTCCAGAATTATCGTCCCGGTGGCGACGCTTGTGGGGTGTTTGAGTGGCTATGGGTGGTGCCATTGTTCCATGGCGGAGGCTGAATTGTCCATAGTCTGCCTGCTCGATGCGTCGTATCAGTGCATGGGATTCCCTTCCAGACTGCCTGGACATGGGCCCATAGGCTATAAGACATCTAAGATACTTACCGTAGTTATCGTAGTAGTTTAAGTCATGGCGAGGGATCGAACCCTATGAGATGAAGTACGATTAAGGGCTTGCCCTCGGACCTATGTAGTATGGGATGCATAGAATCCGAACAAGTGCGCATTAGTGTCATATAATATAATAACTGCATTAAGGACTAAGTGCACAATCACAACACGACATCAACAGGATAGCCCCTTTAGTTTGTTTGTGAACAAGTTTGTGGTTTATTAAGAAATGAGAATCGTTATACTGTTTCCGGCATAGAGAGGATGGCCGTGTATAATTTCTGTCGGTTGAATAAACTGATGTACCCATAGTTTTGTATGCAGGGTAAATGGCATGATAAAGATTAAAGGAGAACTTATGCTTAGAGATTATTCATTGTTGTACCTTTGTATAAATATTGTAAATTGCTTCCGCTGTCATTTCATGTAATTTATTGTAATTTTGCTTCAGCTGTAAATTGTAAAGTGTAAGGATTCCATGTAACTCTGATATAAAGTGAAAAGTTTTTAATTCCTTGTAAAATTGTACGAAAGAAGCGTAAAGATCCTGTGGAATCTCGAATTCAGTGTATTTTGGAATTCGGGGCGTTACACTTTGAGCCTTAATTGCTTTGAAATTTGATAATAGGAGATGTTAGTGACTGTTACCGCTGGATCTGGTGTGGGGGTAAACAAATGAGATTTGTGGGTTCGTGGAAAAACCTGAATAGCGGATCCAAGCCTGCTGATTCCTGCCGCTAACCTGCAAGGAAGTGCGATACACCGGGGTTGATTCCGGCGATGCACCCTCCAACGCTCTTGTCAGTAATCAGTGATGATTAAGAAAGAGCTTAAGCTGGAAAAATAGTGATTACCTGGTCACAGTGGTAGGTAGGAGGTATTTATAGTCGCCCTGGGAGTCTGATTAGGGACCTGATTTCCTGTGAAACCGTTAGGAGTAAAATCCTCACAATTAGTTTAGGAAACTGACCCCTGATTCCAGGTGAGACGATAACTGCAAATCAGGCCCGTTGATTTAGTCAAATCAGTGACCCTGATTTCCCCTATCTGGTCTGGGTTTGTCTTGGGTCGGGACCCGTACCCAGCTGGAGTGGATCCGTTTTGTGGGTTATTGGATCTGTGAAGGGGAGATCCAGTGCCCGCTTCGGACCCATCTATGTGAGAAATTACCGTTTGACCCTTGAGCTTCAAGATTCGCTTCCAATCTGGACGGTTCCGATTTAACCCCATTTTTAGCCATATCACGAGCCCCCGCTCCTAAAGACTGAGTGTGATCAGCCTTTGAGGAGTAGTTTAACTGTTTCAGTGGCTAGCGGAGTTGTATCGGAGTCCGAATGGAGGGTTTTGAATCTCGAAGGGGGTAGTGAGGAGATTTTTGAAACTGTAAGTTGTTCCGAAGCCTTGTTGAATATTCGGCGATTTTTATTTATTTTTTCGGATTATTTATTTAATTTTGCAATGTGTTAACCAATCGTTCGGGGGCCTTAACAGTACATTCTAGGCAATAATTGTTCGTTCAGGGGCTCAAAAATATTCCCCCGAATTTATAATTATTTTCTAGAATTTTTAGTTAATTTTCCCGAATTTTTAGCAATTTTTTCGCAATTTTTAAATAAATAAAACGATTTAAATAAATAAAAATTGATTTTTAAATACCGATTTATGGCGTGGCGCAATCTGGACCCTTGATCAGCGCCGAGCGCGATTTTCTGGGCGATCAGACGTTCCCTATTCCTCGACAGATAGTTTCTTTATTAACAAGGGTCGGCTCCTCGGCTCGGCAGATCGGCCAACGGCTCGGAATCAGCCGAGCTACGTGGCGTCATCCTGAGCATTCATCACAGCGCGTATCCCCAAAAATGCTATCTTGTCGTTTAGTGAACGTGGCAAGATCTGAGCCGTTCATCATGACGAGCGCGCTTTTTGACAAGATCTAACGGCTGAGATGGGTCGGCGGGTTTTTCGCCATATACGAGGGTCGGTTCCTCGTCCCCTCGGCTCGGCAGGTCGGCACACATAGTTCGGAATCTGCCGAGGTACGTGGCGAGATCTGAGCCGTCTATCATGACGAGCGTGTTTTTTGACAAGATACAATGGCTGAGGTTGGTCGGTAGGCTTTTTCCCTACATTCGAGGGTCGGTTCCTCGTCCCCTCTGCTCGGCAGGTCGGCACACATAGTTCGGAATCAGCCGAAGTACGTGGCATGATCCTGGGCGTCCATCTCAGTGCGAGTCCCCAAAAAACACTATCTTGTCGTTTAGTGGACGTGGCGAGATCTGAGCCGTCCATCATGACGAGCGCGCTTTTTGACAAGATCCAACAGCTGAGGATGGTCGGCAGGTTTTTTTGCCATATACGAGGGTCGGTTCCTCGTCCCCTCGGTTCGGAGGTTCGGTGTCGTCAGCCGAGGTATGGAGTTGGATGTTTTGGAGAGTCTCGGCTTTGTAGGGGTGCCACCTTCCGGCTCAGTAGCTCGGCTGCTTGGCCAAGCTGTTCGGTAGCTCGGTTAAGCAGGCCGGTGGCAAGCAGTTCGGAAGGTACACGTGGTCGGATCTGGTGCGTCCATCATTGCGTGGATCACGAGGACAGGGTTCAGATCTCGAGAAAACGTTATCTTGCCGTTTTGTGGGCGTGGCGCAATCTGAACCGCCCATTGAGTTTTGACACGAATTTTAAAGAGATCCGACGGTGATTTCGCCTCGGAAGGATTTTTCTCCATATACGAGGGTCGGTTCCTCGTCTCCTCGGTCCGGAAGCTCGGTGCCGGTAGTCGAGGCATGGAGTTGGACATTTTGAAGAATCTTGGCTATGAAGGGTCGCCACCTTCCGGCCCAGTAGCTCGACTGCTTGGCCAAGCTATTCGGTAGCTCGGTTAAGCAGGCCGGTAGCAGGCAGTTCGGAAGGTATACGTGGTCGGATCTGGTGCGTCCATCATTGCATGGATCACGAGGACAGGGTTCAGATCTCGAGAAAACATTATCTTGTCGTTTTGTGGGCGTGGCACGATCTGAACCGTCCATCGAGTTTTGACACGAATTTTAAAGAGATCCGACGGTGATTTCGCCTCGGAAGGATTTTTCTCCATATACGAGGGTCGGTTCCTCGTCTCCTCGGTCCGGAAGCTCGGTGCCGGTAGTCGAGGCAAGGAGTTGGACGTTTTGAAGAATCTTGGCTATGAAGGGTCGCCACCTTCCGGCCCAGTAGCTCGGCTGCTTGGCCAAGCTGTTCGGTAGCTCGGTTAAGCAGGCCGGTAGCAGGCAGTTCGGAAGGTACACGTGGTCGGATCTGGTGCGTCCATCATTGCGTGGATCACGAGGATAGGGTTCAGATCTCGAGAAAACGTTATCTTGTCGTTTTGTGGGCGTGGCGCGATCTGAACCGTCCATCGAGTTTTGACACGAATTTTGAAGAGATCCGATGGTGATTTCTCCTCGGAAGAATTTTTCTCCATATACGAGTGTCGGTTCCTCGTCTCCTCGGTCTGGAAGCTAGGAGCAGTTGGTCAAAGTATGGAGATTCAGTAGCTCGGATTGTTTTGAAGAGACTCAGTAGCTCGGTTGCCCAGCCAAGCTGTTCGATAACTTGGCTAAGCACGCCGGTGGCCGAGTCGTGGACTTGGTGATTTGAGGATTCTCTGTTGTTGAAACTGAAACGTCGCAACGCTCCGCTTTGGCGTTTTGGCTTCTTAATGGGCGTTTTAGATTCCCAAGGCAGCCCAAACGTTGCTTTTGGGGTTATAAGTTTCCACTCCCCCACCCCCAAGCTCATTTCTCACTTTTCACTCCAAGATTTCACTTTTACTCACTGTGCTCTCTGCTAGCGGCGATCTTTGCTCCAAGGCGGTTGCGCTAGCTGTCGCGCAGGCCAGGCGATTTCCGGGGAGCTCATTCCGACCGTGAACGTCACTTCAAGGTCAGTCTACTTGCCTTAGCTTTTTTATAGAGATGTCAAGAGTGAACTCGGGGAGTGAGGCCTCGTCCTCGGGCGGTGATGGTACCGAGGAGAGGAGGCAGGCGGAGATCCGAAGGAAGGGAAAGCAAGTAGCCGAGCCGTCTGTGGCCGAGGCGAGGAAGGAGAAAAAGAAGAGGAGGGTGGTGGCCCAATCTCCCGTGGTCAAGGTGATCGTAGAGAATCCGAAGCAGGCCCCTGAGATGGGCCGATACCCTTCTGTACTGTCTGGGCACGCTGGGGTTAGGCAATACGAAGGTGACCTCATGAAGAAGGCGATCTTCGGTCAGTCGGAAGTTTACGAGGAACCCAACCCGGCGCTGACTACCGAGGCAAATGAGATTGGGTCGGTGCTATCCGAGAGGGATCTCCTTCGGATCAGAAAGGGGTTTGCCATCCCTTCGGAGTACAAGCTAATTCTCCCCGGCGCTGGGATGCGGGTGAATTCCAAGTTATCGTCGTCGGATATGTGCATGTTCGACTACGACTCTTTGAATGCCGGACTGCGTTTTCCGCTGCATCCCTTTATTTGCCAGGTCCTCGGATGGTACTGCCTCGTGCCGAACCAATTTATGCCGAACACATGGCGTCATGTGAATGCCTTCCTACTCCAGTGCCGCAACGCTAAAGTCGAGCCGGACCTGACGGTCTTCCGAGGCATGTATCGGATAAACCGGATGCACAAGACCGAGCATCGGTACTACCTGGGGCTGAGTAAAGGTGTTCGGATCATAGAAAACCCGAACTCAATCAAAGGCTGGAAGGAAAAGTTCTTCATATTGAGGGGGGCACCAATACTGCAAATTCCGAGCCGGTGGAAGCCAGAGGTGCCCAAGTTTGCGAGAGCCGACCCCGTACTGACTGAGGCCGAGGAGGAGATGGCGAGGAAGATCATGGCACTCCCAATGTTGAGTTGGAGGGAGTTGACGGAGGAGGTGCTGTTTGGGTCAGGCCTTAGCCCCATCGACCCGAGTATGCTTCTGACATCTCGTTTATTTTGTTTTTCTTTCAAGTCTTTAGCTCGCCTTACTGACTCAGTTTGTGTTTCGTTTGGTACAGAAGCACCGAAGATGGACTTCAATGCCATGATGATCAATAGGGGCAAAGTGGCTGATGGCAGGAAGAGGAAGAGGTCGACCACGGCCTCGTCGTCAGGTCGGCAGCTCAAAGTAGCTTCGACAACCACTCCGCCTCCTCCAGCCACCGAGGCGCCTTCGTCGGCGGTCGTTGCCAAAAAGCCCTCGGTGCCTGCTGCATCTGCCCCGGTTGGTGGGGCCTTCGATGTCAATGCGGCGCTGTCGCTCGAGGCTCCGCCGTTGACCGGTCCGGCCGAGGAGATCTTGACCGAGCAGCACAAACAGCTGTTCGTGCTGAACTGGCGAGTGAAGAATCACAATGGATTCCTTGGAAACTCGCAGATGTCGGTGCAGGTCGTCAAACACCTGGCGACCCCAAAAGATAGAGCCGCGCTGCTGGCGGGGACAGTCGGCGACGATACCTACGAAGTGGCTCGGTCGCTCGTATCGGTAAGTTTTTCTTGTAAATTTCTTTAAGTCTATTGCTCGGCCTGTATCTTGCGCTCATCATTTGTGGTCTTCACAGGCCACCTGTCACTTCGGCCATCTCCTTGAGACGTTCGCCGCGCAGGAGAAAGAGTTGAAGGCCGCCAGCGACAAAGACAGGGCGGAAAAGGTCAAGGCGGTTCGGCAGCTCGAGGCCGAGCAGAGGCGATCCGAGGGCTTGGAGGTCCAGGTTGCCGATCTTGTGGCCGATCTGGAACGAGTCAAGGGGCGGCTCGCTGAGGAGTCTGCCAAAGCTGCCAAGGCTGCCGAGGATCTGACGGCATCGGCGAAGGCTCTGGCTGAAGTGAAGGCTGAGAAAGAGGCCTTGGCAGCGAAGATCAAGGCCGAGGTTGAGGCCGAGGCAAAGAAGCACATGGCCACGAACATGGAGATGTCCTACCAGAGGGCTCTTGACCATGTTCAGGACCGCGTCCCCGGCTTCGAGCGGGTCGGCTACAGGCTGTGGCTGGGGTCACCCTCAGGCGGCGAGGAGGAGGGAAGCGAAGGTGGCGAGGGAGAAGGCGACGACGACGAGGAGGTGGTAGCCGACGCTTTGGTGACAGACCCCCAGGCCGAGGGGAGAAATGAGGGGCCATCTGGCAAAATGCCTGTGGTCGAAACGGCGACGCAGGTGGACCCTTGATCTTCTCTTTTTGTAATTTTTGTTTTCTTTCCCAAAAACAATGTAACGCCTTTTTGCGGACTGGCCACCGCTTTTATGATGAATGAAAAAAGATTGTTTTGGCTTCGAATTTGCTTAAGTGTTTAGTTCGGCCATGTAGTTCTTCAATGTGGTGCTTTCCTATTTCAGATCGTCGAGCAAGCTCATGTCACCGCGGCGGCTCGGCGCCGTGCGGAGCTGTTTCAGCAGTCCCGTGAGGCTCGCCTTGAGGGCGAGGTTCATCTGACGAGGAGAATACTGTATAACGTAGAGAAGAGAAATAGTGAGTAGTTGGCCGAGTTGCACCATCTGCAGATAGTCGAGGAAGAACTGTCGGCGAAGGAGGCAGAGCTGGCCTCGGCGGTGGCCGAGCGAGATGAGCTCGGGAGTAAGGTCGAACAGTTGCAAAGGGTCACGGTTGATAAGAGCATCGAGGTGGCCAACCTGCGTCGTATTATATCCGATAGCGCTGAGCAC
Organism: Hemerocallis citrina; assembly: GCA_017893485.1. NCBI lineage: Eukaryota > Viridiplantae > Streptophyta > Magnoliopsida > Asparagales > Asphodelaceae > Hemerocallis > Hemerocallis citrina. Next base: position 68,406,805 of record CM030366.1, read on the forward strand.
CCTGGTTCGGCAAAGCTCCCTCGGTTCAAGATAATGGTGAAGGACGACACTCTGAAGGATAGGATCGTCGAGCTCGAGGAGGAGGTTGTAATACCCTGATTTTTCAAATTAATGAAAAATTATTTATTTTTGCACGTAGTGTGCACGTGTAATATTTTGGCTATTATTTTCATCATGATGAGTAAAAATATTTAAACATGTGCCTTTGGTTGTTTTCTATAAAGCCTTTTTCCTAAAGCCCAAAATTTAGTTTATTTATTTTTTCTTAAATTATCTTGGCCCAATCAATTTAAGCCCAGAAATAAATTCCATTTTTTTACAACTTGTAATGTGTAACACTTTTAAAGACTTTTTATTTGTGTACAAGTTGGGGTGACTAGTGCATGCACGTGCAATTCACATACACGTGCATGAGCACTCTCTCTTGGCCGGATTGGGAGAGAAGTGGATCTAGTCATGGGTGGTTATTTGGAATGTGGGTAGTTATTTCAACTCCCTAGTTCATCCTAGCCCTTGATCCTATAACTATCTACTAAATCCTAGCCCTCCATCTCACCCAAATTGGTGTATAAATACCCCTCTCATTCATTTGTTTCTTTTACACTAAGATTTTATTGTAAGAGAGATATATTGTGAGAGAGTTGTGTGTGACTGTTCTTTGGAGGCCAGTTATCACTTCTGAAGGTTTTCGGTGGGGAGCAAGGAGCAAGGAGCAAGGAGTCGTGCATTGCATTAAGGAGCTTTTTCTGGATTCGGTTATTTCGTCAATAAGGTGGGTGTTTCTCAGGACTTCTAATGTAGAGAATATGTCATGGTTATGAGGATTGTTATCATGCTTGTGAAAAGTAAATTCAAACATTAGATTGCCCTGGGTATGTTATGCTGAAGGCTGTAAATAAGACTGGAATAGGCCGGTACAGTCGACTGTCACTTGAACAAGTTGACTGGTACGAGGCGGATGTTTTCTCATGATTTGTTAGAAAGTTTTCATGATGTACATGTGTACGAACTAAAATGATATAAGGAATGCTAAATTCATATCCTCCTTGTTGCATATGACTGAGGAGATGTGAATGTATGAAAAGAAACTAATGATAGTTAGTAAAACTGGGAATAACCTGTGCAGTCGACTGCTAATATGAACAGCCGACCGGTATTGAATTAAACTACGAATAGTCCAGAAATTTCATGCAACGAAGTATTTCTATTGTGATGTTCTAGTGTGCTAAATTGAGATTTAGTATTCATTTCTGCAAGTAAATGACTAGTAAATGAAAACGCATGCTTAACATTTCCCTTGAGGAAAGAAAATATTAGTTATGTGAAATTATATGTTGTGATGTTAGTGAACAGCTAAGAAAATTACGTGTTTATGCAGCATGAATATATATATTGTAATGTGACACAATGATGTATGTGAATGGAAGAACAGAGGGAAGATAATTCCTTAATTGAAATTCTAACCTGTTCAGCCGACTTAATGCTTGTAGCAGTCGACTGGGCAGAGGATGGAAATTGTAATTAAAACCCCAGGACAGACGACTGATGGAATGACAGTCGACTGTCACGTGAATAATATTTTGAACATGGAAAATTACGGAGCAGCCGACTGGCCATGGGCAGCAGTCGACTCTCCTGAGTAGTTATGAAGAACTTGATCTGACTGAACAAGTCGATTGGACTTTCTCCAAGTCGACTGTCCAGAATATATTTTGATATGTCAGAAATTTCATTTGATTTTTGTTAAAAGTTGTGAATCTTGCAATTGATGTTGGTAACTCTATTTGTTGTTGCAGGAATTTACATGAAAGGAATCGTAGAATTGAATCGAGAATTAAATGAATATGAAAGCTAAGAACATGATATGTTGAGGCAATGAAATTGAATTCATGAGTTGGAAATGCTCAAATTGGAAATTATGAATTGGAAATTGAAACAAAAGAGTAGCTAAGTCTCCCCCGGCATTGAAAATGAAATGAAATGAAATTTGAAAAGAAAGACCAAGGTTGGTCATGTTGAATGAATGAATAAGTCCGGTTTAGTGGAGAGGCTAACTCTAGAGCTTTGATTTTATTTCATGATTCTAATAATTAGTACATAGTGGAGATGTGATGAAAGTGAGAGAAAACATAAGTATGAGAACTAGAGTTTACGGTGCGGGTGTGTGAGCCACAGAATGCATGCTTGATGAGTCAAGACATGGCGTGGGCACAACTCAGTAATGATCGGACTTTAGCCACGCTTGTGGGATGTTTGGTGACTGCAAGAGGATCGTGTTCAGGGAGGAGGTTGAATTGCCACAGAATGCATACTTGATGAGTCAAGACATGGCGTGGGGTTCCCCTCCAGGGTCCAGTGCACGTGCTTGTACTCATAGATCATCAAGGATACTCACCGTAATTACAGTAGTAGATTAAGTCATGGTGAGGGATTGAACCCTACAAAAATGAAGAACGATTAAGAGGCTTGCCCTCGGACCTATGTAGTATGGGATGCATAGAATCCGAACAAGTGCGCATTAGTATCATGTAAATTAAATAATTGCATTAAGGATTAAGTGCACGATCACGACACGACATCATTAAGATTTTCCCCTTTACTTTATTTTGATATGTGAATAAGTTTGTGATCTGTTAAGAAATGAGAATCATTATACTGTTCTGGCATAGAGAGGATGGCCATGTATAATTATCGTCGGTTGAATAAACTGACGTACCCACAGTTTTGTATGCAGGATAAATGGCATGAAAAAGATTAAAGAGGAACAAATGCTTAAAGATTCATTCAATGTTGTAGTACATTTGTTTCCTTGTTGTAAAATTTTACTTCCGCTGTGCAATGTAAATGTAATAAATGATGTAAACTCTGATGTAAAGTGAAAAGTTTAAATTTCCTTGTAAAATTGTACTAAAAGAAGCGAAAAGATCCTGTAGAACATCTCGAATTCAGTGTATTTGGGATTCGGGGCGTTACAAAGGTAGCTCGACTGAAGCCTCAGCCTATGAGAGCTAATGTCCGCAGCACTTCTTGCACTCGCGAGGAGAGAGATCGGGGGATCACCTTCTACAAGCTAGCGACTCGTGGCCAAGTCATTGGTCAGACAGCAGCCGACGCACAAAGCGGAGTAGCTATTAGCTCGAGCGGAGCTTCGGTCGGAGCAACCGTTCGGGTTAGTGGCGAGGCGGCGTCCCAGTTCGTCGGCCTAGAGACAAGCTTGAGGGTGAAAAGGCGGAAACCACGTTTGTCTTTGAATCGGAACGTCCCTGTTCCGAGGAGGCACTGAACGAATGGCGTCGAGCGTTTTACTTGTAATTTATTTAGTTGCTTTCCTGTTGTAATGTTTTGGCCATGTAAATTTAAAGTGTCTTAATAAAATCAAGGTTGCTTTGTTAATAGTCGTGCCGTGGTCGATTCATTCTCTACGCCGAACCAAAAGGACCCTTAGATCTTCTTCGCAGGTTTTGGCCGCAGAGCTTTGGTTTTTCGCTCGGCGTATTCCGAGGTGACTGTGCGCTTCCGAGGTGCGACAGCTCGGACATCAGGTTCCGGCCACGTGGCAACATCCAGACGGTCGATCATGATCATGGTACGTATCACGAGGTGGGAGGCACGAACTCCAAGAAAACACTATCTTGTCGTTTTGTGGATACGTGGCACGATCAAATCCGTCCATCACATTCTACCACGCATTTAGAGATGATCCTACGGCGAAATTGGTTCGGCAGAATTTTTCTCCATATACGAGGGTCGGTTCCTCGTCCGCTCGGCTCGGGTTTATGGGTGACCGCAGCTGAACCGAACGATGGACTCCGAACCACCGTTAGAGTTGCTCGACGGTTGTGAGAGCAATTCCGAATGGCGACCTACTTCTAGCTCGCCGAGGAGCGAGCTCTCGAAGTAGGTTCGAGCCAAGTGTTGGACTCCGAACCATCGGTAAGGTTGTTCAACGGTTGTGGGAGCAGTTCCGAACGGCGACCTACTTCTAGCTCGCTTATGAGCGAGCTTGCAAAGTATTGTCGAGCCGAGTGTTGGACTCCAAACCATCGGTGTAGTTGTTCAATGGTTGTGGGAGCAGTTCCGAACGGCGACCTACTTCTAGCTCGCTTATGAGCGAGCTTGCGGAGTAGTGTCGAACCGAGTGTTGGACTCCGAACCATCGGTGTAGTTGTTCAACGGTTGTGGGAGCAGTTCCGAACGGCGACCTACTTCTAGCTCGCTTATGAGCGAGCTTGCGAAGTAGTGTCGAGCCGAGTGTTGGACTCCGAACCATCGGTGTAGTTGTTCAACGGTTGTGGGAGCAGTTCCGAACGGCGACCTACTTCTAGCTCGCTTATGAGCGAGCTTGCGAAGTAGTGTCGAGCCGAGTGTTGGACTCCGAACCATCGGTGTAGTTGTTCAACGGTTATGGGAGCAGTTCCGAACGGCGACCTACTTCTAGCTCGCTTATGAGCGAGCTTGCGAAGTAGTGTCGAGCCGAGTGTTGGACTCCGAACCATTAGTGTAGTTGTTCAACGGTTGTGGGAGCAGTTCCGAACAGCGACCTACTTCTAGCTCGCCGAGGAGTGAGCTTGTGAAGTAGAGTCGAGTCGGGCATTGGACTCCGAACCATTGGTTGAATAAGAAATAAAGGCGGAGAGATACAAGCAATTTTATAAGTACGAAAAAAGCATCCTTTATTGATAATTGACGGCGAGCCGTTTTTACATATGACAACTTAAAAGGAATTACAAGTTAGAGGAGAGGAATGGTTCGACACCCCGTGATCTCAGAGGGGTGCCGGGGTGCTTTCTTGGTATTTTAAAAGGTGGTCGGCATTCCAGGTCCTCGGAATTTCCCTGCCTTCAAGGTCCTCTAGACGATAAGCTCCTGGTCGGACTACTTTTGTGATCTTGTAAGGTCCTTCCCAATTCGGAGCCAGCTTGCTCTTCTGATTGGGGAAGGAGATGGCCAGTTTTCTGAGGACCAGGTCTCCCTCCTTGAGATCGGTGGGTCGGACCCTCTTATTGTATGCCAATTCGACCCTCCTCCGGTAGTTCTGTTGGCGTATTGATGCTCTTTCCCTCAACTCGTCCACCAGGTCTAAGTTCGCCCGGAGGTCTCGGGCGTTCTGTTCCTCATTGTAGGCTGCGAGGCGAGGCGAAGGTATTCCGACTTCGAGAGGTATCACTGCCTCGGACCCATAGGTGAGGTTGAACGGGGACTCTCCTGTGGGGGTCCGTTTGTTGGTGCGGTAGTTCCACATCACGTTGGGGAGTTGGTCGACCCATAAGCCTTTAGAGCACTTGTCTAGTCTCTTCTTGATACCAGAGAGAATCTGCCGGTTAGCGTTCTCTGCCTGGCCATTCGATTGTGGGTGGGAGACGGATGAGAAGCGCTGTTGAATGGCAAGGTCCTCACACAGAGCTCGGAATGCGGCCCCGGTAAACTGAGTCCCGTTGTCCGTTACGTGGACACGGGGGACGCCAAATCGGCAGATGACGCTCTTCCAGAAGAATTGAAGCACCTTGTTCTCGGTGATAGTGGCTAGGGGCTCAGCCTCGATCCACTTCGAAAAGTAGTCGATGGCCACAACCAAGAACTTGAACTGGCCCGGAGCTGGAGGGAATGGCCCTAGTAAATCTATCCCCCACATTGCGAAGGGGATAGGACTTGATAGGGAGGCGAGGTTAGCTTGGGGGAGACGACGAATAGTGGAGTGTTTCTGACAAGAGCCACATTACCGAACGTGTCGCTCGGCGTCTTAGAGGAGAGTCGGCCAGAAGTATCCGTAATTCAGAGCTTTCCGAGCCAAAGACCTAGACCCTGAATGTGCTCCGCCGATGCCTTCATGGAGCTCCCGTAAGGCATAGTCAGCTTGCTCCGGGGAAAGGCATCTCAGGTAAGGTCGGCCGTCTATCTGTGAGTAAGAGCGCTTGTACAAGATCCCCTCGACCAGGACGTACCGCTCGGCCCTGGTTCTTACTCGGCGTGCTTCCTTGGGGTCCTCGGGGAGGAGTCCGTCCCTTAAGAATTCCACTAATGGCCTCATCCAATTATCTTGCAGTAGAACCGGCAATAACTCCACTGAGTCGAGGGTCTCGTCTTCTATGCTTGGTTTTAAGAGGACCTCGATCAAGACGGTCTGCTCGAGACCTTGGAGGGAGGATGAGGCCAACTTGGAAAGGGCGTCGGCTTGTGAATTCTCTTCTCGAGGGACTCGTTGGATGTGTGCCTGTTCGAACCGGGCCATGAGGGTTCGGACCTTGGCGAGGTACTCGCCATCCGTTCGTCTCGTGCCTCGTAATCGCCCAAGACTTGGTTGACAACCAGCTGAGAGTCACTATGGATTCGGAGGCGTTGTGCCCCGGCACTTCGGGCAAGTCCGAGGCCCGCGATTAGTGCCTCATACTCTGCTTCGTTGTTTGAGGCTTTAAAATTCATGCGGAGGGCATACTGGAGGACGAAGTCATCTGGACCCGTCAGGATGATGTCGGCGCCGCTTCCCTCATTGCAAGAGGAACCATCCACAAAAACTGTCCAAATAGGGGGTCCGTTCGGGACATGGCCGACGTCGGGAATGGTGGTCTCGACGATGAAATCTGCGAGGGCTTGAGCTTTGATCGCAGTCCGGGGCTGGTAGGAGATGTCGTGTTGGCTCAGCTCGATGGACCATTTCATAAGCCGACCTGAGGTTTCCGGCTTGTGGAGGACCTGTTTCAACGGTTGGTCGGTGAGGACCACAATCGAGTGGGACTGAAAGTATGGGCGGAGCTTCCTTGCCGCCATAACCAGGGCGTAGGCCATCTTTTCTACCTTCGGGTAGCGGAGCTCGGCGTCCCGAAGCACCTTGCTCACATAGTAAATGGGCCTCTGAGCCCGGTCTTCTTCCCTCACCAGAACATCACTTAGGGTCTGCTCGGAAGCAGCTAAGTAGATGAAGAGGGTCTCCCCTGGAACGGGCTTGCTGAGCAGGGGAGGATTGACCAAGTAGGCTTTTAGCTGGTTGAACGACTCCTGCTGCAGTTCGCCCCATTCGAAACCCTTGGCCCCCCTGAGAGCCTTGAAGAAAGGGAGGCACTTTTCCCCTGACTTCGAAAGGAATCGCCCAATAGCGACGAGGCGGCCCGTTAGCTTCTGCACTTCCTTGACGTTCCGAGGAGGGGCCATATCCAGTATGGCTTTAATCTTTTCAGGATTTGCTTCGATCCCTCGCTGGCTGACCATGAAGCCGAGGAACTTTCCTGACGAGACCCCGAACGCACACTTGTTCGGATTAAGCTTCATGTTGTGCCTTCTCAGTACGCCGAATGCCTCCTGGAGGTCGGCCACGTGGTCGGTGCCTCGGATGCTCTTCACGAGCATGTCGTCGACGTATACTTCCATATTGCGGCCTATCTGGCTTTGGAAGACTTTGTTGACGAGGCGTTGGTAGGTGGCTCCAGCGTTCTTCAGTCCGAACGGCATAACTCTATAATAGTAGAGGCCTTGGTCGGTAATGAAGGAAGTCTTCGGAATGTCCGGGGGGAACATTCGGATCTAGTTGTAGCCGGAGAAGGCGTCCATAAAGCTGAGGAGCTCATGGCCCGAGGTGGCATCGATGAGGGTGTCGATATTTGGGAGAGGGAAAGGATCCTTCGGACACGCCTTATTCAAGTCTGTGAAGTCGATGCATATCCTCCAGGAACCATTGGACTTCTTAACCATGACGACGTTGGAGAGCCACTCGGGGTAGTTCACCTCCTGTATGAACCGAGCTTTTAGGAGCTTATCCACCTCCTCCTTGATGGCTTGTTGTCGTTCGGGAGTGAATTTATGCCTCTTCTGCTGAACCGGTCTGCACCCCGGTTCGACGCTGAGGCGGTGCACTAGAAGCTCCTCGGAAATCCCGGGCATGTCCGCGGCGGACCAAGCAAATAGGTCGCGGTTCTTCCGGATACACTGCACCAAGTCGGAACATAGGGCAGTTGGCAGGGACTTGCTGATGAGGAACTTCCGACTCGGGTCCTCGTCCGAGAAGGGCACTTCTTCCAATTCGTCCGCTGGTTCAGACGTGGGTCGTACGTTCGGCTCGGGGATCTCTAAAGTCTCGAGGGAGAGCACCGGACCCCCAGTGGAAGTCATGTAACACTTCCGAGCCGTCTCTTGGCTGCCCCTGACTTCTCCCACTCCCGCCCGGGTGGGGAACTTCATTTTGAGGTGGTACGCCGAAGGAACGGCTTCCAGGGCAGCTAGGCCAGGTCGGCCTAAGATGACATTGTAGGCAGCCGGGACATCGACGACCATAAAGTCCATCGGCTCTGTCCGGGTGGTAGGGGTCTTCCCAGCAGTTACGTCCAGGGTGATAACCCCTTCGATAGTTACTGGTAGCCCCGTGAACCCGTGGAGCGTGTAGCCGGCCGGTTTGAGGCGATCCCGGGATAGTTGCAGCCCTCGGAAGGCTGAGAGGAAGAGGATGTTCACGGAGCTCCCGTTGTCTACCAGGATCCTCTGCACTTTGAAGTTCGCCATGCGGAGGTCGATAACAAGTGCGTCGCAGTGGGGAGTCCGGACCCCCTCAAGGTCTTCATCGGCGAAAGTTACTGGGACGCCGAGGCCTTTGGGGGGAGGGGCGCTATGAACTGAATTGACCTCTCGGACGAAGGCCTTTCGAGAGGAGTTGGAAGAACCCCCCATTGGACCCCCGTGGATAAGGTGCAGAACACGTTCCTCCTCGAACTCGGGGGTTTCATCGCGTTGCTCGGAGCGCTTGTTAGCCCCCCGGGGCGGAGGAGTGGTGCGATCTTCCCGATTGTTTGTTCTTACGAACTTAGTCAGCTGCCCCCTCTGGATGAGGGCCTCTATTTCATTCTTCAGCGCCCGGCAGTCGTTGGTGTCGTGGCCATGATCCCGGTGGTAACGGCACCACTTCTCCTTGTTCCTCTTCTTGGCCGGGGTGTTCATCCTCGGAGCGGGAGGTATAACTCCCTCCTTTTCAACTTCCATCAGGATGGTGGAGACGTTTGTAGTGAGGGGAGTAAATTTTTCGAACCTGTGGGAGGATGGCGCTGACCGCTGTTATCCTTTTGTAGCTTCTTGCCCCCTTCCTCTTCCGTTGCTTTCCTTTTCGACCCGGAAGCGGATCCTCCGAAACTCGGGAGGCACTCGGCCTCCTCTGCCCGAATGTATTTCTCGCATCTAAGGAGAAGATCGGCAAAGTTGTGCGGGGGCTTTTTGGCGAGAGACGACCGGAGGTTGGAGTTGAGGACGTTCGACTGGAACGCGACGGTCGCCACTGACTGGTCGAGGGAGGCGATAGATCTGACCTCCGTGGTAAATATCCTCACATAGTCCCTCAACTTTTCTCCCCTCTCCTGTCGGAGGTGGAGTAGAGAGAGGCTGGTCTTCTCCGTTCTCCTGCTACTCACAAAGTGAGTTATGAAGAGCGCCTCGAACTGCTCAAAAGAGAAGATAGAAGAGGGAGCGAGCCGGAAGTACCATTCCCGAGCTGAGCCTTTAAGGGTGGCGGGGAACGTTTTGCAGAGCATGGCGTCGGATGCTTGGTGGATTAGCATCAAGGTCTTGAAGCTCTCGACGTGATCAACAGGATCCGACTCCCCTGAGTACGTTTCAAACTGCGGAGGCTTGAAACCCCTCGGGATGGGAGCCTCCATGATAGTCCAGGAGAATGGAGGTCTGCCGGGGCGGACAGTCCCTCCTCTAGCCTCTTCCTCCTTGTCCATTCGACCGATGCGTCTCTCCATCTCGTGGAGACGACGGTAGAGAGCATCGTCCCTTTGGTGATAGTCGATCGAGCCCCTGGACTCGTCTTCATAGGAAGGGGAGCGGATCCAAGCCTGCTGATTCCTGCCGCTAACCTGCAAGGAAGTGCGATACACCGGGGTTGATTCCGGCGACGCACCCTCCGACGCTCTTGTCAGTAATCAGTGATGATTAAGAAAGAGCTTAAGCTGGAAAAAGAGTGATTACCTGGTCACAGTGGTAGGTAGGAGGTATTTATAGTCGCCCTGGGAGTCTGATTAGGGACCTGATTTCCTGTGAAACCGTTAGGAGTAAAATCCTCACAATCAGTTTAGGAAACTGACCCCTGATTCCCGGTGAGAGGATAACTGCAAATCAGGCCCGTTGATTTAGTCAAATCAGTAACCCTGATTTTCCCTATCTGGTCTGGGTTTGTCTTGGGTCGGGACCCGTACCCAGCTGGAGTGGATCCGTTTTGCGGGTTATTGGATCTGTGAAGGGGAGATCCAGTGCCCGCTTCGGACCCATCTATGTGTGAAATTACCGTTTGACCCCTGAGCTTCAAGATTCGCTCCCAATCTGGACGGTTCCGATTTAACCCCATTTTTAGCCATATCAACGACTTCGGATGCGGGATGGAATGGTGGTGCTTTGAGTCTTCGCGGGATATTATGTGAGTATGATTATACTCGTGTTGTGACAGAATTTTATGCGGTTTTGAAGTGATTTTTGTGCGATTCGGCTAAATGGAGATTTAACTAAAAATATGGAAATTTTTATATGTTAAAATCTTGTTATATGATGAATTGGTGTGTATATGGTGAATTGGTGTGATTTTAAATATTTAGTGCTATGATGTATTGATTATATGTGTGATAATATGAAATAATTGTGGCTGATATACGTATAATATACGGCAGGTAAAAAAAACTGATATATATATGGTTTTATAATGTGGTGACCTATTTGATGTATGTTTGAGACATGTTTGGGTGGTAATGAGTTGAGGTATCGTAATCAATGAAATTAATGAGTGAATATGTGTATAATATAAAGATGTTTTAAGTGAAACTAATGGGCGGTCTTGTGATTTTAATCATCTACTTGGTTAGGCATGTTCCCAAGATAATTATAATGTGAGCAACTATATACTTTGGTGCGTTTATGATACAGAATAATATGAGGTAATAATCTTATAAATGAAATAACCAGATGTATGTGAACATGTGAGATAACGGGATAATAAATCGAATTGTTAAAGTTAAAGATGTGGTAAATTATTGAAGCAAATGATGAAATGTTGTGTGGTGGTAAAATGAGATGAAAAGATGAAATGAAAATGATAATAACAAATAAATTTTGTTGACCAGTACCTACAGAAATCCTGGGGGTTTGGGCTAGACCTCCTAATACCCAAGGACCGGCTTGGGGTAAGTGATTATTACCCAAACTATGTTTGGGGTACGTGTTTTTATCGGCTAAGCTATCAACTTTAGGCCCGGTTATTCCCTTGATGACAGATGTCGCGAGGAAGTACCCAAGTTCTACTTGGGGTGAGTGTTTCCCTCCTGGCTTCGGCTGGGAGGAAGTACCTAGTTTATCTGGGGTTCGTGTTTTTCCCTCCTGGCTTCGGCTGGGAGGAAGTGCACAGTTTATCTGGGGTTTATGTTTTTCCCTCCTGGCTTCGGCTGGGAGGAAGTGCACAGTTTATCTGGGGTTTATGTTTTTCCCTCCTGGCTTCAGCTGGGAGGAAGTACCCAAGATCTTCTTGGGGTGAGTATTTCTCTCGCTGGCATAGGCTGGGAGGAAGATGTAGCCTCGGACGCGTAAGACACCGGGGGTGCAGAGGTCCGCGTGTTTACTGGGCTGTCGGCTTTCAGTATAGTGGGATATTGTGGCTCACTAGTCGACAAATTAATAAAATGAATAAATGTGAAATGAAAAGAGAAATGAGCAAGTAAAGGAAGCATATGATGTGAAATGTAATATGAGAATGAAAAGGAAAAGAAAGTATTCGATGAAAAGTGGAAATGAGAAAGTAAAGCAAGTGCATGATTTGAAATGAATATGACAAGTAACCGAAAATGTGTATATGAATGAAGATGAGAATTAAAGAAAATGAGTTATGAGTATGTAAATGAAAATAAATAGTGAATGAAGCATGTATTTGAATGAAAATGAAAAGTGAAGAAATTGTGTTATGTGAATATCTATAAAAAGTGAAGAAATTATATTATGGGAATGAATATGAAAGTAAAGAAAATGTATTATGCATTATACGAATGAAAAGTAAAGAGGATATATTATGAGAATGAAACGTATAGTAAAGTGTATTATGCAATGAATAATAAAAGTAAGTGGTATTATATGATGAGAATGGGTATGAGGATGGATGATAAAATAAAACCTGAATTGAAATAAGTTCGATCCACCTTGGAATTGTGTCAAGGAACTACTCGCCGACTATTTCCATGGAAATGGTGGGAACTACCTGCCTTGGCACAACTCCCAGGGTGAATTGGTGGGTTTTTGATATGCTAGTGGTATTGTGTAATGGAAATGAAAAGTAAAGTAAATTATAAGATGTAAAGGAAAATTAAAGTAAAATAATAACCGAGCTATCGGCTTGAGATGTGATGTTAGATTACCCAAGTTCTACTTGGGGTGCGGTGATTATTACCCAGGCTATCGGCTTTGGGGTATGGTGTGATATTACTGGTGTGTTACCGAACAAGAAGGAAAGTTAAAGCAAAATTGTAAAATAAGATGTAAATGAAAATAAAAGTAAGAAATACTATTGATAATAATGAGAAGTAACTTAAGTTGTATGATGGGATAAGAATGAATTATAAAGCAAGATATATGATAAACTGAGAATGAGCATTAAAATAATTTCTAAGATGAAATTAGAATGAAGAGAAGATAAATTGTAAAATATAATGAGAATGAAAGTTAACGTATTACGAGATATTATGACATGTGTTATAAGATATGAATGAATGTGATATTATGAGATTGACTGCATGTGAACAAGATGCGATGAAAACGAATGAATGTGATGATATACGGTAGAACAAATATATGTGATAAAATGCGATAAAAAGGAATGTGATAATATATCATTGAATAAATGTGAAGTTATGTGATGAGAATAAATATGATAAGAATAAATATCGATATGTTGTAAGGTTAATGAGTGTGATGTTATGTAATATGAGAAGGAGAAAGAAAATGAACATGAAGGAAAATGAGTATGAAGTAATGTAAGTCATGAGTTTGTACATGAAAATAAATGGTAAGTGAAGTATGTGGTTAACTAAGTATGAAAAACAAGGTAATTGCATAATATAATTAGAAATTAAAATAAAGAAATGGTGATGTGATATTCATGAAAAGATGAATATTGTGTATGTGATTAAATATGAAAGTAAACGAATTATATATGTGAATTAATATAGTGCTATGTTTAAATATAAAGTGAAGAAATTATCTACATGAACTGATATGATGTGGTGTATATGAGATTAACCATGAAGGAATTATGTGTGAGAAATTAATGTGAATATTTCGAACAAATTATGGTATGGAAAAGAGTACAAGAAATAAAGAAAGTGTGTATGTATGATATAATATTATGTGAATGTAAAATAAAGTTATATGTGATATTAGTGTGATGCATATAGTGATCTGTGTTAAGTTATGGATATGTAGATGGGTGCAGATTAAAAGAGCACGTTGATATAAAGTCACATTTATGATGTTATGTTCAGATTTTAGGTTGAATCTATTTTGATATTTGTAAGTTCAATCTATTTTCTTTATACAGTTTAATTTATTTGCTAGACTAGTAAATTTTATTCACACCAGAAATGGTTAACTCCTTAGTGTTTGGGGGTTAGAGGAGTCCCACGACTACCCTAGACCACCTACTATTGCAGGTCCTCAGTAGTGCAGAGGTGTGGCATAGATTTAGTTGAGTGGATTCTTTTACATTGAAATTTTTGTATAAGTTAGTGATATAAATAGTGAGATTTATGATTTAAATTGTATTTTTGGATGTATAAACATGTAGATGACGATGATGAGTATAGTATGGGGTACTATGTTATGTTTTTTATCCGTACCCATCTCGTTGTGGAATACCGGGCCCTGTGGTATGTTTTACAAGGTTTTTTCTAAAAAAATTACTACGTTTTCGAAAAAAATTATGGTTTTTATTTGATAATTGATATTCTATTATGAGTTTGGCCCCCAGAGCATGATATTTATATTACCTGTGTGTTTCAGCTCATTTTGGCCAAGGGAGCCCATGAAAATATTGCTTGTGTTGGAAGCTACGGAATTTAGAACAGAATTTTGTAAGCTTTTTGTGTTTCGGGACAGAAATTTCAGGAAAAACTCTGCCAAAATTTTATTTGAAATATAACTGATATGGCTAAAAATCGGGTTAAATCGGAACCATCCAAATTAGGCGCGAATCTTAAAGTTCAGGGGTAAAACAGTAATTTCACCTACAAACGGGTCTGAAGCGGGTACTGGGTATTCTTTCCAAAAGCCCAGTAACCTGCAAACGGATCCACCTTAACTGGGTACAGGGCCAAACCCGAAACGGACCCGGTCCAGCAGGATAGAATTAGGGTTTCTGATTAATCCTAATCAATGACCCTGATTCACATCTATCCTTTCACTTGAAAATTAGGGATTACATTCCTAATCTGATCCCGAAGGCGGCTATAAATACCCCCCATCCACCACCATTAAGAGGTAATCAATCTTTTGCCAGTTTACGCTCTTTCATAATCTTTTTTGATTACTGACTTGAGCGTCGGAGGGTGCGTCGCCGGGATCAACCCCGGTGTCTCGCACATTTTACAGGTAAACGGCGGGAGTCAATGGTCAAACTCCGGCGAGAAGATTTCAGGTTTTTGCTATTCAGTTTTCCTAAGAATCCACAAATACTGTCTGTTTGCCCCCACACCAGATTTAGCGGTAACAGATTGGCGCCGTCTGTGGGAACCCACGAATAGCACTCCTTCCTCTTCCCTTGGTTAAGATCATCTCCAGCCATGCCTCCAAGGAAACTTAGATCCAGGGGGTCCAACCGTGGACCTACTCCTCCTCAATAGCAGGAGATCCCCCTCCAAACAGTCCAGCCGCAGGGCCTCCCTCCTCAGCCCGACCAAGCCCCGCTACAGGACCAACCTCCTCTTCAGAATCTTCAGCCCCCTCTGGGTCAAACCAGGCCTCAGAATGCCGGTGCGGGGGGCTCCCGTCCCAATCCTCAGAAACAACCTCTCCAACATGACCGCGTCTCCGTGCACAACCCCTCTACCGACTCCATGGCATCTCACAATCCTCGGGCCTCCGATGACCTCCGCAACACCCTCAATAATCGGCATAAAGAAGAGGATCTTCACCGTCGTTTGGACGGAAAGCGGACCCGAGAGGGAGCCTCCCGCCAACAACATCCGAATGAGTGATCTCCTCATCGCCGAGAATGTAACACCCCGAATTCCAAATACAACTGAATTCGAGATTTCCACAGGATCTTTTCGTCTCATTCGGTACAATTTTACAAGGAATTGAAACTTTCCATTTTACATCAGAGTTACATGAGATTTTACAATTTACATTTTACAGCGGAGGCATATAACACAATAATGTACATGTAATGACAGCGGAAGCAATTTACATCATTTAAATAAATGTACATCAACAATGAATAATTTGTAAGCATCAGTTCTCCTTTCACTTTTATCAAGCCATTTATCCTGCATACAAAACTGTGGGTACGTCAGTTTATTCAACCAACAAAAATTATACATGGCCATCTTCTCTATGCCAGAAACAGTATAACGATTCTCATTTCTTAACAAATCACAAACTTGTTCACATATCAAATTAAAGGAAAAATCTTAATGATGTCATGTCGTGATTGTGCACTTAATCCTTAATGCAATTATTATATTATATGACACTAATGCGCACTTGTTCGGATTCTATGCATCCCATACTACATAGGTCCGAGGGCAAGCCCTTAATCGTACTTCATCTTGTAGGGTTCAATCCCTCGTCATGACTTAATCTACTACTGTAACTACGGTAAGTATCCTAGATGTTTTCTGACATACGAACTCATATCTAGACACCCTGGAGGGAATCCCAACGCACTGACACATGACTCATCATACAGGCATCCTGTGGTAATTCAGCTCCTACCATAGACATGACACCACCCGCAGTCGTCAAAACACCCCACGAGCATCGCCACCGGGACGGTACTCTGGAGCAGTATCCACGCCCTATCATGACTCATCATGGGACATCCTGGGATACTGTCTCGCCGCCAATCCAATGGCCCTCATACTCAATGTTTTTCTCTTACTTTCATCACATCTTCATTATGTATCTAGTCCTTATTTTATTAGAATCATGAACAAAATCAAAGCTCTAGAGTTGACCTCTCCACTATACCGGACTTAATCATTCATTCAACATGACCAACCTTGGTCTTTCTTTTCAAATTTCATTTCATTTATTTCCAATTGCCGGTGGGAGACTTAGCTACTCTTTTGTTTCAATTTCAATTCACAATTACCAAAATTGAGCGTTACTAGCTCGTGAGTTCATTTTCATAATCTCAATAGATTTTCCTTTTCCATGTTCATAACTTTCACATTCATACAACCTTCATAAATTCAAATAAATGATTCCCATCGTTTCAGGTATAAATTCATGCAAAGACAAATAGAGTTTACTTAAATTGTCACAACCAATAATCATTCAACATAAGATTCATAATCTTTACCATAAAACAATTCATAGAATTTCTGAGATGTCAAAAAGTGATCTGGACAGTCGACTTAGAGCTTATCCAGTCGACTTGTTCAGCCAAAGAAAGTTCTTCAATAACCGCTCGGAAGAGTCGACTGCTGCACATGGCCAGTTGGCTGTTTCGCAGTGTTCAAAATCTAAATATCATTTATGGGGCAGTCGACTGTCATTCAAACCAGTCGGCTGTTCTACAGAGTTCAATTATACAACCTTTCAAGTTCAGTACAGTCGACTGTTACATACATTCGGTCAACTGAACAGGGTTAATTTTCGAATTAAGGGATCATCTCTCCCTTCTGTTCTTCAATTAGCACACAGCATTTTATTCAACTACAGTATGTTCAATGCCAACGTAAACATGTGATTCTTATCTATTTACCATCATCATAACATAGTTTATGATTAAATGTAAATCTCACATAATTAGTATGTTCGTTCCTCCAAATGAGATGCTAAACATACATTTTTCCTTTACTCATCATTTATCCACGAAGATGAACGCTAACTCCAATTTAACATGCTAGAAAATCAAGTTAACCATTCACATTAAATACATCGTTTCATGGAATTCTGAACTGTTCATATTTTATCTTAGTGTACCAGTCGACTGTTCACATGATCGGTCGACTGTACAGGTCATTTCCAGTTCTCTAATTATCATTAGTTCTTTTTCATCTATTCACATCTTCCACAATAAGTATAACACAAAGCATTTTAATATACGATCACCCTATCAATCCACTTTTCACAAATATGATAACAATCAATATTAGCCCTAGCATGATCTCTATATTAGAAGTCCTGAGAAACACCCACCTTGTTGAAGAGTTTAGCGAAATCCCGTAAAGCTTTCTAGTGTGATAATGTGACTCCTCCTTCTTGCTCCTTGCCACCGAGAATCCTCTGAAGTGATGACCGGCCTCCAAGATACTCACTCACAACTCTCTTAAAAATAATATATCTCTCTTTCAAATAAAGTTCTTAGTGTAAAAGACAAATGAGTGAGAGGGGTATTTATACTAAATCTTTGGGTGAGATAGAAGGCTAGGATTGAGTAGATGGTTATGAGATGGAGGGCTAGGATGAGAGTAGGAGTTGTAGTAACTACCCACAACTTGGTAACCACCTATACACTAACTCCACTTCTTCCAAAACCCGGCCAAGGAAAGGTGCTCATGCACGTGTACGTGCAATGCACGTGCATGCACTAGTCTCCATATAAAAACTTGTACATTATACATCCTTTTAAAAATAATCTTTTAAAAGATATTACCTTACAAGTTGTTATTAAGAGAATGGGCTTAAATTGATGGGCCAAAATATTAGTTTTTTACAAAATAAATAAATTAGATTTTTGGGCTTGTGTTTATTTGGGACAAAAGGGCCTTTTATAAAAAAAATAATTTAAAGAACACATATACATATATATATGCATATACTCATCATCCATAAGGAAAAATGGTTATAAGATTTCATATTACGAAAATTGCATGTGCACACTACATGCAAAATCAATAAATAATTTTCATAAATGAAAATTGGGGCATTACAAAGAACATAGGAGGTCTCCTCCTCATCGAAGACGGAGAGTGTCCTCCGAGCACCATAGAAGAAGGCCTCGTTCCCCTACTGGTCGGAAACTCCCGAGGGATGATAATGCTCCTATCACCCGTGCCGAATTCCAGCAATTCCAAGCAACCATCTTGCAAGCCCTCAATCTCCGACCCAACAACAACAATGCTCAGAGGGTCCCCACTCCTCCTCCGGTCCAAACCTCGCCATCGGTCCCTAACTCCTCCTCCAGCTCCTAGCAACTGCCACCTTGACCTTAGTCCTCATCGCTCCCTGAGCTACCGTCGTCGTAGCCCCCGCTCCCCTTAGTACGAAGACGAGTCCAGAGGCTCGTTTGGCTACCGTCGAAGGGATGATACCGTCTACCGTCGTCTCCACGAGATGGAGAGGCGCCTGGGTCAGCTAGACAAGGAAGAGGAGCTTAGAGGAAGGACCCTCTGTCCAAGCCGATCTCCCTTCTCTCGAACAATCATGGAGGCGCCCGTTCCAATAGGCTTCAAGCCTCCACAGCTCGAGACTTACTCTGGGGAGTTAGACCCCGTGGACCACATCGAGAGCTTCAAGACCCTTATGTTGATCCACCAAGCTTTCGATGCCCTACTGTGCAAGACCTTCCCAGCTACTCTCAAGGGTCCGGTCCGGGAATGGTACTCTCGCCTTGCCCCATCCTCCATATTCTCCTTTGAACAATTTGAGACCCTCTTCGTCACCCACTTCGTGAGTAGCCGTCGCATAGAGAAGACCAGCATTTCGCTACTCTACCTCAACCAGAAGAAGGGTGAGAAGCTCAGGGACTATGTGAAAAGGTTCACCGCGGAAGCCAGGTCCATTGCTTCCCTCGACCAGTCAGTCGCTGCAGCAGCCTTCCAATCGAATGTCCTTAACTCCAGCCTTCGGTCCTCCCTAGCCAAGAAGCCCCCGCAAAACTTCTCTGACCTCCTTTTCAGAAGCGAGAATTATATTCGGGCTGAGGAAGCTGAGCATCACCCCACCTTTGAGGGGCCTTCCTCCGGAACAAAAAGAAAGGCGACTGAAGAAGAGGGAGCCAAGAAGCTCCAGAAAGATAATGGGGGCCAGCGCCGCTCACCTCCCAGATTCGAGAAGTTCACCCCTCTTAACGCCAACATTTCCACTATTCTCATGGAGGTTGAGAAGGAAGGGGTCCTGCCTCCTGCCCCAAAGATGAATACCCCCGGCAAGAAGAGGGACAAAGAGAAGTGGTGCCGATATCACCGGGACCACGGCCACGACACCTGTAGCGCCCCGAATTTCTAATATAATATCTTAGAAAATACGTGGCACAATCCCAGCATCAACTTCAATGTAACATTAAACACAACCAACACCAATGAAATTTTCAACTTTTATTACATCAGTCTCTTACATAGCACAGCGGAATTTAAAAACATCTCAATCATAGCTTTCTTTTATTTACAACACAGTCTTATTACAACACTGTTCTTACAAATTTACACAAACTCCATTAAATTAATTTATCTCAAAACTATCTCAAGCATCCAAACCTCCAAACTCTAAGCAACAACCTGCAACACATGAGGCTAGAGATGATCCGTAACCCCCAAAACTAAAGGGGTCAGCCATAAATGGTGTGAGTGACATAAGAACAAACAAACAACATAAATAAACATTAAGCAAGGATTCTTAAACAACATGTAATAAACCAAAATACATAAAATATAAAGTAGCAAGAAA
This sequence comes from Hemerocallis citrina, assembly GCA_017893485.1. NCBI lineage: Eukaryota > Viridiplantae > Streptophyta > Magnoliopsida > Asparagales > Asphodelaceae > Hemerocallis > Hemerocallis citrina. The sequence continues at coordinate 68,426,641 of CM030366.1, forward strand.
TATAAACAACAAGTGATACTAAACTAAGTGTCAAGTGTAGAAAATAGGAAAACCACATGCATAAAACCGAGTCAGGAAAACACAATTTCTATATGCAGACTCTCTAATGCGTACTTGTCGAAGTCTATGCATCCCACTCTACATAGGTTCGGTACAAGCCCTTAACGTCTTCACTTCATAGGGTTCAATCCCCCGCTATGCAACTAATCCTATCACGATGACTACTACGAGATAAAGATAAACTGTGAGTATTAGCCAATGCCCGATAATTTTGGAGATGAATCCCACACCGCAGGTAGTTTACCTGGATAATTCCGGAGACCATCCCACACCGAAACATTGACACATCATCACACGAATACCACATGTGCGTCGCCTCGACTCCGATAATTCCGGAGATTAATCCCACACCACAAGTAATTACCGTGATAATTCCGGAGATAAATCCCACACCACAAGTAATCTACCGTGATAATACCGGAGATATATCCCACACCACAAGTAATCTACCGTGATAATTTCGGAGATTAAATCCCACACCGAAAGCCATACTGAGGTACATAACTCATGTTCCCGTTCATCATATCACCACTAGTGCCTGTCCTTATCATTTTTGGGTTACTTAATTACTCAACGAATCTCCTAGAGTTGGTGTACCCTACCGAACTTAACTCAAAACTGAACAACTAAAATGCCTCAACAGGCCTCAACAAAATAACTCAACGCCGGTATACTAGGGTCACACACATCCTCTAGAGACTCAAACTCAAATGTCTAAACCAACTTTCCACCATAAATAGCTTAACTAAATATCTTAAAATCATATGCTTAATAGAAGACAAAGTATAGACTAAAATATTTGAAGACTAATCATTCGGAAAAACATCCAAGTTTATGAAAACTCATCAGTACCAGTCGACTTATTACTGTAGTAAGTTGACTGTCCAGAGGGAAACTATCCATGATTTTAAGAAAATAAATTAAGTAATCTAAGTCAACTTAAAAGATCATCAGTCGACATACTCGAGACAAATTCCAATAATTTTCGAGAAAATATTCGAAGTATTATAAGTCGACTTAAAGGGTCATAGGTCGACTGTCCAGAAAGGAAACTGCAATAACTTTGCAAAATAAGTTCTAAGTGTACCAGTCGACTGAAAAGGGTCTAAGTCAACTGTCCAGAACGGATTTTCAAGAAAACTAAAGATACAGCAGCTGGGTCGTGCCAGTTGACTGATAGGTCTGCCAGTCGACTGTCGGCCTACAGTCTGCATAGTTTTAGTTGTTCATAATAATCAAAATTAGAGTTTACCAAAAGAAATCATTGTTTACTAAAATAATTTTTATTTCAATAAAACGACCGTCTCAAAGTATTCTCAGATCGGATACATTACTCAAAACATTCAATATCTCAAAACTCAAGTTCTCATGTTCTAAATTCCTAATTCTTCCATTAGGATTTCTCAATACTGAATTTCTTTCACAACTCATAACCAAGATCTGATTTGTAAACACAAGATTCAGATGCTCACCCATCCGATCATAACCATACTCAAATCTTAAACATGCTTTCTAGCAACACAATTTTATGAACCAAGATCTACTCAACATTCTTAGATTTCACATACATGGTACAAACAACAACCTTTGCATCGTTCTCATGAAAAATACTAAATAACATACATGCCAAACAAACAACACAACAATCGTTCACATAAATCAAACCACAAAACAAATTTCGTATTACTCACAAAACAAAATAAAACAAAATAATCACTCACATAAAACATACATAAAGCAAAACAACATGTCACTCACCTTAGGAATGAAGAGATCCAACGAAAAAGCCTCTCCTTCTACGAGATCCAAAACCTCCTCTTGATCCTCCCAAGAAAAATCACAAAATTCTATATTGTGCAGTGAATGACGGCTGCATATTTCCCTTTAAATATCCGGGATAAGAGTTTAGGGTTTTACCCACTTTTGCAAAATAATCCCTTCAAAATACAACTTTATATATATAGCTCTATTCTTGGAAATTCAATAAAATTCATTTAAATTAGGATTTAAAAGTAAAATATAATCCTAAATCTCAACCGGTACTGTACAAAACGTCCAGAAAATATATTTTACATTTTAACCCCTAAAAATGACAAATTTGCAATAAGGTCCTTCTTTTCTCAAAATTTGCAAATAGTTCCAATTAATTTCAGAAAAATCTGGAAAAATACTAAATAAATCCCAAATATTAAATAATGATTTTTCATGAAGAAAACTTGACTTTCAAACTTCTCAAGAAAGTATTTGCACGTGTTTTGCACGTGTAAAAAGATAAATTTTTCTGAAAATATTCATAAATTCTCCAAAAATCATTTTAGTCATTTATAAACCTGTAAAAATAATATTTTAAAAAATACGGGGTTCTACAACACCAATGATTGTCGGGCCCTAAAGAATGAAATCGAGGCCCTCAATCAGAGGGGGCAGTTGTCTAAATTTTTGAGAAAGGACCGAGTTGATCCTCCACCTCCTCCCCCCAGGGGGCTAACAAGCGTCCTGAAAGGCGCGAGGAAACCCCTGAGTTCGAAGAGGAACGCATCCTGCATCTCATCCATGGAGGCCCCATGGGAGGCACCTCCAACTCCTCTCGAAAGGCTTTCATAAGGGAAGTCAACCCAGTACATGGCATGCCCCCTCCCAAAGGCCTCGGAGTACCGGTCACTTTTTCAGATGAAGATCTTGAGGGTGTCCGAACCCCCCATTGTGACGCACTAGTCATCAACCTCCATATGGCCAATTTTAAAGTGGAGAGGATACTGGTGGACAATGGCAGCTCTGTTAACATCCTCTTCCTCGCTGCTTTCAAAGGGCTCAAACTATCTCGAGACAGGCTTAAGCCCGCCGGCTACACACTCCATGGATTCACGGGAGTGCCAGTGACTATCGAATGGGTAATCACCCTCGACGTAACCACTGGCAAAACTCCTACTACCCGAACGGAGTCGATGGACTTCATGGTCGTCGATGTCCCCGCTGCTTATAATGTAATTCTAGGCCAACCTGGCCTAGCTGCTCTAGAGGTCGTCCCGTCGGCTTATCACCTCAAGATGAAGTTCCCCACCAGGGCGGGAGTAGGGGAAGTAAGGGGTAGTCAAAAGATGGCCCACAAATGTTACATGACCTCCACCGGGGGACCAGTCCTCTCCCTCGAGACTCTTGAGATTCCCCAAGAGAATGTCCGGCAAACGTCCGAACCGGTAAATAAATTGGAGGAAGGGCTCTTCTCCAAGCAAGATCCAAGCCGCAAGTTCCTCATCAGCAAGACCCTCCCATCTGCCCTATGTTCCGACATAGTCCAATGCATTAGAAAGAACCGCGACCTCTTTGCGTGGTCGGCTGCCGACAGGCCAGGAATCTCCGAAGAGCTCCTCATTCACCACTTGAGTGTTGCTCCGGGGTCCAAACCGGTCCAACAAAAAAGGCACAAGTTTGCCCCTGAGCGCCAGCATGCTATCAAGGAAGAAGTGGACAAGCTCCTTAAAGTTCGGTTCATCCAAGAAGTCAACTACCCCGAATGGTTCTCCAATGTGGTTATGGTTAAGAAGTTTAACAGGAGTTGGAGAATTTGTATTGACTTCACGGATCTGAACAAGGTATGCCCTAAAGATCCATTCCCTCTCCCAAGCATTGACACCCTGATCGACTCCACTTCAGGCTATGAGCTGCTCAGCTTCATGGATGCCTTCTCCGGGTACATTCAAATTCGCATGGTCCCCCCGGATATTCCGAAAACCTCCTTTGTCACCGATCAGGGGCTCTACTGCTACAAGGTAATGCCCTTCGAGTTGAAGAATGCAGGTGCGACCTACCAATGCCTTGTCAACAAAGTTTTTCAGAACCAAATCGGTCGAAACATGGAAGTATATGTTGATGATATGCTGGTCAAGAGCATCCATGGGGCCGATCATGTGGCCGATCTGCAAGAGGCATTCGATGTATTGAGGAGGCATGATATGAGGCTCAACCCGAACAAATGTGCATTCGAAGTCTCGTCTGGGAAATTTCTAGGTTTCATGGTCAGCCAAAGAGGAATCGAAGCCAATCCCGAGAAGATCAAAGCCATTCTGGACATGGCTCCTCCCAAGAGTGTGAAAGATGTTCAGAGACTCACGGGGTGTCGCAGCCATAGGGCGCTTTCTATCCAAGTCAGGGAAGAAGTGTCTTCCCTTCTTCAAAGCCCTCAGGGGGGCTAAGGGCTTCGAATGGGGTCAACAACAGCAGGAGTTATTCGATCAGCTTAAAGCCTATCTAGTTAACCCCCCTCTCCTCAGCAAGCCTATCCTCGGGGAAACACTCTACCTCTACTTAGCTGCCTCCGAACAAACCCTCAGTGCTATCTTGGTGAGGGAAGAAGATAAGGCTCAGAAGCCCATCTATTACGTGAGCAAGGTACTTCGGGATGTCGAGCTCCGCTACCCAAGATTGGAGAAGATGGCGTACACCTTGGTCATGGAAGCTAGGAAGTTTCGCCCTTATTTTCAATCCCTCTCAGTGGTCGTCCTTACCGACCAGCCCCTTAAGCAAGTCCTTCACAAACCAGAGACCTCCGGCCGCCTCATGAAGTGGTCGATCGAGCTGAGCCAGCACGACATATCATACCAGTCTCGGACTGCAATCAAGGCTCAGGCCTTAGCTGAATTCATTATTGAGAGCACCATTCTAGAGGTCAGTCAAGCAGCAAACGGACCCCCTATTTGGACGGTATATGTAGATGGATCCTCTTGCACCGAAGGGAGCGGAGCCGGAGTCATTCTGGCAGGCCCAAATGATTTCGTTCTCCAATACTCCCTTCGCATCAACTTCAAGGCCTCTAACAACAAAGCGGAGTATGAAGCCCTTATAGCTGGTCTCGAAATGGCTCACAAGGTAGGGGCACAACGTCTCTGAATATTTAGTGACTCTCAACTGGTCGTGAACCAAGTCTTAGGCGAGTATGAGGCGCGAGATGACCCAATGGCTAAGTACCTAGCCAAGGTCCAAAATCTCATGGCTTCGTTTGAAGAGGCACTTATTCAGTGGATTCCCAGAGAAGAAAATTCCCAAGTAGATGCCCTCTCCAAATTTCCCTCCTCCTCCCTACAAGGTCTCGAGCAGATCGTCCTGATTGAAGTGCTCCTGAGACCGAGCATAGAAGAAGAAACCCCAACTCGATGGAGTCGCTGCCCGTCCAACTTAAAGACAATTGGATGAAACCTCTGATAGAATTCCTAAGGGATGGGCTCCTCTCCGAAGACCCCAAGGAAGCTCGTCGAGTCAAAACCCGAGCGGAGCGGTACACCCTTGTTGAAGGGGTCTTGTACAAACGCTCCTTCACCCAAGTAGATGGCAGACCCTACTTGAAGTGCCTCTCCCCGGGAGAAGCTTCTTATGCCTTGCAAGAGCTCCATGAAGGTATAGGCGGAGCACATTCAGGGTTAAGGTCCCTCGCCAGGAAAGTGTTAAACTACGGGTACTTCTGGCTTACCTTCCTACACGATGCCGAACGACATGTCCGGCAATGTAGCTCCTGCCAGAAATACTCCAACATCCGTCGCCTACCCCAAGCTCAACTCACCTCCGTATCAAGTCCGATCCCTTTTGCAATGTGGGGGATGGACTTACTAGGCCCTTTTCTGCCAGCTCCTGGCCAACTCAAGTTTTTAGTCGTGGCAATCGACTACTTCTCTAAGTGGATAGAGGCCGAACCATTGGCTAAAATCAGCGAGAATAAAGTACTGCAGTTCTTTTGGAAGAACATCATCTGTCGGTTTGGTGTGCCTCGGGTCCTAATAACCGATAATGGAACACAATTTATAGGGGCTGCATTCCGATCTCTGTGTGAAGACCTCGCCATATAACAACGTTTCTCCTCCGTCTCCACCTGCAGTCAAATGGTCAAGTGGAAAATGCCAACCGACAGATCCTCTCTGGTATCAAGAAAAGGCTAGATAAGGCGGCCAAAGGTTTATGGGCAGATCAGCTCCCCAACGTACTGTGGAACTACCGCACTACGAAGCGGACCCCCACAGGTGAATCACCGTTCAATCTCACCTATGGGTCCGAAGCTGTGATCCCCTTGGAAGTCGGAATACCATCTCCTCGCCTCATGGCCTATGAAGAAGAACAGAATGCTAGAGAGCTTCGGAAAAATTTGGACTTGATTGATGAGCTACAGGAAAGAGCTTCAATTCGCCAACAAAACTATCGAAGGAGGGTCGAATTAGCCTACACTAAGAGAGTTCATCCCATCAGTCTCAAAGAGGGGGACTTAGTCCTTAGAAGGCTGGCTATCTCATTCCCCAGCCAAAAGAGTAAGCTAGCTCCGAACTGGGAAGGACCCTACAAGATTACCAAAGTAGTTCGGCCCGGTACATACCACCTAGAAGATCTTGAAGGCAGAGAGATTCCCAGGACTTGGAATGCCGACCATCATTTGAAGTACCAAGAGAACACCTGAACGCCTCTCTAAGTACCTTCGGAAGTCGAACCATTCCTTACCTTTCACTTGTATTTTGCTTCTTTATTTCTTCAATGTAATAACGGCTTGCAACTCAGAAGCGGCCAACTAGTTGTTATCAATAAAAAGCTTCTTTTTTTCCATATTTTTTGTGATCGTGTACATCTCTCTATTTTTAATTTCTTTTACTCAAACGACGAGTTCGGAGTCCAACACTTGGCTCGATTCTGCTTCGCAAGCTCGCTCTTAAGCGAGCTAGAAGTGGTTCGCCGTTCGGAATTGCTCCCACAACCGTTGAAACATGCTCAAACGACGAGTTCGGGGTCTAACACTTGGCACGACTCCGCTTCACAAACTCGCTCTTAAGCGAGCTAGAAGTGGTTCGCCATTCGGAATTGCTCCCACAACCATTGAAATTTACTCAAACGACGAGTTCGGAGTCCAACACTTGGCTCGACTCCGCTTCGCAAGCTCGCTCTTAAGCGAGCTAGAAGTGGTTCGCCATTCGGAATTGCTCCCACAACCGTTGAAATTTACTCAAACGACGAGTTCGGAGTCCAACACTTGGTTCGACTCCGTTTTGCAAGTTCGCTCCTAAATGAGCTAGAAGTGGTTCGCCATTCGAAATTGCTCTCACAACCGTTGAAATTTACTCAAACGATGAGTTCAGAGTCCAACACTTGGTATGACTCCGCTTTGCAAGTTCGCTCCTAAGCGAGCTAGAAGTGGTTCGCCATTCGGAATTGCTCCCACAACCGTTGAAATTTACTCAAACGACAAGTTCGGAGTCCAACACTTGGTTCGACTCCAAGTTTGCTCCTAAGCAAGCTAGAAGTGATTCGCCATTTGGAATTGCTCCCACAACTATTGAAATTTACTCAAACGACGAGTTCGGAGTCCAACACTTGGTTCGACTCCGCTTCGCAAGTTCGCTCCTAAGCGAGCTAGAAGTGGTTCGCCATTCGGAATTGCTCCCACAACCGTTGAAATTTACTGAGACAACGAGTTCGGAGTCCAACACTTGGTTTGACTCCGCTTCGCAAGTTCGCTCCTAAGCGAGCTAGAAGTGGTTCGCCATTCGGAATTGCTCCCACAATCGTCAAAACTCGCCCTGCCAGCGCGCGCGAAATTCCGACAACTATCCTAAACATGGGAGAAGCTGATGCTAGGTCTGCCATTTGTATGCTAGTCTTGGTACACCGCGTCTCTTGATCCGCACGGTTGGAAGGTCATTGATATGAATTCGCTATATTCTTCGTGTTTCCTCAAGGGAGATATCAGCTTCAAACATGAACTTGTTAAAGGCTTCGGTGAATTCCCAGCCTGGACAATTCTTAGTTTTATCACGAAGCGGAGTCGGAAATTTGCGACATACCTCGTCCTTGATCAAATACTGAACTATGAAATCACCTCTAGAATCTCGTATATTGTCGACCAATGCCCAGCTTTGAGAGTCCTGCAAATTGGCTTCATTAATCGGAAAACCTCAAAACAATTTCGAGAGCAATAGGCAGGTGCGAAGACTTGGAGGAGCTGACCTTTGGTCCTTATGGTTCGTTTAAAGTTGAAATAATCCTCCAAGAGGCTGCTCTCCACTGCAAGAAGCTCACTCTTACAAATTCAAGAGTTAGGAGATTCGAAGCGGTGCTCGGCACCCCTTGCCGAGCGCCCTTTGCACCAACGCCCAAACAAGAAAAAAATTTTGCTCTGGACCTCGGCACTCCTTGCCGAGCGCTCTTGGCACCGACGCCCAAACGAGCAAAAAATCTTGCTCTGGGTCCTCGGTGCGCCTTGCCGAGCGCTCTTGGCACCGACGCCCAAACAAGCAAAAAATCTTGCTCTAGACCTCGGCACTCCTTGCCGAGTGCTCTTGGCACCGACACCCAAACGAGCAAAAAATCTTGCTCTGGGTCCTCAGCACGCCTCGTCGAGCGCTCTTGGCATCGACGTCCAAACAAGCAAAAATCTTGCTCTGGGCCCTCGGCAATTCTCGTCGAACGCTCTTGGCACCGAAGACCAAACGAGCAAATATCTTGATTTGGGACCTCGGCACGCTGAAAATAGTAACGAGTAATACAAAGACACAAGTCTTACAAAAACACACAAGTCCAAGAACGAAAAAAACCTCATTTCGATTAAGTATGGGGAAACAGTACAACAGCTTTTCTTTACAACATAGTTACAAGAGTTCAAAAGTGAAGATTACAAAGCCGACTTATTATACTTAAGCAAAATACAAAGCTTGGAAAACAAGAGATCTTCAGTGCCTCCTAGGCACAGGGATGTTCCGCTTCAAAAATACCCGGTGACGTCGGTGCTTGACCTCGGAACTCGTCCCTAAGCCGGCGAACTGAGACGTATCTTCGGCACTGCTCCTGATAGTTGTGCCGACGGATGCTCCGCTGGATGATATCGCCACACCACTTTGGGCATCACCCGGACTTTGCCAAGCAACAGGAGAACGGGTCGCAATCTCGTAGAAAGAAATCCCTCATTCGCTCTCTTCACGAGTACACGAAGTGCTCCTGACGTTGATCGGTCCCGAACGGGGTTTGAGGCGAGCCACTTCCACCTCCAGCTCGGCTATCTGTCGCTTCAGAGAGTCATCTTTTACGTCCACCTCGAAGCGAGGAGGCACTGCGGAGCTCGGGATGCTAGGACGGCTGGCAATGATTTGGCGGAGCTGAGTGACTTCGATGCCCCGGTCAACTGTGGCCCTCTTCAACGCATTGACCTCGGCCGTTAATTCGTCGCGTTCGGCCATCAGCTTGCCCACCGCCGTCGTCAATTCCTCTTCTTCTGCCAGAAGCTCTGCCTCCACAATCTGCAGGTGGTGAACCTCGGTGAGCATGTCGTCCCTCTCCGCTGTCATCTTCGACAAGGAGTGTTGGAGACATTTAAGCCTCAGCTTATTGGTGAAGGCTGTCGACGAGCCATCGTTCTCATCTACGGGAGCAATTTCAGCGAGCCTGCCCTCTAATCGCCGAATCTCGATGTCTCGCCGTCCTAAGATCTACTGCAGATGGTTCCGCTCGCTTTCGGCTCTGCGCAACCCCAGCTCGACTTCGTAAAGACGCTCCCGGTACCTGGTCAAACACAGTCTCGTTGCCCCTAAGCCGACCTCAGAACCAAACTCCTCCCCGGAGCGAGTGGGTTCGGTGGATTGGGTCACCTCGGCGAGCTGAAAAGATCAAAGCAGACAACAAGAACGCTCAGTAAATATTTGCGAATTAGCTTCATATCCGACTCCTGAACAAGGCTATAGTGAAGACTAAAATCTTGTGTAAACACTTAGTCAAATTTCAAGACTACTCAAAAGGAAAACAACAACACAAGGTCGAGCTGAAAAGCGTATTTTCATTCATAACGAAAATGCGGTGGCCAGTTCGCAATTAGGCAATGCAGTTGGCAGTTCAAAAGACAAAACAAAAACAAAAGAAAGAGGGGGAAATTAGGGAACGACCTCTTTCCCGGGGCGTCGAGATTCGATGGGGACGGAATCCCCTGAAGGTGCCACCACTGCCAGCGGAGTCACCATTGACCCTTGCACCTCACCGACGACCTCGATCTCAGGGTCATCTTCGTCGTCCCCTCCTTCCTCCTCCGACTCGGGGTCGAAGCCGTCCGGGAAGAGCCGCCACCCGGGGCATTCGACCTCAGGGTAACGCTCCAACACCTGAGTGATGGTCTGGGCGAACGCCTTGGCCATGTTTGCGGCGAGGAAGCCTTGCACCTTCGTCATGGTGGCCGCTTTGGTTTCCTTCACCACCGCAGCCTTGGCCTCCGCTGCCTCGGCCAGCTGCTTGGCCGACTCCTCCCTCTGTCGGAGAAGGTCGCCCTCGAGCCTTGTGACAAGGTCCTCGAGGTAATCGAGCCTTGTCGCCTTCCCCTCGAGCTCGACCTTCAACTTGTCGAGTTTGTTGCCCATCTGAGCCTTTTCGGCCCGAGCTCGGTCGGACTCCTGCTTTAGCTCCTTTTCCAACTCCGTCATCTTCTCCATGAGATGACCGAAGTGGACGGTAATCTGAAACAAAACAACGAGAAGTACGAGGAGTTAGAAAATCAAACATAAAAGCTACCTTCAAAAGTGAAAAGACGACGCTTACCGATACCGCCGAGCGAGCGATCTCGATGGCATCATCGCCTGCCTGGCCAGCGTCCATGGCGGCATGGTCCTTCGGCGTCACCAGGTGCTTTACCACCTGCATACTCGCCAAGGAACCCATCATGCTTCCGAACCTGCCAGTCCGGGACATGGATCCTCTTGTGCTCCTCTGTCAGGAGCTCCTCGGCCTCCACCGTCAGCGGGGGCGCCTCCATCCCGAGTGCGGCAGCGATCGGGAACTCCCCTCCCCCGGCCGATGCTGAGGCTACTGTCGGAACGTGGGTCGAGGTCACATCCGCCGGCGTTTCCACTTCCTCGGTCGCACTCGCGACCTTCTGGGTCTTCGCGGAGGGCAACTTGATGGCGACCCTTTTGCGCTTCTTCGGCGCTTTGCTTCCCAGGGCAGCCCTTTGCGCCAGCACTGCGTCATAATCCATGGCTTCTGCATCAAGCAAAAAGTTGGTTAAAAAACACAAGCCACGATAAGCAAAGTGTAAAAGAAAAAAGAAAAACGTAGAAAGAGCTGCGTACTGGGATCTACGCGGCTGAGCCCCCCCCTGAAGAGGATGTCTTCGGTCAGTTCTCGCCAATCATACTTCGGCCGATCTAGAAGGGTCCGAACTGCCTCTTCTTCTTGAGGGTGAAGCACTGGCGATTCCTTTACTCGCTTCGACACCTCCTCCACCCAACCGAAGGGTATGGGCCACGCCTCCACACTCCGCACTATGAGATACTTATCACGCCAGTGCTTTATGGAGTCGGGGCAAACGGCGAGCCGACCTCCGTGCCTCGGAGCCAAGTAATACCGGAACTCCGACTGGTTCTGCTGATACTCCGGCTCGACCCCAGCCGTCTGGCAGTAGAGCACGAACCCGTTGATAACTCTCCACGCGTTTTGCATTAGTTGGATGGGGCTGACCCTAAACCACCTAAGTACCTGAATCGCAAACGGGTGGAGAGGCAGCCGAGCCCCGACGATGAAGGTATCGACCAGCCAGAAACACATGGTTACTGGCAGCGGCGAATTGGCCCTAACCCCGGGTCCCGGCAGCATCAGTTCGTACTCCTCCGAAATTTGAAAGCAGTTCCGGATCACTGCCAAGTCCTCCAAGCTGAGGATGGACACTGTTTGGTCGGCCTCGGAGGTCTCCCTTACCGCGTTCTCCTCAAAGGTCCTCCCCCTCCCATGGATGGTGCATTCGGCATGCTCCTCCGGAAGTTCTCGAACCCTCTGGAGCCGGGTCAGCGGCCCTGGCAACCTGCCGAACGGCCTCATGTGCTTTGAGTCCTCCACTATGGTGTCTTGAACAGATACCCTCTTGTCCTTATCTTGGCGAACTCTCGGACTCAGAGAAGAAGCTTCGGCAGCAGAGGGGGAGGGCTCAGAGACAGGTGAAAGAGACATATTTATACTTGGAAAAAACTAAGTATAAGTTACCTTTGGAGTGATGGGAACGGTCGGAATTTTCACCGGAAAGCAATCGACGGTCACCGTGAGCTCTCACTAGTAGAAATTACCGCCTGAGTAAAAATTCGGAGAAGTGAGAAATGAGAGGGGGGGTGGAGTTTTATAGAGCTTGGCACACAAAACGAGGTTAATGGGCCCAAAGAGCCAGGCCCATCTACACAAGGCGACAAAATGAGCTGAACCGTCACATTATTTACCGCGCCCAGCTGTACTGTCACATTAATGGCTGTCACATCTGTCAGAGTTGTCAGAAGTTCAACAGTCACCTGCCCAGCCTATCGTTTCCTAAGCCGCCAAAAATCTTGCTCTGGACCTCGGCACACTTTGCCGAGCGCTCTTGCCACCGACCATGTTACATGAAAAAATTGGACCTCGGCACATGCTGCCGAGCGCTCTTGCCACCGACCATGTTACATGGAAAAATTGGACCTCGGCACATGCTGCCGAGCGCTTTTGGCATCGACCCAATTACATGGAAAATTGGACCTCGGCACACTTTGCCGAGCGCTCTTGCCACCGACCATGTTATATGAAAAAATTGGACTTCAGCACATGCTGCCGACCGCTCTTGCCACCGACCATGTTACATGGAAAAATTGGACCTCTGCACACTTTGTCGAGCGCTCTTGCCACCGACCATGTTACATGGAAAAATTAGACCTCGGCACATGCTGCCGAGCGCTCTTGGCACCGACCCAATTACATGGAAAATTGGACATCGGCACACTTTGCCGAGTGCTCTTACCACCGACCATGTTATATGGAAAAATTGGACCTCGGCACATGCTGCCGAGCGTTCTTGGCACCGACCCAATTACATGGAAAATTGGACCTCGGCACACTTTGCCGAGCGCGCTTGGCACCGACCCAATTACATGGAAAATTGGACCTCGGCACATTTTGCCGAGCGCTCTTGGCATCGACCCAATTACATGGAAAATTGGACCTCGGCGCACGCTGCCGAGCGCTCTTGCCACCGACCCTCAGATATGGGAAAAAGGGACCTCACGCCAACAGCCTAGCTGAGGTATATCCGCACTTCAGCAGAGGGATCCGAACCCTCATAGACTTCGGCCTCCTCCTCGGCAAGCGTACTAGGGGTCGGCAGCAGCGTCGAAGTATATAAACTATGAAATAGAGGAAATCACTCCTCCAAGCAAGCACAAGCGCTAGATCTCCTGAAAATTCGCACCTAATACTGACGAAGTGATCAGATCCGACCGCGTCGTGAATAATAGCGAGTCGTCTACCTAAATATTGCAAAAAAAATGATTTAAAATTCAGAAAAAATAATTAAAAATTCTAAAAAATAATTATAAATTCGGAGAAATACTTTTAAGCCCCTGGGTAAATAATTATTGCTTAGAATGATTAATTAAGACCCCCGAATAACAAATCACCACTTCGCAAAATTGAGAAAAATCACCAGATGCCCAAGAGGGCTCAAGAATAACCTTGAGCACGCACCTAACTCAACAATTGCCATAATCCCCCAGACAAGGATTCGTCACCTCCTATTTGGGCTCCGATACAACTCCGCAAGCCATTAAAATAGTAAAACTACTCCTCAAAGGCTGATAAAACTCAGTCTTCGGGAGTGGGAGGCTCGTGATATGGCTAAAAATCGAGTTAAATCGGAACCATCCAAATTAGGCGCGAATCTTAAAGCTCAGGGGTAAAACGGTAATTTTACCTACAAACGGGTCTGAAGCGGGTACTGGGTCTTCTTTCCAAAAGCCCAGTAACCTGCAAACGGATCCACCTCAACTGGGTACGGGTCCAAACCCGAAACGGACCCGGTCCAACAGGATAGAATTAGGATTTCTGATTAATCCTAATCAACGGCCCTGATTCACATCTATCCTTTCACTGGAAAATTAGGGATTACATTCCTAATCTGATCCCAAATGCGGTTATAAATACCCCCCATCCACCACCATTAAGAGGTAATCAATCTTTTGCCAGTTTACGCTCTTTCATAATCTTTTCTGATTACTGACTTGAGCGTCGGAGGGTGCGTCGCCAGGATCAACCCCGGCGTCTTGCACTTTTTGTAGGTAAACGGCGGGAGTCAATGGTCAAACTCCGACAAGAAGATTTCATGTTTTTGCTATTCAGTTTTCCTAAGAATCCACAAATACTATATGTTTGCCCCCACACCAGATTTAGCGGTAACAATAACTATCTTAGTTTATGTTTAAAGTGACATAGAAATTTAAAGAATTGAAATTTGAGTTATAGATTTTGGGAAAAAAAATAAAAAATTGGGGTGTTACATGATGCTTTGTCTGATTTGAGGGAAAGGGGAAAGGGTATGGTATTGTGAAGAAAAAAAGTTATATAGGCAAAGAGCAGAAAACTTATTTAAATAACTATTCTTTACAAAGAATTCAGTTCTTACATGTAAATGCTCAATATCCAAGTAGGCTTACAGATTAACATCGATCAATCTTGTGATTTATGAATCAATAGATTCATTGTGTAATTTGTGAGTTGAATAAAATAATAGTAATAAGAACCAACTGTGTCGTGTAATTTTGGAATAAAAGAATTTCTTAGTTTCGTTAATTTCAATTTCATTTCAATTTTCTTTCCCTCTCTTTTCTTTTTATTCCCTTCCATCATTCCTTAAGTCCCATAGGTTTGTTGAACCTGTAGAATCTGACACATTTTTCTCATTGAGCGAGGGAAAGAATTTAATGGATAGCGAGGATGGAATAGCTGTTAGATGGTAAGGACATCCTATCTTTAAAGATAAAGAAGAGCACGGGATTTTTGTACGTCGTATGCCTACATTTTTGAAACATTCCTGGTAGTGTTGGTAGATGGAGACGGAATTGTGAGAGCAGATGTTCCTTTTCGAAGACAGAATCAAAGTATATTGTTGAATTCAAAATTGAACAAAATTGAATTGGAATGGGAAAAAATTAAGATTTCTAGAGCTGAAGCATAATCTTTTATTTTCAAATGGCTTCAATCTTCCAACAGAATGAGTACTAAGTAAAGGATCTATGGATGGAGATACAAGACTTGCAATGGTAAGGAAGAAGGGGGAACAAGCAAAGCAAGCTGGACCAGCCTACAAGAACGAAACCGTCCCTCTGCAACCAATCATCCATAATATCAAATAAATCTTTTTCTTCTTTGGCAAATTTACCAAAAGCAATAGTCATAGTAATCCTCATATTCATTTGGCCTCCCACAAGTAGGAGGTCCGTGAAAGGAAAAAAATAAATCAATCAAAGGTCCAACTGATGCCCGCATTTGTATTGTAAATAAGCAGTTACAAATAATCTTTGGAAGGCTAGGGGTTATAGTCGGCGTTAATTTATCATTTTCAACGTCTCTAATTCAAAATCGAACATGAAATTTTTGTTTCATTAGACTCCTTTATGTAGGATCGATGTATTCCCAGGGGAAAAAAACCCTCCCTTCCAATTTATGTATAAAATAGAATAAATAGAAAAAAATGATAATGATATGGACAATAAACCCATTCTTACTTTTCCATATTAAAGTGAACTGTGATACTTTTTTACCTTTAATTTAATTCCCAACTCGTTGCTTTATTTTTTTTATACCAAAATTAGAGCCCTAGTCTTTATCCATTTGTCACGCCCCGCTTCCTAAAATACGGTAATATGAGCTCGTGATGAAGGCCCAGGAAATGATTTTAACATCATCCATAAGCTGTACCAGTCTTAACTCAACAACATGAAAAGAAATAATCACAACCGCGCAGAAAACATAATCACATAAACAGAATAAAATCCAATAACCAAATTTGGGATACAAGAACTTACTAAATAGCTCGAGAATATGCAATGCCGTAACAGTTCGACGAGTTCCTATCAGTTACCCATCACTATACCTGTATAACATAACTCAAAAGAAGGAGGAAGAGAACCCGTTAGAGCAAGCTATGGACGACAAGTAGTAGGAAGTAGTAAAATAGGAAATATAGGACGATATAAAAAGAACAGAAATTGGAACGATATCAGAGTCAATAAATGATAAACGGTAACAAAATCAAAAGTTGATAATCAAAAATTCAGAAATCAGGAATCAATGTTAATAAGGAGTATTCAGTATTAGTGCCAATATTCAGTGTTCATTTATGTCTATAAGTCTTTTATCAATCCTAACTAATGCACGTACTACTGCGTCCCATACCACATGTTCAGTGCATACAAAACAGTATTCGTTTTATACTTCGTTGTGGGATCTACAGAGCATATACTCGGTGTAACAAGATAACAAGATAACCAGATAACAAGTTCATAAGATAACATGATAACAAGTTCACAAGTATTTCTCCACCTCCCATGTCCATAGTCCATGTAAACAAGAAGGGCCCTACCGAGTACATTTTCTAAGATTATCCACTACTAAGTCAATCCTTATTACCCCGGCTTATTATCATTTTATTAACAATCAGTTATGAACATGCATGTGATCATTGTGGGCGATGATATCAATACCCATGCAACAGGTACAATCGATGAGACCGGTAGCACTAGTACAATTTCAAGATGATATCAAGACTATACAAAATATGAAATACACATGGTCTAATTCATTAAATATGGAAAACACGATTTATATGCAAAACATAACAATATATGGACTAAGTTTACTATAATTTCTATGTGCAAGATTTTAAGTTTCTGTGTCAGGAATCGAGTCGAACCTCAGTACAAAGTTAAGCAAATGACAAGGCAGTATATGTGAATGTTCAATAGTACAATAAATTTACGGTTTGGGATTGAAGTCAACAATAATAGCACGATGAGAAGATTATAAATCAATAACATGGTACAATAAATAACAATGGAGTTCAATTAGATATAATATTCAATCTGATTACTACTTGCCGAATTTCAAAATGTGTTTTCTCGAACTAGAAATAATAAAAATAAGTTCAAGAGACACTTGCCTATTAGGAGACGATTCTGAATATAAAGAGAATAATGGGATAAGAATCTCGATGGCGACATGTGCACTCACACGTACACCGTAATACGTGCAACACGCATGCAACAAATCCACGGCAGCAAGAGCGCACAAAGAGACAGCAACACAGTACACAACGACAGCAACTCAAGATCAACCCAAACACCAAACACCAATTCACGATCCCCTACTCCACAACACCAAACACCAATACAAACCAACCTCTGTGCTTCTTCTTCAAACGCAACAGAGAGAGAGTTGGCTGGAAAGGCTCGGCTCGACTGTGGAGGCAACATTGACGGCAGTGCAGTGCGAGTCTCAGGCGAAGTGCACAGGCGGCTACTGAGGGATGTTCGGGATCAAGGCGGTTGCAGTCGAGGAGGTCGTGGAGTCAATGGCAAGGGATGCTTTGTTTTCCAGAGAAATGGAGGAGAGGGAGGAGTGGAGCAGCGACGGGTTTCGGCGACGAGCGGAAAGCAGGAGGCTCGACTGGATGAAGGGTTGCGGCAATGTAGACAATGGTTGCTCGATGAGAAGGCAGAAGGATTAGTAGTGGTGAGGAAAACGAAGGCGGTGTGGGGTGCAAACGAGGAAGAGGATGGCAGAGGCTCGACTTGCTTTGTTGGCGATGGCTTGCAGGCAGGGTTGAAGACGAGGGCGACGAACGGAGGAAGGAGACGAGGAGAGGTGAAGACGGCAGTGGGACTTGGAGGTGGAGCAGTCAAAGAAGATGATGCGGGGAAGCTCGACAGTGGGGGATCAGGCGACGAGTCGACGACAGGCGGTGCTGATGATGGAGGTCGATGAGCGTCGATGGGTGCTCGGGGCAGTGGAAGAGCAGCGGTAGGCTGGAGGAGCAGCAATGGCGTCGACGGTAGTTGCGGACTGCATGGGCGAGCAGCGCATCGACAGAGGTGTAAGGCGAGGAGAGGGGAGGAGGTTCAGAGCTTCGAGTATGTGCTGGCTATGGAGACTGTGGAGTTCAGCAGCGACGGTGGTGAGAGCTCGGTGGCGATGGGTTCTTGGGGCTGTGAAGGTGGCAGGAGGCGCACAGGGGTAGAGGATGAAGCAGAGGAGTCGATGAGGGAGAGTAGAGGGCGGAGGTTGAGGTTGCAGGGCTCGGGGATAAGCAAGGAAAGTGGTGCAAACGGCGGCACTCGGGGCTTGAGCAGATGAGGAAGACGATTGAATGTCGAGCCGGGTGCGCTCGAAGGTGGGGTTCGGCTGTGGGTGAACAGGATGCAGACGGCTGTTGAGGGGAGCTCGAGGCGAAGGCGAAGGCCTCGGGCTGCAATGGAGCTTCGACGGTGAGCGGGAGGCAAGGCGAGCAGTAGGCTCGAGGGTAAGCTACGGGAGGAGGATGATGGAGCGATGGCGGCGACTAGACGGCGACGGTGGGTTGCGAGGTTGAAGATGAAGCGCTCGACTGTGGAGGAGGTAAGGCAGTGGCTCGAGGTGCGGGGAAGACGACGGAGTTGAGGAGAAGCGAGGGGTGAGGATAGTGGGCGAAATGCTTTGTTTTGTTTGGGTAAACATGGGAGAGAGGGACGGGGTGAGAGAGTGGGGGAGATGGGTTATAAAATAATGATAAATATAATTTAATATAATAGTGGGTAGTTATGAGAAAGTGGGGTGTTGGGTTACGGGAAAAGTGAAGAGTGGGTGAATGCGGAGAAATTGTATACGGGTAGTTGAATTTGGGTAGGGTAGGATAATGGGTTAACGAGTTGGGTATATAAATGTGGGTTTGGGTTGTAGACTTGGGCTTTACATTTGGGCTTCACAAAATAAAATAATATTTATAGAAAAATTATGAGATTGGGCTCTAAAATTATACATTAACAAAATGTAATTATAATGAATACAAAATTGGGCTTCACGACAAGAAATCCAATAATTAAATCACATGGTGGCTTTAGCATAAATCGAATAATCAACTAGATATTTTATAGGATGAATTAGGATCTTTGGGTTTTTAACAACAACAACAACAACAACAACAACAACAACAACAACAATAATAATAATAGTAGTAGTAGTAGTAGTAAAATAATAATCATGAGTTGAATAATCAAATAGTTTTACATAATAGTGTAGCTTGAAATTCTGGGTTCAAAAAAAATAGTCGAGTATTTAAATGAATGCAAAATTTTTGGGGTCCAAAAGAATAAAATAATTTATAAGAAAAAATTAAATACAAGAATACTGGAAATGAAAAATATCAATCCGTATAAACGGGAACGGGGGTTAGTAGGTTACACCATTTATTCATTAGACCAAACTTAAAATGTGAATTTCTTTTGTCCCACTCAAAAAAATATCAAAACAAAATTGTGTAATGATGTGAAATTCTTTTTTCTTTTTGCAGGAACAAGAGATTGGATCTAGTCATAAGAAGAATGCTTCGTATAAATAAACACTTCTTGGTCTTCGACTTCCTGTCACTACGAGTGCTAACTGTTCGAATCTTTATTGTAAGGTATAGAAATAAATTATACATCTAATGATTGAATCATATTGACTTATATCGATTTTGACTCTATCCCCCAGAAGTATTTGCATAGAACTATGCTGAATCCTTCCTGAAATGCAACCTAGAATCCATCTGATTAAGATCATTGAATGATCCATTTCTCACCCTTCTTTTCATATAGTAAGAGTAAAAAAAATACTAAGATGGTTCTGTTGCTTTCTATATCTATCTCGTCAATGATTTAGCAATCCCAAAGTTTCTTTTTAATACGATCAAATAAGGAAAATGATATTTTTTATGAGAAAGAGACTTATGTTGAGGAAGAGCAAGGGATTTACTAAAGAGACATTATAGAGTTGCACCTTTTGATGAGAGATATGAACAAGAGGTTTCGAGATAAACAGTGTTTTCTAAATTATATGAAGCTAGTAAGCAAAAAAAAAAATAAAAAAAAAATCCATGGGTATTTGAAAATCTTTAGTAGGAATCAATGAAAATCTTTAGGAAGAATCAATGAAACGACATCAATTCTAATCCTAGATCTTCGAATTGAGGCAGATATTGAGTTATGGTATGAAGAGCTACCAAGTCGGGTCTGTCGAGGATGAAATTGTAGGTAGCTTTGATGTTGACTACCTAGTTGGGGCTTTTCTCGCAATCATGTCGAGGGTGACTACCCCTTCAATTTGGACCGAAACACCAGAGGAGGAGGGTGTACCCGACGAGTTTCAGTCAGTCTCTGGAGAGTTTGAAGCCTTCGAGTGCTTCTAAGAAAATGATGGTCACTGAGCTGCCATAGTCCACCAAGATTCGATGCACTCTGTGGTTTGCCGTGTAGAGGCTGATTACTAGTGCGTCGCAATGAGGTATTCATACGTCTTCCAGGTTTTTGTCGAAGAAAGTTACTGTAAATCCCAGCCTTTTGGCGGGAGGGAAGTTGTAAACTGAGTTTATTTCTCGGATGATCACCTTTCGGGAGGAGTTAGACACCCCACCCATGGGTCTTCCATGGATGGAGTGAAAAACTGCCATGAGTTCTGAGTTTTGGGGCTCAAAATCTCTCTGTGCATGCTGGTTGGCCCCCTGAGCTGAAGGAGGCTCCACCATGTCTTTTTGAGTGTACTTGGTGAGGTGAACTCATTACATTAGAGCCTCAATTTCGTCTTTGAGGGTTCGGCAATCATTAATGTTGTGGTCATGGTCCCTATGAAATCGACACCAAAGGTTCATATCCCTTCTCTTGCCTAGCATGTCCCCCTCGATTTCCATGAGGACCATTTATATGCTGGCATTGAGAGGAGTGGACATGTCAAAGCGATGTGCCGGAGTAGGGCGATGCTAGCCTAACCCATCTGTCCTGGACTTATTAGGCCCTTCTTCATTGGTATTCTTTCGTTTGTTCCCTGATGAATTTTTTTGGTAGGTGTTGGGGATGAAGAGTTTCTTCAGCTCTGATGTACTTCTCACTCTATAGTAGAGTTTGGAAAAGCCTCGAGGAGGCTTCTGGGCCATGGATGCTATGAGGTCGATATGAAGGACGTTGTGTCTGAAGCGGTAGCTGCCACGACTGAGTCAAGGGAGGAGATGGATTGAGACTCGGCTGTGAAGCGCATGACAAAATCCATGAGGGGCTCCCCTTCTCTTTGCTTCAAGTCGAGCAAGGAGGCACTCGTCTTCTTGATCTTGCGACCACTGATGAAATGTGTGAGGAAGAGCTCCTCAAACTAGTTAAATAAGAAAATAGACCCTATAAAGAGACAAGAATACCATTCCCGTGTTAACCCCTTTAGGGTTGCTGGGAACGTTCTACAGAGGAGCGCGTCGAAGGCTCAGTGGATCATCATGAGAGTTTTAAAACTCTCGATGTGATATGCCGGGTTAGTTTCACCGTTATATGAACCGAAGGTCGGCAGTTTGAAGTTTTCTAGGATAGAGACTTTGAGGATTATATTGGCAAAAAGAGGTCGACTGGGGCAGTATCCCTCGTTTGGTGACCCTTCCTCTCGGCCAATATGAGCTAGACGGTCCTCCATCTCTTGGAGGTGGTGAAAAACTTAATCTGCTTGCTCCTTGGATCGAGTTGACCCGTGAGACTCTTCTTTTAGTTCAGGTCTAGTGTGTGACTTGCTTATGTTTGCGGCCCCTGCTCAGAGCACCATGGAGGACTTAGAGAACTTAGTCGGCAATTCCTGGAACTCTGCCCTTGTCACATGTGGTTTCTCTTTGCTGTTGTTCCTAGGAGCTCGGCAACTGACGAGAGTCAGGCTCCTCTTGCTTCTTCGACCAGGGGGGTTCGCCAGGAATTCAAATGCAGGAGGGAAGGGCTCATTTGGCATTCTGAGTGGGGAACATCACTTCGGGAGCGCTTATCGCCTAGATGCTGGCGGAGGTCCGTTCCTTACTGTCTCTTGTTGATGACGTCGCAGAGATCTGGTTGCAGAAGGGGCACCACGGAGGGGGTCAACATGTGTACTGACCCTATGTTCACGATGGGACGAGGCTCGGGGTGAGGTTGTTTGGAGCCAGCCGAAGGAGCCCTACCATGAGGGGGCGGCGACGACAGGTGAGTTGGCTCCTCTAAAGGAGGAAGAGGAGGAGGAGGAGGAGGAGGCTCGACGGTTAGTGGCCACCGCCTTCTTTTCTTTGGGAGCCATGGCTGAAAAAGTTGGTTTTCACAGACGATATCTAATCGGAGAGGCACATCTGTAGTTTTCCATAGATGGTGTCAATCTGTTGCTTTTTTTTCTTGTGTGGGAGAAATCAGATGATGAGTTCTTTTTGAAGAGGAAACTTACAATCTGGATCGTCTAATAGATCTGAATTATGATGGTTGAAGTCTCCTTGATCTGAGTTTGAACCATTGAAAGCTATTGGAACTAGATTGGACGGCTAAAAGATTGCCAGCGAACTTGCATAAAATCCGAACACCAAGGTTGGCTCCAACGTTAAACCTTTCAATGCTCAAATCAGTAACTCAGAAATAAAATTATGTTTTTAATAGCAAAAGATTGATTACCTGACAATGCAAGTCCGAACACCAAGGTTGGCATCAATGAAAAACCTTTCAATGCTCACATCAGTAACTCATAAATGAGATTATGTTTTTAATAGCAAAAGATTGATTACCTGACAATGATTGAGGTGGAGTGTATTTATCTCTAATATTATAATGGGAAAAGGCCTTAGTGTCATTTGTAAATCTACCACTTTATGTGTATTACATGTAAAACTCCAACTCCCATTATACATTTTATTTAAATCTACCAATTTACGTGTATTACACGTATAACTCAAACTATCTCATTATACTCTTTATATTACTTTAAAAACTATGTATTATATTACTTTAAAAACTATATATCGATTGAAACATGCAGCGCACGAGTTAAATACTAGTAACTTATGAGTTGGTTCTATAAGATAGACTTAAAAATGCATATTTTGAGATTAAACTCTAGATTCCCCATGGTGATGGGATACAATTAGTTAACAATTTTGTTTAAGTTAAATGATTTGATTGATAGCTTTTAATTAGCTGGGACTTCTCTTTTGTGTTTTAAATTAACCCAAACTTGTAGGCTTGGTTGAGTTGATGGGCCGGGAAAGTGGACCATGTCCTCATACGGGCCTCTAGCTGCCGTGAAACTATTGTTCTTGTAACACCCTGGCCCCATCTCAGATAATTTATTAATTATTTAGTATATATTTAGTACAACCGCCCACCACAGGCTGCCTCTTAAAAGGTGGTTAACCGATTTGGTGACTCTTTCAATATTATTTAATTATTAATTATCTACAAATCCCCCCGATGTGGGATAAAGAATCCCACATCCGCCTCTTTCTCTTGCGCCAACAGCACAAAGTCGGGCCCCCAAGCCCGGGGCCCACGCCACGTCAGCACTACCCCCTCTTCTCACTTTCTCTCTGACGATGTCAGCAAGGAAAGAGAGAAGTCGGGCCCACATCACCATGTGCTGTCAAAGCACACAGCAACCCCTACCTTCTCATCTCCATTAAATCCCCATAGGACAACCCCTATATGAGTTCCTATAGGCCAACAACCAATTTTTAGTTAATTCTCTATTTCTTAAATACGTGATGTTACACCCCCCCCCCCCCCCCCCCCCCCCTCTCTCAAGAAATCAGCGTTCACACTGAGTACGGGGCATGCAACCTAATGCAGGATCTCCTTTCTAGTCGATGTGGGGCAGAGTATTCTGATTCAGCTAATTCTAGGCCAGTGCACTGGCCTCAACTCCCTCTCAGGCATACATCTTGCCGATGCGGAGTAGAGTACCCTGATTCAGCTAATTCTAGGCCAAACTGCCAATGTATTGACCTCAGCTCCTTCTCAGGCATACATCTCACCCACTCTTATCACACTCGGTGTCGAAAGTCGGCACTGAGACCATTTGTAACACCCCCGCCCCATCTCAGACAATTTATTTATTATTTAGTACAACTGCTCACCACAGGCTGCCTCTCAAAAGGTGGTTAACCGATTTGGTGACTCTTGATCATATGAAATATTATTTAATTATTAATTATGTGGGATTAAAGAATCCCACATCCGCCTCTTTCTCTTGCGCCAACAGCACAAAGTCGAGCCCCCATGCCCTGGACCCCATGCCACGTTAGTGCTGCACCCCTCTTCTCCCTTTCCCCCTGACGATGTCAGAAAGGAAAGAGAGAAGCCGGGCCCACATCACCACGTGCTGTCAATGCACACAACAACCCCTACCTTCTCATCTCCATTAAATCCCCATAGGACAACTCCTAGGACTTCCTATAGGCCAACAACTAATTTTTAATTAATTCTCTATTTCTTAAATACGGGATGTTACAATTCTGTCCCTGGAAAGCTTTAAAACGTATACAGTAATAATATGGCATACTTTATCCATATAAGATCTGTATTTGTAAAGGTTGAGTTCAAACCTGACTGAATAATCTTTTTATACTCGAATTATTTTTTATATGCCACTTTTTGAAACTATTTGCAGAAAGAGAACATTTGCCAAAGTATTTGCGCTCGTGAACATTAGCACTAAACTCGTTGTGTCCCAACGAGTTTAGTGCTCGCCGTTGGGACACAGCGAGTTTAAGGCTAATACTTTGAGAAACTCGTCATTCCCAACGGCGAGTTCAGTTCAAAATTTTCAATGAAGACCCGACGTTCCCAACGGTGATAACATTTATACTAGACTCGCTGTTGGGAACAACGAGTTTAGTTCAAAAAAAAATTCTATGGAGTTTTTTAGTCCAACAGAGTGTTTCGCTCTCTATGAAATTTCCTACATCCTCGCTGTTTCCAACAACGAGTCTAGTATAAATATCATCGCCGTTAGGAACGACAAGTCTTCTTTGATAATTTTGAACTAAACTCACCATTCCCAAAAATGAGTCTAGTATAAATGTCATCGCCATTGGGAACGACGAGTCTTCATTGAAAATTTTGAACTAAACTCACCATTGGGAACAACGAGTTTCTCAAAAAAAAAAAAAACTACACTCGACGTGTTCCAACGACGAGCATGAAACAACTAAACTCGTCGTTGGGAACGGCGAGTTTAGTTGTTTAATCCGCGAAGACAAATACTTTGGCAACTGTTCTCTTTATACAAATAGTTTCAAAAAGTGGCATTTTAAAAAAAAAAATCTTTTATGCTCAAGTTGGTTCAAATCTCTGTTTTCGTATTCAGTTCAAAACCTCCTCCTTGTTCACCTTTTCCTCCTCTTATCTGAAGTATCAAAAATGCCTCCATAGTCCACTTTCTGAAAATATTTGCGTTTTTGGGCCAGTTTCCCAACTATTAGCGCTTTTGGGCTACTTTGTGCTACATCAGCAGTAGGTGCTATTCCCAATAGCGGCTTCTTCATTTTCAAGGTCGCTAATGGGAATAGCGACCTATGTTTTTATTTTTATTTTTGAATTTTTTGTTTATTGTCGCTATTCCCACTAGTGACCTTAGTATATATGAGGTCGCTAATGGGATTAGCAACCTTTAATGAGCTGTATTCTAACACTTAGCAAAATTTAGAGAGCTTTTGCTCTCTGAAAAATGACAATCAATTTATTTTTAAAACTAAGGTCGTTATTCAAAATAGAGGCATTTATTGTACTAAGGTCACTATTCCGAATAGAGGCCTTAGTTGTATGAATATTTTGTAAATTTTACAAAAGAAAAAGGAGATTGTGTTTCCTACTGAGGTCGCTATTGGGAATAGCGACCTTAGTATATATACTAAGGTCGCTATTCCCAATAGCGACCTCAGTTTTAAATTTTTGGGAAAGTGTAACACCCCGCAAAATAGCATATGGCTATTTTTGCATAGTAATCTGTGTACATCTGAGTATTGCACACGATTACATATTTTTCTAAAAGTTATCAGTTTTAATTGAGAGATTTCAGACATATGAGCTGTTCTGAACCCGGTAAAACAGACTCGGGATATCTTCTTGATTAAACTGTGGATTTGTCCCGATTGTTTTGACCAGACAATTTTTGGGAGAAAAATATAATTTCTATAACATATATTTTTATAGATTTTAATTTATATATATTGGTCATTTTTTAATTTAAACTAGTGCTTGAATTGAATGTGGATTGGAATTGTGCACAAGGGTTCGAATTAGGGTATGATGACCTAGGGTTCCTTGACCTAACCTAGGATTAGGAACCCTAATATCATATCATGGCTTGGATCTTGATGAAGATCCAAGGGTGGAGATAGTTCACCATGTGAAGATTGACTTGTGAAGGTGAGAAGTTTCCAAGGAGTTTCCAAGAAACTTCCAAGAAGCTTCCACTTGTGGTGTTGGCACCTCATCTCACCACACATTTCCACAAACCCTAGCACCTTCCATCTTGGCCCTCCACCTCACCATCCAGCCAAACAAGAAAACCCTAGCTCCCATCTCCTATAAAATACCCACTCCATCATCTTCTCATCCATTTTTCTTCTTGTCTTGGTTTTTTTTTTGTTTCAAAAATAAAAGTAGAGATGGAGAAGAAGAAAGGTGAAGTCTTTGAGTAGTGGAAGATGAGAAGAGTAGTAGGGAATTTGAAATAGCCAATTCTACAAGATCTAGGAGCAAAGGAAGGGAGCCAAGCTACAAGGAGATGTTCTCTTGCAACGTGACATGTAGGTGATCTCTCTCAACTCTAAAAATTTATTTTCTTGATGTGTATGTGAATTCTTAGCTTGGGGTAGTGTTTGGAGAATTTTGATTATCATGTATGATAAGGGGAATGCTAAGAAAAGATAGTTGTATGGTAAGAGCAACTCATTTTTATAAGCTTTTGTTAAAGAAGCATGCTTGTGAGGGTGAGTTTGGGAATTTTCTACTCCCAAACGGTTCGGAATTCGGGGCTCAAATTTTTGGAAATTGTTCTTCTATGTATGTAGAGTATCCATGAATTTTTTTCATAATATTTGGAAGCAATTTTGTAGCCTAAACATAGGACCCAATCTCAGACAGTAAGCAGCCAAAATTGTTGCTGGCTGTGTGGAATTTACTGTGTATTTCCGATTTTGTATCTCAGTGTAGTCTGGGTATTTTGAGCTGAAACTTTTTGTGGACACTCTTGTATGTATCTACAACTATATTCTTAAATTTCACAATTTTCCTAGGTCGTTTGATACCTCAAAAAATTGCAGAAGGTGACTGGTCTGGATAGTGGAACTGAAGCTGACTGTTGTTTTGAATGAGGTTCACATGACCATAACTCCTTGTGTGTTTATGATATTGCTATGAAATTTTTGGAGTAACTTGTGGTATGAGTCTATTTGATGTTTCTCAAATTTTAAAATTTTTAGAGGTCATTTGATGAGGTTTAAAAAATAAACCGTATACCGTGGCAAAGACCCTTGTTGAAAGAGCAGCTGAAAATTATGTCATGTTTGAGGAGTCATAACTCATTGTGTGATATGAATCTAAATATAAGTTTTGGACACAATGGAGTGGTATATGTGTGGTTTAATAATCTCAAATTTCATGAATTTTGGACTTAAGGTTGATTTGTTATTGAATTTCAAAGAGAACTAGGTTCAGCCTCGTGCAAATCGCGACTAGTCTGCGAAGATGGAAAATTATGGAATTATTTGTTAAGAATTTGAGAAATTGACCAACTACAGATTTGTAGTAGGGAGTCATTGCTTTCTAACGCAACTGAAATTTTATAATTCCAGTTTGTAGGTTGAGAGTTATAATTTTTCAAAGATTAGGGTAATCCAGTCTAGTCGAGGCCCTGTTTATTGAAGAATCAATTTCTCCCTGTTTGCGTACCTGATGGAATTTGGTGTTTTCGAGGACTTTAATGATTGAATATGAGAATGTGTTCAACTAGGAATTTATAGTAGACACTCCCACCTTTCTATAGAATCCGGAATCAAGTAATTCCGATAAGCAAACAAATTTTTATGATGTTGGAAAGGTGGAGCAAGTGCATGAAGGAACGTACAAGCTGAGAGTGTATGAGGTTTTTATGGTGTCAAGATGATCGACTTTGAGGAAATGGTTACTGGAGAGTTGTAGACTAGGATCTTATCTTTCCAGAATGGGGGATATCAAGCAATTCTGAATTGTGTGCTGGAAGTTATGGTCGTTGTAAGTTAGCAACCTGTTGTTTAGATTGACTTCAAGCTTAAGTTAACTCGGGGACTCGAGTTCTTTAAAGAATCTGAAAGAGATGTCAACTGAGGGATTGCGGTAGAGTCTCCTAACCTTTTCGAAAACTTATTTTTGTTGGATTCCGATGAGCGTAGCTTAGGTCCCAGCTACTGCGATTTCTTGAACTATTTCATCGGACAATTGATGAGGAACCCTCTGCATACCGCAAGTGTGGTGATCATGAGTTATCATGTTTTTAAAGATGTTTTTAGCATTTCATTTGGAATTTAGACAAGTTCCTGTGCTTAGTACTCATCGTGGACATGAGTGAGTTGGGATATAGCTCTGGTCGGGTAATGTTTGGTGTCTCGATGCCTGAGTCTGTCAATGGTCAGGAATTGAGGATTATGTGTGTGCTTACCTTCATTCAATTATATTGCATCCTTGGGGCGCCGTTGGACTACTCGGTGAGGGTCACGGGCCGGGATTATTTAGTCGCTGACCTGTGAAGGTATTAGGAATTAGTAGATGTGATTCTCGTGATAATAGTTATTTTGACGGACTAGTCAGGCTCGGCATTGATTGTTCAACACCATGTATGATTTTGGGTAGCCACATATTTTCAGTAAACTGCATTGATCATGTTTCCTTATTTTTGTTTCGCTTAAAGACCGAATTGGTGTTATGGGTAATTCCCTATAATTCGATTTGTTCTGAGAGTTGGCACTAGGTGGTGATGACCATGTGATTGTCTCTTCCTGTCATTAGGGATACGTGCTACGTTGTGTATCTTGCACTGTTGATTCCTGAAGTACCGTGGTAAGAATGGGATGTCGATTTCCTGGCGGATATGGGGTTTTAGACCTTCGAGGCCGTCATGTTCTATGTGGTGGACACGAACGGATTATATTGGATCTTCTGCATAATGGATATGCTGCAGTGTATTTGTAGGTTCATCACGGCTTTTGAGTGGGGTCTGGGAGCCGGGAACTAGTGGCAAACCGAGACACCACTAAGTGACTGCAGAATGGATGAGACCGATTAATCTGCAACCTCCTCAGCCACGCTCTACTATCAGGAACAGGAAGTGTACAATAATAGAATGCATTGCATGACGAGGGTTCGAATCCCTGGAATTGAAGAAACGGCTTGATCTGGGGTACTGTAGTATGGGATGCATGTGTGTCCAGAGTCTCGCTGACATTAGATTAAGGCATCTGTTCTGTACTCTGTGTTTTGTATTAGACTTCAAGCCATGGCATTACATGAACACTAGGAATTCAGGATACACGGTTCTTTTCCATTCAAGATGAATTGTGGGTGTGATAGTTGGAGATCGCTATTTTCTTATCAGTATTGCGTCAGTAGAATTACTGACGTGCCCACTTAATTAAGTACTGGATACCGGGTCAAGAGGACAGGAGAGACAAACCAGCAGGGCATCTAAGTGGAGTGGCAGTGTACATGCCTATCATTCAAGCGGGTGCAGAAATATCAGAGTTGCGCAGTAGAAGGCTCAAGCCGAAGGGCAAGTCCCAGAGAGGCAGAAAGACCATTTAGCGAAACTTTTTGCAGTAACACATCGACTGCTGATTTGGAAGACAGCCGATGGCTTGGCAAGAAGAGTTTGAATATTTTTGTAATCAGTTGTAATGAGTTTATGTAAATTGTATTCCTTATTCAAGAACAAGATAAGAGTTGTAATTATTGTTGTAACGATTCTATTTGGCAATAAAAGATTTTTAAATTTCCGTGTTAATTACTGTATTGAGATGCATTTGAAGGCAAAAATTGTAGAACCCCGTATTTTCAAATATTATTTGAAAATGAATTTAAATGAATTTTGAGGATTTAATAAATATTTTCAGAAAATTTATCTTGTTACACGTACAAAACACGTGCAAATACTTTTTGAGAAGTTTGAAAATTTAGTTTTCTTTATGAAAAATCATTATTTAATATTTGGGATTTATTTAGTATTTTTCCAGATTTTTCTGAAATTAATTGGAACTATTTGCATTTTTTGAGAAAAGAAGGACCTTTTTGCAAATTTGACATTTTTGAGGGTTAAAGTGCAAAATATAATTTCTGGACATTTTGAACAGTATTGGTTGAGATTTAGAATTGTATTTTTCCTTTAAATCCTAATTTAAATGAATTTTGGTCGAATTTCCAAGACTATACCTATATATGTGAAGTTGTCTTTTAGAAAGGATTATTTTGCAAAAGTGGGGTAAAACCCTAAACTCTTTATCCCAGGTATTTAAAAGGATTTTGCAGCCGTCATTGCTGCACAAATACCGAATTTTGGAGATTTGTTTTGGTGGAGGAAGAAGAAGTTTTTGGATCTAGCAAAAAGGAAAACTTTTCGTTGAATCTTCTCAATTCAAAGGTGAGTGATATTGTGTATTTTGTTTTGTTTTGTGAATGATATAAATTTGTCTTGTTGTTGATCTATGTATGCGGGTGGCAATGTTGTTTGATTTGATGTTGTGAATGATATAGATCTTGAAATTGTGGTATGATTCATGTGAATAATGATTGTTGTTTGTACCATGTTGTAAAATCTACGAATGATTAGTAGATCTTTGTTTATAAAATCGTATTGCTAAAGGCATGATTAAGATTTGAGTATGGTTATGAACGGATGTTGAACATCTGGATCTTATATATTGTAAATCAAATTTTTATTGAGAGTTGTGAAAGAAATTTAGTAATGAGAAACCCTAATGGAAGGATTAGTGATCTAGAACATGAGAACTTGAGTATTGACATATTCGATGTTTTGAGTAATACATCCAAAATGGAGATTAGCCGAGATTTGTCATTTTGCCTGAATACGAACTATTTTTATAAACAATGAATCTTTAGAAAAGCTCCAGTTTTGATTATCGTATCCAGACCTAAATTGTGAAAACTGTAGGCCGACAGCCGACTGGTCCAATTATCAGTCGACTGGTACGACCCAGCTGCTGTATCTTTAGTTTTTCTTGAAAATCCGTTCTGGACAGTCGACTTAGACCCTATACAGTCGACTGGTACACTTAGAAATTATTTTTCAAAGTTATCGTAGATTTTTCTCTGGTAAGTCGACTTATGACCTTTTAAGTCGACTTATATTCTATTTTAAGTCGACTTATAACTTTGCAAGTCGACTTATAACACTTAGAATATTTTCTTAAAGATTTCTGGAATTTCTCTCTGGTAAGTCGACTTATGTTTTTATAAGTCGACTTATGTTTTTATAAGTCATCTTATATTGTTGGTAAGTCAACTTATGTTTTTATAAGTCATCTTATATTGTTGGTAAGTCAACTTATGTTTTTTTATAAGTCATCTTATATTGTTGGTAATTCAACTTATGTTTTTATAAGTCACCTTATATTCTCTGGTAAGTCATCTTATGACTCTTATAAGTCAACTTATATTACTTAACTTATGTTCTCAAAATCATGGACATTTTTCCTCTGGACAGTTGACTTACTACAGTAATAAGTCGACTGGTACAGATGAGTTTTTGTAACTTGAGTGTTCTTTTGAATGATTAATCTTCAGATATTTTGGCCTATATTTTGTCTTCAGTAAGTATTTGATTTGAGATATTCAGTTGAGCCACTTTGTTAGTGGAACTTTGGTTTAGACATTTGAGTTGAGCCTCTAGAGGTGCGTGACCCTAGTATACCGGTGTTGAGTTATTTTGTTGAGGCCCGTAGAGGCATTTCAGTTATTCAGTTTTGAATTTAGGCCGGTAGGGTACACCACTCTAGGAGATCCGTTGAGTAATTAAATAACCCGAATGATAGGACAGGCACTAGTGGTGATATGATGAACGGGAACATGAGTTATGCACCTCAGTATGGCTTTAGATGTGGGATTTAATCTCCGGAATTATCCAAGTAATTTACTTGAGATGTGGGATTTATCTCCGGAATTATCCAGGTAACTTACCTGAGATGTGAGGTATATCTCCGGAATTATCCAAGTGATTTGCTTGCGGTGTGGGATTGATCTCCGGAATTATCAAAGTCGAGGCGACGCACATGGGGTATTCATGTGATGATGTGTCAATGCTTAGATGTGGGATGATCTCCGGAATTATCCAGGTAAATTACCTGAGATGTGGGATCCATCTCCGGAATTATCAAGCATGGACTAATTCTCACAGTTTATCTTTATCTCGTAGTAGTCATCGTGTTAGGATTAGTTGCATAACGGGGGATTGAACCCTATGAAGTGAAGACGTTAAGGGCTTGCACCGAACCTATGTAGTATGGGATGCATAGACTTCGACAAGTACGCATTAGAGAGTCTGCATATAGAATCTGTGTTTCTTGGCTTGGTTTTATGCACGTGGTTTTCCTGTCTTCTACACCTGACACTTAGTTTAGTTCCACTTGATGTTTTCATGTTTCCTGTCATTTCTTACTTCACATATTCTTATTTAATATATGTTGTTTCAGAATTTGTGAGGTATGTTCATTTATGTTGTTTGTTTGTTTTTATGTCACTCACACCATTTATGGCTGACCCCTTTAGTTTTGCGGGTTAGGGATCATCTCTAGCCTCATATGTTGCAGGTTGTTGCTTAGAGTTGGAGGTTGGATGCTTGAGTTGGTTTTTGAGAAAAGTGATTTAATAAGAGTTTTGTGTAAAATTGTAAAAGAAGATTTGAGTTAGTTTTGTGTTGTAAATAAAAAAGAAAATTTGGAGTTGAGATGTTTTAATTTCCGCTGTGCTATGTAAGTGATTGTTGTAATAAAAGTTGAAAAATTTAGTGGTGTTGGTTGTGTTTAATATTATATTGAAGTGGATTGCTGGGATTGTGCCATCTATTTTCTAAGTTATTATATTAGAAATTCGGGGCGCTACAGAAGTTGGTATCAGAGCATGCTTCAATAGTAATACTAAACATGACATAAAAATAACCTAGGTGTGGACACTAGTGTGTGAGTACCTAGGTGTGGACATTAAAGAGTGAGTATCACATAGAACTGAAACATGATGTTTTACCTTTGGGATTCAATTGAGATGTTGCCAAAGGATATTGATGTGAGTTTGAATTGTGTGTGATGCTCTAACTTTTCCCTCGTTTTGCAGTATTCAGAATGGTTGCACCCAGGGGCAGGAATGGTGGTAACAATGAGGATGGATCTGGTAGTTCTCGAGGAACGGGAATTGATCTTGAGGCTGAATTCGCCAAGGTGTACCAGACTCTGAATGCGCTAATGGCATTTAATTTGGCGCAAACACAGAATCAGCAGCAGAATCCGCAGCTAAATCATGGAGCTGGACAAGGATTGGTTAACGCCGATCCTATCAAGCAGATCAAATCCTTTAAGAGGATGAGGCCGCCAGTCTTTGAGGGGCAATCTGATCCAAACGCAGCCGACGATTGGATTAGGAGGATGGAGACAATCTTCGAGGTATCGGAGACTCCAGCAGCCAGCAAGGTGAAGTTGGCTACGATGCAACTGGAAAAGGACACTGGTGTCTGGTGGGAGTCGGTGAAAAGGACTTTGGGAAACCAGCCAATGACTTGGGAAGCTTTTCTGGAGGAATTCAGGGATCGCTTCTTTCCCCTAGATGTCCAGGAGAAGAAGGCGACCGAGTTCTTGAACCTTCAGCAGGGCAGCATGACCGTGCGGGAGTATGAGTCCAAGTTTGCTCAACTTTCGAGGTATGCACCAGAGTTGGTCGTTGATAAGGCAAAGAAGGCCAAAAAGTTTGAGTAGGGCTTGAGGCCAAACTTGAGGTCGAGGATGATCCCGTTGGGCATCAGATGGTTCGACAAGCTGGTCATGAGAGCAGCTATGACTGAGGAGGACATGGACCAGTTTCAGAAGAGGCAAGAAACATGGAACCGGAACAAGAGGCCAGCATCAGGTCAGAGTGGGAAGAGGTTCCCAGCGAAACAAGCCAAGTTCAGTGATCCGGTGCAGAAGGCACCTGCAACTCAGGGAGTGACTTGTTATTACAGCAAGGAGGCAGGACATTACAGGTCAGCATGTCTGAAGTTGGCGAAGCATATTTGTTCCCAGTGTGGGCAGGCAGGACATTCTAAGCCCCATTGTCCACAATTGAGGAAGTATGGTTCAGGTGGAAGCAAATTCCAGAGACAAGGGCGAGTATTTGCATTTACCGAGGAAGACGCGGGTAACTCGGAAGATGTAATACAGGGTATGCAAGAATTTTGATTTTTATTTTAAATCAATGTAATAAGTAAAACCTTTATTTGAGAATAATTTAAGATTAAGCATCATTCTTATTGTAACAGGAGTGGTTTTAATTAATGGAATAAAGGCAAGGGTTTTATTTGATACTAGTTCATCGCATACTTTTGTATCGCCAAATTTTGCAAGGATCTTAGGTGTGGAACCCAAGTTGTTTCCAGGCAGGGTTTTGTCGGTGGCAACACCGTCAGGTGAAGAGTTGATTGCGGATCGATATTACGAGGGCTGTGATATCGAGATTGGTGGGAGGTTGTTCGGCATTAATTTAATCGAGCTGAAAGTCTTGGAAGTGGATGTCACCGTGGGCATTGATTGGATGGCAATATATGATGCCACAATTGAATGCAAGCAGAAGGAGGTGTTGGTGAAAGCACCAGGTGGACCCGCAGTGACTTTCCAAGGGAAGAAGAAGATTCCGAAGGTGGCTGCAATGGTATCCAAGATGGCAATTTCAGATGAAGTCAAGGGCATTCCGGTTGTTCGAGATTTTCCTAAGGTGTTCTTGGATGATTTTCCAGAATTACCGCCGCAGAGAGATGTGGAGTTTTGTATTAATGTTCAGCCGGGGAGTGCGCCGATTTCCAAGGCTCCGTACAGGATGGCACCTGTAGAGCAAGATGAAGTGAAGAAGCAGATTGAGGAGCTGTTGAGCAAAGGGCTTATTAGGCCGAGTTCTTCTCCGTGGGGAGCTCCAGTGCTGTTAGTTAAGAAGAAGGACGGGTCAATGAGGATGTGCATTGACTATCGGGAGTTGAATAGGGTGACTATTCAGAACAAGTATCCACTGCCGCGGATTGATGATTTGTTCGACATGCTTCGAGGAGCAGCGGTGTTTTCGAAGATTGATTTGAGATCAGGGTATCATCAGGTTCGAGTCAAGGAGGAAGATGTGAGCAAGACAGCTTTCAGGACTCGTCATGGGCTCTATGAGTTTTTGGTGATGCCATTCGGGTTGACGAATGCGCCAGCAGTGTTCATGGATATGATCAATCGGGTTTTGAGGCCATTTATTGACTCCTTCGTGGTGGTTTTCATCGACGATATCTTGGTGTATTCAAAGTCGGAGGAGGAGCATTCTATGCACTTGACAGCGGTATTACAGAAATTGCAGGAGCATAGCTTGTATGCCAGGTTGTCGAAGTGTGAGTTTTGGAAGTCTGAGGTAGCTTTCCTTGGTCATATCCTTTCTAAGGAGGGAGTAGCTACTGATCCTCAGAAAGTTGAAGCAGTGAAGGATTGGCCCAGGCCAACATCTGTGAAGGAAGTCAGAAGTTTCTTGGGTTTAGCTGGTTACTACAGGAGATTTATCCAGGGTTATTCTCAGATTGCAGTTCCTTTGACAGGTTTGACCTGGAAGAATGTGGCATTTGTATGGACTGATAAGTGTGAGGAGAGTTTCCTTGAGTTAAAGGAAAGGTTGACTACTGCACCTATCTTAGCTTTGCCACAAGCTGGAAAGGATTATGATATCTACAGTGATGCGTCTCTCAGAGGTTTGGGTTGTGTCTTGATGCAAGAAGGCAGGGTTATTGCTTATGGTTCCAGGCAATTGCGTCTGCATGAGAAGAATTACCCGACGCATGATTTGGAGCTAGCAGCTATTATTTATGCCTTGAAGCAGTGGAGGCATTATGTTTATAGTGAAAAGGTTAACATGTACACTGACCACAAGAGTCTGAAGTACATTTATCAACAGAAGGATCTTAATCTTCGGCAGAGAAGGTGGTTGGAGGTATTGGAAGACATTCGTCCTGAGATCAAGTATCATCCGGGCAAGGCGAATGTGGTAGCTGATGGACTTAGCAGGAAGAGTAGTTTATCAAGTTTGATCACTACTCGAAGTGAGTTGGCAGCAGAGATTGATCAGGTAGGTATCGAGGTGGTGTTGCAAGGTTTAGGGGCATCTTTGGCTCACTTGAGGCTGCAGCCGTCCTTGAGAGAGAGGATTGTGGAAGGTTAGAGATCAGACTCAGAGATTCAGAAGATGTTGCTACAGGTTTCAGATGGCAGACTATCAGAGTTTCGTGTCCAAGATGGAGTTCTTTGGATGGGTGAGAGGTTGTGTGTTCCAGATAATGCAAATTTGAGAGAGAGTATCTTGCAGGAAGCACACAGTATATTGTTGTCAGTTCATCCAGGAAGCACGAAGATGTACAGGGACATCAAACAGCACTTTTGCTGGTCTGGTATGAAGAGGGATGTGGCAGATTTTGTGGCAAGGTGTCTGACTTGTCAGCAGATCAAAGTAGAAAATCAGAGACCTGGAGGATTGTTACAGCCGTTGCCCATTCCAGAGTGGAAATGGGAGAATATCAGTATGGATTTCATCACAGGTTTGCCGAGGAGTTCGAAGGGCAATGACTCGATTTGGGTTATCGTGGACCGTTTGACTAAGTCGGCTCACTTTCTAGCCATGAAGATTACTTGGTCAATGAAGAAATTGGCTGAGTTGTACATTGAGGAAATTGTGAGACTTCATGGAGTTCCTGTGTCGATTGTATCCGACAGAGATGCAAGGTTCACTTCAAGGTTTTGGAAGAGCCTACAAGCAGCTTTAGGCACCAGAACTGATTTCAGTACCGCTTTTCATCCACAGACCGATGGTCAGACTGAGAAGGTGAATCGAGTGCTGGAAGATATGTTGAGGGCTTGTGTTACGGATTTCGGTGGTAGTTGGGAAAGATACTTGGCATTGGTTGAGTTTGCTTATAACAACAGTTACCATGCGAGTATCGGGATGGCACCGTATGAGGCTTTGTACGGGCGGAGGTGCAGGACACCTGTTTGTTGGTATGAGGTTGGCGAGAGGCAGATGTATGGTCCTGAGATCGTACAGCAGACGTCAGAGCAGATTGAACTGATTCGTAAGAGGTTAGTCGAGGCTCAGAGTCGGCAGAAGAGTTATGTTGATACTCGACGAAGAGATTTGGAGTTTGAGGTTGGGGATGCAGTTTTCCTCAAGGTTTCTCCGACCAAAGGAGTGATCAGGTTTGGTAAGGGAGGCAAGTTGGCGCCAAGGTATATTGGGCCATACAGGATCGTGGAGCGAATTGGCAAGACAACATATAGATTGAAGCTTCCAGAGGAGTTGGCACAGGTGTATGATGTATTCCATGTGTCATTGTTGAGGAAGTATGTGCCAGATCAGAATCATCAGTTGGTAGAGATTCCTGAAGGATTACAGGTGAACTTGAGTTACAAGGAACAGCCTGTTGAGATCGTTGACCGTAGAGAGAAAGTTCTCAGGAGCAAGGTGATACCTATGGTCAAGGTGTTGTGGAGGAATCCGCAGTTCGAGGAGGCTACTTGGGAGCCTGAGGATCGCATGCAGAAGGACTTCTCTGAGCTTTTTGTATGAATGTATTTCTTTATGTGATTGTGATTCTTTTGAATGATTGTACCATTGATTGAGTTATAATTCTTCTATTTTGATTATGTTGTCATATGCAATTGTTTGGACTATGTTCTATTTATGAGATATTGTTTCCTTTGTTGGTATGTGGTTTGGACTCATTAGTAGTAGTTCTGAGGACAGAACTCTTCTAAGGAGGGAGTGATGTAGAACCCCGTATTTTCAAATATTATTTGAAAATGAATTTAAATGAATTTTGAGGATTTAATAAATATTTTCAGAAAATTTATCTTGTTACACGTACAAAACACGTGCAAATACTTTTTGAGAAGTTTGAAAATTTAGTTTTCTTTATGAAAAATCATTATTTAATATTTGGGATTTATTTAGTATTTTTCTAGATTTTTCTGAAATTAATTGGAACTATTTGCATTTTTTGAGAAAAGAAGGACCTTTTTGCAAATTTGACATTTTTGAGGGTTAAAGTGCAAAATGTAATTTCTGGACGTTTTGAACAGTATTGGTTGAGATTTAGAATTGTATTTTTCCTTTAAATCCTAATTTAAATGAATTTTGGTCGAATTTCCAAGACTATACCTATATATGTGAAGTTGTCTTTTAGAAAGGATTATTTTGCAAAAGTGGGGTAAAACCCTAAACTCTTTATCCCAGGTATTTAAAAGGATTTTGCAGCCGTCATTGCTGTACAAATACCGAATTTTGGAGATTTGTTTTGGTGGAGGAAGAAGAAGTTTTTGGATCTAGCAAAAAGGAAAACTTTTCGTTGAATCTTCTCAATTCAAAGGTGAGTGATATTGTGTATTTTGTTTTGTTTTGTGAATGATATAAATTTGTCTTGTTGTTGATCTATGTATGCGGGTGGCAATGTTGTTTGATTTGATGTTGTGAATGATATAGATCTTGAAATTGTGGTATGATTCATGTGAATAATGATTGTTGTTTGTACCATGTTGTAAAATCTACGAATGATTAGTAGATCTTTGTTTATAAAATCGTATTGCTAAAGGCATGATTAAGATTTGAGTATGGTTATGAACGGATGTTGAACATCTGGATCTTATATATTGTAAATCAAATTTTTATTGAGAGTTGTGAAAGAAATTTAGTAATGAGAAACCCTAATGGAAGGATTAGTGATCTAGAACATGAGAACTTGAGTATTGACATATTCGATGTTTTGAGTAATA
The DNA here is from genome assembly GCA_017893485.1 of Hemerocallis citrina. Taxonomy (NCBI): domain Eukaryota; kingdom Viridiplantae; phylum Streptophyta; class Magnoliopsida; order Asparagales; family Asphodelaceae; genus Hemerocallis; species Hemerocallis citrina. The sequence goes on from CM030366.1 coordinate 68,465,540, forward strand.
CATCCAAAATGGAGATTAGCCGAGATTTGTCATTTTGCCTGAATACGAACTATTTTTATAAACAATGAATCTTTAGAAAAGCTCCAGTTTTGATTATCGTATCCAGACCTAAATTGTGAAAACTGTAGGCCGACAGCCGACTGGTCCAATTATCAGTCGACTGGTACGACCCAGCTGCTGTATCTTTAGTTTTTCTTGAAAATCCGTTCTGGACAGTCGACTTAGACCCTATACAGTCGACTGGTACACTTAGAAATTATTTTTCAAAGTTATCGTAGATTTTTCTCTGGTAAGTCGACTTATGACCTTTTAAGTCGACTTATATTCTATTTTAAGTCGACTTATAACTTTGCAAGTCGACTTATAACACTTAGAATATTTTCTTAAAGATTTCTGGAATTTCTCTCTGGTAAGTCGACTTATGTTTTTATAAGTCGACTTATGTTTTTATAAGTCATCTTATATTGTTGGTAAGTCAACTTATGTTTTTATAAGTCATCTTATATTGTTGGTAAGTCAACTTATGTTTTTTTATAAGTCATCTTATATTGTTGGTAATTCAACTTATGTTTTTATAAGTCACCTTATATTCTCTGGTAAGTCATCTTATGACTCTTATAAGTCAACTTATATTACTTAACTTATGTTCTCAAAATCATGGACATTTTTCCTCTGGACAGTTGACTTACTACAGTAATAAGTCGACTGGTACAGATGAGTTTTTGTAACTTGAGTGTTCTTTTGAATGATTAATCTTCAGATATTTTGGCCTATATTTTGTCTTCAGTAAGTATTTGATTTGAGATATTCAGTTGAGCCACTTTGTTAGTGGAACTTTGGTTTAGACATTTGAGTTGAGCCTCTAGAGGTGCGTGACCCTAGTATACCGGTGTTGAGTTATTTTGTTGAGGCCCGTAGAGGCATTTCAGTTATTCAGTTTTGAATTTAGGCCGGTAGGGTACACCACTCTAGGAGATCCGTTGAGTAATTAAATAACCCGAATGATAGGACAGGCACTAGTGGTGATATGATGAACGGGAACATGAGTTATGCACCTCAGTATGGCTTTAGATGTGGGATTTAATCTCCGGAATTATCCAAGTAATTTACTTGAGATGTGGGATTTATCTCCGGAATTATCCAGGTAACTTACCTGAGATGTGAGGTATATCTCCGGAATTATCCAAGTGATTTGCTTGCGGTGTGGGATTGATCTCCGGAATTATCAAAGTCGAGGCGACGCACATGGGGTATTCATGTGATGATGTGTCAATGCTTAGATGTGGGATGATCTCCGGAATTATCCAGGTAAATTACCTGAGATGTGGGATCCATCTCCGGAATTATCAAGCATGGACTAATTCTCACAGTTTATCTTTATCTCGTAGTAGTCATCGTGTTAGGATTAGTTGCATAACGGGGGATTGAACCCTATGAAGTGAAGACGTTAAGGGCTTGCACCGAACCTATGTAGTATGGGATGCATAGACTTCGACAAGTACGCATTAGAGAGTCTGCATATAGAATCTGTGTTTCTTGGCTTGGTTTTATGCACGTGGTTTTCCTGTCTTCTACACCTGACACTTAGTTTAGTTCCACTTGATGTTTTCATGTTTCCTGTCATTTCTTACTTCCCATATTCTTATTTAATATATGTTGTTTCAGAATTTGTGAGGTATGTTCATTTATGTTGTTTGTTTGTTTTTATGTCACTCACACCATTTATGGCTGACCCCTTTAGTTTTGCGGGTTAGGGATCATCTCTAGCCTCATATGTTGCAGGTTGTTGCTTAGAGTTGGAGGTTGGATGCTTGAGTTGGTTTTTGAGAAAAGTGATTTAATAAGAGTTTTGTGTAAAATTGTAAAAGAAGATTTGAGTTAGTTTTGTGTTGTAAATAAAAAAGAAAATTTGGAGTTGAGATGTTTTAATTTCCGCTGTGCTATGTAAGTGATTGTTGTAATAAAAGTTGAAAAATTTAGTGGTGTTGGTTGTGTTTAATATTATATTGAAGTGGATTGCTGGGATTGTGCCATGTATTTTCTAAGTTATTATATTAGAAATTCGGGGCGCTACAAAAATTCTGGTTGTGTCACGGATGTCCGATGACGGAAATTCGGGGCGTTACAGAAAGCTCTTTAGGAATCGCTAAATGTCTCAATACATTCATACGAGATCATATAATCGAAGGTCGCTAGTGGGAATAGTGGCAACAAACAAAAAATTCAAAAACATTTAAAACATAGGCCGCTATTCCCATTAGCGATATTCAAAATGAATATGTAGCTAATGAGAATAGCGGCCGCTGTTGACGTGACACAAGTTAGCCCACGAGTGCTAATAGTTTCGAAACTAGTCCATAAGCGCAAATATTTTCAAAAAGTGGCCTAGGACGGCAAAAAATTCCAAAAAAGACCGAAAGAAAAAGAAGTTCGAACTTAGGTTTCCAAATCTCACTTTCAGATCTCTCTCCCAAATTCCTGCATCAAAATCCGTTCTCGATGGAGCGACTCCACCGCATATTCTCCGGCGCCGGCGGCATGGGCGGCCACCCTCCGACGGACTCCCCTCTCCTTGACTCCTCCGAGCAAGTGTACATCTCCTCTCTCGCCCTCCTCAAGATGCTCAAGCACGGTACTCTCAGATCTAGGGTTTCTCTTTCCAATTCGATTTATAGGGTTTCAGATTGATTGACTGGTTGATTGATTATAGGTAGAGCTGGGGTGCCGATGGAGGTGATGGGACTGATGCTGGGAGAGTTTGTGGATGAGTATACGGTTAGGGTGGTGGATGTGTTTGCGATGCCGCAGAGTGGAACTGGGGTTAGCGTTGAGGCTGTGGATCATGTCTTTCAGACCAATATGCTTGACATGCTCAAGCAAACTGGAAGGTCAGTTTTTTTCTCCATGTTTTTTCTGCTGTAAGAATGATTGGCTGTAGTTTTCAATGTGCGAAACATAGTTAACAACTGGTAAACTCTGAATTGTGCCTTAGTAAGTTGGGGGTATTTTGTTTGTTCTATAATGTTGAGGGCATTCTTTTGGTTGGATTTACAACTATAGTGTTGATGCTGCTTTTTACGATGTGGGAGCAATAGATAATCCGTTCTTGTATTGAAGTGGAAAATTTAGATCACAGTTGTCGATCTGGTATTGATGTATTAATGTGTGGCTAGTATTTGATTGGATCTGTGGATCTGGTGGTCATTGCTGGTGATTGCACTGGTTGTTGGCCATCGGGAACCTGCAAGGACAGCCTGAAACACCGGGATGTATCTCGTCGACAGACCCTCCGACGATTTAGACAGTAAGCAAAAGCAAAAAAATGAATTAAGTGGGCAAAATATTGATAACCTGGCGATTGAGGAGAGTGGGCTGCAGGCCTGTGCATGAGTAGTTAGGGAGGGATCCTTTAACTGATTTGATTATATTCCTTTGATTAAGGATCTGAACAATTAATTACCTTCCTCATTATTAGGGGATTTGATTACCAACCATAAATGGTTGGTCAGTCTCCCTTAGTTGGGCTACAGTTTGTGTGGTGGGCGGGTGTACGGCCCATATTCGTGTTGCAGGCCTGTGGTTGTCGTAGAAAGGACTGCTTCGCTCTTTAAGATTTTCAAGATTCGTGCGGGAATCACACGGTCCTGATTAGCCGTGATTTTTACCTACATCAGGTGTAGATCTTTTAATTGCCTTAATTTGAATTTCCTTTAGCGGTATGTTAGATTGTTAACTAATTAACCTTTTTATTAGTCTATGTTGCACATACACAAACTATACAATGAGCATCTTTACAGTTTGACTCAAATCAGCCATTTATTACTTGATTGTGTAATAGCTATCATAGTGATCTTTTAGTTACTAGTTTGATCATTATGCCCATATATGTAGTATTGAGTTTTGAGATAGATTTCAAAGGTTGATGGAAGGGAAATACGTTACGGAGAATGCTTCTTATTCTAGGCTTGCTTTCAAAGTAGGATTCAGATATTAATTGCTTCTTTGGTATGCCTGCTAGCGATATCCATTTTGGCAGCACACTGGCTTTTGGATTGGATAGAAGACCGAATAATTGTTTATTTATGACTGATTTTGGACCGTAGAAGTTCATTAATTTCAAATTGAGAATTTTGAAAACGTGCACCAGTATAGGGGTGGCAACCGTCCGAGCGGGCCGGTTCGGTCCGTAGCCCGCCAAGCTCGACCTTGTAGTAAGCCAGGCATGTGCGGGCAGCCATTGGGACCGCTCTGGGTAGGGCCGGTCCCAGGGATGGGAAACCTCAGCTTATACTAGGCCCCGAGCCTGGTATGTAATACAAACTACAATATTACATGGTAAGGGGGTAATCTAAAGTTTGAGTTAGTCAATGGTTAGTTTAAAGAGAGGACATTGGACTAGGGGTGTAAAATAAACATGACGGTCCGTCGTCCGTCCGAGTCTGGCTCGAGAAATGGTCCGATCGTGGACCGTCCGAACTGTTATACAAACCGAACTCGAACAAATTATTAGGTCCGATTCTTTACTGAGCTCGAGCCGGACATAAGTTCGTTCGAGTATTATTACGGTCCGATGCTTTATCGAACCGAGTCCGGATTATAAAAATTTTGTCTGTCCTAGACCGAGCCGGACATAAGCCCGTCCGAGTAGAATTTCTATCCGAGCTTGAACATATGGTTGTCCAATCCCGTCCGGTCTGATTTACAGCCCTACATTGGACTACTGTCATGCACCTTAACTTAACCTAAATCTAGAATCTCATTGCCCTAAATTCTCTGTTGAGCTTCCACTGCAACACAACAATAATCTTCAATCGTCAATATTTATTGTTCGTCTTCTGAAGTGTTGCTACAACTTGTTGATGCGTTTTGTTTCTCTTGAGTCATGTCCTCCGCTTTCATGCAATCTTCACTGCACGCGAGCATCTCAAAAGTTTTCAGCGTCTAGCGATTCCTTTTCTCGCTAAATATTTTGTCACCAAGAGAAAAAGTACTTTCTAATGTGATGGTGCACACCGGGAGAGGGGGTTAGTAGATCTTTTGTCATGTGAGAAAGAATATGATATGAACCTTCATTGTGTTTCCACCATGATAACATATTAATTTTCTGTTCGATTGAAGGTTGTGTGTTATACCAATGTAATTCATTAGGTACATTAGTCCTAGGCTATGAAGCACAGATAAGAGTACGGGGTGCGGGTATGACACAACACGGGTACGGGGATATGTGATTTTTCAAAAAAGTAGGATACAGATGTTTTGGTGGGTACGTTAAATATAATATATTTTATATTATATATATAAATAAATTTTTATTTATATATTTTGTTAAAAATGTACATATTTGAACTATTTCATAGAATTATAGGAATACATTATAATTATGAGCTTTTTTGGAGAAAAAAATTGATCATCTAACCATTAAAATATTGGGTATACTTGTTTTGTGTTTGAACATAACTTAAAACATCAAGTTTTAGAAATTACACTAGGGCCCCAAACATTTTTTAAACATAATTGTGTCAAAAAGTTGCAAAAATGTATTAAAAATTTGGATATTCATTGGGTATACACCTGGAAGTACCTAAGAAGTATCGGCACCCGATAGTTCTTGGGCGTTTGGAAGTACCCGTGCTTCCTAGGTCCTTGGTTTTTTCGATTTAATAAGATTCAATTAATCACTTGCTGCATCTTCAAATGCAATGTCCTTACCTCTGGCTCTGGAAGAAGTTGATGTTGTACTTGTTGTATGTTGTGTTTTGAAAAGTAGATGCAAAAGTTTTATCATAACTATCATATAAATTAATTAATACGGACTTAAAATTAACTGTAAATGCATGATGATCTTTAGAATCATCTGCAATGGAATTATAAAAAAAATCAATCAAAATCTCCGTACCATCTAACTTGATGCGGTGATTCATTACACTAGCAACACAATCCAACATAGGAATATGATAAAAATAATTTATAAATTTATCGTAAGCGAGAACAACAATTGAAGTGATCAAAGGATCATGCATCATTTCTTGAAAAGTTTTCATCATAGTAACTATTGTAAATAAAATACTACTAGAAGTGAATGCATAAGATTTTGAAAATTTAATGGTTTTGGTTTTAAAGGTTGTAAACTTTTAACAAACTTCCGATAAAATCCCAAGATTCTCCATTCATACAATTTTTTTTCATGTTTTTTGCAATACAAAATTATTTATAATCGATTTAAATTCACTAACAACAATAAGTAGGTCATAAGTAGAATTCCATTGGTGTTTAAAATCTTTAGAGAATTTTCTAAAATGTATTCCCTTAAGCTTACTTCATTGTTTGAATGCTTGAAAATTAGGACTTTGCACACAATCTCTTATTGCACTCACATATGGTTCGACTATCTTCATGCATCTTGCACACAAGTTGAGAATATGACATGCACATCCAACACGAAATATTTTAGGCTTTATAAGCTGAAACTCTTGAATTAATGCAGAAATCACCTTTCTATTATTGGCAGCATTATCAAAATCAATAGCAAAATTTTATCATGAATAAAAAAATAGTGCATGCTTGTGTGATATGTGATGCGACAGTCGCAATAATATGAGGATACATCAAATATCCAAATTGTATGATCTTCTTTTGAATGATCCATCATTATTCATCCAATGGCATGTTATGCACATAATTGGAACATCGTTACAATCTTTCCAACAATCGGAGGTTAATGAAACTTCACAAGTTAAAAAAATACAAAGTAGCAATTAAATTTTTTAGCCCTTTGATAGATTTTAAAACAATCAAATTTAACAGTGTAACTAGGAATTCATTTGTAATGGGGGTTTAGAGCGGTTTAGTTAAAATTCTCGAGGTTCCTACTGTCGAAATAAGAAAATGGTAACTCTTCCTTAATAACGAGTTTAGCTATTTTCATACGTACGAGATCGTGATGATAACTACGGATATCTATGTACTGGTCCTAGGATTGATTTTTTGTTGGGTAAGATGATCTTCTAATATGTCTGGGTGTGATCTTTTCAAATGTCGGGTATCAGTCCCTACACCCACTCTACATTTGTAAACAGTTTTACACTTGTTACTGTATGACCCTCTTTCAAAGTGAAGTGAGATGGAACAAATGTATAATATTGATGGACTTTGAAAGTTTCACCTCTATGTTTTCGGGAAGAAGATGGGTGATCAATATCTTGTGTTTGGGTATCTTCAGCAAGAATTGCATCAGTGTGTGAAAACTCGGGAATACTATCAAAGTCCTTAATACTATATGTATCTAATTGTGGAAATGGAACATAACGAGTGCGAGATGTATTGGTGGATTTACCTCCACTTTGGCTACGTGAACGTGATGATGCCATTAATGTATGAAAATTATTAAATTGATGTAAAAAAGAATGTAAGAAATTAACAAGCTATAAATTAACAACTAACAAATATTGAACTATAAAATATTTAAAATGATACCGTGCTAGAAGAATTGCAAGAGAAAATTGAGAATACTTTTTAAATGTTTCTTCACTTTTCTTTCAAAACCTGCAAGTGTAGATTGAGACTTGATTTGGATTGAATTGTTGGAAAATTGAGAGAATTGTTTGGAATAAATTGAGAGAGTTCAGAGAATTGTCTGGAGATTTTTGAGAGAGTTAAAAGAATTGTATGAAAGGGGTGGTTGTTTGTAGATTTTCATATTTTTTGTGTTTTCCCAAATTACCCCCAGAACTAGCTGTTTTTGCACGTTTATAGTTGTTGGATGTATAATAGTATTCTAGGATTTATTATTAAAAAGTCACAACTGCCGGCACAGGCGGACCGACCGTTTAGCCTGCCGGGCTGAATCAGACTGGTTCAGGACCGGCACAGGTGGACCGGTTCAGGCCGGTCGTCGGTCCCTGGTTAGGTTCAAACTGGGCCGCTAAGGGGTATTACTTAACTTGGATCGGATTGCATATTTTATGCAGGCCATCCCGAACCGGACCACTTAAATGCTGTCTGGTTCGGTTCGAAGCCTTGACCCGGGCCGTCCAGGCAGGTCGCGGGCCCGACCGGCTTGGTGGCCACCCCTACACTTGTGGTGAAACCATGTTGAAGGAATACCAACTACGATGCAGCATGGTGCATTCCTATTAAGTTTCATTCTCCCTTTGATTTCACCTTCTTGATTTAAGTGTCGGAAACTACTGGTAATTCCACCTCATTCAAGTTCTGTAACAACTCTTTCTACTTATTTCAATCTTCTTTTACCGAGCCCCCACACAACATTTGTTGCTTTCTGATTGAGTTAAACAAAAAAACATGAGAACTTCGTTGCGCAACATCAACAAGAGTCAGCTAAAGTTGGTGCAAAAGTTATGGATATAGAAAGTTGACTCATACTCCATGATCCAAGTTTATAGTCCACCACTTTCACCTTTGATATTGGTAGCTCTGTCATAACTTTGTGCCGTAAGCTTTAAAATGCTCATACCATGCTTAAAAATAAGGAATCTATCGCTTTCTTAACCGGCCAAGTAGTTAAATTCGTAACATGAACAATAGCAAGTGACTGCTCATATATTATTTTTTATTAACATATCTCAAAAGAACGATCGTTTACACTTTGGTTGAAACATCATGTGACTCATTAACTAAATGGAAAACAAGTAAATTCTAAGAAGTCTAGGAATGACCATTGTTAAGGAACTTAGATTGAGTGGTGGTCAAAAGTCAACAAAATTATAAAAAATAAATCTAATGACAAGAATCTCAAAATATACAACATTATATATTTACATTGCTAAAAATGAAAATCACCTAATATGTGTGCGTGTATATATAGATATCTTCCATTGCAAACGCGTGCAAACCACTTAACCTGTCATTGCCAATGACGGGTTAAGGCACGGGTTATGTGTTTTGCCTTAACCGTCATTGCCAATTACGGGTTAAGTGGTTTGCACGTTCACAAACGCTACAGTAGCGTGGAAGAAAGCTCATATATATATATATATATATATATATATATATATATATATATATATATATATATATATATATATATATATAAAGAGAATGTATGATCCACACCGTTCAACATGTTGAACATGTCATAAAACATAAGAGAAAGAAATATTATCAAAGTTGGGTATATTTTGTCCGTGCATTAACTGGTCGCAATTGTTCTATTGCTAAAAACCGTTCATTCTGCAATCTCATTGATGACTAGGAAAAAATGTTCAAAAGTAGTGCTTTTACATCACTCCATGTTTTAAGCGTATGATGATCAACTTGAAAGGTGTGGATCACTGGATCGTGAATTTCAATAATGGGAATTGAATTTTCTCCTATGCCATAGAAACTTCCTTAATCTTATATATATACTAGATTTGCCCGTGGACACGTGCCTACGACACGTCTTCAGAACGATACAACACACGAAAACCATATAAACAGTAAAACAACAATTATGTAGTTCAAGTTTGAATAGTATGACAATAATTAGTTGTAAATAAAAGTCCATGTTTCTATTAGTATATGTTGAAAAATAATTATTAGTATATGTTAAAAAATAATTGTAAATGAGGGTGTAAAATTCAACTTCTTAGAACTTTAAGGGTGGAAAATGATCAATCTAACTATTGAAGAGAAGAGATATTTGCTATTTCAATATAACATGTGCAATAAAAAAAACATAAAAATTCTAAAAATTTTACAAACCTGAAATCTTAAAATCTAAATTTCTAAGTAAATAAAGAAAGAATGAGAAAGAGAGAGAGGGAGAGAGAGAAAGAGAGAAATATGAAAAAGTGAAGAGAGAAGAGAGAGATAATAATAAAGTAATGAATTTTTTAGTTTTGGGGGGAAAAATTTAATTTTGGAGTTTGAAATTTTGGCGGGAAAATATGTTTTATGAGAATAAATCTAAGCCATTGATTTTAGAGAAGATTGAATGAGAGCCACTTGATAGCTTTCTTTGTAATTTATTATATAGATATATATATATATATATATATATAGAGAGAGAGAGAGAGAGAGAGAGAGAGAGAGAGAGAGAGAGAGAGAGAGAGACCTTCCGTTGTGCACTCGCCATGGTGTGCACTCCGTGTGCACTCGGCCTTTTGGCCATTATATCGACGATCCGAACCATTCACATTAATCTACCCACCTAAATTAGTCTAAATATATCAAATCAAGTCATTCGAAATTCATTTGCCCATGTATTGAAGTGTTACAAAATTGTATGACTGAATATCATTTTTTTATAATGACATGATGGATGGGCAAATAAATTTTAAATGACTTGATTTTACATATTTAGATTAATTTAGACTTGTAGATCAATGTATGCCACATCATTAATTCCCAATCTGCCACATCCAATGTATCACATGCATGCCACATAATCAATTGCTCATTTACTAAATGAGCAAGTTGCTCATATCCCTTTTACCCATATAATAATAATAATAATAATAATAATAATAATAATAATAATAATAATAAAACACAAAGAAAGCTATCAAGTGGCTCTCCTTCAATCTCCCCAAAATCGAAGGCCAGATCTCACTTCACAAAACACATTTCCCCCCAAAACTCAAATTCAAATTCCCCCCTCCCTCGAAAACAACTCATTTATTTATTTAATTATTTCTCTCTCTCTCTCTCTCTCTCTCTCTCTCTCTCTCTCTCTCTCTCTCTCTCTCTCTATATATATATATATATATAAATGGAAGTCTTCTGTCTTCTGTTGTGATATCTATCTCCTTTCAAAACATGAATAAATTGATTATTGGTTACAGGCCGGAGATGGTTGTTGGGTGGTACCATTCACATCCAGGCTTTGGTTGCTGGCTGTCCGGTGTTGATATAAATACTCAACAGGTTTTATTCTGCCCTTGAGAATTTGTTCGACTAACTTTTACTCAATATTTGTAATATTCTAATCATTATCCTTTTTTTTACATATAACAAAGTCTTTGTTAGAATCTATGGAGAAACAGAATCCTTTTCCAATTTCTTTTGTATAATCTTTTTATTTTTTATGAAAAAGTTTTTTTAAAAAAATAGTTGAATGCTGTAAATGCTTTTTACACATGAACTTGGAATTTTCTCACTTTATTAGTTATCTGCTGCATCACATATCTCAAGATACTGCATTTTCCTCATGCCTCACCATTACTTGGTTATAACCCTATGCTTGTGAAGCATTCTGCCAGGTCGCAGGCCTTCCATCAAATGAATGCCTGGCCTATTTAATGGTCACGGCTGTTAGGTTTGTGTTACGGTAAGTTTTACAGGAATTTTCATCAATAATTGACCAATAGCATCACTTTGGTCTTTTGTGGAATGATTTAATGCTGAGGCTGTCAACATTGAATGATTTAATGATTGATTGGATTCTTTTTCTGTTTGCGCCTTGCAGAGTTTTGAGGCATTGAATTCTAGAGCAGTTGCCGTAGTGGTTGATCCCATCCAGAGTGTTAAAGGGAAGGTAGTTATTGATGCTTTCCGCTTGATCAATCCACAGACTATGATGCTAGGTCAAGAGCCTCGACAGACCACTTCCAACGTGGGCCATCTGAATAAACCTTCTATTCAGGTCTGCAATCTTGTTGAAGAGTGTTGAAGAGAGATCTATGATTCCCTATCTTGCCAACGCTTCTAACCTGTTATTCTTTTTTTATAAAAAACAGGCATTGATTCATGGATTGAATCGGCACTACTACTCTATAGCCATCAATTACAGGAAAAACGAGCTTGAAGAGAAGATGTTGCTCAACCTTCACAAGAAGAAATGGACTGATGGTTTGACATTGAGGCGATTTGACACCCACTCGAAAACCAATGAGCAAACAGTACAGGTATTCGTTTGTCTTCTTGGTTTCTTGTTCCCTTTTAAAATTCACATTTTGGTTCTGAAAACGTACCTTTAGATTTCATTAATTGCGAGGTGTTCCCAAAGCACTTTTTCTGAACTAGGATATTCTTTCCCTCCTTTCTCCGACTACCACCAGAGGAGTGATTTTGGCCTTTTAGAGGAGAATTTGTGTATGTACTTTCCGTTACAATTCTCACAATTATTCCAGACACAGCTTAAAATTGTCGTGATGTTGATTGATCTTCCAAGTGAAAATATTTATTACTCTAGATAATTTTATGCTGGCCTAAATTTGTGAAGTGATTCTTAATCACATCTTTACCAAAATGAGCAGGAGATGCTGAATTTGGCTGTCAAATACAACAAAGCAGTACAAGAGGAGGACGAATTACCGCCAGAGAAGCTGGCTATTGCTAACGTAGGGAGACAAGACGCAAAGAAGCATCTCGAGGAGCATGTTTCCAATCTCATGTCCTCAAACATAATCCAGACTTTAGGAACTATGTTAGACACTGTTGTGTTTTAAAAAAAGCTCTGAGCTCAGCAGATTTTACTGTGTTTATCTGACTTTTACAATGAAAATTAGCCACAGTGATTTATTTGTGAAATGATCTGGAAGTTGTTACTATTTATTATCATACGTTTTCTAGTCGTTTGCTATATGTGCAAGTAATTTGTGCTGCTGCGTTCTTTGTTACATCCCCCGTCATTTATCTTTCATCTTGGGATTTATTTATTTATTTATTTATTTATTTATTTTTATTTTTATTTTTATTTTTATTTTTTGCTGTGGAGCCTCATTTATCATGCATTCCTCGAGGTTTAAGTTATGCTTGGCAAAGCCCTAGTCAAGGAAATTGCAGATCATGCCAGTTCAATTTGTAGCTTGTTAGTTGCACATTCTGCTGCTAGGTTGAGTTATCAAGCTCCATTTATTGAAGTAATAAAATAAATATTGAAAAAGATATACTACCAACGAATACTCTTTCAAATTTAAAAAGTATGTCCCATTTCTCCCTTTCACCGTTTAGCTCTGTTACTCGTTTGTCAAATTGCACTGGATAGTGATGTTTGTGCGCATTGTACAGCACAAGTTGATATATCCTGATTTCTACACATCCTCATATCTCTAGGGCACGCAATGTAGTGAAGATTATGTCATATTATTGGTTGTATAATTTATCAAGTTAAGTCGGTCAATGTTTACCAACGGATGTAGCAACATGTCAGGAATGAATATGTGCGTATCATTTCAACTGGTTTCTCCGTAGTTGTATACTCTATTTGAGGTCTTTGTCGCACATGGTCAAATCGTTTTAATTGGTTTCTCCTCAGTTCTATTCTAAATTGGTGCTAACTTTAACATCTTATGGATACGTTTATTTTCATATATTACCTTTAGGTATTTTGTTGCTCATTCGTCTGGGCATCTTCGGTTCAACTTCTTAATTGCACAATGTTCTTACTCAGAAAACCCATAATGCTAACAAAAGAATATACGTACACTAGTTATGCAGTTATACATACTATCAAAAGAAGTTTGGTAGGTTTGCTAGGGATGCTTTGGGATCAGGTACGGATCACGGATCGGATATTGGTTATACCAACATATATCCGCATTCCAAAAACGGATTCGGATACGGATATAACTCAAGAAAAAAAATCATATCCGAATGTGCAAATTTCGGATACGGATGTGAATCGGATATGGTTTACTGGATAATGGATACGAATTCGGATATCAAACCTATTGTTTCCAATTTACCCTATCTTGAATACAGGTAATTGACAACTCCTAGCTAAAGTTGCCAGAAAAGACAGTATGTTCAATTAATAGTCGAGTTAAATTCAGAATGCAGGAAGCACAAGGACATACACAATAAATAATATAACAAATTTATTTGATAATCTAGTCTCTCAAAACACCACTGCCAAAATACTTGTAAATCTAACATCTGAATATTTCTCCCATGAACACTACCATGCTAACTGGAATAGTAATGCCAATACTACAATCAAAATTCACGAGATATGAAAAACTAAAGCCATAGGTAACATATCACATAATGCAATGCCAAAAACAAGTTTAAAACTGTGTACGAATAACGCAAAATAAATCACAAGAATGCATCATTCTCAAGCAACATCAGCACGTCCTCCTAGTTGTTCAGCTTGGCAACATCAATAGCAGCCTTTCCATCATTATTTTGCAAAGTGCCGTCCTAAAAAATGTAAACCATAATATGGAAAAGGTTAAAGAGGACTTTCAAGGAGAATTGCGAGTTATATAGACTTTCAATTTTCTATGGATTAAGCCACTCAGGTCCGCTAAAGAAATATAACATTGATTTACATCTCTGGTCATCATATCAACATAGCATCCTATGATCTTAAAAAGAAACAAATTGTTGTTGCTAATTTCTGTGTGGGAGCAAACAGATGATATGAGTTCTTTTAAAAACAATAAAAAGCTGATGTTGACTGCTTTCAACTGTTTTTAACTTTCACTAATGTTGATTGCTTTCAACTGATGTTGACTTCTGATATGACTTGTTTGCACCTTTGGATCTTATCTTGATGGTGATGATCGCTCCGATTGACCTGCAAAAGTCTGAAACACTGGAGTTGCTCCTGGTGATAAACCCTCCGACGCTCACGTGAGGACTCAAGAATAGAGAGAGTTCTTTAGTGGCAAAATAGTCATTAGTTTTTGGTGGAGGTTGGGCCGGGGGGAGGGGGGGGGGGGGATTTGTAGTCGCTTTGGTCATTTTCAAGATAATGATTTATCTTTACTTTCCTGGTGTTTTTGATTGAATCAGTTATCCCTTCTTCATGAAGAGATAAGGGCAGTTGAGGGGATTGAGTTTTAACTCTCCTCAGGATAAGAGATATGGTTTTTGAACCGTCTCTTATGGATAATTATGAGTTTAAATAATCTGGCCTCATTCTTGTTGTGCTGTTATGTCAACCCAGTTAGACAGACCTTTTTTGGGCTATTGGGCTTGAAAGAGACTCAATTCCCATTTATGGACCCATTTCTAGTGAAATTACTGATTTGCCCCTTAGAGCTTTAAGATTCGTGCCAGATTTGAACGGTCCTGATTTTGTTCTTTTTTTACCCATATCACAAGCCTCCCATTCTCGAAGACTGAGTCTCACAGCCTTTGAGGAGTAGTTCCCCGTTTCTAAGGATTTATATAACATATCAGATTTTTCGGAGACGTTTGAATCCTGCTCAAGGTGTAACAGTGTTATTCTGAGTTTGTAAAATACGCAGAATTTTTTTTTAGATTTTTAAAGAATTTTTTTGATCTTTCAAAAAAAAAATTGAATTTTTTCGAATTTTTAATTATTTTTCGAATTTCTTATTCAATTTTCAAATTTTAATAATTAACTTTCAAAATTTTAAATTAATTATTTAAATTAATAATTATATACTCAGAATTTAAAAATATTTTTTCTGAATTAATAATTATTTTTATAATTGTTTATTTAATTTTTTGAATTTTAATTATTTTTTCGGTAATTTTTATATAATTAATTCGATTTAATAATTAAATAAAGGAATTAATCAAATACCTGATGAAGTGGCAAAATCTGGAACGTTAATCATGGCGGGCGCAAAAATCACGGAGATCGAAAGGTGGAAGAGCTTCATTGCCCGTTGACCGTTGATCGGTCATCGAGTTTCGCTCGAATTTCGATGAGCTAATTAGTGATTTGGGCTTCTTTTTGAAATTATTTGCAAATAAGGTCTAGTTTCCAAAGTTTTTGCAAATAAGGGCTAGTTTCTAAATAAATTTCTATACTTCATTCTCTATAATATTTTATATAGGATGTGTGACCTTTTGTAATTTTAAAATTTATTTCTCTAGTTCTTTCTAATTTTTCAATCTAATTAAAGAAAGACATCTATTACATAGTCGAAAGATATGAGATTCTGACTTTCATAGAAGTACCTCTTTGATTAAGTCTTCTAGTGAAAGTTAAAAAATATTTGAGAGCCAATCTTTAAAATAAAATGTAAAAAAAAAGTAGTAATCAGCTGTGACACGTTCGCTAAAAAAATATCATTATGTTGACTAGTTAAATTGTTCTAAAGATTTTCTATAGTTACTAGGTAATAGTTACTTACGTAGTGACAAGGCTCTGATACCAACTTGGGTGCGAAGCATGAAATCACTTGAAAAATAGAATTAAACAGAGTATCAAAAAACTTCAAAGATGATAGTTTTATGTAAAATAATATTCTTCAAAATAATGTGCATTGTCTATCTCAAAAATATTAAAGTAATCAGCATAAGTTCAAGATCTCTCATAGATTCTGATCCTGTCTCAGATATTTCACTGTCACAATCATATGGGGGTTCTTCGAGTTCTTCCATATGTCTATTTTCTTCTCCAATATGTTCATTTTATTCTAGAAATTGTCTATATGCTGTTATAGGACTCCAGATATAACTACTAAATTCACCATTTTCATAAAATAATAAAGTTCTTTCATAAAAAGTTAGATCATCAATTATTTGGACATTTATATTGCTAGTTTATCCAGGATTTATTTAATTTATTGTTATAATTATTACTCGTTGTACACTAAAGAAAAATAATTTGAACTCATAAAAATCATTCATGTTTGTTACTCTGAGGATAATAAACATAAAAAACTAACATTCTATCACTTCCTTGATAGTTAGTCATTAATTCATAAATTTCTGAGGCAAAACTGAAACTATTATTGTCCATTATTCTTTTTCTTAGCGTTTTTTTAATTTAAAACAACAAGTATAAAATCAGGAGCAGAGAGAGATTTCTAAGGATACCATAAGAATCAAAACAAAATGGCCCATCATGCTTCCGACCTAGTTAAACCTCTTTGAGCTGCTCTGTACCAGTTACTACCAGTGGATAAAATACCCCTGGTATGCACCCCGATTTCAGTGTTCATTTTACGTTCCCCACATCTCAGGACTACTATGCTCTCTAAGATAGCTTTATCCAAGAGATACGTCTGGAACAACTAGTAGCACTTCGGTACAGACAACCACAACCTAGCTCGTTTCCTGCTACTAGGTGTACGACTTAACTATAGATGGTTACAAATGGGTATTTTTGTAAGATCTTTCAGGTAAAGCCTTACAAAACTCTCCCTGAGGGTAAGAGGCTAATTACTCATACCTTATATTGTGCAAGAGCTTAACAAGAAAGATAGTCTTTATTGATTTCAACTTTATTACATACTCTCTTCACAAACCTATACATATGCTCTAAATATTCTGCCTTCTCTCTTACTTAGGTTTCTCTTTTATAGACCGAGGGATCAGCTTACAATAAGTTTCCACGCGTCACTGCTTACATCATATGTTCAATAATTGCTACAAATACGTAAGTGCTTATATCAGCCTGTAATAATTGTTCTGATTACATTTTGGATTATTCTAGAAAAAGAGATTCCTCCTGGCCGACATCTTCACATACTCCACATTTATGTTGATGTTATGTCTTCATCAAGCTACATTAGTATCCAGCTGTCTGTTCTGTCATTTTCATTGCTCCTGTAGATAGTATCTGGTACCAACTGTCAAACAGCTCATGCTTATCTTGTGGCTGTTTTATTTTTGCTATACTATACATTATTATTTTCTCTGGGTCTGGACTGTCATAGATTCATAAGTTGCTATCTCTTAGTTTTATGTCTTTTAGCTCGCAATAAATGTTTCTGAATCCCATTGCTCTTCTTTCTGGGATTATTTTTTCAAATTCCTCAGCGTTATATGGTACAATGTTAGATGCTCCATAGATCACTTGGTTAGTCATTCCTATTTTTATAATGTGTTCGGCTGGAAGCTCTTCATTTTTTTCAACATACTCAGGGATTGTTGAATACATTCTGACATATATTTTTGAGGCCTTTGTGAGGCCAAAATAACTCTTTGCTGCTTTGTAAATTTCTCTTGGCAAGTGGACTAATTCTTCACATTTTCTAGATGGATAGATGCAATGAATAAGTCTTCTTTCGAACAATGCCCTTATTGTTCTTGGATTAGCTCCTGGTAGGATGATGGTTTTGTTCATTTAGTGCTGTGATATTGTTTTGATGAACTGATACACCTCTGTTACTTGACATAATTTTTCAATATATTGTAAAAATAATATTTTCTTTGATACTTTGGTAGGAGATTTCTCAGTGAAAAGTATCTCTTTGTATGTGGTCTTATTTGAGGATGTAATTGCTTCTTCTTTTAACGAATGAGTAGGTTCGCCATCTCACTCATTTTTTCGCTAGTATTGTCCATCATATTTTCTGTAGTTGCATGATGGCTTACATGCTGGTAGAACAGACTTTGGGTCCGCATATTTATAGCTGTAGTTGATTAAATGCTCATTTTATTTATTCCATGGTTCCCTTGGGGCAATTTATATCCTGTTCTATTTGTTGGACTCTAGTTTCCATTCTGTAACAAAGGAAATAGTTAATTTCTTGATTGAAAATCTGCTAAAATATTGTCCTTTCCTTTTATGTTTTCTATTGTAAAGTTATAATTTGCTAGTTCCATTTGCCATCTTAACAATCTTTTATTTGCTATAGTTGGATCTATTATTTTGTTAATTCAACTCTTTATTTGTGTATTATCTGTTCTTACTGTGAATTTTGTATGTATTATGAATAATTCAAACTTTTTTATAGCTTTTAGTATTGGTAGTTGTTCTTTTTCATTTATGTGGTAATTTAGTTGGGTTTGTGTGAATGATCCACTGGTGTATCTGGCTAGTCTTTCCTCTTTGTCACCTATTTCAATGAATTTTAATATTGCTCCCCAATTATTTTCACAGGCATCTATTTCTATTATCCATGAACATTCTTTAACAGGTAATCTTAGCTTATTTAATCCTGAAGTTTGTTGTTTTAATATCTTATGTTTTTCTTCGTCCTCTGGGATCCATTCCCATTTCTTAAACATTTTTAATTTTTGTTGTAACCATTTTATTTTTACTGATAGATTTAGTATGTATCCTCTTGTCTGATTTAGTAATCCAATTATGACTTGTACTTCTCTTTTTTCTTTTAGGACATTAGGAAATGTCTTTGTTTTTTCTGCTATATGTGGCAGTAGTTCTATTACTTCATGTGATAATTCTGTTCCTAAGAATTCTATCTCAGTTTTGAATAATTCCATTTTCTTTTTTGATAGTATAATACCTGTATTTTTTATTATTTCTATGAATTTTAGTAAATGTTCTTTATGTTGTTCTTCGTTTTCGGATCCTATTAGAATGTCATCTACATATACTAGTATGAAATTATTATGTTTTTCAAAAATCTTATCCATATATTCTTGAAATATTCCTAGGCTATTTTTATATCCGAATGGTAATACATTCCATTCATATAACCCTTGTGGTGTACTAAATGCTGTTAACTGTTTTGAGTCTTCTGTTAGTTTTATGTGGTAGAATCCTGATTTACAGTTGAATTTTGAATACTTACTATGTTAAGTAGTATCTGCATATCTGGTAGTGGATATCCAAATCTCCTAGTATTTTTATTTAATTCTTTATAATTTACTACCATTTGCGATTTACCTCTTTTTTCTTTTGAATATTTTCTCACTATAAATGCTGGTGATGAATGTGGACTTTGTAATTTTCTTACGTAATTATTTTCCATTAGTTCTTTTATATTTTGAACTCTTCTAAATCTGTTGGAGTGTGTCTTATAGGTTTAATTTTTATTATTTTGTTCTTATCTGTTAATTCTGTATGTGTTGTGGGTTTACTTAAGTCCCATTTTGCTAAAGGGTTATCTCCGCACAGATCTACTAATAGTTTTTGTAAAATTTCTTTTGTAGTTAATTATTGGACTTGTTGTATTCTAGTTTTGTTTGGTAAATATTGATATTCACCATGCTAGGTTGATGGAACTCTGATATGCGGCAAATCGGTCCTAGAATAAGGTTGTGTTATTCTAATGACTATTGCTTGGTGTTGACAAGGTGTTGTAAATATAACGGATTTATGTGATATGGTTATAAGATAGTATTGTTAGAAAAAGTCATTTCCTAATAGTACATCATTATTCATATCATCAAATTGGTATATTATTGGTATTTTTAGTACGTAATTTCCTATTTGTATATTGACATTTTGTTAATACCTATCAAGTATGACGGTTTGCCCAGTTAATCCGGTTATTGTCTTTTTATTATATCCATCTTGTTTCCATCTTGGTAGTATATTTTCGCGGTATAAGCTAGTGCCTGCTCCGTGTCTATTAGATTATGATAGTTTCTTGATTTTGTATCCTTTGTAGATAAATTCTGTTAGTATGTATAATGTATTTTTTGTTGCTCTTAATGGATTCATTTACACAATACTCTATTTATTACTATACTTTCATTCTTTACTATTATTGTGATTTTTTCTTCTTGAATTGAGTACGGTTGTACTGATGTAAGGAAGTCAGTTGCTGATAACATTTCATTAACATGATATTCTGGATCTACATGTAAATGTAATAGCATTTCATTTCTACCATTTATTCTTAGTGACAATATTATTTTATGTACAATTGGATATCTATTATTGTAATAGTCTAGGTAGTAATATGGATTTTATAATGGTATTAATTCTGTTGTCTTTATATTTGTTTGTTTAACATGTGAATTAGTAGATCCTGTATCTACCAGGGCTACCTGTTTATTCCATTTTTCACAGTCATAATATTCTATTTCTATTTTAAATTGGTTATTATTTTGATTGTCTAATGTATTTATTATTGGTATTAATTCCAGTGCTTGTTGTTTGTTTCTTATTGATAGTGATATCTTTCCAAACATTATTTGTGGTGCTTTTCCTTTTGTATTTTTTTTTTGCTTTATTAAAGTCAAATTCTATATAATTTGGTATAATTATTTCAAGGTTTTCTCTAGCTGGTTTGTATCTTATAATTTTGCTGAATAATGGTTCTATTTTAAAATTATCTGTATTCCTATTTTTTACTTCATGCTTACTAGTGAAAGCATAAATATTTCTTATTTGTATACTCATAACTTTGCTTTTCTCTTTCATTTCTATTCCTGATAATCTGTGGTATATGACTAAGCTTTTGTCCTTATTTTCTTCGGCCATACTTATAGAGAAATTATGTTTTATTGTAAATTTTATCTTTTGATACATTAGGTTTTCTTGTACTATTCCTATTAAGGTATCTTGTGTACTTGATATTATTCTATCATCCATTAGGTACATTTCTAGGCGTGTATTTATTCCTTCCTTAAAATAAGCTTTTATTATTATTTGCACAGCTCCTAGATGTATATGTCTTAATGTTTTTCTGGTTTTCTCACTTATTTTTTCCATCTCTTATTTTATTATTTTTTCAGTTATTAATGGGATTATGGTTTTTCATTGGGCTTGTTCACTGTCTATAGGTTGTTCATTATTCCTGACTATTATGATGGTATTCTTTTTCTTTTCAAATATTGGTAGTTTAAATATCTCTTTTGGGTTTATATTTAATTTGGTTGCTCTTATTTATCGTATTTTTGTATGTCAAAGCACATTCTCTCTCTTACTTCTTCATTGTTTTCTTCTCTTTCTAATTGTTCTCCTATTTCTATTATTTCTGTCATCATGTTTATTTCACATTCTTCTGTTTCACCTTCACTACTTCCACCATCTTCTTCCAGTACCATTATTTCTTCATTTTCACTAATTTCGACCAGTCTTCCTCATATTCTATGGGTTCATAGTTTATGTTATTCATTTCTTCAATTTCTTCTACGTATTTTACATTTTCTTTTTTTCATTCTCTTAGGGCAATTTGGTGATATATGTCCTAGTTCTCCACATATATAACAATTACAATTCTTTGGGTTTTTCGGATATTGTCTATTTTTATTTATTTTTTTGAAGTATCTTTTATAGGGTTTTTTATCTCTTAAATGTTTTTGTATATTTTGGTTTATATTTTTTGGAATTTGTGTTTACTCTTCTTTGTATAATTATAGTTATTATTACATCCACAATGATTCGGTCTTGCATCTTCACAACAAATTCTTTGTTTATATGTTCTATAGTATTTCATTGTTGCTCTAGCTTCTTGGCACACTTTATCCCCGTAATCTCTTACAAATTGTGTTCTATACCCTAAAGTATCTACTTCTGGTTTTACTTTTTCCCCTATGTATGCACTATATATGTTTATAC
The DNA here is from genome assembly GCA_017893485.1 of Hemerocallis citrina. Taxonomy (NCBI): domain Eukaryota; kingdom Viridiplantae; phylum Streptophyta; class Magnoliopsida; order Asparagales; family Asphodelaceae; genus Hemerocallis; species Hemerocallis citrina. The sequence continues at coordinate 68,487,612 of CM030366.1, forward strand.
TCCATGGATCAGGTAGTTTCAGAAAGAATGAGTCCAATATTGGCCTTCTTTCTTCTTTTGTATAAGAACTATCTTGAAAATATTCTCAGAATTCACAAGCATAGTTATCAAAATAATACATGTCGCTATTTCTAAATTGCTTAGTCTCCATCTTGCTTGGTTCTTTTTTTTTATATAGTGTGTTTTTCTCCTTTATCGTAGACACTGAATTCTGTTTTATTGCCATTTCGTAATTTGTAATTATTTCTTTTAGTCCTCAGGTTCGTTGTGCTGAGATTTCTTCTGTTCCTTTATCATCAATTGGTCTTGATTTTCTAATAGCATTTCTTTCTTCTTCCTTTAGCCCATTCCATCATTTTGCTACTACTCCTATAAAGGTTGCTTCTATAAATTTCTCAAATGAGTTTCCTGAAAAGTTTTGCCTAAATCCTACTATTAGTGAAGCTTTTACCCATTCTTCTATTGTCCTATCTACATCTTTTACGCAGTCTAGATCTAGTCATTCTCCATTTTCTGCTATTCCTTTTTCGTAGTGCTCTGCAGGTTCATATTTGGGGTTTCTTTTTCTTTATCTCTTTCTAACTTATTATATTTTGTGTTTTGCCATTTCCATGGTTGGTGGTAAGGTTTTTTATTAGGTAGTGGCCTTAAGATTTCGTACATGTCAGTTGGATTTTTTGTTGGTTTCATTATAATATTTTCTTTCTCTTGATCCATTTTTATTTCTTCATTAGTTATATCTAAGTTTTTTAAGGCTTCCTCTACTTCCTCTGAATTAAGATTTGCCATTAAATCTTCTATTTCTAGAATATTTATATTAAGCTTTGTTATGGTATCTAAATCCTTCATACCTTTTTCTGTTATGCCTAGTTCTTCTTCTGTGTCTTCGGTTATATATCTACCTAGTTCTTTTATGTTCTTATTTATGTTTTTTAAATCTTTTCTTATAGTTTCTACAAACTCTGGACCATTGTAATCTTCTTCTAACTCTTGCATGTTTATTATATAAATTTCTGATTCTATTTTTGAATTTAATATTTCCACTTTTGAATTATTAACCATTCTTAGCCTAATATTTTATATGTTAGCAGGTGTTGGTAATACCAACTTGCTTCTTCAAATCTATAGTCTAATACTTTTTATGCTATCTTTTTTTATATTTCCTTAGGTAGTTTCTTAGTTATTTTACTTGTTATTAAAAAATATTATGATATTTCCCTATCAGTTATATGATTTCTTACTGTTAATCTTCTATCAATGTATCTAATTTTATATTTTGAGAGATTTTTTAATCTTAATTTCTTTATTTTCTATGAAATATCCAGTTTTTAAATGAGTTATTCAAATTTTTAGTTTTAATGTTGTATAAATATCTTTAAAGGTAGGGTTGTTTTTGTAAGATTATCTTTAACTGGCCTTTCTCCGCAAATAATTTGGCTATTGGCCCCTAAATGCAAATACTTTCTCTAATTAGCCTATATGTGAGAATTAGTCAATTTCGATTGAGGACACGTTCGCACGGCACATGCCACCGAACGTCTTTCGTGTTTCGGCTGGGCGCAACGTGTCTCGTTGACCGTTGACCGGTCAACGGGTTTTTGCTCTATTTTTTATAGGGGACACGTTTGCTCGGCACATGTCATTGAACATCTTTGAAGCTTCGGCTAGGCACCACGTGTCCCGTTGACTGGTCAGCGAAGTTTTGCTCAAACTTCGATCGGGGGCACATTTGTTTGGCTCATGGTTCAGAACGTCTTTGATGCTTCGGTTGTGCGCCACGTTGCCTTTGACCGTTAACTGTTGACCGGTCAATAGAGTTTTGCTTTACTTTGATCAGGGGCACATTTGTTCGGCGCACGGTTCTGAATGTCTTTGATGCTTCGGTTGCGCGCCACATGCCCTTTGACAGTTGTCCGGTCAACGAATTTGCTTCGTTTTCAATCGGAGGCACATTTGGTCGGCACGCGATTCCGAACTGCTCTGACTAGTGACGCAGCAAATGTTTGACTTTTGACTATTGATTGGTCAATGGTTTCGTCATTTGGCCTTCCCAATTGTTGGGCTTCCCCACTGGTTGGTGGCCCAATAGCATCAGGGACCCAATCGTCGCTCTAATTCATTTATAAAACTCCCTCCCCTCCAATCCTTCCTCATTCTCTCATTCTCAAAAAAATTCTTTCCAGTGAGATTTTCTCTTGGGAGAGCTCCGGCGAACTTTTTCTTGCTCCGACGAAGACTGTGGTTGTCACTTCGAAGATAATATATATATTTATACACATATTTTTTTTATTAAGATGTCTAGGGTTTCTTCGGGTGACGAGACCTTCCCTTCTAGTCCTGTTGGAGAACAGTCATCGGTTCCTCCTTCTAGAGCGAATAAGAGGAAGGGCGTAGCGGAGTTGCTTTTAATTATTGTGGAGATGATATTGGAGAAAGATAGAAGAAATGGGGAGTTGGGGAGACTTCCGTGTGCAATGTCTCGTCTTGGTGGCATTCGAGTTTACCCCGATGATTTATTGGGCCGAGTTAAGCAAGGAATGGCGCCATTATATGAGGAGAATGAGCAGCATTGGCATTCGGAGGTGGACTTGAGTAGCATACGGGAGTGCTTCATGATTTTGAGGGAGTTCGATCTATTGTTACCAGGCCCTGGGGTTAGAGCTTGTTCACCGTTCTCTCCTGATTTGTGCTTCTTTCCGTTTGATGCTTTTCATGTGGGGCTCTGTCTTCCCCTTCATCCATTTGTGAGAGAAGTCTTGATGTGGCATTTTCTGAGTCCGATTCAGTATATGCTAAACATGTGGAGACATGTCAATGGCTTCGAGTTGCATTGTTAGGCAAAGGGTTCGAGATGCGAATGAGTGTGTTGAGGGTGCTCTATAAGATCCACCAGAAGAACAGGTTGTAGTGTAGATTCTATCTCACTCCACGTCTAGAGGTGAAGTTGATTGATAATCCTGATTTGATCAAGTACTGAAAAGAGAAGTACTTTATCATTTGCAGTCATGAGTCGTAGGGGATTCCCACAACTTGGAGTGAGGAAGTGCCGAAGTGAGCGAAGATTGATCCAATTCTGAGCCCCGAGGAGGACATTGTTAGGGTTCTTTTAGATCGGCCAGCTTTTAGTTAAAGAGAGGTGATCGACGAGTTTCTCTTCAGGGGGGGTCTCAGTCCGATCAACCCTAGTATGCACCTTTATTTTTATTGCATTTTACTTCTGCATTTGTAGTTATCTATTTTCTCCTTTTCTTCTCTGAACAGTTGGCATTTTGTTTGGCAGGGGCGGTCGACATGGATTTTGACTCGATGTTTCCAAATGCTCAGGGTTAAGCAGCAAATTCTCTGAAAAGAAGATGAGGAAGAGGATGGTTACCAGGTCTGCGCCGTCGAAGGTCTTGAATGGACCGAAGGGCGTTGCTTCGGGGGAGGGGGGACTGACTTAGGGTCTCCATCCGCTCCCTCGGCTACCCCTGCCGCTGGTGTATTCTCCTTAGCTTCTGCTCTCTCACTCGAGGCACCTACTCTTACTGCGAAGGTTGACACGACGCTTACGGATGAGTTGAAGAAGATTTTCGACCCGGATTGGCAGGTCTGGAGGCATGGCGGCTTCCTCGGGGATTCAGTGAGTTGCATGCAGGTGATTCGACATCTTGCGACCCCTATTGAATGGGCTATGCTGGTCACGGGGTCAGTTGGTGATTCGGCACCAGAGATCGCTATGGCCAACATTGTTAGGTTTTGATGGTAGTCTCAGATTAATACACATCGAAAAAACTACAAATAAATACTGAAACCTAGCCATGGATCAATGCGAAAACCATAAACCGTGTTTAGGAGTTATACCTTGAAGATGGATCTGCTGTCTCCAATTAATGTCGATCACAGCAATACAATATTGCTTTGCCTCTACAGTATCCACACGAATGGATTAAATCAAGCTTTCCCTCACGCCGCGGTGCTAGCTGCGGGAAGGGGATGTTCCTCACGATCTCTCTCTCTGACAATTTTTGTGGCAGCTAGGGTTTTCTCATGTAACACTTTTCCACAGATACATATCATATATATAGCTGCAGAAAATCAACCATAAGAAAGTAATGAGGCTGTTGGACTCACAATCTGACCTGGTTCGGATTCGTGTATGGACCTTTGAACTTTAGTCAACCCATTTAATCTAATTAAATGTCCAACCAATATCAGGAGTCCAAGTCTTACTTGGATCTCCAATTAAAATCATCTTATGAGTTTAAATTCCAATTTCAATCCATTCTAAGTGTTTGACCCTGTAGGTTCTCGTTACGTTGACAGTAATACTAAAATTATATTCTAGTATTAAAAACAGTGAGCAATATCTAGCAATACATCACTGCTACTCAAGTAACGCGAATGGCAGCGATTAGACATAACCTATTTGTGACCAATGTTACAATGTAGTCTAGTCCCTTTGTCCAGATATTTTAATTAACTACAGGGCATAGAGCGTGTCACCCTTGTATAGTTCAATCTTTGGTTTCTTGATATCCGAGTAGACTTACTAAAACAAATGAGCTCAATATCTCATATTGACTCATTTGAGCATGACCATGCAATTTGTAGTCTCACTCAATCAAGGGGCCCATAGATATCGCTCCTGTTATGTAAGAGGGACAAATCCTATCTAAGCCACTCACATCCCTCCGCATGATTTGTAGTATATTCAATAGTCAACTTTATAATCACCTTATTATAGGCAACGTTCGACGATATTAAAACATATAACTTCTTATGTAGGAAACCGTAGTGACTTCAAGTCAAAGGACTACATACACCATGGTCACTGTGAGAACCTCTTATGACACTCACGTAACGATCCATACAGCATTCTAATGGTGGGTCAGTCCAGTACATTATTACTCTAATATGTAATTATTACTCTAATATGTACCCATGTGAAGACTTGATATGTCATATCCATGACCCGTGAGATATGGTCATCAGTCTACGCACATACTAGTCTCTATATATTATTGTTGTCCTAATTCACAATAATACTTGACTAGGGACATTTAAGAATAGTGTTCTGATTACAACCAATAGGATCTCACAATCAAGTCATGTACTTGATATCCCTTGGTATCGAACCTACTATTTAAGGACTTTATTATGCTCATTTAATCATAATAAACAACACAATAAATAAAATGCCTCATATATGAAATAAATATCATGATACAATGTAAACTAGTAATGTCAATACACAACTGGCCTGTAGGGCATACACCAACAAACATGTCGGTACATCTTTATAATTTGCTTATTGTATTAGTATTTTTTATGAAACGTCAATAGTTTTCTGCTTCTTTGTGACTTCGAATTACTCTATTCTCGCAGATTACTTGTCACTTTAGCCACCTGCTAAAGTGTGTGGCGGAGCAAGAGAAGGAGTTGAAGGTGGCGACTGATAGGGCGAGGGCGGAGTGGTCGAAGACCGCTAAGAAGTTGGAAGAGGTGATGCTTTGAATGGAGACTCAGGCGACGTGGATCGTTCTGTTGGTGGCCGCCCTTGCCAAGGAGAAGGAGGAAGTGGATCGGGAGAGAGAACATGCAGCCAAGGAGAGGGAGAGCGCTGCGAGGGAGAGAGAGGATGCAGTGGTGCAGGTGAAGCTCGAGGCGGAGGAGCTTCTTGCTACGAACATGGAGAAAGCATACGCTAGAGCTCTGCAGGACGTCAGCAAGCGAGTCTCAGTTTTTGATAGCTCTGGGTATGTGTTGTTCAAGACGGCTCCTGCCTCGACAGAGGAGCAGGAGGGGAAGAGGAAGAAGAAGATGATACCATTAGAGACTTCAGGAGCTCAATGGGGAGTTGGTGAAGAGCCTCCCTCTCTTGTGGTTCAACCGACCGAGGTGGACCCTTGACTCCTCTGCTTTTCTTTTTAGTTTTTGACTTAGTTTTTGGGTTTTTGTTTTTGCCTAATTGCGAACTGGCCACCACTTGATGTATTCGAATCTTTGAATTGCAATGAAAACTCTTTTGGTGTTAGATACTTGTATCTTCTTTACCGATGACTATTTTCTATGTGTTGGATTTGAACTTTTGAGTCTTTGTGAGTTTTGTGACCCTGGTTGTACTGTCGTAGTAATCCAACGCTCTTTTCTACTAACAGGTCATCATGTATGCTGGGAGTGACCCTCGTGATAGTGAGATTGCCCGTCTCTGTACTAAGCTCCACGTGGTAGAGCTAGGACTTTCTTGCTCATGGGAGAAACTCTATAGGGCAGAAGTAGAGCTTGGCAATTTAAGGAGAGTGTTGATATGAAGGGATATTGAAAATAGGCATTTTGATGAACTTCTTCTGGAATAACCTTTGGCCGAAGTGGAGGATTATCCTTATGATAGCGGGGTTCTTGTTGCTAAGGCGATGATTGAGGGGAGCTCGGAAGTGAAATATCTTCGTCGTTCTTTACTCACATCTACCACAGAAAGAGACGAGTTGAAAAATGTATTGCTTGAGAAGAGCTTAGAAGTGGCTCAACTGAAGAAAGCAGTTCCCCAGCTTTCGGGAGAGACTCGGCTTAGTGGTTCGGCGTGCGTGAGTACGTTTCACTGGAAGATATGGGTGAAGGATGCCCAATTCAAGAAGAGGCTTGTTGAACAAGAAGTGGAGATTCATCGGTTGAAGTGGCTCTTTGAGGGGGTTAAGACGCAGTACTTCCTGCTCCTGTGATGAGATAAATAAGGGGAGGTCATTTCATGAGTTTGCGTCGCGCACGTACGAGACCTCGAGAAATCCAAGAGATGCCCAGAGTGGGGTGGCCGGTTTGTCAAGTGTTGCCTTTGTTAAAATAGCGAGGCGTGTTGATGGTCGCGTGGCTCATACACATTTAGCGGGCTTGGTCTTTCCTTCTGATCAATTAATGGAGCAGAGCGGTGCTCTTCTGCCCCGAGGGGGGCATAAGCTGTGCGTCTCTTAATAAAAACCTCACTTTGCCACGAGGAGGGAAAGATGACTCCGTGGGAGACTTGTAATCTTCTAGACACTAGTAATTTTGTAAGAGACTTGCAATCTTGTAAAGATTTTTTTTTCCCAATAATGAAATTCTTGTAATTAGATGTTAATATGGAATGAAAATTTTCTAAGTTTTCATGCTTTCTCTTTGTATTACGTCTTTCGTGTTTGGGGTTGTTTTGGGAGCTCTCGAGTGGCGAGCCCAGCTCCGCATTCTTGCTTGGGGGCAAGAGGCTATAGCGGCCCTGTGAACCACAAATGGACTCCGAATAGGTGATGACGAGTTTGGGGAGTATTCGAATGGCGGGCTACACTCTGCATACTTTTTCGGGGAAAAGTCGCTAGAGGGACCCTATGAACCATGAATGGACTGCACACTTGTCCGGGTTATTTTGGGAGCACTCAAGTGGCGAGCTGAACTCCGCATACTTGCTCGGGGGCAAGAGGCTAGATCAACCTTGCGAACCACGAATTGACTCCAAAAAAGGTGACGACGAGTTTAGGAGCATTTGAATGGTGAGCCGCACTCTGCATGCTTGTTCAGGGACAAGTCGCTAGAGGAACCCTACAAACCATGAATGGACTCAACACTTGTCTGGATTGTTTTCGGAGCATTTGAGTGGCGAGCCGAATTCCACGTACTTGCTCGGGGGGCAAGAGGCTATCGCAGCCCTGTGAACCACGAGTGGACTTCGAACAAGGTGACGACGAGTTTTGTGACCATTCGAATGGCGAGCCATGCTGCGCATACTTACTCGAGGCAAGTAGGTAGAGAGACCCTATAAACCATGAATGGACTCCGCACTTGCCTATCGGGATGCTTAGTGAGCAGATGGTGTTGCTCGAAAGTAGACCACGTATGCGTTTCTTTGCTCGTATTCGATAGAGTGTATTCTATAAGGTTACACAAGAATTTTGCAAAAGAAAAAATAATTTTTATTAAAAAATTAAACTAGACGGCTGCTTGATTGCAATCCTTCATTACATGTTGTGACCGTTATAATTGTCAGCCTTTATTACATGTCTAGCTATAAGGGAAAACATTAAGCGCCCTCATGGAACTTTATCAGGTGCTCAGTGTTCCAAGTGTAACACCCCGAATTCCAAAACAGACTGAATTCGAAGTTCCGCAGGATCTTTACACTTCTTTCGTACAATTTTACAAGGATTTTTTTTTGTTACATCAGAGTTCACAATTACATCACATATTTACAGCGGAAACAATTTACAACAATTTACGTGATTTGAAATGTACAACACTTGGATCATTTTTTAATCAGCATGCATTCTTTAGTCTTGTTAATCACTTTACCCTGCATAAAAAACTGTGGGTGCGTCAGTTGCTTACAACCGACGAAATATTATACATGGCTATCCTCTCTATGCCGAAACAGTATAACAATTCTCAAATACTTAAACAATCACAAACTTGATCACAAACAGAAACTACAAGGGACTATCCTATAGATGTCGTGTTGTGCAGTGCACTTAATCCTTAATGCAGTTTTATATATTACATGACACTAATGCGCACTTGTTGAGATTCTATGCATCCCATACTACATAGGTCTGAGGGCAAGCCCTTAACCGTTCTTCATCTTATAGGGTTCGATCCCTCGTCATGACTTAAACTACTACCGTAACTACGATAAGTATCCTAGATGTTCTATGAGTTACGAGCTCATGTCCAGACAGCCTGGAGGGGAATCCCACGTCATGTCACGACGCATCGTGAAGAACCTATGGACAATTTAGCCTTCGTTATGGGACATGACACCACCCGCAGTCACCAAATACCCCACGAGCATCGCCTGCAGTACGGACTCCTGGAGACATATTCACGTCATGTCACGACGCATCGTGAAGACAGCCTGTGAATACTCTCACACCGTAGCTCCGAGACCCACATACTCGTGTTTTTCTCTTATTTTCATTACATCTTCACTATGTATTTAGTCCTCAGTTATTTGAATTACGAACAAAATCAACACTCTAGAGTTAGCCCTTCCACTATACCGGTCTTAACCATTTATTCAACATGACCCAAATCTTGGTCTTTTCATTTCATTTCAACACATTTCTTTTCAATGCCGGTATGAGGCTTAACTATACTCTAGTTCTCAATTTCAATTCATAATCACAAAAATTGACTCTTTCATACTCATAAGTTCTCTTTTCATGATTAACATTAATTTCCACTTCATTTTCATGACATTTGTATTTTCATGTTCTTTCATAATTCATCAAGTCATTCAATTTCAATTTCATACACAATCCCATGCAGAAACAATATAATTTCATTTTTCTCAGGCCAGTCGACTGTTAAGCATGGCCAATCGGCTGTTCTGCGATGTTCTAAAGCTCAAAAATAAATAATCGGAGTAGTCGACTGTCAAGCTATGGTTGGTTGACTGTTCCGTAAAAGATTTGAACTATAATTTCATTTTTCTCAGGTAAGTTGACTGTTAAGCATGGCCAGTCGGCTGTTCTGCGAGGCTCTAAAGCTCGAAAATAAATAATCAGAGTAGTCGACTGTCAGGCTATGGTAAGTCAACTGTTCCGTAAATGATTTGAACTCAAAAACAAATAATCAGGACGGTCGACTGTTTCAATATAATTGGTCGACTGTGCTACTGGGTTTTTCAAATTTCCAAAATGTTTTTAGTTCTTTTTCTTCTCCAAATTCATTCAAAAAAATTCCAGATTTTATTTTTCATCTTATTACAACATTTCAGTAAAATAAAAATTTGATTTTTGATACAAAACAACATAATTTGCTCTCTACTTCATTTTATTCTTCAATTTCGAATTTAGGGAAAAATAAGCATAATCTCCTTATGAATTACACTTAAAATTTCCCTATATCACTTATAATATTTTTATTAACATTTTACAATTATCTCAGTAATAAAATTCATTTTTAAGTCATTTAACAACAAATTAATCAAAATCACCTATATCCATAGTTCTTTATTCAATTGTTCAACATACAAGCATGTATTTGTTTATCTAGCACATCACAACAAAATTGAGCATGGTAACATGGCAATCATTTAACAAATCATAATTTGGCAATCAATTTAACACTCTTTTAACATATAATCAAACTAGCAGCAATTTGTCTCATTTTCATAATGCATCGCTATATTAGTTAGAGTTTCACCTTAATTTGTCAACCATATCCTAACATGATGTCTAATTAGAAGTTTAAGAGAAACACCCACCTTAAATGGAGAGAAACAATCAAATAGACTCCTAGAGAATCTCCTACAATGAATGAACAAAGCCTTCTCCTCCTAGATCAAGCCACGAAAATCGCCTCTCCTTGTTGCAAGCTTGAACCCGAGCCTCCCCTATGCAGTCCGGCCTCCTTCTCCTTGGTTGAAGCACTCACACAAAGCACTCACTCTTTTCAACTCACAACTCCTCAATCTTTTTGCCTTACAACTTGTATTCTCTCTTTCTATTCTTTCTATTCAAATTTGTTTTTTTCCCAAGTGAGAATGAAGAGTGTGGGAAGGGGTATTTATACAATTTTCTAGGGTGAACGGAGGGCCAAGATTAGATCAAAAGGTTAGAGATTAAGGGCCAAGATGAAGTAGGGAGTTGAAATAACTTCCCATGATGAGAGTAACCAACTCTCCACCACTCCCATCTCTCCCGCTCTCCTAATCCTACCCGGCCTAGGGTGAAGAAAGTGTGCAATGCACACTCCATTGTATGCACATGCCACCTAGTGTCCCCCATTTACAAATTTGTTCATGCGACAAATTTAATTGTCCATGAAATAAGTCTACACTACAAGTTAGACCATTGAAAAAGAGAATTAAAGTAAATGGGCTCACTAATGGGCTAAACTAACCATGGGCTTTAAAATAATTAAATTTAATTAATAAAATAGAGTGGGCTTAAAAGACAAGTAGGCATAGATTTTAATTAGGCTTTTTAAAGAGAATATTTACTTTTTTTGGAAAAATAAAGAGAACAAATACTCTATAAAAATATTTTATAAAAGAAATTATACAAATGAAATCATACGTGCTCAACACGTAAAATCACAAGAATCACACCCATGCTAAGTGAAACCTTCAGAAAGACAAAGTCACCAACCTCAAACTCAAGGTCTTTCCTCCGGTTGTCTGCATATCTCTTCTGCCTACTCTGAGCATCTACCAACCTCTTCCTGATCAGATCGATCTTTTCAGAGGTTTTCTGCACAATCTCAGGCCCAAACATCTGCCGCTCCCAACTTTGAACCAACAAATAGGTGTTCTGCATTTCCTGCTATACAGAGTTTCGTACGGCGCCATCCCAATACCAGTCTGAAAACTGTTATTGGCAAACTCTACCAGAGCTAAGTGCCTTTTCCAACTGCCTCCAAAGTGTAGTACACAGCACCGAAGCATATCCTCAAGAATACGGTTGACTCTTTCGGTCTGCCCATCGGTCTGCAGATGAAAAGTAGTGCTGAAATCCGTCTTGGTACCCAAAGCTGTCTGAAGACTCCTCCAGAAATGTGAAGTAAATCGTGCATCCCGATCAGACACAATGGTTAACAGAACACCATGAAGCCTGACGATCTCGCCAACATACAACTCAGCCAATCTATCCATCGACGAAGTGAGTTTCATCGTCAAGAAGTGAGCAGACTTGGTTAGTCGATCGACTATGACCCAAATCGCATCATTGCCCTTGGAACTCTTGGGCAAACCCGTGATGAAATCCATACTAATGTTATCCCACTTCCATTCCGGAATAGGTAACGGTTGCAATAGACCTCCAGGTTTCTGGTTCTCGGCTTTGACCTGCTAACAAATCTCACACCTCGCCACGAACTCGGCCACATCCCGCTTCAAACTGACCACCAGAAATGCTGCTTAATGTCCCTATACATCTTAGTACTCCCAGGATGTATTGACAAAAGAGTAGCATGTGCCTCCTGAAGAATACTTTCTTTCAAGTCCGACTGATTCGAAACATATAGCCTCTCTCCAAACCACAACACTCCATCCCTAATTTGGAACTCAGACAACCTGCCAGCACCGACCTGCTCCCTCATCTCCAGAACCTCTGCATCTTCCTTCTGACTTGCGATAATCCTTTCATTCAACGTTGGTTGAAGCCTAAACTGAGCTAAAGATGATCCCAAGCCTTGCAGAACAACTTCAATACCAGTCCGATCCAACTCCTCTACCAGCTGTCTCTGAGTTGTGATCAAACTAGCCAGACTGCTCTTGCGGCTAAGTGCATCAACAACAACATTAGCCTTCCCAGGATGGTACTTAATCTCCAGACGAATGTCCTTAAGTACTTCCAGCCATCTCCGTTGCCTCAGATTCAGATCCTTCTGCTGATAGATGTACTTCAAGCTTTTGTGGTCCGTGTACATGTTCAGCTTCCACCATACACGTAATGTCTCCATTGCTTCAAGGCAAAAATAATCGCAGCCAACTCCATATCATGAATCAGATAATTCTTCTCATGCGGTCGTAGTTTCCTAGACCCATAAACGATCACTTTTCCTTCTTGCATTAAGACACAACCAAGCCCACGATGTGAAGCATCGCTGTAGACATCATACTCAACACCTACTCTAGGCAAAGCCAAAATGGGTGCGGTAGTCAGCCTCTCTTTCAACTCCTGAAAGCTTGCCTCGCACTGCTCAGTCCACTTGAAGTTCACATTCTTCTTGGTCAGACCAGTGAGCAGCACGGCTATCTGAGCATAGCCCTGGATAAATCTCCTGTAATATCCAGTTAGCCCAAGAAAACTCCTGATTTCCTTCACTGTAGTAGGCCTTGTCCAATCCTTCACCGCTTCTATCTTCTGCGAATCAGTTGCCACTCCCTCCTTAGAAAGGATGTGACCCAGGAATGCCACTTCAGATTTCCAGAAATTGCACTTGGACAACTTGGCATACAACTCATGCTCCTGAAGTTTCTTCAAAACTGCTGCCAAATGCTCCGTGTGCTCCTTCTCTGACTTAGAGTACACAAGGATATTGTCGATAAACACCACGACAAAAGAATCAATAAACGGCCTCAGAACTCTGTTCATCATATCCATGAAAATTGTAGGTGCATTCGTTACTCCAAACAGCATAACTAAGAATTCGTAATGCCCGTGTCGAGTTCTGAACGCAGTTTTATGCACATCTTCAGTCTTCACTCGAACTTGATGGTAACCTGACCGAAGGTCTATTTTGGAGAAAACAGTCGCACCTTGTAGACGATCAAACAGGTCATCAATTCGTGGAATCAGAACTTATTCTGAATAGTGACCTTATTCAGCTTTCAGTAATCGATGCACATCCTCATCGAATCATCCTTCTTCTTTACCAAAAGCACCGGCGCTCCCCAGGGCGACGCACTCGGTTGGATAAAGCCTTTCTCTAACAGTTTCTCAATCAGCCGTTTGATCTCATCCTACTCCACAGGTGCCATCCTATTCGATGCCTTGGAAATGGGTGCACTCCCTGGCTGAATACTGATGCTGAAATCCACATCACGATGCGGGGGTAACCCAGACAAATCTTTCAAGAACACAGTCGGATAATCCCAAACCACAGGAATTTGTTGCACCTCTACATGAACATCCCTCTTGCAGATAGTTGCCACCAGACCAGAACATCTCTTCTTCCCTTGGAAAGTGACTTCAGGTCCACCTAGAGCCTTCACTGTTACTTCCTTGGTCTTGCACTCTCGCACTGTACACCGACATGCAATTAATGCTAATGATAACATCGACTCCCAAGACATTCAGCTCGATCAGATCAATCCCAAAAATTCTATCTCCAATCACGATCTCGCAATCCGCATAGTACCGATCAGTGGTTAGAGTCTCCCCTGATGGAGTAGCTACTGCCAAGATCTTGGCTGGAAAGACTTTCGGTTCGACTCCCAAAACTTCAGCAAACTTACGTGATACAAAAGTGTGAGAGGACCCAGTATTGAACAAAACAACAGCTTTCTTTCCATTCAAAATAAGTTCTCCTGTTACATAATACACACTCGTTACATAACAGTTCACTATATAAGGCGGGAAAAAGAAACAACAGAAAACACTCTAAACATCCTCCCTCGTACCAGTGATGACGTGATCCACCTCATCAGCATCAGCTTTAGTCAAGGCAAATACTCGCCCCTGCTGGTACGGCTTCTTCCCAACTTGCTGCGTTGGTCCACTACGGGTGAGATTCTGCAGCTTGGGGCATTGAGACTTGTAATGTTCCGTCTTACCACAGTTGAAGCAAGTCACCACAGGAGGTCTCACCCATTTGTTTTCGAGTCTCCCAGCTATATTGACAGCATTCGCTCCCGTTGGTTTGAACCTCTGGGCTAGCGGCTGTCCCCTGAAGTTGCTAGAAACTGCGGGCCTCTTCCCAACATTCCAGTTGGTCCTCCAATTTTGAACAGCACGGAACTGCTCCATGTGTGCCTCAGTGGCTGCAGCTCGTTTGACCAATTTGTCAAACCTCCTGATACCGAGGGGTATCATCCTGGATCTTAGACTTGTCCTCAACCCATGCTCGAACTTTCAAGCCTTCTTCGCCTCATCCATCACCAGTTCGGGCGCATACCTCGAGAGCTGAGTGAATCTTGTCTCATACTCCCTTACCGACATGTCGCCCTGCTGCAGCGCTAGAAACTTTATGGCCTTCTTCTCCTTGACGTCTGAGGAAAAATAATGACTGCAAAATTCCTTCAAGAATTCATCCCAGCCAAGAACAATACCTCCCATCATCTGCTTCATCGACTGCCACCACACAGCTGCATCCTTCTCAAATTGCAGCGCCGCCAACTTCACCTTGCTGCCCTTCGGAGTCTCCAAGACTTGAAGATAGTCTCTACCTGTTGGATCCAATTGTCAGCCGTGTCAGGGTCTGACTTCCTCTCAAATACGGGTGGTTTCATTTGCTTGATTGATTCCACGAGTTTGATTGCTTCGGGTACTGAATTTACAGGCACCCTTCCTTGATTCTGAATCATGGCAACGACATTGAGTGTCTGATAGACCCTCGCTAGTCGTTTTCAAGTCCAGACCTTGACCATTTCGAGCTCCTCTTCTAGCCATATTCTGATGCAAAAGATCCATTAAATTCAAAGTATAAACATGAATTATAAATCAACTTTTCCATTTCATTGAATTTCAAACTTTATACATTCGAATTTAAAACATTTCTGATATCAAAATGAAAACAATAAGAAGATGCAACAGTCTAGTTCCTACAGTTCCCCTTGGCTCCTTAAAGCTCTTTCCATAGTTCCTCCACTTCTTCCTTCAGTACATCGGTCATATTTTTTCTCTTCTCGAGTTCCCAAACCCGATGACTGAGAACTGCAATATCATCCTTGCGCTTCGCCAACTGAGTCTCTAGTAGCTCGATTCTCTCCCGTTGAGTCTCTACCTGCCTCTGAAGAGACACAATGAGACTACTCGGAACTGGTTCTTCCTCATCGGAGGAATCATCAGATGAATCCGGAGGTCGAGTGATCTCTCGAGACTCAGGCCATTCCTCTTTCACTTCTTCAGGATCTTCCTCGTCTGAATCAACTTGCCCGGGGTAGTAATCTTCCTCGACTATGTGCCAATTGCCATCTCCAGCTGGGTCGAAGTGGTCCGCCATCTTAGAGAAAGAGGAGAAGAAGCATAAATCATAGAGCAACACAAATATAAGTGACTTACATTTAAATCTCTAGACTCAACACACGCCCTAATTTCCACTTCTAGGGTGTCGTTCCTTATAAATTTGGACTACTTGAAAGCATGCTCTGATACCACTCTGTAACACCCCGAATTTCAAAACATACTGAATTCGAAGTTCCAAAGGATCTTTACACTTCTTTCGTACAATTTTATAAGGAATTTTTTTTTGTTACATCAGAGTTCACAATTACATCACATATTTACAGCGGAAGTAATTTACAACAATTTACGTGAATTGAAATGTACAATACTTGAATCATTCTTTAATCAGCATGCATTCTTTAGTCTTGTTTATCACTTTACCCTGCATAAAAATTGTGGGCGTGTTAGTTGCTTACAACCGACGAAATATTATACATGGCTATCCTCTCTATGCCGAAACAGTATAACGATTCTCAAATACTTAAACAATCACAAACTTGATCACGAATAGAAACTAGAAGGAACTATCCTATAGATGTAGTGTTGTGCAGTGCACTTAATCCTTAATGCAGTTTTATATATTATATGACACTAATGCGCACTTGTTGAGATTCTATGCATCCCATACTACATAGGTCTGAGGGCAAGCCCTTAACCATTCTTCATCATGTAGGGTTCGATCTCTCGTCATGACTTAAACTACTACTGTAACTACGATAAGTATCCTAGATGTTCTATGAGTTACGAGCTTATGTCCAGACAGCCTGGAGGGGAATCCCACATCATGTCATGACATATCGTGAAGAATCTATGGACAATTTAGTCTCCGACATGGGACATGACACCACCCGCAGTTACCAAACACCTCACGAGCGTCGCCTGTGGTACGGACTCCTGGAGACATATCTAGGTCATGTCACGACGCATCGTGAAGACAGCCTGTGAATACTCTCACACCGTAGCTCCGAGGCCCTCATACTCGTGTTTTTCTTTTATTTTCATCACATTTTCACTATGTATCTAGTCCTTAGTTATTTGAATCACGAACAAAATCAATTCTCTAGAGTTAGCCCTTCTACTATACCGGTCATAACCATTTATTCAACATGACCCAAATCTTGGACTTTTCATTTCATTTCAACACATTTCTTTTCAATGCGGTATGAGGCTTAACTATACTCTAGTTCTCAATTTCTATTCATAATCACAAAAATTGAGTCTTTCATACTCATAAGTTCTCTTTTTATGATTAACATTAATTTCCACTTCATTTTCATGACATTTGTATATTCATGTTCTTTCATAATTCATCAAGTCATTCAATTTCAATTTCATACACAATCCCATGCAGAAACAATATAATTTCATTTTTCTCAGGTCAGTCGACTGTGAAGCATGGCCAGTCTGCTGTTCTGTGAGGTTCTAAAGCTCGAAAATAAATAATCGGAGTATTCGACTGTCAAGCTATGGCCGGTCGACAGTTCCGTAAAAGATTTGAACTATAATTTCATTTTTCTCAGGTCAGTCGACTGTTAAGCATGGCCAGTCGGCTGTTCTACGAGGCTCTAAAGCTCGAAAATAAATAATCAGAGTAGTCGACTGTCAGGCTATGGTCGGTCGACTGTTCTGTAAAAGATTTGAACTTGAAAACAAATAATCAGGACGGTCGACTATTTCAATATAATCGGTCGACTGTGCTATTGGGTTTTTCAAATTCTCAAAATGTTTTTAGTTCTTTTTCTTCTCCAAATTCATTCAAAAAAATTCCAGATTTTATTTTTCATCTTATTACAATATTTCAGTAAAATAAAAATTTGATTTTTGATACAAAACAACATAATTTGCTCTCTACTTTTTTTTATTCTTCAATTTTGAATTTAGGGAAAAATAAGCATAATCTCCTTATAAATTACACTTAAAATTTTCCTATATCACTTATAATATTTTTATTAACATTGTACAATTATCTCAGTAATAAAATTCATTTTTCAAGTCATTTAACAACAAATTAATCAAAATCACCTATACCATAGTTCTTTATTCAATTGTTCAACATACAAGCATGTATTTGTTTATCTATCACATCACAACAAAATTGAGCATGGTAACATGGCAATCATTTAACAAAACATAATTTGGCAATCAATTTAACACTCTTTTAACATATAATCAAACTAGTAGCAATTTGTCTCATTTTCATAATGCATGGCTATATTAGTTAGAGTTTCTCCTTAATTTGTCAACCATATCCTAACATGATGTCTAATTATAAGTTTAAGAGAAACACCCACCTTAAATGGAGAGAAACAATCAAATAGACTCCTAGAGAATCTCGTACAATGAATGAACAAAGCCTTCTCCTCCTAAATCAAGCCACGAAAATCGCCTCTCCTTGTTGCAAGCTTGAACCCGAGCCTCCCCTATGCAGTCCGGCCTCCTTCTCCTTGGTTGAAGCACTCACACAAAGTACTCACTCTTTTCAACTCACAACTCCTCAATTTTTTGCCTTACAACTTGTATTCTCTCTTTCTATTCTTTCTTTTCAATTTTTTTTCCCAAGTGAGAATGAAGAGTGTGGAAGGGGGTATTTATACAATTTTCTAGGGTGAACGGAGGGCCAAGATTAGATCAAAAGGTTAGAGATTAAGGGACAAGATGAAGTAGGGAGTTGAAATAACTTCCCATGATGAGAGTAACCAACTCTCCACCACTCCCATCTCTCCCACTCTCCTAATCCTACCCGGCCTAGGGTGAAGAAAGTGTGCAATGCACACTCCATTGTATGCACATGCCACCTAGTGTCCCCCATTTACAAATTTGTTCGTGGGACAAATTTAATTGTCCATGAAATGAGTCTATACTACAAGTTAGACCATTTCAAAAGAGAATTAAAGTAAATGGGCTCACTAATGGGCCAAACTAACCATGGACTTTAAAATAATTAAATTTAATTAATAAAATAGAGTGGGCTTAAATTACAAGTAGGTCGAACCACTTGTGAGACCTTATACGGTCCCTCCCAGTTGGGAGTGTGCTTTACCTTCTTGCGTGGGTTGGATATCTCGAGCTTTTGAAGGACAAGGTCCCCCTTTTGGAGGTTTGCCGGGCAGACCTTCTTGTTCAAAAACTTTTCTACCATCTGCTCGTAGATGTTTCTTCTCAGGATGAACTTTTCTCGGACTTCATCGTTGAGATCTAAGTTGGCCCGGAGGTCATTTTAATTCGAGCGAGATGAAGGTAGTTCTACATCTAGAGGGATGAGATGAAGGTGAGATTGAATGAGGATTCTCCCGTGGGGGTTCTTTTTGTGGTTCTGTAGGACCAGAGGACGTTGGGATTTCTTCGACCCATTGTCCCTTTGGGGCTTCACCATGTCTCTTCTTGAGGCCATCCAAGATTTGCCGGTTGGCATTCTCAGCATAGCCGTTGGTCTGGGAGTGCGAAACGGATGAGAAGAGTTGTTCAATTCCCAGATCGGTGCAAACTTACAGAACCCCTTGATAGCAAATTGAGTTACATTGCCGGAGACTACTGTGCGGGAAATCCCGAGCCGGCATACTATGTTCCTCCAAAAGAACCCTGTGCTCAGTGATGATTTTAAGTGGTTCTGCCGCGATCCACTTTGTGAAGTAGTCGATGGCAACTACTAGGAAGATCCGTTGGCCTGTGGTAGGAGGAAAGGGTCTAAGTAGGTCCATTCCCCACATTGCGAAGGTGAGAAGACTGTACATAGAGCTGTGGTTGGCTTGTGGCATCCGCTTGATGGATGAGTACTTCTGGCAGGGGATGCATTAGTGGACGTATGCTAGAGCATCATTGAGGAGGGTTGGCCAATAGTAACCAAGGTTGAGAACTTTTCATGCAAGAGACCTCGTGCCTAGGTGACTGTCCCTATCCATTCATGTACTTCTCTGAGGGTGTAGCGCCCCGAATTTCCAATATAATAAAATTAGAATACGTGGCACAATTTGCAGCATCTACCTCAATATAATAGTAAACATAGCCAAACACAGATAATTATTCAACTTTTATTACCTCAATTCTTTACATAGCATAGCGGAAAATTAAACACGTTGAATTACAATTCTTTCTTTTACAACACATTCTTTCACAATTTGCATAAGCCACATTATCATTCTACCACATGCATCCAAATCCCAAGCTATAGGTACCTACCTGTAAAACATGAGGCTAGAGATAACCCTAACCCCCAAAAATGTAGGAATCAGCCATAACAGTGTGAGTGGCATCAAAAGAAATATAATATAAATGAAACATAAAGAATAAATTCATAATCAATACATTCCCACAATAGTAACACATGGATAATGAAATGACGATAAATAAAGCATGAAAACAGAAAAATATTATGCATAATACAGGTCAAGAAAACACATATGCAGTATGATGACTCTCTAATGCATACTTGTCAGATTCTATGCATTCCATACTACATAGGTCCAGTGCAAGCCCTTATCGTTCTCCACTTTATAGGGTTAAATCACTCGTTATGCAACTAATCCTACTATGGTGGTAGAAACAAGATCTAGAATACTCTGCGAACAGGCCTAACAATCCTCAACGTGCAAGCATCATGTAAGCATAGCTCAAAAATCGAAGAATCACCTCCCTGCCATGTACCCCATGAATAGGCCTGCCGACCCACGACGTGCATATACACAGTATATCCTATGAATAGACCTGCCGACCCTCGACACGCGAATGCACCATATGTTCCGTGAATAGGCCCACCGACCCTCGACACATGAACATACCAACTGTCCTCTCGGGACACAACAACACACAGCCCTGGAACGTATCCGTCGGACTAACAACAGAATGTAAACTTACGAGCGAACATACCAACTGTCCTCTCGGGACACAACAACACACAGTCCTGGAATGCATCCGTTGGACTAACAACAGAACATATACTTACATTTCCTAAGTTCAATCACATTTCCACTAGTGCATGTCCTTAGGATGATTATTATTAATTAAAACACAAATTTTCTCCCTCTTTAGAGTTGGTGTACCCTGCTGGACTTAATTCCAACAAAACAATCCCAAGTCCCAAACTGGTCAAAATCCACAAAATCTTATCTTCCGGTTTACAGGAATCCCACTCAACTTCTAGAGACTCACAAATCGAATATCAACACAAAACCTTTCATTAATAACTCTTAATTCCATCACCAAATCGTTTATATCATGAAAACTTCTTTAAATCAAACACATCCAAATTTATACAAATACTCACAAATTTCCAAATGTAAATTCTGAGATTAAATCTCTTAAACAACTGAGCTTCGCATGTTTGAAGTCATGAAAAATCATAAAACATCAATTCCTTTGAAATCCATACATAATTCGCTTTCTAAAGTTATAAAAATGCCAATTAAATTCTATTATTAATCAAAATATAAATCTCTATAAAATACAGTAATCTGTAGTAAAAACTTTGTTTAAAATAGTAGATTAATAATCTATAAGTTCGAAGAAATAATCGTTCAAGAAAATATCAAGAAACTCAACAAAAGCAATCAGTATTGACTGTCGAGCTAAAAATCCAAAGTAAGGAATTGACAGTTGACCGACATCTTTAGTGTAAAATTCGAGCAGTCGACTGACATGTCAAAAAAAATAGCGCTTTAATATTCGTGAACTTTTTCAACTGATATATAGTTTATGATCTTTAAAAGTATAAATTTGTAAAGTAAAAATCCTGAGATGATCAAATACAACTTACTTAACCTACTGGAGTTTATAAATCAAACCAAATTATCATCGAATTCACAAAATAGCAAATTTTCATCAAAACTTATTCAAAAAAGAAACTTATGAATATATATGTATATATGTGTATATAAATATATCAATAAAATCAACAAGAATCATGGTATAAGAGTATTATAATGTTCGATCCAATTCCAGTACCATTATAAATCCAAGATCCAGTCGAAAACTTCACAAAACACAAAAAAATCCAATTTCGGCTGAACAATGTCAGACCCGAAATAAAACTCCAACTCCAACCTTCAAGACTTGATGTTTTGGATTCAAAACTCTCTTACAACTGATTAAACACGTATAAAACTAATTAGATCCATTAGCCCATGATTATATGCAGTTATAACATGCATTAGCCTACTTTTTTCTTCATCAAAACATCAAAACAGTGTATATATACATGGATACACAGTAAGGACCCTTCTTTAATCAATTTTGTGCATTATACATCATAAAACTCAACATAAACAATCAAGTCAGCAAGAAAATAGTACATCCATAAGTTATATTAAGCTCTTAACATTCTTAAGTCATCCATATAGAAATTCATTCATCTATTGCATAGTTTTCATGAAAAGTTCTATTTTTATTCATCCATCCATCAATATTTCATTATATCATCATACATCCATCTATCATGCATTCTACTAGACAAATCATCATATATGACATGCATAGAACAACAAGAAATTAAACATATGTCACTCACCTTATTGAAGAATCTACCGAAATAATAAAGAATAAGAAAAATCTCTTCCTTTTGCAAAAACCCAAGATCCTCACTTCGAAACTCCAAAAAAATCAATAATAAAATAGTCTTTTGTTTTTGCAGAGGAGGGGACGGCTGTAGGGGTTTTAATATAGCCGAAATTATGGAGTTTTAGGGTTTTGAAAAGATTTTACAAAATATTCCTTTAGAATATATCTTTACATATATAAATATTTATACTAGGAAATTAGGTTAACCAATTTAGTTGGGATTAAAATAAAAAATAACTCTCTAGATCTGGCCGACATCCATATCTAATCAGCAAAAATAAATTTTGTAATTTTGGCCTCTAAGTGGCAATTTTGCAAAAAGGTCATTCTTTAACAAATTTGCAAAATAAACTAAATCTATTATATTAAAAATTGAAATCTTTACCTCTGAGTTGGCCAGCCATCATGCTCAACCCAGAAAACCGAAATTCTGGAGTTTTTACTCTAAGTGGTAATTTTGCACAAAAGCCCCTAATACCTACTAATAAATATTAGGTTTCCTCAAAATAATTTCTGACTTTGAACTTCCTAAAAAAATATTTGCACGTATTTTGTACGTGCAACAAGATAAATTTCAGAAAAATGTTTATTAAATCATCAAAAATCACTTTAATTCATTTATTAATCTCAAAAAATTATTTAAAAATCTAGGGTGTTACAAAGGGCATACTCGGCCTCTTCAGGAGAGAAGCATCTTAGGTAGGGTCGGCCGTCAATTGAGTGTAGGAGCGCTTGTAGAGGACTCCTTCGATGAATGTATATTTCTCTGCCCTTACCCGCATTTTTCTTGCTTCTTTCTAATCAGCCGGGTGGACTCCCTTGTCCAAGAAGTCAAATAAGGGTTTCATCCAACAATCTTCAGGTGTCTGGGGGGTGATGGACATGAGCTCCAGTGCCTCCTCTTCAATGCTTGGCTTGAGTAGGACCTCAATCAACATAATGTGGTCGGGCCCATCGAGTGAGGAGGAGGAAAGCTTACAGAGGGCATCGGCTTTCCCATTTTCTTTGCGTGGGATGCGGGTGACTGCAGCTTCCTTGAAAGTAGCCATGAGTTTCTTCACGTGGGCCAAGTACTTGATCATGCAGTCATCCCGGGCCTCATACTCGCCCTGAATTTGGTTCACTACCAATTGGGAGTCGCTGAACACTTCTACTTTTTGTGCCCCTGCCTTCTTTGCTAATAGGAGTACGGCGATGATGGTTGCATATTCGGCCTCGTTATTGTAAGCTAGGAAGTTGAGGCACAACGAGTATTGGAAGGTGAACTCATTGGGATCTAGTAGATGACACCGGCTCCACTTCCCTCGAGACAGGAAGTCCCATCCACATATACACTCCACAGTGGGGGGTTGTCTCCTTCCTCGAGAGGATCAGGGATAATGCTCTTTACAATGAATTCGGCTAAGGGTTGGGTCTTGATGGTAGTTCTTGGTCAATAAGTGATGTCATGTTGGCTTAGCTCGATTAGCCACTTCATTAGTCTTCTAGAGCTCTCCGGATTAAGGATGACTTGCTTGAGCGGTTGATCGGTGAGGACCCAGATAAAGTGTGCTTGGAAGTAGGTTCGGAGCTTTCGGTGGCCATTACCAGAGCGTAAGCCATCTTCTCCATCCTCGAGTATCGAAGCTCGGCATCATGGAGAACCTTGCTCACATAGTCGATTGACTTTTGCACTCAGTCTTCTTCTCTTACCAAGACAACACTGATGGTTTGATCTGAAGTAGCCAAGTAGAGGTAGAGAACTACTCCCGACGTGGGTTTGCTAAGGAGCGGAGGATTGATGAGATGTGCTTTGAGGCATTCAAAGGTAGCTTGTTGTTCTTCCCCCCACTCAAAATTCTTTGCTCCACGAAGAGCTTTGAAGAAAGGAAGGCACTTCTCCCCATACTTGGAGAGAAAGCGCCCAATAGTGGCGAGACGGCCGATGAGCTTTTGAACTTTTTTGACTGTAGCTAGGAGAGACATGTCGAGTATGGCTTTGATCTTCTCAGGGTTAGCTTCAATACCTATTTGGCTTCCCATGAACTCTAAGAACCTTCCCGATGAGACCCCAAAGGCACATTTCGAGGGGTTCAGCCTCATGTTGTTCATCCGAAGCACATTGAAGGCTTTCTAGAGGTCGGCCACATGGTCTTCTTTCCTGAGGCTCTTGACAAGCATATCATCAACATATACCTTCATGTTTCTGTCAATTTGCTCCTTGAAGACTTGGTTTACCAAGCACTGATATGCAGGTCCGATATTCTTTGGCCCGAAGGGCATAACTTGATAGCAATAAAATCCTTGATCAATGATGAATGATGTCTTCGGGATGTCAGGTGGGAACATTCGGATCTTGTTGTAACCCGAGAAGGCTTCTATAAAGCTTAAGAGCTCATGGCCTGAAGTGGCGTCGATTAAGGCGTCTATGCTTAGTAGAGGGAAAAGGTCCTTTAGGCATGCTTTGTTCAGGTCGGTGAAGTCTATGCTAATTCTCCACTAGTCATTTGCTTTCTTGACCATGACCACATTCGCTAGCCACTCAGGGTAGCTAACTTTCTAAATGAAGCGGGTGGCTAGGAACTTTTCTACTTCTTCTTTGATTGCTTGCTGTCTTTCTGGGGCAAACTCGCGGTACTTCTGTTGGACGGGCTTGACTTTCGGGTTTACACTTAAACGGTGCATAATTAGCTCTTCGGATATGCTCGACATGTTTGTGGTTGTCCAAGCAAAGAGGTCCTTGTTATCCCTTATGCAGGTGATGAGTTGGTCCCTAACCTGATGGAGGGCACCTTGCTCACCTGAAAACACTTAGCTTGTTCCTCTTCGGAGAAGGGAATTTCTTCTAGTTTGTCTATGGGTTCAGAGCTGGCTTGTCCCTTGCCTTGAGGGAGTTCCAAAGCATCCAGGGGAAGGAACGAGGCCCCCATTATGGATGTGTAACATGCCCGAGCGGCTTCTTGGCTCCCTTTGGCTTTCCCTACTCCTGCTGCCGTAGGGAATTTCATCTTCATATGGTAGGTGGAGGCAACTGAGTGAAGGGCTGCTAATCCCAGGCAACAAAAGATGGTATTATAGGCGGACTTCATGTTGACTACCATGAAATCTAGTGCTTCTGTGCGGGTGGCTTGAGCTTTCCCCAAGGTCACATCAAGGGTGACTATTCCTTCGATCTAAACGGGGGCTCCTGTGAATCCACGGAGGATGTATGTGGTGGGTTTAAAGCAATCACGCTTGAGCTTGATGCCCTCGAATACATTCAGGAAGAGAATCTTTACTGAGCTTCCATTATCTACTAGGACACAATGCACTTCATGGGTTTCCATGCATATGCTGATTACAAGTGCGTCGCAATGAGGTGTTCAAACACCTTCAAGATCTCGGTCAGAAAATGTGATCAGAACCCCGAGTCCATGCGAGGAGGGATATTGTGCATTGAGTTCACTTCACGGATAAATTCTTTCCTTGAGGAGTTAGATAATCCCCCCATAGGTCCCCCATGGATTGAGTGGAATATATCCATGTGCCTCGAGCCATGGGACATGGCTGATTTCTCTGGTCGCTTATTGGCCCCTCTTGGAGGAGGCTCGGTGTCGTTTCCTTGAGCAAACTTGGTGAGGTACCCACACCAGAGTAGTCCTTCGAGTTCATCCATGAGGGCTCGACAGTCATCTGTGAGATGCCCATGATCTTTGTGGAAGCACACCACTTGTTCATGTCCCTTCTCTTGCTTGAGGCATTCATGTTAGAAGGAGGTCAGAGGAGTCCCTCCTTGTCGACTTCCATCAGGATAGCAGAGATGCTGGCATTAAGTGGGGTGTACTTCTCGAAGCGTGGCACTAGAGGTTGATGTCATTGGCCTGAGCATCCTTCTGGGTTTTCCTAGGTCCTTCTTCATCAGTACTCTTTCGTTTGTTCCCGGATGAGGGCACATTTTGTTCTTGGGTCCGGATTGAGTCTTCCACTCGGTTGTACTTCTCGACCTATTGAAAGAGGTCAGAAAAGTCCCGAGGAGGTCTTTCGACAAGGGAAGCTTTGAGGTGGTTATGATTCACATTGTACCTAAAGACAGCAGTGGCCACGCCCAAGTCGAGCAAGGGGATTGAACGGGACTCTGCGGTGAGGCACCAAACATAGCTCTTAAGGGACTCCCCTTCTCTTTGCCCCATGTCAAGTAGGGAGGCGCTTGTCTTCTCTGTCTTGCGGCTGGTGATGAAGTATGTAAGGAAGAGCTCCTTCAGTTGGTTGAAGGAGAAATGGACCCTGGAGAGAGATGAGAGAACCACTCCCATGCAGATCCCTTCAGGGTTTCTAAAAAGGTCTTGCAGAGGAGGGAATCAGATGCTTGGTGGATCATTATAAGAGTTTTAAAACTCTCAATATAGTCTACTGGATCAGTATCCCCATTGTAAGAATCGAAGGCTGGGATCTTGAAATTGGTCGGGATAGGTGACTCGATGATTTTTCTGGAGAAAGGGGGTCTGGAAGGATGGCACGTTCCTTCATGTCATTCTTCTTCTTACTTCAGTAGCGCAAGGCGATCTTTCTATCTTTTGGAGGCGTTGAAGGACAACATTGTCCTACTTTTCGGATCTAGTGGACCCGTGGGTTTCTTCATGCTGAGGTGGAGTAGGATGCGATGGCTAGTTTTTCGGCTCCATCTTGGAGCAGCATTGGGGGCTTTAAGGATCTCATCTTTGAATTCTCGAAACTATGTCGGGTGACAGGTACATCTTCCCCTCTTTCTCTCCTGGGGGTTGGTTGGCTTGTTGGAGTAGGGTTCCTTCTCCCCAGAGGGGGAGTTCTTCTATGTTCCATAGGAGAATGATGGGTCGTTCGATCTCTAGGATAGGGGATTCTTCTACACCCTCCAGGGGAGAGGGTTCTTCTGCGTTCCCGACTCGGGGGAGAAGGGCCCATGGTGTCTTCTTAGCGAGATGGATGGGGGAGACCGTCCCTTGCTCGTGGTCTGCTTGAGTGGCCTCAACGTGCAAGCTCTTGCTGTTTGGAGGTTATGAGGAGGCGGATGTCTTGTTGCGGTTGAGGTGCTTCAGGGGGCACTGTGGAGGGTGTGTAGATGTACACCGACCCCCAGTTCTCTTCAAATTGTTGTGTAGGGTGCTGTCTTCTTCGGGAGTCCCCCGGTGGAACCTCTCTAGGGGGAGGCTGGGTTGACTGTTCTAGAAGAAGAGGTTAATTCACTTGAAGAGTAGGAGGGACGTCCTCATGAGGAGGAGGTGGAGGAAGAGGGTTGGCTTGTCGTCTTGAGGCCAACGCCTTCCCTTTTCCCTTTGGAGGCATGGCTGAAAAGCTATTTTTACCAGTGAAGTATGGTCGGATTGCTTTTTGAAGTTTCCTACAAACGACGTCAATCTTTTGCTACTAATTTCTATGTGGGAGCAAAAAAATTGATATGAATTCTTTTTAAAACAATAAAAAGCTGACCTTTTTGACTTTCAACGATGTTGACTGCTTTCAACTGATGTTGACTTCTGAATCTGACTTGTTTGCACCGTTGGATCTGATCTTGATGGTAACGATCACTCTGATTGACCTGCAAAAGTCTGAAACACTGGGGTTGATCCTGGCGACAGTCCCTCCGATGCTTAAGTAAGGACTCAAGAATAGAGAGAGTTCTTTTGTGGCAAAATACTGATTACCTGTGTCTGGTGCAGGTAGGGGGGTATTTATATTCGCTTTGGTCAGTTTCAAGATAATAATAATTTATCTCTACTTCCCGATATTTTTTAATTGAATCAGTTATCCCTTCTTCATGAAGAGATAAGGGTAGTTGAGGGGATTGAGTTTATACTCTTCTTAAGATAAGATATATGATTTTTGAACCGTCTCTTATGGATAATTATGAGTTTAAATAATCTGGACCCATTCTTATTGGGATATTATGTCAACCCAGACATACCTGTTTTGGGCTGTTGGGCTTGAAAGAGACTCAATTCTCGTTTACAGACCCGTTTCTAATGAAATTACTGTTTTACCCCTGAGAGCTTTAAGATCCGTGCCCGATTTGAACGGTTCTGATTTGGTTCTGTTTTTACCCATATGACAAAGTAAAAAACATTTCAACTCATTCCAACGGAATTAATTTAGATCTGGTTCATCACTTGACTTGGTTTTTTCCACTAGAAACTAGGACTTGAGAAGATGTGATGATATACTGCCTGATTTATTTCTGTCTATCATTTCAGGCTATACGAAGAGAGTTGTATTGTCATTCTACAATCATTTTTATTGAACAGGAAGAGCACATATTTTTTCATGAAGTTGCAAAGATCCTTCAGTCATACAACCATCAAGTATATTTAGAGAATATAATATACATTATGAAGTAATCAGAACCAAACAATGGAATGCATTTGATATAAACTTGAAATTGACAAGTGGAGGAGATTTATTTCCAGTACATGAATATATTAAGGTTAGAGTAACAATGATGATAACTTGAAGTTCAAATATGTAGCATTCTTGGAGTTTTTTCAATACTAGATTGCCTACCTTGATAGCAACAGATAGTGCACAGTGGCGTAGCAAGGATTTCCATCTAGGGGGCGCGACACTTACTATTAAAAAAAATTATAATAAACACATTTGCAAGCCTTAAAATATCATATCTTACTATCAAATGTCACAAACTATTACAATCACTAAATAGCATTGTTCTTTAGCAATAAAATCCTTCGAGATTTCATATTCTGAAAATATTGAATGATATCTTCATTGTCAATGGCATCCAATGCATCTCTTTCAATATATGCAACCAAACAATCATTCATCATCTCATCTCCCAATCAGTTTCATAATGAAGTCTTGATGATTTTCACTGCAGAAAACACTCTCTCTACTGTTACGGTTGCAACGGGCAATAGCAATGCCATTAAAATAAACTAGTAGTTAAACATTCTCTATTTCCAACTTCAATCATCAGTCTACCTCAAAGTAATTAAGTGCATCAAGTATTAGATGTTCATCTCATAAGTACATGCATAGAAAGAGTAAAAACTAATGGTTAGAATTAGTTACCCACTTTGTGTTTGTTGTTTGATCTATTTCTTACTCCTCTCGAACTCCTCTCAGGTCTCCTTTGAATTTACGATGAGATTTGTAAGTTGAATTCAAAAGAGGAAAAGAGAAAGAGAATGAAGGTGAATCATAATAGTATATGTTTGTACAAATAACCAGATTGGGCATTGAACAAAGTGATGTACAAATTTAATGTAGCGCCTTGAACCTGGGTTTTCTCCAAATATCATGAAAATTTGTGGAAATGTTGCTCACATATATAAGATACGCATATAAAAAATTCAACTCTAAACTCCATGTGTTTAAATATAAAAAATTTCGGAAATTAGCTCAAAATTGGGACAGAAATTAATACTATAATCTGTACCCATTTGGGTTCTAATTTGATTACATATCATACTAATTCAGTCCATTATCAAACAAATCAGTAACACTGAAACAGAAATTAGCAATCTAATTATCCTACCATATATGAATTCACGAAATTTTAGAATATGAACCCTAATTATCAAAATGTACAAATTTTTTTACTTACAATAGAATTTGGAATCGATCGACTCCTCGCTCTCTCTCTCTTCTGACCTCCTCTACAAACCCAACTAATCACTTGTATATTTTAATCCCTCTTACAAATTCATTATGAAGTGGGTTTGGGTTCACTAGAGTGGAAACAAAAGAGTGGAAGAAGAAAGAGTAAAGTAAATCGGTAAATGACTAAATGGGTTGGAAATTCTATACATAAATTCTTATTAAATTTCTTTTTACTAAATATTTTTTTTTTTGAAATTTTTTTAAAATCTCAGGGGGCGCAGCTGCACCCCCTGGGCATGGGGCAGCTACGCCCCTGATAGTGCATCCAGTAGATTTCCATCTGAACTGAAAACAAGTGCATCGATATAGAGGTACCAACAAACCCTACCCTCAACAACTATGAGAGATGAAAGATCAATTCCAGCCCTGGTTATATTTCGAAAAGAAATACAAATATTAACACAAGTCCTTGGAATGAAATAGTGAAGGAACCAAGTTATCAAGAACTAATTAAATATTTGTATAGGTGATATTGAATATATGGAAGATTATGATTCTCATAAATGATGGTCTTAAAACACTTGAGTTCATACTAAGATCAGAAAACTTAAACATATACCATATAGAAGTCTTTGTATTGTCAACCATTGGTCGGCAGCCTCTGTTGACATTTTTAACATTATTTTCCCTATGTTTTTAATTTTTTGTTTTTATCTTGGGCAACTTATCTTAACTTGGATCATCCCTATAGGAGCTCAGGGTGTTCTTTAAGTGAAATATGCAGAGTTGAAGATCTAACAATAAGCTCCAGTTATTCTCTTTCATCATTGGAATAATAAAACCTTAATGGACCTCAGTAGCGAATACTTTTCTTCTTCATTCAACGTAGACAACTTGACACACACCTAGTTCATATATTCTGATACCACAACGTATAGAAAAACTGTTGACAAGTGGAAATATGATTAATGGAGATCAATCCCTTCCTGATGGAACATTAACACTAGCAGCTCAATCCTCTCTATTAGTATTACGTAGTATGATTAATGGAGGTCAATCCCTTCCTCATGGAACATTAACAGTAGCAACTCAATCCTCTCTAGTAGTGGTAGTGGTAGTTGTAAGTGGCCGTCTTCGGCATAATTTCATCATATGTTTTTGCTATGGTTTGTATCTACCTTCTTTTAAAAAACAATATTATCCAGTTACCCTAACTCTACACCCATATCATTTTCTACAAAGATTTAGATAACAATTAGTTTTTGTCATAAGGGCCTTACCTTCTCAGTCTCTCATATACATGTGAATAATGGTTTGTCTAACCATAAATGCATCAATATGCATATCTTCAACATTAAGAAGAGACACCGTATGCAGCTTCCCCAGGTGCTACCCCCATTGTTTGGCTTTGACATCAGAGCAATCAACTTTCCTGAGATAGTGAAAGAATGCATCCTGAAAACAAAGGATGTTCAATTCATGTAGGGTAACTATATTTCACAAGCTGAGACAGATAGTAATACCCCATGAAATATAATAGAACTTCATAAATTAACATGCCAACTTCAGGATTGAGTAATGGGAAGTATTCCTGCAAACTTGGATAGAAGTATTCGTTCGAGGTATTTCCACCTTTGTCGTCTGCCTGTAAAAAGTGGTCCAGGACAACATATCGAGCCAAATGGATAGAGCCTGTTAGATCTACATATAAACCATCATCGAAGTTTTAGTACAACCAAACCGACCTCGAACTATCATACACAAGTGACAATGCAACTAGTGCTAGAACAACCAAAACAACAAGAACAGCCAAAACAACAAAATAGACTAACTAAAATTTGATGATCAACTAAGTCTTCAAAAGAAAGAGGGCTTCCATCAACTTTAGGCGCAGTGACATCAACTCAGAAAGCAATGATCCCTAAATCAAATAACGAATTAAATTAATTTGCATAGAAAGTCTCACTATCAACATTTCATTGAAGTATGCATGACATAAATACATCATAAATAATAATCCTCGTACCCCCTTTAACTTTAATAAAACCAACAACTCTCATTTACAAAGTCCAAGCACCCTCAATAAAATGTGAAGTAACACACAAGTATGATTTTTATTGTGAAGATGCAGTCCATTTATCCATTGTGAAACTTGTCATACTTATGTGCACGAAAATGTGTCAAACAACTTCTTTTTGTAATCAACATAGACATTCATACACAACTCCATGATTGTATTGCGAGAAGGAACTATGTGTTCGGGACGAAGAGAGTGCAAATAATCCAAAAACCTTCTATATGTAACTATATTAAATGGATACTCATGAGCAATGATTGCTTGCGCAAGTTAAAAGTGACTCTTCTCATCATCAAATTGAAAATTTTCTAGGCTACAAGTTCCATCAACTTTCTTGGAGGATGCTCGTATCAACGTTTGGCGTATATCAGCTCTCGGTTTCTTTGAACATGTTGCCAAATTGTTCTTTAAGGGTGTAGTTCCAAGCCTACTTTCCGCAGCTAGTTTTGAAATGACAATGTATGCAATCGAACTTTTTGTGTTTTACTTCTACTCTTTCCCATCCACAATTTCTTTTATAAGCTCATCATATTTTACAAAATCATTCCACACTTCCGTTCTCGGTGGTTTCCATGCTTGATGATTTAGTATTAATGGGTTAAGTGGTAGATTGTTTGTTAGGTGAAGAAATGATGAACACTATTTTTCTGTTAAAAATATAATAAAATATAACATCTAATTAAACACATAATAATTATAAAATACAACGAATAAGTGAGTCGGAGTCCAAGCGAGATATTTATATCACCCCGTCAAGGAGAATGTGATATGTAAACTGTAAACAACAAGGACGACAGTCGATAATACACAACAACAACAACATACAACAACAAATAGCCGACAACACACAACATCAAACAACAATAGCAGCAAAGAGGTAGGGATCGCCGGAGAAGATGTCGGGCTGGCCGGAGGAGGTCAGGGGTCGAGAGTGAGAGATTCAGAGATAGGAGATTGTGGATTTTGGGATTTTGGGAGAGTAGATTGTCAGGATTTTGGGTTCGATTGGATCTTGGTCGAGCCATGGCCTTCAAAGAAGAACTAGGGTTTAGGGAGGAGAAGAATTGGAGGAAGGAAATTGGAGAATTGGAGAAGAAATTGAAGATATTTTTCTATATCCTTTCTGGAATGTTTACAGCCATATATGAAGGCGGGCGAGGAAGACAATTACACTACAGGACAAATCAGAAAAACACGTACACTACGCACACCTCTGTCTTCCCGCCCTTTCCTTTTTCAATTACAATAAACGCGCGTAACGCACATAAAACACTGATACTACTCATACCATTCTTTAAACTCTTACAGATTCAAACCCAACAATTACAACTCATCCCTCTGACATGGCGATGACTCCGTGATGCCTAGTCACTCCGGCGAGGTTCCGGCGATCCCTGACAACTCCTCCCCTCTTAACAGCGAGCATGCCACAAGCTCGAAGGTTGGAAATTTGGTGCACAACTCATCTATATCAACCCACAATGCGTTCTCATGACTGGAGCTCTTCCACTTGATTAAGAGTTGAATACCGACCCTGTTATTCTTCTTAAACACCCGGCGACCCAATACCTCTTCTGGTTCATCTTCCTCAGAACCTTTCACCCACCACTGTGGAAGCTCCTGTGAGATGTCTGGTAAGTGAGACCCATGGCAGCGCTTCAATTTAGATACATGAAAAACCGAATGAATGGAAACATTTGGGGGTAATGCCAGTCTATACGCAACTTTCCCAATCCTCTCAATGATGCGGTAAGGTCCAAAGAACCTAGAAGAGAGCTTCTACGGTGCTGAACCATGCATTGTAACCTGCCTATATGGTTGCAATTTGAGCAATACCATGTTGCCTACTTCAAATTCTCTGTCAGTTCTTCTCTTATCTGCAAACCTCTTCATGCGGTGTTGAGCTACCGCTAGGTTATCCTTCAACAGCTTCAATACTTCATCCCTCGTCAACAAGCCTTCCTCCACTGCTTGAACTGCGGCTGTTCCTTGAACATAATGTAGTAAGGCTGGAGGTGGTTGTCCATATACTCCTTCGAAGGGTGTGATACCCGTTGATATGTGCCAATTCGTATTGTACCAAAACTCCGCCCACCCCAATAACTTACTCCAGCTGCTAGGCCTTTGTCGACACAAACAGCCCAAGTACATTTCCAGAGCTTTGTTTACAATTTTTGTTTGCCCATCGCTCTGTGGATGATATGCAGTAGAGTGCTTAAGTTTGCATTGTTGTAGGGAGAAGAATTCCTTCCTAAACTTGCTTATGAAAATGGGATCTCGATCGCTCACAATGCTACGGGGCATACCATGAAGACGGTATACTTGATCCACAAACACCTGTACCATGGACTCTGCTGTGTATGGATGCGAGATGCCAACGAAATGTGCATATTTCGGCAATCGGTCAACTATTACCATTATAGCATTTTTACCCCCACTCTTGGGTAATCCTTCAATGAAATCCAGAGATATTTATTCCCAAATCTGTTCGGGAATGGGTAAGGGATTCAACAAACCTGCTGGGAGTAATGTCTCATGCTTGTTCTTTTGGCAAATTAGACATTCTCTTATCATCAGCTTGATATCTCTGGTAATTCCTTCCCAAACGAAGGTTCTTTTGATTCGATGTAGTATTTTGTGGAACCCCGAATGTCCTCCACTGTTGGAAGAGTGGTGATCACTGAAGATCAATCTCCTTATTGTAGCGCTGGGACTAATGAGTATCTTCCCCTTGTAATACCATAGCCCTCCTATTAATTTGTAGTTGGCTTCGTCAAGTTCTCCCTTACTCTGTTTCTCTTGCAACTTGTGAAAATATGGGTCTTGTGCAACCATGTTCTTAATATCTTCAATCCATTGGGGAACTAAAATAGAGATCTCAAAGTAGGTTCCCTGGTTTTCCTTCTTCCTCGATAAGCTATTAGCAGCTGAATTCAACACTCCCTTCTTATACTCGACAGTAAATGTGAGTCCAAGTAACTTCCATAGCCACTTTTCTTGAATTTCTGTGTTGATCTTTTGCTCTAAAATATACTTGATACTTTGTTGATCAGTACGAATCACAAATTCACTCCCTAAGAGGTATTGGCGCCATTTCTTAACTGCTTACAGGATCGCGACTACCTCCTTCTCATATGTGGAGAGCACTAGCTGCCTCCCTTTCAAAGCTTGGCTCATATATGCAATTGGGTGTCTATCTTGCATCAATAATGCTCCTATCCCATCCTTCGACGCATCTGTTTCAATTACAAACTTCTTTGAGAAATCAAGGGCTTGCAATATTGGAGTGGTAGTCATTGCTATCTTGAGGGACTCAAATGCTTGGGATGCTAACGTCGACCACTGGAAGGCATTTTTCTTCAAAAGTTGCGTCAGAGGAGCTGCGATAATGCCATAGTTTCTCACAAATTTTCGATAGTACCCTGTTAAACTAGGGAATCCTCGCAATTCCTTAACAGTGCGTGGTTCATGCCATTCTTTCACCAACTTAATCTTGTTGGGGTCAACTGCAATTCCTTCACAACTGATAATATGCCCCAAGTAACCAACTGCCATTTGCCCAAAACTACACTTGGTAGCCTTTGCTACTAATTGATGTTTTTTAAGAACTATGAGTACTTGCTCTAAGTGTTGAAGGTGACTTTCCCACGTAGGACTGTAGATTAAGACATCGTCGAAGAAAACAAGGACAAATCGTTTGAGGAACTCACCAAAGATCACATTCATGAGGCTTTGGAATGTTGCAGGAGCGTTAGTCAAGCCGAAGGGCATCACAACAAATTCAAAATGGCCATGGTGAGTTCTAAATGCTGTATTGGGAATGTCTCCATGACTAATTCTGATTTGGTGGTATCCTGATCGCAAATCAATTTTGAAGACAAATTTGGCCCCATTCAGTTCATCCAACAACTCATCTACTAAGGGAATGGGAAACTTGGCCCTCATAGTTTGATTATTGAGAGCTCGATAATCCACACACATTCGCCAACCTCCATCGACTTTCTTAACTAATATGACAGGAGAAGAGAATGGACTGCTGCTAGGCCGAACAAAACTTGCGTTTAACATTTCTTTCACTTGTTTCTCAATCTCTGTTTTATGGAAGTGTGGGTGTTTATAAGGCTTAAGACACACTGGCTTCTGTCCTTCGACTAAGGGAATTCTATGGTCGACATCTTTATAGGGTGGCAGACTCAACTCAGGAGTGAAGACTTCCGAAAATTATCGCAAAATAGCTTGAATTTCAGTTGAAATTGATGGTTCTGCATTGTTCTCTTCCTCCTCACCACTCTTTTGCATCTGTAACATATATGCCTAACATACACCATTCCATGCACTCCATAACTCCGATGCTTCTATCATTTGGAGTTGGGGGCTCACAAGGCCTTGCAGCTTCTTCTTTTATCCGTCGACACTAAATTCTATTGTCATTCCACTAAAATCCATTGTGATTGGTCCTAAGGTACGCAACCAATGTGCCCCAAGAACCATTTGTGCTGGGCCTAGCGGAAGTAGCAGTATCTCAGCCTGTAAGTGAACTCCTTGGACTATGAAGTTCACATTTTCTATTTTTCCTTTGCTATGCATAACTTCACCATTAGCGACAGTCACCTTATACTTGTGCTCTCGATTGATTTGTAAGTTGGCTTTCATGGCAGTATGTGGATCCAAGTAATTGTGGGTAGACCTTGTGTCGATCAAGATATGTACTTCCCTATCGTGGATTCTTCCTTTTACTCTCATAGTGTAAGGATAAGCGTGTGTGCCAACCAAAGCATGGAGTGATATCTCAGGTTGCAAGGTTTGGTGGATAGGAGTTCGGAAAGCAGAGTGAGTTTGTACTGATGGTGTATGAGTTGGAATGGGTACTTGAGCATATGAGAGGAATTTTGGTTGTTGTTCTTCGGTGTTAACAGCTTCAAAATCAGCCTTTTCCACCTCCTTTTCATCATCACAGCCTTCAAGGTAATAGAACTTCTGTGTTTTACAATGATGCCTTGGAGTGTACCTTTCATCACAATTGAAACACAACCCCTTCGCTCTTCTATCCTTCATCTCAGGAATGCTCAACCTTCAGAGAAAAGTAGATGTTGCAGGAGTGGTGGTGGTTCTCTGAGGTGAGTTCACTACAAGAGTAATAGCAGATGGATTGGTCCTTTGGAGGAATAGCATTTGATAATTTTTCTTGAGGCACGAGATCTTCTCTTCAAATCCCCTAGCCAATCCTATTGCTTCATTAACATTTTTGGGCCTCTGCAACTTCACGTCCCACCTTATTTCATCTCTTAAACCGCTGATGAAGGTGCTCAGATAATGGCCTTCAGTCCAATCCTCCACAAAGTTAGAAATGCGATCGAATTCGAGAATATATGTCTCCAAATCCCATTTCTGCTCCAACTTGGATAATATAGCAATCCTGGAATTCTGTAGGCCTAAACTTCGTGAGTAGCTCCTCCAAGAATCGGGACCAGGTGATGACATTAACCTTTGGTTTGATGTGCCGACGAAACTATTGAGCTGATCTTCCTCTCAAATTAAGTGATGCATATTTCAATTTTTGTTCATCAGGAATTCCGTAGAATTCTAGAAATTGTTCCACCCCACAGATCCATTTTGTGGGATCCCCTTCTTGAAAGATTGGGAATTCTACCTTAAAAGGAGTTATGAATAAACCCCCATGTTCACTCGTTCCTGCTACATTCATGATCAATGGGTTTAGAGTCATTACCTCACGATTAATTCCTTGGCGTACCGAATTTTGAAGGAGAGGTGGATCTGAGGATCGGTTTGAGGATTGTTGCAGCATCGCCATCATCGCATCCAATCTAGCATTCATCTTCGATTCCATGGTTGTGAAGCGCTCATTGATCCCTGCAGCTATCGCCTCCACCCTCTCGGTGAGATAACCAGTCTGGAGCTGCACTTCTGCCATCTGGATCTGGAGATCTGCCACGTCCCCTTCTAGCACCATGCTCCCCTCATCACATCCATCGCTATCGGCCTGGTCTGGCTCTGATACTAGATTGTCAGGATTTTGGGTTCGATTGGATCTTGGTCGAGCCATGGCCTTCAAAGAAGAACTAGGGTTTAGGGAGGAGAAAAATTGGAGGAAGGAAATTGGAGAATTGGAGAAGAAATTGAAGATATTTTTCTATATCCTTTCTAGAATGTTTACAACCATATATGAAGGCAGGCGAGGAAGACAGTTACACTACATGAAAAATTAGAAAAACACGTACACTATGCACACCTCTATCTTCCCGCCCTTTCCTTTTTCAATTACAATAAACGTGCGTAACGCACATAAAACACTGATACTACTGATACCATTCTCTAAACTCTTACAGACTCAAACCCAACTATTACAACTCATCCCTCTGGCATGGCGATGACTCCGGTGATGCCTAGTCACTCCAGTGAGGTTCCGGTGATCCCTGACATAGATCTTCATAGGGTTAGGAAGTAGGAGTGAAAGAGGTCGGGATCGTCGGAGAAGAGGTCGGGGTCATCGGAGAAGTCATCGGAGGACAGGAGTAAGAGATTCAGGCTTCAGAGTCGGAGTTGGGAAATTGGGAGATTGGGATATAGGGATTCAGATAATGGGGATTCCGGCTTCGTAGTTCGAAGTCGGAGTGAGAGATTCGTTGGAGAAATCGTCGGAGGTCGGGTGAGAGAGCTTCGGAGTTGGGACTTGGGAAATTGGGATTTATTTTAGGGTTTTTGGGAGTTGAGAGGCTGATAGAGTGATAGACTAATAGTGTTAAACTTAGGATTTTTTTCACAAAATGACCCTCTTTTTGAAAGTTTTTTCCAAACTGATCTACTTTTTTTTAAAAATTCCCAAACTGACCTACCCGCTGTCTCAAAAAGCGAATTTGGTTAAAATTCCATCGCTTTTTGTGACAGCAAGTGTGAGATTTGGATTTTTTTTATTTCTCCTTGACCAAGACTCGTTGTCTCAAAAAGCGAGGGGGTTTTTCCCAAACTCGCTTTTTGAGACAGCGAGTGTCGTTTGGAGGTTTTTAATACCTCAGTCTCGCTGTTTTGACCTAACTTTTTCTTTCAACTCTCTATCTCCCTCTCCCTCTTCTAACCCAGAAACCCTAACCCATTTTATGAAGGAAGTGGATTTGTGAACATTTTAAAATTTTGAATGTATAAAGCAATGTTATTGAGTATGGGGTGTGTGAGTGTGATTGTTTGGGTTGGTTTTGATGGTTTTTTTTTGTGTTGATTTTTAATGTGAAATTGTTGATCAATTACAAAATGTTTGGAGTTTTGATATATTAGAAATGGTTGAGGTGTATATATTGGAAATTGTTGAATTGGTGAAGTGCAGTTGACAGATTTGATGGGATGTTGAAGTTGATGTGAATTGATGTGAATTGGTGAATTGGTGAAGTGCAGTTGAGTTGTTGTATACAAAGCAGACTGCAATTTTAGTTTCGATTGGAATTTTTTGGGCCTAAACTTGGTTTTTCAGAAAGCGAGTTTGGTATTAACCTCCTTGGTTTCTGAGAAAGCAAGTTTAGAGTATGTATATGGTATTTCTCAGCAGACCCAAGACTCGCTTTCTCAGTCTGGTTTAATCCTCCTCGCTTTATCAGAAAGCGAGTTTGGAGTTGAGAGATTTTCAGAGCCTGACTGGCCTTTGGAAATTTCTTAACTCAACAGTCGCTTTCTGAGAACTTGATGTACTCTAGCACCTTGTGTCATCTCCTCAGTAACATGAGCATTAACATTGGCATAACTATTAGTAACTCTCACTTCATTAGCCCTATTCTCATTTGTATTTACATTTGGATATTCATCATCTTCGCCCCCATCATCATTTTCTACACTCTCATCAACTTCATCGTCCGTTTCTTCCACTTTTTCATTATCATCTAATAGGTTGTTATTAATGGTAGCATTTTGAAATGATTCAAATAAAGTGTCATTTCGAACATAGTCAAGAATGGAGATAAGAAAAAGTAAGAATGGAGATAAGGAAAGAAAAAAAATGAGCCTGGAGTATTAAAAACCCCCAAACGATACTTGCTGTCTCAAATCGAGTTTGGGAAAAACCCACTCGCCTTTTGAGACAGTGAGTCTTGGTCAGGAAGAAATCAAAAAAATCCAAACATCACACTCACTGTCTCAAAAAGTGATGTGATTTTAACCAAACTCACTTTTTCCGCCAGCGAGTAGGTCAGTTTGGGATTTTTTTTAAAAAGTAGGGCAGTTTTGGAAAAACTTTCAAAAAGTAGGTCATTTTGGGAAAAAATTCTAAACTTAGAGTGAATGAGTGATTATAAGAGTGATAATAGTTAATAAAATAAAATAGGGTTATAGACTTATATAGTTACTTAATTTAGTTAGAGATAGAGTGAATGAGAGCCAGAGTGCTTAGTGCTTAGTGCTTATTAGGTTATAAATTTTTAATTTATATTATATACATATTATATATAAATAATAAATGAATACTAAATTGTTGGTTATTCATATCTGAATTCATTTTTTTTAGGGATATCCGTATCTATATCCGCATCTAAAATTTTTGGATTTGGATATCCGAATTTGTATTCATATCCGTCCGTATAAGAATTTTTCATGTCCGTATTCTCAAAAATATTGGATTCAGATACAAATCAGATCGGATATATCATTATCCGAGAGCATCTCTAAGGTTTACATATACAGTAATACACAGTAGTACAATTGGTACATGATATCCTCAGTAGGGATTTCATGTGTTGTTTATCAGAATTGATTCCCAAGAATGTCATTCTAGCTTATCAGTAGCACAAGCGCCATCCAGTCGCTCACCCTCCAACCTCGTGCAGCATTCAAGATAGTCCCAAGTGACTCCATAACTCCCCTATATCCTGAAATCAGACCCAACAAATTAATTCACATTGTTGAAATTGAAATTTAATAAAACCAGGAAACTAATGTTAGGATTGTGTCTTGTATACTCATTGTTCAGATTAAAAGTAGGTAATATGAAGCACGGAGGTCGAAGCATCGAAGCGAGTAGAAGGAGAACAGTAGCAGCAATAGGTGCAGGATAGTTGCGGTCGACCGGTCATGGTGACAGTCGACCGCACCCCTGACTGCTTATTGTACATGGATTGTCCGAGAGTGGTACGGTCGACCGGTCTTGTTGGACGGTCGATCGCCCGCGACACTGAATCGTTTTTGGGGGTCAGTTCAGCCCAATCTTCAACTCCAAGATAGATCGTGTGGCTCCTATTCAGTTACTTCTTTTTCAGGTTATATCAAACGACTGAGGATCAAGATTAGACCTAGGTTTCCTCTCTATTCTTCTATATATATTGTAAACTCCTCCAATATGAGAGAGAATACTTCATAGATTCTTTTCTCCATTGCAAAGAGAGGCTCGAGAGAGAGATAGTTCTTGGTGGGTGAGTTTAATTCCTTGTGTCAAGTGAATCAGTAACTCCTTGTAATCTCTTCTAGTTGAATATCAGATCTCCCTATATTTTCCTCCGGATTAAGCAAAAGCTAACCGGGATAAGTCATCGTTGTTGTGTTTGTATTAGTTTGGTGGATCTACTTACTCTCTCAATTTATTCGTCTCGTCTACTTCGACTTCCTCATTGCTCTAATTAGTTCCGCTGTGACCAGATGACGTTTGTTGACGCCCCAATCCTAACAACTAAAACACAACTACTGCTAACTTTGTTGTGTACGAGATCGAGAGATGAAGGCCTGATGTTGTCAGCATGGTTAGAAATTAGGAGAAGCAGGAGGATAGAAATATTACAAAAACTACTCATGTTTCTCTTTGATACCTTATTCGAAATCCGAAGGAAAGATAGAGAGAGATATGGGAACAATTAGGGGTGGCCGATCATACCGAAATGAGCCAACCGACCGGTTTTCCAACCGAACCAATCGATTCGGTACCGAAAAATTCGGTTACCAAAAGTATGATACGGTACAACCGTACCGAGTTCTAAAATCCGGTTCGGTTTCAGTATGAATATGGTTCAGTCGGTATTTTACCATATCGTACTGAATAATTAAATATTAAATATATATATATATATATATATATATATATATATATATATATATATATATATATATACAGAATACAGTAATAAATGAAACCTATTTCCAACTTTCAAGAACAGAACTCTGTTGAAACATCTCTTCAGTCTTCACCACGCCTCTCTCACGACGCCTCTTTCTGTCTCACTTACCTTAGCAAATGTACATTAAGCACATTTGAGATACTGTACCTGTTGTGCATATAGTTAAATCTGCAAAACTTTTGTTTCAGTAACTATGACTGGTAAGATTGTCTATCTTCCCTATACAAAAGGGAAGTTTCTGCCCAGTACATACAGTTTCCACTTTCAATATTTGATAAAACTGTCAACTTCAGTATAATATTCTACATGGGTGAATTTGAATTGATTTAACTGGGTAATCCAGGTAAGTAACAAGGACCTTTAAAAGACTCGATGTAACCAAGGTATGACAGATCCATCCAGTTACATTAGTTGGAAACTGCAATAACATGTATTCCATATAATCATCTGAAACTGATCCTGGAATAAGAGTGAAAAGAGAAATTAAACCCGAAACATGTGCAGAGAAAATATTTTACTCATGAGAACATAGGATACATTGAAGAAATTCTAAAAGACTATCTTTATATGAAGTGAAAAATTTTAAAACTCCTCAAACTCCTCTAAAATCCTCTGAATTCAAAGTTCCCCACCAACAAAAGAATTGTTGGGAAAAACCAATACATGAACTATTTTCAGCGACACAATTTACCAATACCGAACCGTAACAACCGAAGTAGTCGGTATACCGAAGTTTCGGTATACCGAACTTTTGGTTGGTAACGGTTTGCATATTTTCAAACCGAACTAGTTTGCTATGGTAATGGTACAATGTCAAAAAGTCCGGTACCGTACCGAGCCCACCCCTAGGAACAAGACTGGTAACGTTTGCGTTGGTTTGGGTTTTTCTCATCATTGCCTGTTCCCTGTTGTTTCCCTAGGATTTTTTATGATTGATGCATGTTTGGTCTAGTGGGGGTTGAGAGTGACCTGCCCTAACCCTGCATTTCCCGTCTCTAAGCAATGTTGGCAAAATCGGACTAGATCAGATGTTGCTACTTATTTTTGTGTGGGAGCAATCAGATAATGAGTTTATATTTTGAAAGAACTACTATAGATTTAACATTTGATCGTCGCCGTAAAAAGTGGTTAAAGCTCATGAGGTTGAATCTGGATCGTTGAAAGAGTACTGTGATTAGAATCCGATGGTTGCTTACGTTGCTGATAGACTTGCAAAAAGCTTGAAATACCGAGGTTGGCCTCGGCGACAAACCCTCCGTCACTCAAGACAGAACCAGAGAAAGAAAAATAATTTGAGAGAGAAAAGATTGATTATATTACGACTGATGGAGGGGGAGGGTATTTATAGGTCTTAGAAACAGTTAGCAGATTGATATAAATCTGTTATCTCATGTTGATTCTTCACCTTAAAAGATAGAATCAGTTACTCTTTTGATGGGTATAAGAGTTTTGACTTGCAACCCTCATGGGGTGGGCGTCTCTCTTGGTGGACCCAATTGCTTTTATTGGACTTGAAAGCGGCACATGTCTTGTTAATGAGCCTGAAGAAGGCCCAACCCTGTTAGAGAGGGCCGTTACTATTAATTTGCCTATAGAAGCTTTAAGATATATTTTGGAATTGGACAGCCCTGTGTTTGCTGTGAATTTTACCATTATCATAAGCCCTCCACTCTCGGAAAATGATTTTCTTGACTTTCGGGAAGTAGTTTGCCTTGATTCGGAGTTCTAGGGTATTATCTTGGCTTTCAGGGATGAAGGGAGATACTTGGAACTGGTTGAAAGCTTCTGGAGGAGGTAGATATTT
Organism: Hemerocallis citrina; assembly: GCA_017893485.1. Taxonomy (NCBI): domain Eukaryota; kingdom Viridiplantae; phylum Streptophyta; class Magnoliopsida; order Asparagales; family Asphodelaceae; genus Hemerocallis; species Hemerocallis citrina. Next base: position 68,531,304 of record CM030366.1, read on the forward strand.
TTCTGAACTTTTCAAAAATTTTCTAGAATTTTCCATAATATTTTCAGATTTTTAATAATTTTTTCCACAATTAATAATTTTTTAACTTAATTATCCCAAATTTTAATTGTTTTTTGAAAATTTTAATTGATTTTACAAATTTAAAAATTATTATTTGGAATTTTTTATTATTATTTGGAATTTTAATTGACTTTTTGGTTTTTTTTATTGAATTATCGAACCTGGTGTGCTTTTTGGAGCGATCGGATGCTTCAATAAAGCTTGGGCTCGCTGAGTGAGTTCAACGGTGGTGATGGAGAAGCCATGATGAAACATGCGACCTGGCGCGATCAGGTGAGTCCATTACGATGGAGCTCACAGGCTGACAAGATTGAACAACTGTGAAGTAGAGCAGGGTCCACTGTGAAGAAGCAGCGATGTGACGTGATCACGTGCTCTATATCGCGCATGCTTGCACTCTGAGAGATCTGAGGCTCGACGATGGCTGCAATAGCCTACTTGGTTGCTCGGCCGTTTGGGTGACCTCTCACGTAATTTTTTAACGATTGTGGAATAACCAAATAAACAATGGAGCCATATCTTTAAAGAAATTTTTTAACCATAAGTTAAATCTTAAATGTACATATAATTTATTCAAAATATTCCTCAATATTTTTAGATTAATTTAACCCCCTTTTCTCAAGGTAACAATATAAGAAAATGTAATTTTAATTAAAAAAATCCAAAATGGCTCTGCCCAACATTGAACCTGAGACCAGTTACAACCACACCTAGCGCATACGTTGAGAGAGAAACCCCCTAGTTGTCATAATACTCTATATTACTTTCTATGAATCCAAACGTCACTCTAATGGTTTTTAAAATAAAAGCTCATTCAATTGCACACTCAGTCGGAATCGAATCCGCGACCTTCATCGCTGTACACAGCGACCATGACCTGAGGGCCACACCAGGCTCTCACGCCTCACTCTCTGTCGATAACTCCTCAGGAATATGAATATAGTCTACTGCATCTTGCTATAGTTACATTACTCTAACATCAAAATATAATTTTCTAACTTATACAATTCGAATTCTATACAGAGAATTAACATGGGAATTCAGTATTCAGCACATTCATAATTATTTGAGTTAATTATTAATATGAGACATCACAATAATTCAATTATAACAATACCACAATGCAATTCAAGGACTACAACTCATCCAGTTTCTCAATATAATGTATTCATTCCTATTTAGAAAATTTGGCTAACAAACATGATATTATCACATTAGCAGTTTAATGAAATTTAACAATCTAATACAAAATAACAAATTTCCTTTTCTATAATTCCACCTAGTTTAATTAAATTAACAATGCATTTGATTCTACAATTTATTCACCATCTAAAAGATTTTAGATTACCTCTAAAATGAATTTCTAATATTATCATGGCATATGAAAAGGTTTAGAAACTAAAGAAACACCCACCTTGATGCAACTTGCAATAAAGCTCCTAACAATAGATCCTATAAAATAAGCTCCAATTTTCTCCTCCAAAAAAAATCGAGCTCCAAGAAGACCACAACTGTAACACCTCGAATTCCATTTACAAGTAATTCGTAACTCAACAAGATCTTTTACTTCAACTTCGTATAGTTTTACAAGCAAATTAAAACTTTTATTATACAATACAGGTCTTTACATTAACATAGCAGAAATAAAAAGAATACAACATGATATATATACAATTTTAACATCAACATCTTTAATCATGAAAAACCTATGGGCACGTCAGTTGCTTACAACCGACGTAATGTTATAAAACAGCTATCCTCGCTATGCCGTAATATAACGATTCTCTTACTTTAACAACCACAAACTTGAAATGCATAAATAAAGTGTAGAGGAGTGACTATCTAAACATGTCAGTGTATGATATGACTTAATGCCTAATGTAGATGTTATACTATAATACACTAATGCATACTTGTTTGGATTCTATGCATCCCATTCTACGTAGGTCCGAGGGCAAGCCCTTATCGTACTTCTCAATGTAGGATTTAATCCCTCGCTATGAATTACTACTACAGTGAATAATGTACGTTTTAGATATTCTGTGAGTATCTAGTACCACTCCAATAATTTTGAGTATCGCACTCCCACTTCAAGTGATTTTGGAGACACTGCCTCACACCTAGTAATTCTGGAGGCAAATACCCACACCGCGAGCTATGACCCTGATAATTCTTGAGAGTCATTCTCCCATTGTAAGTGATTTTCGGCCATCACGCTTAACACCCCGATAATTCTGGAGACGAAACCCACACCGCACTGTCATCGGTACCTCATCACACAAATACCCCACGAGCGTCGCCTTGATCCCAGTAATTCTGGAGTAATATCCCCCACCGCATGCTTCAACCCCAATAATTCAGAAGATACCTCCCACCGTGCTATCTAGGCTCTCATACTCATGTTTGGCCATACTTCTTCACATCTCCACTTAGTGTCTGTCCTTAAGTTTTAGTTTAAAATCATCACAACCTAAAGTTAGCTTACCCTACCGGATTTTAATCAACACAAGAGAAAGTCAGCCCACACTGACTACTTCTCAAAGAGAGAGTCTACCCACACTATTTACTCCTCAAATTCTAATTTAATCAGAAATGTCGGTTACCAAGGGTCTCACCTAGCCTCTAGACTAACATCTTTCATGTTCAACAACTGGGGTACGCATACCCTCATGATTCATATTTTTCATTTCATTTATTCATATTTCATTCAAATCCTTTCATTCATTCTTATTTATTCATCAAGAAGTAAAATCTCAAACTATTCATTTTCACAATGCTCTTTCATAATCATCTAAACTTTCTCCAAACAAAGTTAATTAAGCTTAAAACACAATCTCTTTGAGATTCATCTTTAGAAATTCATTTCATCTTTTTCCTTTGATTTATTTTAAACCAATTTTTAACATCTTTAATCATATATATATTTTTCTTGAGTTCAAATCTCATCTAATACATGAATATGATCTTCATTTTTTCAAAATATAACTTAAAAATAGTGAGAAAATACTCTCAATTGTTCTCTTAATATTTTAAATTATTTATATGTTTTTTTCCCAATTTTAAAGAATTGAAAAGTCTTAAAATAAAAATAAAAACTTAAAAGAGGACACACTGATTCGAACACAAGATCTCAAGCAAGCAACCAGTAAGCCCAACCACTAGACCATTCTTGTTTTCTGATAAGGAAATGATTGATTTCTTTTTATACTAAAATATCTTCTCTGATTTATTTTAAAAAAAATTAATTTAAACAGAGCCCAAGCCCAGCTCGAACCCGTGACCTCAGAGGACCTCCTGGGGAGCCACGTGGCAGTGCATGGCGCCTGCACTAGCCACCCAGGCCAAGTGCCAATACTGAACATATGGGTTAAAAAAATCTTATAACTTTATTCTCTGTTTATAACCAAATTTTATTCTTTCACAATTTTCAATTTCCAATCTCTTTTCTCAATTTGTTTGCTCATAAAACATATTCATAAGTATACAGAAATAATTTTTTCATAAATTTTATTCATGTTAGCACTAAATTATACCCAATTTAACTTAAATAATCTAGTATTCAAATAACCACTTTTTTGTTTACAAATCTAGTTTCAACAGATTTTGGTTAGGAAAATTTGAATACATCATGAATGCATTTTCTTTACAAATTCTCATCCTTCCCAACAACTTTGTAATTTAATTCTAATATCCACACAATTTTCTAAACACAAAATTTAACACTTTTATGCATACAATACAAAATTCTAATCATGGTTTATTAATTGTGCCTAACAACATACAACATGCTATTGAAATAGAAATTGAATTTAACAACTTAATTTTATCATGATGAAACTTATATTAAGCATACAACAATTTTCATGATTTATTTCTACCAACATTCTAAATATCCACACCATATCCATCATAACAATCAACTAAAACTCATACAAGATATTAATTTCAACCTCAATTTTCTATACATGCATACTACCATATTTTTAGAAAGTTCAAGAAATCACCCACATTGTTGAAGAATTTTTCCAAGCAATACAACTCCAAAAACTTCTTCAAAGCTCCCTCGAAATCCACGCACAAAGAAGGAAAAGATGCAACAAATTTCGGCAGGGTGAAGAGCACAGCATATCATTTTCTTATATTTTTATTTTGGTCTTTTTCTGATTAGGAGTAGGGGTGAGGTTGGTTTATAAAGGGTTTTAATTAATTAATTAAATGTCGGTTAGTTTAATTACCCATTAATCTATTAATCACCCACTCACAAACTCTTCTCCTTCCTCTTGAATTGGTCGGCCAACCATCTTTTGGAGTGTGCACATTGCACGTGTGCACGTGCACGTGCTTTGTGTACACCCACACATTTTATTTATTTATTTTTATTAAATAAAAATGGGTATTCTACATGACAAGTTATGTAGGTATCTATTTAAATAATTTTTGTGGGCTTTAAAATCGATTTTGGACCCATGGGTTTTTATTAAAAATAAATAATACAAAATATGACAATTAAAATGAGAAGAAAATTGTGCATGACATCTTAGAAAATTTTAGATATAACATGCACATAAATTTTATGTGCAATGCACGTGCCAAATATTAAAAATTAATTTGAGAAAACGAAAAACAGTCAAAATGCAAAATACGTAGTGTTACCGCTGATTTCGGTATGGGGGTAAACAGATGAATTTGTGAGTTCGAGAAAACCTGAACAGTTGACTCAAGCCTTCTTGCTCCTGTCGCAACCTGCAAGGAAGTGCGAGACACCGGGATTGATTCTGGCGACGCACCCTCCGACGCTCTTGTCAGTAAACAGTGGAGATTTTAAAGAAAGAGCTTAAGGTGTGGAAAAAGTGATTAACCTGTGACAATTGTAGGTGGGAGGTATTTATAGCCGCCATAGGAGTGAAGTTAGGGGCCAGATTTCTCGTCTAACTGTTTGGAGTGAAATCCTCCCAATTAGTTTAGGAAATTAATCCCTAATCCCCAGGTGAGAGGGTAACTGTCAATCAAGCCCTTTGATTTGGTCAAATCAGTGGCAGTCAATCAAGCCCTTTGATTCGGTCAAATCAGTGGCCTTGATTCCCTCTTGTTGGGCCGGGTTTGTGTCGGGTCGGAACCCGTACCCGGCTAAGGCGGATCCATTCGCGGGTTATTGGTTCTTTGCAAAAGAGACCCAATACCCGCTTTGGACCCGTTTGCACGTGGAATTACCATTTTACCCCCGGGCGTCAAGATTCGTGCCTGATTTGGGCGGTCCTGATTGAACCTCGATTTTAGCCATATCACGAGCCCCCCACTCCCGAAGGCTGAACTTGATCGGCCTTTGGGGAGTAGTTCATGCTGTTCTAATGGCCAGTGGTGTTGTATCAGAGCCAAGGCGAGAGGCTGCGAATCTTGAGGGAGGTAGTGTGGTGATTCCTCACGATCGGGTGGTGTTCTTGTATGAATATCTTCTTAGCTTTGTAATCTCTCGGTGAACAGTTTGGTCATTTCCCTCTGTTGAGAGTCGCGTTTACCGGCGTCACAACTCCGACCCCCTCCCAGAGCTCGACGACCAGGGTGCCGAGGCCAGAGATCGGTTCGGCGATTCTTTCCGATGGGGAGAGGGACCTCGGCGTGGCCGTGAGCCTAGAAAGGGGGCTCGTCGAAGTCCGAAGGCCAGATTTCCCACGTACAGGGGGTCGGAACCAAGGGCGTTTGGCGGTCAACGTCGACCTTAGGCCCATAATGCGGTCGGTGAGGAGGACGTTCGGCGTAGGTGCCGAACTCAAGCCCGTAATACGGTCGGTGTCAAGAACGCTCGACAGCTGGTGCCGAGGCTCGAGACTTGAAGATTTTTTGGAGATCTTGACTGCCGAACTCAAGCCCGTAATATGGTCGGTGGCAAGAACGCTCGGCGCAGGTGCCGAACTCACGCCCGTAATACGGTCGGTGTCAAGAACGCTCGGCAGCTGGTGCCGAGGCTCGAGACTTGAAGATTTTTTGGAGATCTTGACTGCCGAACTCAAGCCCGTAATACGGTCGGTGGCAAGAACGCTCGGCACAGGTGCCGAACTCACGCCCGTAATACGGTCGGTGTCAAGAATACTCAGCAGCTGGTGCCGAGGCTTGAGACTTGTTGATTTCGACAAAGCAGAGGAAGTTGAAAGAGTTTTTGCTCTCTTCGAAAGAGTCTTGGGAATCCACCGAACTCGCGCCCGTAATACGGTCGGTGGCAAGAACGCTCGGCAGCTGGTGCCGAGGCTTGAGACTTGTTGATTTCGACAAAGCAGAGGAAGTTGAAAGAGTTTTTGCTCTCTTCGAAAAAGTCTTGGGAATCTGCCGAACTCGCGCCCGTAATACGGTCGGTGGCAAGAACGCTCGGCGCGGGTGCCGAACTCACGCCCGTAATACGGTCGGTGTCAAGAACGCTCGGCAGCTGGTGCCGAGGCTCGAGACTTGAAGATTTTTTGGAGATCTTAACTGCCGAACTCAAGCCCGTAATACGGTCGGTGGCAAGAACGCTCGGCACAGGTGCCGAACTCACGCCCGTAATACGGTCGGTGTCAAGAACGCTCGGCAGCTGGTGCCAAGGCTTGAGACTTGGCGATTTTTTTGGAGGTCTTGACTGCCGAACTCACGCCTGTAATACGGTCAGTGGCAAGAACGCTCGGCAGCTGGTGCCGAGGCTCGAGACTTGAAGATTTTTTGGAGATCTTGACTGCCGAACTCAAGCCCGTAATACGGTCGGTGGCAAGAACGCTCGGCGCAGGTGCCGAACTCACACCCGTAACACGGTCGGTGTCAAGAACGCTCGGCAGCTGGTGCCGAGGCTTGAGACTTGGCGATTTTTTGGAGGTCTTGACTGCCGAACTCACGCCTGTAATACGGTCGGTGGCAAGAACGTTCGGCACGGGTGCCGAACTCACGCCCGTAATACGGTCGGTGTCAAGAATACTCGGCAGCTGGTGCCGAGGCTTGAGACTTGTTGATTTCGACAAAGCAGAGGAAGTTGAAAGAGTTTTTGCTCTCTTCGAAAGAGTCTTGGGAATCCGCCAAACTCGCGCCTGTAATACGGTCGGTGGCAAGAACGCTCGGCGCGGGTGCCGAACTCACGCCCGTAATACGGTCGGTGTCAAGAACGCTCGGCAGCTGGTGCTGAGGCTCGAGACTTGAAGATTTTTTGGAGATCTTGACTGCCGAACTCAAGCCCGTAATACGGTCGGTGGCAAGAACGCTCGGCGCAGGTGCCGAACTCACGCCCGTAATACGGTCGGTGTTAAGAACGCTCGGCAGCTGGTGCCGAGGCTTGAGACTTGGTAATTTTTTTGGAGGTCTTGACTGCCGAACTCACGCCTGTAATATGGTCGGTGGCAAGAACGTTCGGTGCGGGTGCCGAACTCATGCCCGTAATACAGTCGGTGTCAAGAATACCCGGCAGCTGGTGCCGAGGCTTGAGACTTAGAGATTTTTTGGAGGTCTCTGGGTTTCTGACAGATGTGACGTCCTCTGGGCTTCTGACAGGTGTGACGTTCATTAATGCGGCGTCCCTTGGGCTTCTGCTGGACGGGACTGTCATTAATGTGCCGTTCGGCCAGGCGTGGCAAACAAGGCGACGATTACAGTCGCCTTTTGTCGTTTTGCGGAAGTGGGCCTGTGGTAAAAGCCCATTAGCCTCGATTGACGCGCTGGCTCTTCTATAAAACCCCCACCCCCTCCTCATTTTTTACTTTTCAACTCTTCACTCTGGTGTTTTCGTTTGTTCTTGCTAGAGCTCCAGGTGATCGCTGACCTTTTTCCGGCGAGCTTTCCGACGACATCTCTTTTCAAGGTAACTTATATTTTAGTCTCTAATCATGTCTGTCTCCGTCTCCTCTTCTTCGTTCGAGCCCTCCCTTGAAGTCACTGAAGCTCCGACCTCTAGCCGACCTCACAAAAGCAAGAAGGTGTTCGGCAAAGATTCTGTCGTGGTGGAGCCGAAGCGTATGCCGGAGTTCGGCAGATTACCGGGGCCGCTGACTGGGCTTCACAGGGTTCGGGAACTTCCGGAGGAGGACGCCAAACGCATTGTGTACGGGAGGGCCCGGTCATTCGAGGAGAATCCGGCGAGGGAGATGACAGAGGCCGACGAGATGGTGTCGATCCTTCGCGAAGAGGACTTGGGGGTGATCCGGGACTGCTTTCAGATCCCGGAGGAGTACGAGCTTATGTTGCCAGGTCCCGGGGTTAGGGCCAACTCGCCGCTGCCGGTAACCGTGTGTTGCTGGCCGGTCGATGCCTTTATCGCCGGGGCTCGGCTGCCTCTCCATCCGTTCGCGGTTGCTGTATTAAGTTGGCTCGGGGTCAGCCCCATCCAACTTATGCCGAACGCATGGAGAGTAATAAACGGCTTCGTGCTTCACTGCCAAGCCGCTGGGATTCAGCCGGAGCTGAACGTGCTTCGGATTATCTACCAGCCACATCAGGGGAACAGGTCGGCGTACCGGTACTATTTGACTCCGAGGCACGGAGGCAGGCTCGTCGTGTGCCCTGATTCCATCAAGTATTGGCGCGAGAAGTTTCTTCTGGTGCGTAGCCCGGAGGCCTGGCCCATCCCTGTTAGTTGGGTGGAAGGTGTGCCGAAGAAGGTGAAGGCGCTGCCGACACTTCGGCCCGAAGAGGAGGAGGCTGTACGGGTACTTCTGGGTCGGCCGAAGCTCGACTAGAAGGATCTGACCGAGGACGTCCTGTTTAAGGGAGGGCTCGTTCATGCCGATCCCAGTACGCGGCTTCCTTTATTCATTATTGTTGTTTTACTTCTTGCGCTTCATTTTTCATGACTTGTTCCGAACTAATCTACTTGTCTTATGGTGCAGAGTCTATGGATTATCAGGCGGTGTTGGCGCTGAGGGCAGGCCTCGCCAACAAGGCACCGAAGAAGAGGAAGAGGGTGGTCTCCAAGCTGCCGATGCCAAAGGCTCCGAAGGTTACCGAGGTGACCGAGGAGGTGGAGATCCTGGAGAGCCCGGCCCCTGATGGCGTGGTCGCTTCGACGTCGACCAGGGTCGGCGAATTCCCCATCGCCGTAGCCCTCAATATGCCGACGCCGCTGCTGACGAGGGTGGCGGAGGAGCTCCTGACCGAGGCTCACAAAAGGATCCACGTCCCGGACTGGCAAGTTCGGAAGCATGACGGGTTCCTCGGCAATTCCTTGGCGAGCATGGAGGCCATCAAGCACCTCGCCACGCCGAAGGATCGGGCGGCCATGGAGGCCGGACGGGAGGGACACGACGTTATCGAGATAGCGCGCTCGGCGGTGTCGGTGAGTGTTGGATCTATCCCCCCCTTTTTTATGCCGAACTTCTTAAGTTATAATTTTTATGAATTCCTTGCCTTCTAATCGCAGATCGTCGTTCACTTTGGGCACCTTACCGAGAGGCTGGCGGCCCAGGAGAAGGAGATGAAGAAGGAGAACGACCAAGCTCGGAAGGAGAAGGCCCAGATAAGGAACGAGCTTGACAAGCTCGAGTTGAATTTCGAGGCAAAGTCGGCGAGGGTTGCCTACCTCGAGGACAGGGTCGCGACGCTGGAGGACAATCTTCGTCAGCAAAAGGAGGAGGCGGCCAGGCAGTTGGCGGAGGCTGCCGAGGCCAAAGCGGCGGCGGTGAAGCAGGCGGAGGATGCGACCTTGGAGAAGGCGCAAGGCTTCCTCGCCCAGAACATGGCCAAGGCCTTCGCCGATGCTATCGCCCGGGTGACGGAGGCCTACCCCACCGTGGACTGCTCGGGTTGGAGGTTGTTCCCGGGGCACGTTGAAGGCTTCGACCCCGAATCGGAGGGGGAAGAAGAAGAAGAGGAGGAGAGGGGCGACGACGAGCCTGCGGCCGACCCCCCCGTCGGAGTTCAGGGGTCGGTGGTCACCCCCCTGGCGACGGTGGCCCCTTCGGAGGTGTCGTCCCTGACCCCCTCTCGCCGCCCCGGGAAAGAGGTCGTGCCCTGACTCCATTTATTTTTTCTTTTGTTTTTGAAGTGTAATGCCTAATAGCGGACTGGCCACCGCTACTTTTTTGAAATAAATGAAAAACACAACTTTTTGGGCTCGATTTCGTGTCTTTGTCCGTTGATTGTCGAGCGCTCGAGCATTTGTTCGAAAGAACCCCCGAAGTCTGGGACTTAGACGACGTCTGAACTTTTTGCTGCTTGTTTGCGTTTCTTTTCAGCTTGTTGCGGTAGCCCAAGATGTCGAGCGCACAGGCTCGGATGACAAGGTTCGCGCCGAGGCAGGCCTCGGGGCGACGAGGCTAGGTCTGGCGAAGTGTAGGAAGCGACTTTACGAAGTCGAGCTGGGACTGCACCGAGCCGAAAGTGAGCGAAGCCAGCTTCAGCTCATCTTGGGGCAGCGGGACAGCGACATTCGACGTCTGGAAGGCAGGATTGCCGAGATGACCCCCTCGGGTGAGGGCGAGGGTTCGCCGGCAGCCTTCACCAGCAGTCTTCGGACCAAGTGCTTTCGCCACACATTGTCAAAGGTAACGGCGGAGAGGGACAATCTGCTTTCGGAGATTCAGCACTTGCAAACTATGGAGACGGAGCTTCGGACGGAAGGGGAGGAGCTGACGACTAAGGTGGCCAAGCTTACAACTGAACGGGATGAATTAGCGGCCGAAGTCGATGTGTTGAAGAGAGCCACGGTAGATAGGAGCATCGAAGTCACTCATCTTCGTCATCTCATTGCGAGCCACGCAGGTGTTCCGAACTCGACAGTGCCTGCCTGCTTCGAGGTCGAGGTGAAAGATGGCTCATTGAGGGATCGGATTTCCGAACTGGAGGCAGAGGTAGCTCGCCTCAAACCACGTTCGGGGCCAATTAATGTGAGGAGCACTTCATGTACCCGAGCGGAGAGCGAGCGTGGCATCACTTTTTATGAGATGGCGACCCGTGCGCCTCTCGGCCATCCGAGCTCGGGGGATGCGCAGAGTTCAGTGGCCGTCTCGTCGAGCGGTGCATCCGTTGGCGTAGCTGCCAGGAGTAGTGCCGAGGATACGTCGCAACTCGCTGGCCTCGGGCAGGTCTCCGGAAGTAAACGTCGCCGACCTCAGGTGTCTCTGAAAAGAAACATCCCTGCGCCTCGGAGGCATTGACGATCATTTTTCTTCTTCCCCCTTTTTTTTTAAAAAAAAACTCTTTGTATTCAGCCAAGTGTAACGGGTCGGATAGTCGATCCTTGTTTCTTAATGCTTTGTAATCATGATGCGTGTAAGAGTTGCTTTTTAATAAAATTGGAGTTGACTCGGCCGTTGCTGTATTGTAGTTGCCCCACTCTTAGTTTAGTCGTGGAGTTGGCTTTAGTAATTCGGTCGGAGCCGGGGTTTGAGACTTGACGTTTTTTGGTGGTCTTGACTGCCGAACTCAGGCCCTGGCATTTTTGGTGGTCTTGACTGCCGAACTCAAGCCCGTAATACGGTTGGTGGTAAGAACGCTCGGCGCGGATGCCGAACTCACGCCCATAATACGGTCGGTGTCAAGAACGCTCGGCAGCTGGTACCGAGGCTAGAGACTTGGCAATTTTTTTGGGGTTTTTGATCGCCGAACTCAAGCCTGTAATACGGTCTGTGCCAAGAATGCTCGACAACCAAGTGTTGGAGTCCGAATCATCATTAATTCAAGGGGCTTGGGAGCGATTCCGAATGGCGAACCACTTCTAGCTCGCTTAGTAGCAAACTTGCGAAGTGGAATCGAACCAAGTGTTGGACTCCGTACCATTCAACGGTTGTAGGAGCAATTCCGAATGGCGAACTACTTCTAGTTCGCTTAGGAGCGAACTTGTGAAGTAGAATCGAGCCAAGTGTTGGACTCCGAACCATCGTTAAATCAAAGGGGTGTGGGAGCAATTCCGAATGGCGAACCACTTCTGGCTCGCTTAGTAGCGAACTTGCGAAGTGGAATCGAACCAAGTGTTGGACTCCGTACCATTCAACGGTTGTAGGAGCAATTCCGAATGGCGAACTACTTCTAGTTCGCTTAGGAGCGAACTTGCGAAGTAGAATCGAGCCACGTGTTGGACTCCGAACCATCGTTAATTCAACGGTTGTGGGAGCAGTTCCGAATGGCGAACTACTTCTAGTTCGCTTAGGAGCGAACTTGCGAAGTAGAATCGAGCCACGTGTTGGACTCCGAACCATCGTTAATTCAACGGTTGTGGGAGCAGTTCTGAACGACGGTCTACCGTGGGCTCGTCCGAGGGCAAGCCGAGGAGGTGAAGTCGAACGGGACGTGGACTCCGAACCATTGGTTGAAATCAAAGTGTAAAAAGTATATGATAAGAGCAGAGAGGGATGTTCAAATTCACAAGCATGGAAGAACTCTCTTTATTGATAATCGACGGCGAACCGTTTTATATAGTACAATTTATGAAAATAGGTTACAAGTCGGAGGACTGGAATGGCTCGATATCCCCTGATACTTAGATCGGCGCCGGAGCGCTTTCTTGGTATTTTAGGAGGTGGTCGGCATTCCAGGTCCTCGGAAGCTCTCTGCCCTCTAGGTCTTCAAGGCGATATGTTCCAGGCCGAACAACTTTCGTGATCCTGTACGGCCCTTCCCAGTTCGGAGCCAGCTTGCTCTTCTGACTGGGGAGTGATATAGCTAGCTTTCTCAAGACCAAATCTCCTTGCTTAAGGTTGGCGGGTCGGACCTTTTTGTTGTACGCCAGTTCAACTCTTCTTCGGTAACTCTGCTGCCGAATCGCTGCTCTTTCCCTCACTTCATCTATTAGGTCTAAGTCTGCTCTGAGGTCTCTGGCATTTTGTGCTTCGTCATAGGCTGTGAGCCGAGGGGAAGGTATTCCGACCTCGAGAGGTATCACGGCCTCGGACCCATAGGTGAGGTTGAAAGGGGACTCGCCTGTGGGGGTCCGCTTGCTCGTGCGGTAGTTCCATAGGACGTTGGGGAGTTGGTCGACCCATAAGCCCTTGGAACTTTTGTCCAACCTTTTCTTGATGCCTGCGAGGATCTGCCGATTAGCGTTCTCAGCTTGTCCGTTCGACTGAGGGTGGGCGACGGACGAGAAGCGCTGCTGAATGGCGAGGTCATCGCACAGAGCTCGGAATGCTGCGCCAGTGAACTGAGTCCCGTTCTCCGTCACGAGGATACGGGGGACGCCGAACCTACAGATGATGCTCTTCCAGAAGAACTGTACCACCTTGCTCTCGGTTATAGTGGCGAGGGGTTCGGCCTCGACCCACTTCGAGAAGTAGTCGATGGCTACGATCAAGAACTTGAGCTGACCCGGAGCCGGAGGGAAGGGCCCTTGTAAGTCCATCCCCCACATTGCGAAGGGGATGGGACTTGATAGGGAGGCGAGGTTGGCCTGAGGGAGGCGACGGATGCTGGAGTGTCTCTGACAAGAGTTGCACTGCCGAACGTGTCGCTCGGTGTCCTGAAGGAGGGTCGGCCAGAAGTACCCATAATTCAAAGCTTTTCGGGCCAAGGATCTAAATCCTGAGTGTGCCCCTCCGATGCCTTCGTGGAGCTCTTGTAGGGCATACTCGGCCTGATCCGGAGAGAGGCACCTTAGGTACGGTCGGCCGTCTATTTGAGAGAAAGAGCGTTTGTATAAGATACCCTCGATCAAGACATAGCGCTCGGCCCGAGTTCTGACTCGGCATGCTTTCTTGGGATCCGAGGGCAGAACCTCGTCCCTTAAGAATTCTACCAGTGGCTTCATCCAATTGTCCTGCAGCATGACTGGCAATGACTCCACCAAGCCAGGTGTCTCGTCTTCGATGCTCGGCTTGGAGAGGACTTCGATCAGTACGGTCTGTTCGAGACCTTGCAGTGAGGACGAGGCCAATTTGGAGAGGGCATCGGCCTGTGAGTTCTCTTCACGAGGGACCCGCTGGATGAGCGCCTCGTCGAACCGGCTCATGAGGGCCCGAACCTTAGCAAGGTATTTCGCCATTCGCTCGTCTCGGGCCTCATATTCGCCCAAGACCTGGTTTACGACGAGCTGGGAATCGCTGTGGATTCGGAGACGCTGCGCCCCTGCACTTCGTGCAAGCCCGAGACCGGCAATGAGAGCCTCGTACTCCGCCCGTTGTTCGAGGCCTTGAAGTTCATACGGATTGCGTACTGGAGGACGAAGTTATCAGGGCCTTTCAAGATTATGCTGGCGCCGCTTCCTTCATTACAAGAGGATCCGTCCACGAAGACTGTCCAAATGGGGGGTCCATTCGGGACGTGGCCGACCTCAGGGATAGTGGACTCTACGATGAAGTCGGCAAGGGCCTATGCCTTAATTGCCGTCCGAGGCTGGTAAGAGATGTCATGCTGACTCAGCTCGATGGACCACTTCATCAGCCGGCCCGAGGTCTTAGGCTTATAGAGGATCTGCTTGAGGGGTTGGTCGGTGAGGACAACGACCGAGTGGGATTGAAAGTACGGCCGAAGCTTTCTTGCTGCCATGACTAGAGCGTAGGCCATCTTCTCTATCCTCGGATAGCGTAGCTCGGCGTCCCGAAGCACCTTGCTCATGTAGTAGATAGGCCTCTGGGCCCGATCCTCCTCTCTCACCAAGACAGCACTTAGGGTCTGCTCGGAAGCAGCCAAGTAGATGAAGAGAGTCTCGCCCGGGACCGGTTTGCTGAGCAGAGGGGGGTTCACCAAATAGGCCTTCAGCTGGTCGAACAATTCCTGTTGTGGTTGGCCCCATTCAAAGTCCTTAGCCCCCTGGAGCGCTTTGAACAAAGGGAGGCACTTCTCCCCAGACTTTGATAGGAACCGGCCGATAGCATCGAGCCGACCGGTGAGCTTCTGTACCTCCTTGATGTTTCGAGGTGGGGCCATGTCTAATATGGCCTTAATCTTCTCGGGATTAGCTTCGATTCCTCGTTGGCTTACCATGAAGCCGAGGAACTTTCCCGAAGAGACCCCGAACGCACATTTGTTCGGGTTCAGCCGCATGCTGTGCCTTCTCAACACGCCGAAGGCCTCCTGGAGGTCGGCCACATGATCAGTGCCTCGGACGCTTTTGACGAGCATGTCGTCAACGTACACTTCCATGTTTCGGCCGATCTGGCTCTGGAAGACCTTGTTGACGAGGCGCTGGTAGGTGGCGCCTGCATTCTTCAAGCCGAATGGCATGACCCGGTTGCAGTACAGACCTTGGTCGGTGATGAAGGAGGTCTTCGGAATGTCCGGAGGGAACATTCGGATTTGATTGTACCCCGAGAAGGCGTCCATGAAGCTGAGGAGCTCATGGCCCGAGGTGGCGTCAATAAGGGTGTCGATGTTCGGGAGAGGGAATGGGTCCTTCGGACACGCCTTGTTCAGGTCGGTGAAGTCAATGCATATCCTCCACGAGCCATTAGACTTCTTGACCATTACAACATTCGACAGCCACTCGGGGTAATTTACCTCCTGTATGAACTTGGCCTTCAGAAGCTTATCAACCTCCTCCTTGATGGCCTGTTGTCGCTCGGGAGCGAACTTTCGCCTCTT
This sequence comes from Hemerocallis citrina, assembly GCA_017893485.1. Taxonomy (NCBI): domain Eukaryota; kingdom Viridiplantae; phylum Streptophyta; class Magnoliopsida; order Asparagales; family Asphodelaceae; genus Hemerocallis; species Hemerocallis citrina. The sequence continues at coordinate 68,546,820 of CM030366.1, forward strand.
CTGCTGAACCGGTTTGCACCCCGGTTCGACACTTAGGCGGTGGACGAGCAGTTCCTCGGAAATGCCGAGCATGTCCACGGCCGACCATGCAAACAGGTCACGGTTATCCCGGATGCATTTAATCAGGTCCGAGCACAGTGCGGTCGGCAAGGATTTGCTGATGAGGAACTTTCGGCTCGGATCCTCGTCTGAGAAGAGCACTTCTTCTAACTCGTCCGCTGGCTCGGACGTTGGCCGAGCTTTCGGCTCGGGGATTTCTAGTGTCTCGAGCGAGAGCACTGGTCCTCCGGTGGAAGTCATGTAGCACTTCCGGGCTGTTTCTTGGCTTCCCCTGACCTCCCCTACTCCCGACCGAGTGGGGAACTTCATTTTCAAATGATACGCCGAGGGGACAGCTTCCAGGGCAGCTAGGCCAGGTCGGCCTAGAATGACATTATACGCTGCCGGGACGTCGACGACCATGAAGTCCATCGGCTCGGTCCGGATAGTAGGGGTGCTTCCCGCAGTAACGTCTAGGGTTATCACCCCCTCGACGGTTACCGGGACCCCCGTGAACCCGTGAAGTGTGTAACCTCCGGATGAGGGCTTTCACGAATTTGGCCAACTGTCCCCTCCGGATGAGGGCTTCTATCTCGTCCCTCAATGCTCGGCAGTCGTTTGTGTCGTGACCGTGGTCCCGATGGTAACGACACCATTTATCTTTGTTCCTCCTCTTCGCCGGGGTATTCATCCTCAGAGCTGGAGGGATGACCCCTTCCTTCTCCACTTCCATCAGGATGGTGGAGACATTGGTGGTGAGGGGAGTGAACTTCTCAAATCTGGGGGCAGGACGGCGCTGACCGCCGCTGTCCTTCTGCGCCTTCTTGGACCCCTCTTCCTCCGTCGCCTTCCTCTTCGATCCGGAGGCAGGCCCTCCGAAGTTCGGGAGGCACTCGGCCTCTTCTGCCCAGATATACTTCTCGCACCTTAGGAGAAGGTCGGCGAAGTTATGCGGGGGTTTCTTGGCCAGGGACGAGCATAGGTTGGAGTTGAGGACGTTCGACTGGAACGCCACGGTCGCCACTGATTGGTCTATGGAGGCGATAGACCTGACTTCTGCGGTGAATCTCTTCACATAGTCCTGCAGCTTCTCTCCCCTTTCCTGCCGCAGGTTCAGTAGGGAGAGGCTTGTCTTCTCAGCTCGCCTGCTACTCACGAAGTGAGTTATGAACAGTGTTTCAAACTGCTCGAACGAGAAGATGGAAGAGGGAGCGAGCCTGGAGTACCATTCCCGAGCCGACCCCCTGAGGGTGGCGGGGAAGGTCATGCAGAGCACGGCATCTGAGACTTGATGGATCAGCATCAGTGTCTTGAAGCTCTCGACGTGATCGACTGGGTCGGACTCACCTGAGTACGTTTCAAACTGCGGAGGTTTGAAACCCCTCGGTATGTGAGCCTCCATGATCGTCCGAGAGAAGGGGGGTCTGCTCGGCCGAACAGTCCCTGCTCTGGACTCCTCTTCTCTGTCCATGCGGCCAATTCGCCTCTCTACCTCATGAATACGTCGGAAGAGGGCATCGTCCCGTCGCTGGTAATCATACGATCCCCCGGACTCCTCTTCATAGGAAGGGGAGCGTGGACTGCGACGTCGGTAGTCCGGGAGATCGGCGAGGACTGTATTGCTGCCGCTGGCGGCTGGGAGCTGGGGAAGGACTTCGGGTTCGGCGACGAGGACTGGGATCCCTCGGGGGTGTTGGAACCCTCTGGGCATTCTGATTGTTGGGACGGGCGTTCAGGGCTTGTAGCACGGTCTCCTGAAATTGGAGGAACTCGGCACGAGTGATAGGCGCCTCACGGTCCCTCGGATGACGCCGATCCCCGGGAGAATGTGGTCTCCTCCTTCGGCGTTCGGGAGATGCCGCTCGGCCTCTGCGGTCCGGAGACCTCCTACCTTCTCGACGACGAGGGGACCGCTCACCCTGACGCTGGCGGGAGGCTCCCTCTCGGGCCCGCCTCTCGTCAAGGTGGGTGCGGAGGTCGTCGTCCTTCTGGCGGTTCAGGAGCGTGTAGCGGAGGTCGGGATTATGGGAAGCCATCGAATCCGAGGACCCGTTATGAACCGAAACATGGTCCTGATGGAGGGGCTGCTTTAGCTTCCGGCCGTTATGACCGGAAGGGCCATTGTTGGGCTGCTGCTTGGGATGAGGAGGTGGGACCTGCTGGGCCGATGGAGGAAGATCGGACTGCGGGATAGGATTGTCAGGGGCTTCCTCTGTCGGATCGGCGGGATTGACCCCCTTGGACCCTCGGGATCTGACCTTCTTTGGAGGCATGGTTGGAGATGACGACAAGGAAGAGGCTAATGCTGTTCGTGCGGTCTTTCCCATAGACGGCGCCAATCTGTTACCGCTGATTTCGGTGTGGGGGTAAACAGATGAATTTGTGAGTTCGAGAAAACCTGAACAGTTGACTCAAGCCTTCTTGCTCCTGTCGCAACCTGCAAGGAAGTGCGAGACACCGGGGTTGATTCCGGCGACGTACCCTCCGACGCTCTTGTCAGTAAACAGTGGAGATTTTAAAGAAAGAGCTTATGGTGTGGAAAAAGTGATTAACCTGTGACAATTGTAGGTGGGAGGTATTTATAGCCACCATAGGAGTGAAGTTAGGGGCCAGATTTCCCGTCTAACTGTTTGGAGTGAAATCCTCCCAATTAGTTTAGGAAATTAATCCCTAATCCCCAGGTGAGAGGGTAACTGTCAATCAAGCCCTTTGATTTGGTCAAATCAGTGGCTGTCAATCAAGCCCTTTGATTCGGTCAAATCAGTGGCCTTGATTCCCTCTTGTTGGGCCGGGTTTGTGTCGGGTCGGAACCCGTACCCGGCTAAGGTGGATCCATTCGCGGGTTATTGGTTCTTTGCAAAAGAGACCCAGTACCCGCTTTGGACCCGTTTGCACGTGGAATTACCATTTTACCCCCGGGCGTCAAGATTTGTGCCTGATTTGGGCGGTCCTGATTGAACCCCGATTTTAGCCATATCACGTAGAATAATAATGTTATGGATATTTCACGTAATGGAAAATATACGTAATTGACATGTGTATCGAAAGCACGTGCAATGTACGTAAAACACAAAGATTTAAATAAAATTTTGAGTTGGTTCAAAATAGGATAAAAATAAGTTTTGAGAAAATATAAAACATATAAATAATCAGAATATAAGATACGTATGACATTTATATGAAAATATGTTACGAATATTACTTTTAATGGTACAAAATATACGTGCGTAATACACGAGGGCAAAATTATCAGTACTCAATTTTGTGGGGTGTTACACTCTCCCCCCTTAGAACAGTTCTTTCTCAGAGCTTACTAGGAAAAAAGTAATATTTCGTACACACCAAGGAAAAATATCATTATTGTATATAGAAAACTGCCAATATTAAAAAAAATAGATGTAGTATGAAAATATGTAATGTGGAAAAAATAAGGTAAACTTATATAAGAAAATTATGAGTATAAAAATTTTATAAAAATGGAACAAGAAAACTAGGAAATATCATAAGAAAAGAAACGTGATCATGAAAGATAGTATCGATTGAAATAAATTTTCATACAAAAATAATATTAGGTAAAGTATTAGATAAAAGGAAAATATAAATTAAGTCATTAATCGTGAAATAGTTCGGAAAATGAAGCAATTGGAAAGAATAAAGGAAAACACAGTTGATAGATAAATTATCAATAGGCTTGGTAATCAAAATTTTATCAAAGTAATATGCGGTAGAATGATTAAAATCGTAAACTGAACTAGTACCATATATTACAAGATAAAAATGAACTAGCAATTGAAGAGAAAAATGTTTGAAAAAAATGTATGAGTATGAAATTTAGTTAAGAGTATAGACAATATAAAATAATTCTGTATAACAAGTTAATATCATAAAATAATTTGTAAAGTAAATACAATAATTATACATACGATTTAAAAAAAACAAAAGTGGGTGTCATTAAAGTAGAAAAAAACATTTTTTGTTGTGGGTTCGCCTCCTTGGTGTCCAACTGCATGCTTGTCAAGTTGCACATTTGCCTCTACGACATCTGATTGCAGTTTACCTTCTGAACATTCGCTTGCAGACTTTGCCTCCCTGACATCCATTTGCAGTTTGCCTCCATTGATGTCTAGTTGCAGATTTACCCTCTCGACATCAGGTTGCACCAAAACGGGAGATGAGAAGTTGTAATCTTCCATATGTACTTGAATATTGGGTATTTAATAAAGTATGAAAATAGAAGTTACGTTTTTTTGAAATTTGTGATATGAAAATAGAAGTAAAAGTTGAGATAGCAAGAGTAGAAAATTACAATGATAAAATATTAAAAGAAAATGATAGATCTCAAATATCGAATATAAGCTATATTACAAAAATAGTAGGAAAATGATTTATAATGTGTAGAAATATGTCATATCTAAAACATTACAATCTTAAAATAATAGTATCGTGAAATCAAAGTATTTGTAAAGTGAATGTAAATATACAAAAATCAAAATGTCAAAATATAATAGGAATAATAGCTAAAGAAAATGTTAGTCTTAATAGTAATTTAGTAATTCAAAACTTAATAGGATACGTAAAAGTGCATAAAGGCTAGGAGGATAAAACATTAAGAAAGAAAACAAGTAAGTCAAACTTAAAAGATTAAGATTTAAGGTTCTAAATAAAGTAATAAACATCAAATTAAATTAATTGTATAAGAAAATAATTATTTGAAAAATATTAAATATTAAAGGAGAAAAGTACTATGAGGAAAAATACACGAAGAAAATGGTATCATGAATGTGGATTCAAACCCACGACGCTTCCGCTGCGCCACTCTGATACCAAGGAAAAACATGCTCGCATACAATCTCATATCAATGTATACGAGGAGAGTATCATGAATGCAAGTTCAACAACTTCATCATTCATGACTCCAAACCGCACTCACACTTCTAATGTCCACCCTAATATGTCATTCTTGTAATTTTATGCTACTTATTGAAGTCGGCTCTGATACCCCGAATTCCATTTACATGTAATTCATAGCTCAACAAGAACTTTTACTTCAACCTCGTACAATTTTACAAAGAAATTAAAATTTTTTATTATACAACACAGGTTTTTATATTAATGCAGCGAAAATAAAAAAGAATACAACATGATATATATATATATATATATATATATATATATATATATATATATATATATATATAATTTTAACATCAACATCTTAAATGATGGAAATAATCTTTAGCATCAAATCGTCTTTAAGTCCTGCCAATCCAATCCCTGCACTGGCACGTCAGTTGCTTAAAACCGACACAATGTTATAAAACAGTTATCTTAGCTATACCGTAATATAACGATTCTCTTACTTTAGCAACCACAAACTTGAATGCATAAATAAAGTGTAAAGGAGTGACTATCCTAAACATGTCAGTATATGATATGACTTAATACCTAATGCAGATGTTATACTATAATGCACTAATGCATACTTGTTCGGATTCTATGCATCCTATTCTACATAGGTCCAAGGGCAAGCCCTTATCGTACTCCTCAATGTAGGGTTTAATCTCTCGCTATGAATTACTACTACGGCGCTGAATGTATGTTTTAGATATTCTGCGAGTATCTAGTACCACTCCAACAATTCTTGAGTATCGCACTCCCACTACAAGTGATTTTGGACACACTGCCTCACACCCAGTAATTCTCGAGGCGAATAACCACACCTCAAGCTATGACCCCGATAATTCTTGAGAGTCATTCTCCCATCGCGAGTGATTTTTGGCCATCATGCCTAACACCTCGATAATTCTGTGGACGAAACCCATACAGCGCTTTCATCGGTACCTCATCACACAAATACCCCACGAGCGTCGACTTGATTCCAGTAATTCTGGAGTAATATCCCCTATCGCGATCCTTAACCCTGGTAATCCTAGAGATACCACCCACCGTGTTATCTAGGTCCTCATACTCAAGTTTGCCTATACTTCTTCACATCTTACCTTAGTGTCTGTCCTTAAGTTTTAGTTTTAAATCATCACAACCTAGAGTAGTGTACCTTACCGGACTTAAATCAACATAAGAGAAAGTCAGCCCACACTGGCTACTTCTCAAAGAGAGAGTCAATCCACACTGGTTACTTCTCAAATTCACATTTAATCACAAATGCCGGTTACCAATGGTCTCGCCTAGCTTCTAGACTAACATCTTTCGTGTTCAACAATTGGGGTACCCATACCCTCATGATTCATATTTTCCATTTCCTTTATTCATATTTCATTCAAATCCTTTCATTCATTTTTATTTATTTATTAAGAAGTAAAATCTCAATCTATTCATTTTCACAATGCTCTTTCATAATCATCTAAACTTTCTCCATACAAAGTTAATTAAGATTAAAACACAATCTCTTTGAGATTCATCTTTAGAAATTTATTTCATCATTTTTCTTTGATTTATTTTAAACCAATTTTTAACATCTTTAATCATATACATATTTTTCTTGAGTTCAAATCTCATCTAATACATGACTATGAACTTTATTTCCCAAAATATAACTTAAAAATAGTGAGAAAATACTCTCAATTGTTCTCTTAATATTTTAAATTATTTATATGATTTTTTCCCCAATTTTAAAGACTTGAAAAGTGTCAAAATAAAAATAAAAACTTAAAATAGGACACACAGATTCGAACCCGAGATCTCAAGTAAGCAACAGTAAGCCCAACCACTCGACCATTCTCGTTTTCTGATAAGGAAATGATTAATTTCTTTTTATGCTCAAATATCTTCTCTGATTTATTTTATAAAAAAAATAATTTAAACATAGCCCAAGCCCATCTCAAACTCGCGACCTCAGAGGATCCGCTGAGGGAACATGTGGCAGTGCTTAAGCGCGTGGCGCCTGCCCTAGCCACCCAGGCCAAGTGGCAATACTGATAACATATGGGTTAAAAAAATCTTCTAACTTTATTCTCTGTTTATAACCAAATTTTATTCTTTCACAATTTTCAATTTCCAATCTCTTTTCTCAATTTGTTTGCTCATAAAATATATTCATAAGTTTTCAAAAATAGTTTTTTCATAAATTTTATTCATGTTAGCACTAAATTATACCCAATTTAACTTAAATAATCTAGTATTCAAATAACCACTTTTTTTTACAATTCTAGTTTTCATAGGTTTTGGTTAGAAAAATTTGAATACATCATGAATGCATTCTCTTTAGAAATTCTCACGCTTCCCATCAACTTTGTAATTTAATTCTAATATCCACACAATTTTCTAAACACAAAATTTAACACTTTTATGCATACAATACAAAATTCTAATCATGGTTTATTAATTGTGCCTAACAACATACAACATGCTATTGAAATAGAAATTGAATTTAACAACTTAATTTTATCATGATGAAACTTCTATTAAGCATACAACAATTTTCATGATTTATTTCTACCAACATTCTAAATATCCACACCATATCCATCATAACAATCAACTAAAACTCATACAAGATATTAATTTCAACATCAATTTTCTACACATGCATACTACCATATTTTTAGAAAGTTCAAGAAATTACCCACATTGTTGAAGAATTTTTCCAAGCAATAAAACTCCAAAAAGTGTTCCAAAGCTCCCACGAAATCTGCGCATAAAGTAGGAAACGAAGCTGCAAATTTGGGAAGAGTGAACAACACAGCATATAATTTTTTTTATTTTTATTTTTGGTTTTTTTTTTCTGATTAGGAGTAGGGGTGGGGTTACTTTATAAAGAGTTTTAATTAATTAATTAAATGTAGGTTAGTTTAATTACACATTAATCTATTAATACCCACTCACTACCTCTTGCTCTCCCCCACTCACAAACTCTTCTCCTTCCTTTTGAATTGGCCGACCAACCATCTTTTAGAGTGTGCACATTGCACGTGTGCATGTGCACATGCTTTGTGTACACCCACACCTTTTATTTATTTATTTTTATTAAATAAAAATGGGTATTCTACATGACAAGTTGTGTAGGCTTCCATTTAAATCATTTTTGTGGGCTTTGAAAGCAATTTTGGGCCCATGGGTTTTCATTGAAAATAAATAATACAAAATATGACAATTAAAATGAGAAGAAAAGTGTGCATGACATCGTAGAAAATTTTAAAAATAACATGCACATAAGATTTTACGTGCAATCCACGTGCCAAATATTTAAAATTAATTTGAGAAAACGAAAAATAGTCAAAATACAAAATATGTAGAACAATAATGCTACAGATGTTTTACGTAACAGAAAATATACGTAATTGACACGTGTATCGAACACACGTGCATTGTACGTAAAACACAGATTAAAATCAATATATGAGTTGGTTCAAAATAGTATAAAAATGAGTTTTGAGATAACGGAAAACATATAAATCAGAATATAATATACGTATGACATCTGTATCAAAATATGTTACGAATATTACTACTAACGATACAAAATACACGTGCGTAAAATACGAGGGCAAAATTGTCATTACTCAATTTTGCGGGGTGTTACAACAAGAAGGATTTTTGGAAGTGCAAAAAATGAAAAATTTCCTTTCTTCTTGAATGGCCCAGATGGGGATTTTTAAAAAAGATAGAGAGTGGTGGGGAAGTTTACTAACCACCCACTTAATCTACTTAATCACCCACTAAGCCACTAATTCATTCAAAAATATTTTTCCCTCTCATGTGCATTGGCCGGCCAATTTGGGTGGAGAGAGAAAACACATACACGTGCTTACTATGTGTTTGTGTTTGCACATACAATGCACACCAAAATTTGAAATTTTATTTAATTAAAAGTAGTATATGTTACTCAAATTAATATAAATTTAATGAAATTAGTTTAAATTAATAATAAAAAAATTTTATGCACAAATAAAAATAAACATACACACTTCATAATTTTTATTTTGAAAAAGAATGCAACCAACATGTTCACTGCACACACGTGCGTCGCATGTATCAATACAAAATAAATTTGAGAGAACGAAAAACATTCATAAACAATCAAAATACAAAATAATATATCAAAAGAAAAAATCAAAATACAAAATACGTAGAACATTTATATTAATAATGTTATGGATATTACACGTAACGGTAAAATATACATAATCAACACGTGCACGTAAAACACTGAGATTAGGATTTAAATTTGAGTTGGCTCAAAATATGATAAAATGAATTTTGATAGGACGGAAAAATATATAATAATTATGTACAAAAATATGTAGGAAAGTTATATTAAAATGCGTTACGGATATTACCCATAACGGTACAAAATATATGTGTGTAACACACGTGGAACAAAATTGTCATACTGATTTTGCAGGGTGTTACACAATTAGTAGAAAAAAATAATAAAATAATAATAATAATACAAAAATAATGTTATCCATTTTACGGGGTGTTATACGTAGATTCAGATCATTTTGTTGATAGATGTACTTCAAACTCTTATGGTCGGTGTACATATTGACTTTCTCTCCATATACATAATGCCTCCATTGCTTCAAGACAAAAATAATTGTTGTTAGCTCCAAATCGTGAGTTGGGTAATTCATCTCGTGTGGTCGTAATTGCTTCGACCCATATATTACCCTTCCTTCTTGCATCAGCACACAACCCAAACCTCAATGCGAAGCATCACTGTAGATATCGTAATCCTTGTCTGCTTGTGGTAGAACCAATATTGGCGCTGTTGTCAACCTTTCCTTCAATTCCTAAAAGCTTGCTTAACACTGATCAGTCCAGTTGAAGCCTACATTCTTCTTTGTGAGTTCTGTCAACAGAACTACTGTCTACGCGTACCCTTGAATGAACTACCAATAGTATCCCATCAACCTTAAGAAGCTCTTAACTTCCTTCATAGTCGTGGGTCACGCCATCCCTTCACGACTTCAGTCTTCTACGGATTAGTATAGCTACTCCCACCATAGAAAGGGTGTGACCCAGAAATACAACTTCTGACTTTCAAAATTCACACTTTGACAACTTGGCATACAATTTCTGCTCCTGCAGCTACTTCAACACCTCTGCCAAATGCCTAGCATGCTCTTCTTTTGACTTTGAATACACCAGAATGTCTTCAATAAACACTACGACGAAAGAATCAATGAACGGCCGCAGAATTTGGCTCATCAAATCCATGAATATTGCTGGTGCATTGGTTACTCCAAACTGTATAAGTAAAAACTTATAGTGCCCAGTCGAGTCCTGAATTCTATCTTATGTACATCCTATTCCTTAACACGAACTTGGTGATGACCTGATCATAGGTCAACCTTCGAGAAAACTGCAACATTATGCAGGAAGTACATACTACCTTATTATCGGTACACCCTGGAAATACGAAGATGAATAAGGATATCAAACAACATTTTTGGTGGCCAGGAATGAAGAAGGATGTAGTAGATTTCGTGGCGAAGTGTATTACTTGTCAGTAGGTCAAAACGAAAAATCAGAAGCCTGGAGGATTATTGCAGCCATTGCCTATTCCAGTATGGAAGTTAGAGAATAAGTATGGATTTTATCATGGGTTTACCTAAAAGTTCAAAGAGTAAAGAATCGATATGGGTTGTGGTGGACCGATTAACTAAGTTGGCACATGTCTTGGCAATAAAAATTACATGGTCATTGGAGAAATTGGCGGAAGTGTACATAGAAGAGATTGTAAGGCTACATGGAGTACCCGTAACAATTTTTTCGAATAGATTTGCAAGGTTCGCTTCGAGATTTTGGAAGAGTTTGCAAGCTGCTTTGGGGACTAGAACTGACTTTAGTACAACTTTTCATCCACAAGCTGATGGACAAATTGAACGGGTGAATCAAGTAATAGAGGACATGTTGAGGTCGTGCGTCATGGGTTTTGGAGGAAGTTGGGAGAAGTACTTAGGGCTGGAAGAGTTTGCTTACAACAACAGTTATCATGCAAGTATTGGTATGACACCGTATGAAGTATTGTATGGGAGGAAGTGTAGAATACCCGTTTTTTGGTATGAAGTAGGAGAAATGCAAATGTATGGGCCGGAGATTCTGCAGTAGACTTCGGAGAAAATTGAGCTGATTCAGAAGAGATTGGTCGATTCTCAAAGTAGACAGAAGAGTTATGCAGATGTCCATAGGAGGAATTTGGAATTCAAGGTCGGAGTTACAGTTTTTCTTAAAGTATCACATGCGAAGGGGTTAATCAGATTCGAAAGAGGAGGCAAGTTAGCACCGAGGTATATTGAACCTTAAAAGATACTGAAGCGGATTGGTAAAGCGGCATATAGATTGGAGTTACCCAAAGAATTAATGCGGCTGCACAATGTGTTCCATGTGTCTATGTTGGTGAAGTATGTGTCGGATCAGAACCATCAATTGCCAAAAGTACCAGAAGGGTTACAACTGAATTTGAGCTATAAGGAGCTACCAGTGGAAATCTTGGATTGGCGGCAGAAAGTGTCGAGGAATAAAGTCATACCGATGGTCAAAGTATTGTGGAGGAATCAACTGTTCTAGTAGGCTACGTGGGAGTCTGAAGATTGTATGAAGAGTGACTTTCTGGAACTGTTTGTGTAGGGTCCGGGTCTGTTTTGTTTTCTTTGTTTCCTCTGCTAGCAGTAGTTCTGAGGACAGAACTATTTTAAAGAGAGAGTAATGTAACACCACATAAAATAAAATAGATTATTTTAAATTATTAATTAATATAAAGTTAAAGAATTTGGTTAATTTAATTATTTTCTTCGATTACTATTTTGTACATGCAAAACACGTGCAGTGTTTTGAAATTATAAATTTTAGAGTATTGTTGTAAGTAAATACTTTTCTTCATTATTGTCTATTATTTTTATTTTTCTTTCGTATGAATGATGAGTGAATTATTATGGGTGAATAATGAAATAAGAATTGATTATTTTGTCATGGTTTTTTTTTGGGGCCATAAAAAGCCCGAAATGTGAAATAAATTTTTTAAAAACTCTATTAGTGGTGGCCGGAATTTGAGATCGTGTGGGGATAAGATTAAATGTTTTATTTGGTTAAAAGAAATCAAATTAGTTTGTATGCATAATTAAATTTTGAAGGACCTATGTGCAAAAATTCCTCGCAAAACCCTAGTATGGATCCCGGCCTATATATTGGCATTAGGTTTTTCCTTTTTTCTGTTTTTACTTTTGGTGGCCTTGGAGTTTGGATATCTTTTCTTTAGGAGGACTTCTTGATTTCTCAAACAACAATCTACTAGAGATGGGTGCTCTTTCATATCTCTTGATGTGTTTTAAATATAATATTATTATGAATCTAGGAAAGAGCATGCTAGGGCTTGTTGTGGATTTGTACATCTATATTTTGATAGTTCGATCATGGTTCAAATATGAGTTGATAATTGTTATGCATGATGAATGAACTTTTAGATATTTATATGAAATAAAGATCTGAGTTTTATGAATGATGATCATGTTTATATTAATCTTGAAAGCTAGATATTAATGATATATGATAGATCTAAATCTTTATCAATATAATTGATTGGATGATCATAGATGTAATTGCGGATGATTATAACCTATTGTATTGTATATTAGATAATGGGTTCTGTCATGATAATTTTAAAAGATCATTGTATGCCTCCAAATTCATTGACTGATTGACCCAACAGTTGAAAATTTTTATAAGAATTTTTCACTGTTTTCATTTGATAAATCAAGAACTCAAGCTTGATTTCTAGGGTTTAGAAAGCTATATATGTTAACTAGTATAATGCACGTGCGATGCACGCGTACAAAAAACATGTATACTAAATAGCCCTTGACAGTGGGTGACTACTCGTAATAACTCACAATCTTAAAATCTCGACAAATGCAAGGCATCAAAAATCAAAAATTAATATTAGAAGGTAATGCTAAATGGGAAAAAAAAGTATTATGACTGAAACCCCAAAAATCTTTAAATCATTAAACAGAATTATCTCAATCTGAAGAAATCGTGTTAATTATCCTCCTCCTCCTCCTCCTCCTGTGCTTCCACCACCTCCTCCTCCTGTGCCTCCACTGCCTCCTTTTCCTCCCATTTTCTTATGGATAGTTTGATCAAACAAAATTGTCGTTGTAGTTTGAGTTGGATGAGTTGTGAAAGGTAAATGGGATGGTATTTATAGGAGGAAAAAATATGCAACGTATGAGATGTTTAAGTTTCGCCTGAAATAATGGATGTGGAAAATAGTATTTTGCATGTATTGTGCATGCAGTAGAAAGTGGGAATAGGAGAAGGTGATTACAATAAGAACTGGTGATTCCAAGGTATTGGTAATGTGGAAAGAAAATAATAAATGTATGACCATAAACATCACAACAGTTGCATGCATGAGTCTCAATCAATTCCAAGGTATTAGTCTTCCTCAATTCAATAACTCCATGAGTCTTAATCAATTTAAAAAAAAAAGAAAGAAACCAAAGGAAGCACATGCTAATTCGTAAGGAATTCAGATTTCAAACAACACACACAAATTGACAGAATTGACCCTATATATTTTTTTAGTCTTTTATGTTTATAGGGGTATGATAGTAAAAAACCGCCAAATTGGGGCTTTGCTTAATAATAGTATAGATGGGTTGAATAACAGACTTGCGGGTTTGGGGGTGATCGGGTTGAATAGTTAGTAATGGGTTTCGGGTCTGATCCAGTAAGGATCGGGACTGTTTATGTCACATCTCAGACTGAAGTTAGCGCTTAAGGTATTTGGACCTTTTGGTTTGTCCTCGTGGATTTGGGCGTTGCGTCCTGTGGCCAGTCGTAGGTTCGATAAATGCGGTTACCAATTATTTTATTTAATTGTTTTTTTTCTTGATTGAGTTGTTTTTGACACAAGTTGGTTAATCACAGATTAAAAGATGTCAGTTTAGAATTTTATTAAAATCTCTAAAAGTTGTTTTTGGATTAATTTCAGAATTGGAACTTAATTAAATTTTGAATGAATATAATTTCATATTTGATAAGATTTATTTTTAGATTTTGAAATATATAGTTTCAAATTTTTGTATGTTGAGTTGCAATTTGTACGATGAAATCTATGTTTTGGAAGGGTATAAATTTTAGTTTTTTTCAATTTTAGGAGATATACTTCCAAATTTGAGAAGATATAATTTCAGATTTTTAGCGATTAAAGTTTCAGATTTTAAATATAAAGTTTCAGATTTTGAGGGATGAAATTCCAGATTTTAAATGAGTTGTTTCAGTTTTAAATTAATTAAAATTCCAGAATTTAATATTGCAATTTCAGTTATTGAGAGACTTATTATAAGTTGAAATGGGAATAGTTTGGTGATTTTTTGTGATTTGTTTCTATAAATGAAATCAAATGATTATGGAAGTGGGTTGTTCATTTATTTGAGGAAGAAGATTCTATAGTGATCTTTTTTGTTTGCTAAATTAATGATTTATGAGTTGAATAAGAAAAGATTAGAGATACATTAATTTGAGATTAATGTGGTTATGTGAAAAATTGTATTTTTGGAATGAATGAAAGTTTGGAAGATTATAAACGAACCGTTTGTGGTTATTTTTAAGATTTGGGTTAATGTGGGAAACCCTAGAGAAAAAATATGCTGATGGCTGGTTGTGAGGGCTTTAGAAGCTGAGTAGGACCCTAGATCTCAACAAGTTGTTATTAAAAAAGTGGGAGTTAGCCAGGTTGGACTAGATTTTCTCATTTTCAAGTTTGCTTGCCCCTAGCGAGTTGGTCGTTAAGTCCAGCTTTTCCTAGAGATGGTTGAGTTAAGTCCTGTAGGGTGAGGTTGCTGTAGGTGGCCGTGGTTATTTTGTTTGAACCTAAGGACATGCACTAGATGGAGACATGATTGAAAACAACGACGAGCATGTCCGGTAAAGAACTGCGGTTCATAAGAATGTTTGGGACCTAGGTAGGCCCAATAAATCCATGAATGTGAGCTAGGGTAAGTCCGGTAAAGTCCACGATCATAGGGGTGCGATTGCACGTGATTACGCATTGGAGTACGATCATCAAGTTAGGTTGCATAACAAGGGTCTAAACCTTATAATAAGGAGAAAGTTAAGGATTTGCCCTTGGACCTATGTAGTATGCATTAGTGAGTACCGTGTGCATTTGTTGTTTTCTCGAACAATTATTTTATGCCATTGTTTTATGCATTTTTGTTTTTGTTTCATGATATACACTTATCCACTTAGATTAGATTCACTTGCTGCTTCATAAATCTTTATTTATCACAATTTTTTTTTTTTTGCATTGAGTTTGTGGTTGTGAGAATTGAAAGTTCGCTGGTTTTATCAACATTGCGTCAGTTGTATTCAACTGATGTGTCCACAGTTTTACAGTTTTGCAGGACTCTTGTTAATGAGAAGCATGAATTCAAGTTTAGGCATGGATTAATATGAAGACTAAAGTTGAAATGTTGTAGCAGGTTGTAATAAATGTGTTTTATTTTTCGCTGTGCATTGTAGAGAGAGTTGTTGTATTTGAAAGTTTTAATTTTCCTATATTATTGTACTGTGTTTACATTACACTGAAGCAAAAGATTCTAGATCATGTCACGAATTTTATGTGTATGAAATTCGGAGCACTACAGACCCAAACCAAGCCTAACCTGAAGATTGAGATTTGCCAGCCAAGGATTAAGGAAGAGGTTAGGAAGAAATTGATATGGATTTGTTGGCTGGGAAGCAAATAAAATGGTTATGGAAATCAATATTAGATTATATAAATTAGGAGGGACCTAAATGAATTTTCCAAACCCAAACCATATGAAAATCATGTATAAATATATTGAAATAAATAAGAAAATATAAAATAATGTAAAAAAAAAATAGAAAAAGCAAGATAGAAAAGAAAATGAAGCAAATTAATGAAGAATGAAAAATTTCATGAAAAATGAAGATATAAAGAAAAATGAAAAAGAAAAGGATAGTAAATTAAATGAAAGTAATAGCAAAAATAAATTAGTAAACGTAAAAACACATAAAAATCAGGACAAAACTTTAAAAAAGAAAAATAAGTAAGACAAAAAAAAGACAAAAAAAAGATCAGATAGTAAATACCTACGTGAATTAAGAGTAAAAGTAAAATTTGAAAAAGTATTAAGTGTTAAAGATGAAAAGTAGCATTAAAGAAAATACACGAAGAAGAGAAAAAAAAAAAGAGAGAAGAGACAAGTTAGTCTACGTACAAGGTATCAAGATGCTAGGTTCAAACCAACCATAGCACTCGTGATACAAAAGAAAAACTTGCTCGCATACAATATCACATCAATGTATACGAAGAGAATATCATGAATGGATGTTCAATAACTACAACATTCATGACTCAAAACTGACACTCACATTTCTAATGGCCACCCTAATTTTGTTTCCCTTATTATATTTGTACTACTTATTAAATTCGGTTATGATATCAATTTGTAGCTTTCCATAGCCCCGCTCTGCTCTGATACCGCTCTGATACCATTTTGTAGCTCTCTCGAGCCCCGCTCAGCTCCGTACGAGCCTATGCACAAAATAAAACCTAACCACGACCCCACCACAGGGCACAGCCTCACCAAAAGAGCTAGCTTAAGTTGGTTCTCTTGGATCATGGGCAATTATATTTATACACTCCTACACCACTCACATCTTTGATATGAGATATATTTTCCAAAAACCATCCCATATAAGAGGTGTGAGTGGTGTAGGAGTGTATAAATATAATTACCCACGATCCAAGAGTACCGACTTAAGCTAGTTCTTTTGGTGAGGCTGTAACGGCCCGAATTCCAAGCACAGGTACTTCGTAGCAAATACAAGATCTTTTACTTCAAATTCGTAGAAATTTGTAAGGAATTTAAATTTTTTTGATTACAACATGTTCTTTACAACAACACAGCTGAATTAAAATTAATATGGTACAATTTACAATAATAAGAATTCTTCAATCTTGTAACATCTCATCAGTGACTTTAAGTCCATGCCAAGTCCACCTACAACTAGATAACTGTGGGCACGTCAGTTGGATGTCAATTGCATACAACTGATGCAATGCTATAATACAGCGATCTCATTATCTTAACAACCACAAACTTGAATGCAGAAAGAGAAAATGTGACTATCCGAAATATGTCAGTGTATGAAATGAACCTAATGCCTAATGCAGACTTTACACAATGATGTCACTAATACATACATGTTCGGATTCTATACATCCCATACTACATATAACCGAGGGCAAGCACCTACGTACTCCACATTATAGGATTAAATCCCTCGCCATGCAACCTATTACTATGAATGCTACAAGATTTTGACACTCTGCAAGTATTGGTTCTCGCCCCAGAATACTGGAGATTAATCCCACTCTGTGGATCATTCTGTAGCCTATTTCAACCATCGTCCCGGAATACTGAGGATTTTCTCGCTCCGCGAGTCATTCTGGAACCCTCATTGCACAAATACCCCATGAACGTCGCTCTCGTCCCGGAATAGTGGAGATCATTCCCGCTCCGTGGATCATTCTGTGGCCTATTTCATCCATCGTCCTGGAATACTGAGGACTGTCTCACTCCGCGGATCACTCTGAAGTCCATAACTCACATTTGCTCTTGTTTTATCATATCTCCAACTAGTGTCTGTCCTTAAGCTTAAATTATAGTTATTAAGGCCTAGAGTTCGCTTACCCACCGGGCTTAAACAAAAGACTGAGAGAGTTAGCCCACACTGGCTACTCCTCAAGAGAAAGTCAACCCACACTCGTTACTTCTCAATTTCCATATATCACAATTGCCGATATTCTGGGTCCCGTTCACTCTAGAACAAACAACTATCTCAGAAGAGACCACATAGGTTAATAGAACAAACAACTTTAACAATAATCAATTCCTTTTTGGTTAATAGAACCTTGTCGTGCATTTCTACATTCCAAATACATTTCTTAATGCAAAATTCTTTAAGATTAAGATGACTAGAAATTCCGTATTTCTAATCTCATAATTATATTTTTTATTCCATTATAATCCATCTCAACCATTTGCTTAATTCAATGGATTATTATCCATGTAATTTTACAAAGATGAGTCTAAATTTGTGTTCTACTTTCAATTCTCTTTAATCACTCACAGTCTCCCTTTTAATTTGAATTCAAAACTTCCTCTAATACATTATTTACTGTGAATATGAACTTTAATTCCCAAAATATATCTTAAAAATAATGTGGAATTATTTCTAAAGTTGGTTTTTTAGAATATTAATACATTTCCCCCCAAACTTTATAACATGAAAAAAACCCTTAAAACAAATAAAAGGGATTTGTGTATGGCCGGGATCGAACCCTAGACCGCAAGCCCCAATCACTACGCCAACTCGCGGCTATTGAAAGAAAGCCCCTTCAATTCGTTTTGTTGTCAATCTACAGTGATTCATTTAATTCAAAAAAAAATCGAAAAAGGGGAGAGCCTCTCAAGGTTTCGAACCCGAGACCACGAAGGCTCTCTCACTGCACGCTAACGACAAAGTCCAAATGTCTTTCTGATTATATATGTGTTAAAATTCTTTTATTTCAATGTTTGTTTCTAAATCTCTTTTAACACAATTTGTTGATTTCTAATTTGCTTTGCATTATCATCCCTAATCACTTCCAGAATTTAATACTCCTATATTTCTGTGTATTTGCACCAAGATAAAATTACTTATTCTCTAAATGTAATGAAATCTAACTCCCAATTTGAATTGATTTGGGAGTTAGATTTCATTACTCCCATTTGTATGATTTGCTCATATTTCTTCAATTTGAATTGTATCAATTTTACCCCTTATCCAACTAGATTCTTGAGAGATTTTACAGTATTATAATGCATTTAATACCAATGGGTTCTTTTATAAATTTTTCATCATCTAAGAATTTATAAAAACTACTACACATACATTAATCCAATTTGTCTACTATATGATTAATTTAGCATTCACTAATTTGATTTCTAGAGAAATTTCTCTCCACATAGAACTCATTAATTTCTATTTTCACATCTTTTAACTAACATGAACATTTGTCAATATTTTGGAAGTCAAAAGCATCTACTTAATCACACATTAGTTATACTAATAATGCAAAATCTACATTCTAGATCACTTGCACATTCTACACATCAAATTAAATTTAGCAACTACTCATGGTAAAATTAAACACACACAATCTACAAAAAATTAGAAGGTAATAGGAACACCCACCTCTTTCTTGATGGAAATAGTAAGTAGAACTCCTAGAAAAATGCTCCAAAGCTCCAACACAAGATTGGCATTCTCCTCCTCTAGAAAATTGAAACCTTCCTTCTTCTCTTTTCTTTTAATTTTTATTTGGAGTTTGTGTGTTGTTCATGTTAAAGAAGGGGGCTATTTATAGGAGAATTGTGTGGTTCAAAAAGCCCCGCACTACCCAAAATATCTCCCCACTCTCACACAACTCACCCCACTCACTCCTCTCTTTCAACTAAGGCCGGCTAACTCTTAGGGTGCACAAGGCATGTGCACGTGCACCCTATGTGCACACTCTTCTCATATAATTTTATTTTTTATTAAATTATATGTAGGTGTGTGTTACACATGACAAGTGTGCTATATTTAAATATTCATTTAAGTGTAGAAAGAGAATCATGGGCCTCAATTTGTAATTAAACTTTTAGTGGGCTTCAAGAGTGGATTTAGCCTAATGGGTTTAATTAAAAACTAATAAAAAAATTTCACTAAAAAAATGAAGAAAATTCCCATGACTTAAGAAAAATTTTAGAAATAAAAATGTGCATAAATTTTTACATGCAATGCACGTGCTAAATATAAAGATTTATTTTTCTGGGATGTTACAACACTTCCTCATTAGAATAGTTCTGTCCTCAGAAGTACACTTAAAGAGCGAGGAAAGCAAAATAAATAAAATTACAGGGTTCTGGCAAAAAGTTTAGGATGGTCCCTCAACATCATCTCCTCTGATTCTCAGGTGGCTTCCTCAACCAGTTGATTTCTCCACATAACCTTGACCATGGGTATAGTTTTGTTTCTCAAAACTTTTTCCCATCGATCCCCAATCTCCACCGGACGCTCCTTGTAGCTCAGATTTATCTGCAGACCCTCTGGCACTTCTGACAAGTGATGACTCGGATCAGGAATGTAGCCTCGCAGCATAGACACGTAAAAGACATTGTGCACTTGGGATAGCTCTTCCGGTAATTTCAACCGATAAGCTGTCTTCCCAATCCTCTTCAATACCTTATATGGTCCTATGTACCTTGGGGCTAGTTTGCCTTCTTTACCAAATCGAATCACACCTTTAGATGGAGATACTTTCAGAAAAACATAGTCACCCTCTTCGAACTCCAGGTCCCTTCTCCGATTGTCAGCATATCTCTTTTTTCTCCTTTGTGCGTCAACCATCCTCTTCCTGATCAACTCGATATTCTCCGAGGTTTGCTGCACTATCTCTGGCCCGTACATCTGTCTCTCTCCCACTTCATACCAACACACCGGCGTCCTACACTTCCTCCCATACAAAGCCTCATATGGTGCCATACCGATGCTAGTCTTAAAATTGTTATTGTAGGCAAACTCTACCAGAGCCAAGTGCCCCTCCCAGCTTCTGCCGAAATCCATCACACAACATCTCAACATGTCCTCCAACACACGATTGACTCGTTTAGTTTGCCTATCAGTTTGATGATGAAAGGCAGTACTGAAGTCAGTCCTGGTCCCTAAAGCTGCCTGAAGACTTCTCCAAAAGTGTGATGTGAACCGCGTATCTCGATCTGACACAATCGATACGGGAATTTCATGCAGTCGACTATCTTCCCGATGTACAATTCTGCCAACTTCTCCATTGACCAAGTGATCTTCATTGCTAAGAAATGAGTAGACTTGGTTAGTCGATCCACTATCACCCAAATTGCATCATTCACTTTGGGACTTCTAGGTAACCCCATGATGAAATCCATGCTGATGTTCTCCCATTTCCACTCCGGAATGGGTAACGGCTGCAAAAATCCTCCGGGTCTTTAATTCTCTGCCTGGATTTGTTGACAAGTTGCACATCTTGCTACAAACTCCGCTACATCCCTCTTCATTCCCGTCCACCAGAAATGCTGCTTAATATCTTTGTACATCTTGGTACTCCTTGGATGCACTGATAATAGAGTAGTGTGTGCCTCTTGTAGTATGCTCTCCTTCAATTCTTCTTGATCAGGTACACACAACCTTTCTCCAAACCACTGCACTTCGTCCTTCACTTGAAATTCTGACAATTTGCCTGCACCGACCTGCTCTTTCATCTTCTGAATTTCTGATCAGACTTCTTACCATCGACAATCCAATCCTGCGGCATGGGCTGAAGCCTCAACTACGTCAAGGATGCTCCCAGTCCTTGCAGCACTACTTCGATCCCAACTCGATCGAGCTATTCTGCTAGTTTCTCCTGAGTTGTAATCAAACAGGATAAGCTGCTCTTCCGACTGAGCGCATCTGCCACCACATTTATTTTTCCTGGGTGATACTTTATTTCTGGACGAATATCCTCTAGCACTTCCAACCACCTTCTCTGTCTCAAGTTCAGATCTCTCTGTTGATAGATGTATTTTAGGCTATTGTGATTCATGTACATATTGACATTCTCTCCATACACATAGTGCCTCCACTACTTCAAGGCAAATATAATCGCTGTCAACTTCAAATCATGGATTGGATAATTTTTCTCATGCGGTCTCAATTGCCTCGACCCATAAGCTATTACCTTTTCCTCTTGCATTAGTACACAATCTAGCTCTCGGTGTGAAGCATCGCTGTAGACATCATAGTCAATCCCTGCTCTCGGCAAAGCCAGTATTGGAGCG
Organism: Hemerocallis citrina; assembly: GCA_017893485.1. Lineage (NCBI taxonomy): Eukaryota > Viridiplantae > Streptophyta > Magnoliopsida > Asparagales > Asphodelaceae > Hemerocallis > Hemerocallis citrina. Next base: position 68,568,737 of record CM030366.1, read on the forward strand.
GTAGTCAACCTCTCCTTCAACTCTTGAAAACTTGCTTCACACTGCTCCGTCCACTTGAAAGTTACGTTCTTCCTCGTAAGTCCTATGAGTGGCACGGTTATCTGAGCATAGCCCTGAATAAACCTCCGGTAGTAACCAGTCAAACCCAAGAAACTTCTGATCTCCTTCACTGTCGTGGTTCTTAGCCAATCATTCACTACCTCTATCTTCTGCGGATCGGTGGCCACTCCCTCCTTAGAAAGGGTATGACCCAACCATACTACAGGTTTAGGTGCATACAATCAGGTGAACATTTTAGACACTAGTGGTGAATTCTATAGAGTTATGTACTCTGATCTTATAGTGACAATAACAGGAATAGGAAACATGTAGTCAAGTAATGGGCTCTAGAGGTAACCCCCACAGGATCTAGAGGTGGCCCCCGTCAACCCACGATGTGGTACTTAGTTCTATGTGACACTTAGTTCTATATAACTGTAAACATGTAACCCCTGTGTTTCTTTCTAGTATTTTGTATGTATTTAATTATTTTCCTGGGTATTTTATTCCTGATTGTACTCTTTTGTCCATTCTGAACCGTGTAATCACTTCTTCGTTCCTAATAAACTATTTTATTTCCGTCGTTTCAATTTTGTGAATTTCACTCTTCTGATTTAATTTCTTCTGCTAATTATTTATATCTTGATGATTTTTGTTTGATTTTAAATCATATATTTCATGGTCTCATTGTTTATTATTTGATTTCTACCCTATTGGATCCGATTTCTAGCCAATTTACCTTATTTGAACCCTATATCCTCTTCTTATTGGATCTAGATTGAACCATCTACCCAAAGCCCTATAACCCGCCCCATTGGATCCTAAATCCGCCACCCAATACCCTCTTTTACCCAGTCTCCCTCAAATCTCTCCCTTACGTTCTCCCTATTTGCCTAATAAGCAGATCACTCCACATGATCTCTCTCTTGATTCCTAAAATCCTAACCTACCAAAAGTCCCATTAAATCTAACTAATTTTTTCTCTCTTTCACCCATAGTATTATCTCCTAAAACAACTTCTCTTTCTCTCTCTCTCTCTCTCTCTCTCTCTCTCTCTCTCTCTCTCCCCCCTCTTCCCTGTGCCCGTCAACCCGCACCCCCCCGCCGACTGCTGCCCACGACCCCCCTCGACGCCGCAACTTCATTTCCATCACTGTCGATCCCCGCCCGAGGCCATCCTTCCGCATGCCCGTCGTCGACCGCCGTTGCGCCACCGTCCCGCCGTCCGAGCCCCGCCACCTTTCTCAATCTCGCAAGCTCTCGTGTTCGTGATCGTTGTGTTCGTGTTCGTGTGCCGGGATCCGTTCCCGTTATTCTCTTCTCTTTGGTATCGTCTCCACCAAGGCAAGTAGCTTGTATGTTGTTTTTGTTCCTCGTACAAGTTCAAATACCATAAGTAGTCTTGCATTCATCTTTGCTTTCATTCTCATGATAACTCCTTGAAAATATAATCATGTTCGCTTGATCCGATTCCTTCATTTCATGACCATGATTATTCACAATAAGTTGACACACACACTACAGGAAAATAAATTGGTTCTAGATAGAATCTTGATGTGTGTATACTTGTTCGTGATCTATCTTATATTGTGGATTTTTGTAACATGAATGATGTGCTAGACGTGTTATCTCGTTGTGAAATTGTTAATACACATGCCATGTTGATTTGAATGTTCAATATATCATGTCTTGCATCATACTCTAATTTGGATCTATCGTAGATGAGTTGTTTGATATAATGCTGGAAAGAAGTTTTTTTTGCTGCTGCCCTGATTTGGTACAGCAATATAGACCATGTTAATGTCAGTAAAATAAATTAATTTGTGAACATGATTCATAGGTCTCGGTGTATGATATGGCTAAGAATAGGATTAAATCAGAACCGTTCAAATCGGACATGAATCTTAAAGCTCCCAGGGGTAAAACAGTAATTTCACCTACACACGGTTCTGAAATGGGAACTGGGTCTTTCTTCAAAGCCCAATAACCCATAAACGGATCTTTTCTACTGGGTATGGGTAGTAACCCGTTACAAACCAACCAAGATGGATAAAGAGTAATTCAAATTCATGGTTATCTCTATGAAACGATTTAAACTCTACATCTTATCCAAAAACACCGGGAAGTAGAGATAAATCCTTATCTTGAAACGAGTCCCTAAGACGACTATAAATACCCCTCTCCCCCCACCATAACAAGGTAATCAATCTTTTTCTACCTAAAGCTCTTTTTTAATCTTTCTGATTACTGAAAAGAGTGTCGGAGGGTTCGTCGTCGGGATCCAGCCCGGTGTATCGAACTTTGTGCAGGTGTGCGGCAGCAGCGAGAAACAAGTCAACACATTGGTGAAGGTCAAAAGGTTTTCTTTATTGTTTTCTCCAAGAATTCACAAATTCATCTATTTGCTCCCACACCAAAATCAGTAGCAATAGATTGGCGCCGTCTGTGGTAAATGATAACGCAATCCAACCTTACCTCATCAGCGAAAGTAGTTTCAAACCATGCATCCGAAAGATAAGGGGAAGACAGCGGCCTCCAGCCGAAGAGCCACTCCTCTTCCTCCTCCTCCTCCAGTTTAAGATGTTCTTCCTCAATATCTTCCTCCTCAACAGGACTCTCCAGGGTCTCGGGGGGCTGCCCCAGGGGCTCTCGTCGGAGTCGTCCAAAGCAACATCCTCTTCATGAACATGTCGTGGTCCACAATCCTTCAGTTGACTCTATGGCTTCTCAAAGCCCTCCTGAGCAGGATCTCCATCAAGTGATTGTCAACCGCCAACAGGGGGTCGACCTCCGAACTCGCTTGAATGGATGGCGAGCCCTTGAAAGAGTCCATCAACCTGAGCACCTAGGGGTCTCGACAGTCCGACCCCCCCGCAGACCGAGGACCAGAAGATCCCCTCCCCCGAGGAGGCGAAGAGAGTCCCCTCCACGTCGTTGGTGGAGAAGTCATACTCCAGTAAGCCGAGCCACACATAGGGACCACCAAGATGGAGGGGCACCAGTCACAAGGGCGGAGTTCCAGGATTTTCAAGAAGCCGTTTTGTGGGCCCTCAGTGTTGCTCCCAACCACAAGCAACGGGCGCTCAGTCCTCAACCTGCCCCAAGCCATCACCACCGCACTCCTAGTCCCCTTCCGCATGGGAAAGAGTCTCGGGACTCGGCAAGATATGACTGAAGGGAAGACTCGGCCTACCGCCGTCTCCACGAGATGGAGAGACGCCTTGGCCGACTTGACAGAGAAGAGGAACAACGGGCAAGGAATTTCCGCCCGTGCAGGCCTCCGTTCTTCCGGACCATCATGGAAGCTTCGGTCCCGGAAAACTTCAAGCCCCCTAACTTTGAGTCATACAATAGGGAGTCGAACCCCACCGACCACATCGAGAGTTTTAAAACTCTCATGATGATCCACCAGGCTTCGGATGTGCGCCTTTGCAAAACCTTCCCTGCCACGCTGAAGGGGCCTGCGAGAGAATGTTACTCTCGACTCGCCCCGGCCTCCATCTTCTCCTTCGATCAGTTCGAAGGGCTCTTCCTTACTCATTTCGTGAGTAGTCACCGGGCCAAGAAAATATGTGGATCTTTGAAGACCCTTTGCCAAAGAAAGGGTGAATGCCTAAGAGATTACGTTCGGTGCTTCACCGCCGAAGCCCGGTCTATTGCCTCCCTCAACCAATCAGTAGCTTCGGCGGCATTCGGGCACAACGTCACTAACTCTGACCTCAAGGCATCCCTTGCCAAGAAGCCTTCTCGGGACTTCTCAGGACCCCGCTTAGGAGTGAAAAGTACATCCGAGTGGAAGAGGCTCTCAACCCCCCCTCGAGGAATCATCTTCTGGGAACAAACGGAAGAATATGAGCGAAGAAGAGTCCCAGAAATTCCAGAGGGACGACAATGGTCAATGTCACCCAGCTCCTCGTTTTGAGAAGTTCACCCCCCTCAATGCTAGTATATCAATAGTTGTTATGGAGGTGGACAAGGAAGGGCTACCCCGTGCTCCCCCTAGAATGAATACTCTTGGCAAGAAAAGAAATAGGGATAAGTGGTGCCACTTTTATAGGGACCACGGCCACACACGGATGATTGTCGGGCTCTCAAAGAGGAGATCGAAGAGCTCATACAACGGGAACACCTGGCCAAGTTTGTCCGAAAAGACGGGGCTGATCTTCCACCCCGAGGAGACAACACTCGAACCGAGAGGCCCAACGAGCTCCAAGATTCCGAACCTGGGGTCGTCCTCCACCTTATCCATGGAGGTCCAATGGGGGGAGAACCAAACTCCTCCCAAGAGGCCTTCACCTTATCGTAGAAGTAGGTTCAGTTTTCAATAAGGCCGATGCATGTAACACGACCAAAAGCATGTAATAATGGCTCACCCTATTAAAGCGGCCACTTAGCTTGTTTCAATAAAACTTAGAATTTTTCTATTAAAAATTATTGCATTTGCCTCATTTCTATCTCTCTGGGTCACATCTTCGACCCGTTAAATGGTAAGTTCGGAGTCTAGCTTGTCCTACAGGGTTTGCTCTCACAACTTACTAAGCCCAAAAGACGAGTTTGGAGTCCAACACTTGGTTCGACGTTGCTTTAGCCGCTTGCAAACAAGCAAGTGCGGAACAGCTCACCATTCGGAATTGCTCCTACAACTCATTCACTCTCTTACCAACAAGTTTGGAGTCCAACACTTGGTACGACGTTGCTTTAGCTGCTTGCAAACACGTTAGTGCGGGTAGCTCACCATTCAGAATTGCTTCTACAACTCGTTAACTCTCTTAACAACAAGTTTGGAGTCCAACACTTGGTTCGACGTTGCTTTAGCCGCTTGCAAACACGCAAGTGCAGGGCAGCTCACCATTCGGAATTGCTCCTACAACTCGTTAACTCTCTTAACAAAAAGTTCGAAGTCCAACACATGGTTCGATGCTGCTTTAGCTACTTGCGACCGAGTGAGTACGAAGTAGTTCACCATTCGAAATTGCTCCCACAACTGTTGAAGCTCTTTTAAACAGCAAGTTCAGAGCTCAACTCTCCCCTAGAGTTGCTCCTCAAACTTGTCTCCCAAACGGCTCTCTCCTAAAGACAAGCTCTTCGCTCCGCTCGCCACCTGAGAGGCCTTCTTCTCAACGAGTTGGGAGCTCAACTCTTCCCTAGAGTTGCTCCTCAAACTTGTCTCCCAAACGGCTCTTTCCTAGGGCCTGACTATGCTCCTCTTGCTCACCTCCTGAGCGGCCTTCTTCTCATCGAGTTTGGAGCTCAACTCTCCCCTAGATTTGCTCCTCAAACTCGCCTCCCAAGAGGCCTTCTTCTGAAAGATTTCGGAGCCTAACTTGTCTAGAGATGCTCCCTAAACTCGCTTCCAAGAACGGACCTCCCCTAGAATCATGGAAAGCTCTTCTCAACTTTGTGAAGGCGAAGATGTTGCGGGACTATCTTGACCTTGAAGAAGGATTATTCTCCCACTCATTTATGAAGAGAACTTGTAGATCTTCGAGATAGCTTCGAAACAAGGGGTCACATGCCCCAATCCGACCTCCGTAGCACTGGGAACGTCGGTTACAATACAGCTGCGCCGAAGCCTCCTGGCCCTCGGCACCTCTTGCCGAGCGCTCTTGTCACCGACGTCCAAATGCGAGAAAAAACTCTTCTGGACTTCGACAACGTGTGCAGAAAACTCTTTCCACCGACGTCTAAATGTAAAAAAAAACTCTCCTGGACATCGGCACCTCTCGCTGAGTGTTCTTGCCACCGACCCTGAAATGCGAGAAAAAGCTCTTCTGGACTTCGGCAACATGTGCCGAGCACTCTGGTCATCGACGTCCAAATGTGAGAAAAAACTCTCCTGGTCTTCGGCAACAAGTGCCGAGCGTTATTTCCACCGACCCTGAAATGACAGAAAAATTTACCAAAAAGTCAACGGTCAACCGTTGACTGTCACGTGTCAAGCCGCCAAAGCCCGCTCCCGGTTTGGAAATGCAACCCGAGCACTCTTGCCACCGGAGCTCAAATTGGAGAAAAATATTTTGCCTCAAAATTCGTGCTCAAACACGATATGCAACTCAGATTCACCGAAAAATAAAACAAAGGGGTCAACGGGTCGGGTTCGGACCCGTTAGAGACCCAAACCCGAAACCCCATACTGCTTCTTCTTCCCTATGCTTTGGCACCAAAAAACCCAATGCCAGGCTCCTCCTTCAACCTCCGAGCTCTGTCTTTGAGCTTCCTCGTCGAAGCCTCGTCAAGTTGCCGTCAAGCTCCACCTCCACCTCGACGAGCTCCGAGCTCCACCACCTCCTCGATCAAAACCCCAACATTTCCACCGTCGTCGAGCTCCTTCAACCTTCGAGCTCTTCCAACGCCGTTGAGCTCCCCGCGTCGTCGAGCTCCAAATGCCAAGCTCTTGGCCCCCATGAGCAACGAATCCCTCGTCGACCTTCTCCATCTCTGTTTCGAGATTCCTTGAAGAAGCTCCGTCAAACTCCGAGCCCCAACTCCGTCGTCGAACTCTCCATCACAAGCTCCGACGTCAAGTTCAGACTCTCTCCTCGTCACCTCGTCGACTACCAATATCGAGCTCACCCTCGCCGAACCCATAGCCGAGCTCCGACCTCGACTCCAAGCCTTGTCGTCGAGCTCCAACTTCATCCTACCGAGCTCAACCTTGCCGAGCTCACTCCTTTGTCGAGCTCCTTCAACACCAAGCTCTGTCGAGCTTGAGTTCTCCAATGCTGAACTCTCTACCACATGGCCTCATCGAGCTCCAGCTCTCTTCTTTGTCGAGCTCCAAGCTGGCGTCGAACCCATCACCTCATCAACTTCCTAGCCGAACTCCTCACCCTCTTCAACCTCGAGCCTCGACCTCCTTCATCAAGCTCTCTCCTCGTCGAGCTCTTCTCAATGCCGAGCTTCAAAGCTCCGGTGCCGAGCTCCCTTCCCTCCGCCGTAGGCAGCTCCGCTGGCGTCGAGCTCTCCATTCCAAACTCCAATCCCTCGTCGTCACCCTCGTTAAGCTCGAGACCACCTCCGTCGAGCTCTTTGCGTCGAGCTCAAACAAAAATCTCCACCTCCAACGAGTCACCGAGCTCCATTCCGCCGAAGCTCTGAGCTCCTCGCCTAGCTCTTCGTCGACCTCCACTATCGAGTGTCGACGAGCCTCACCAGGCCTCCGTTGAGCTCCTTTCCTCGCCACCCACAAGCGGCCACCCTCCTCTTCGAGCTCCCTGCTCACCTCACGCTCGAAGAAGTCGAAGGGCAGACTCGACGTTGAAGGAGAGAGAAGACGTCGAAAACAGAAGAAGAAGGAAGAAGGAAGAAAGAAGGAAGAAGGAAGACAACGGGAAAAAAAATGGTCAACGTTGACCACGTCATGTGTGGGCAATCTGGACTTCGGCAGCTCGATCTGAGCACTCGTGCCACCGACGCTCAATGGGAAAAAATTTGTCTCCTCGCGATGCGCGCTCTCTTGATTGTGATCAATGCACAGGATTGAGCCATGTCATCAGGTATTTATTTATTTATTTAATTAATTGAATTAATTATTTAAAAAATCCGAAAAATTAATAAAAAATCGAAAAAATTAATTAAAAAAATTCAAAAAATAATTATTAATTCAGAAAATAATTTTAAATTCTGAAAATAATAATTATTAAATTAGAATAATTAATTAAAATTTTGAAAAATTAATTATTTAAATTCGAAAATTGAATAAAAAATTCAAAAAATCTAGAAAAATCACAACAAATCCAGAAAAATCTGAGAATAATTTTGGGCATTTTCCAAACTCAGAATAACACCGTTACACCTCGAGCAAGATCCAAACTCCCTTAAGAACTCCGATAAAATCCCGTTCGCCATTAGATCAACAAAACTACTTCTCAAAGATTGTAAAATTTTGTCTCCAGGAGTGGGGGGCTCGTGATATGGCTAAGAATAGGATTAAATCGGGGACGTTCAAATCGGATACGAATCTTAAAGCTCTCAGGGCTAAAACAATAATTTCACCTACAAACAGGTCTAAAATGGGAACTGGATCTTTCTTCAAAGCCCAATAATCCATAAACGGATCCGTCCTACTAGGTATGGGTAGCAACCCGTTACAAACCAACCTAAATGAATAAAGAGTAATTCAAATTTATGGTTATCTCTATGAAATGATTTAAACTCTACATCTTATCCAAAAATACCGGGAAGTAGAGATAAATCCTTATCTTGAAACGGGTCCCTAAGGCGACTATAAATACCCCTCTCCCTCCACCATAACAAGGTAATCAATCATTTTCTACCTAAAGCTCTTTTTTAATCTTTCTGATTATTGACAAGAGCGTCGGAGGGTTCGTCGCCGGGATCCATCCCAATGTATCGAAATTTGTGCAGGTTCACGGCAGCAGCGAGAAACAAGTCAACACGTTGGTAAAGGTCAACAGGTTTACTTTATTGTTTTCTCCAAGAATTCACAAATTCATCTATTTGCTCCCACACCAAAATCAGCAGCAGAAGTGTCTATTTTTCAGAAGTTCGACGGATCTTAATTTCTATTTTTGATGTGTGAGTTATCGCTATTTTACTGCAGCTGTGTCGAAATTTCCATATTCTGATTTTTAAGATCGCTGCATGATTTATTATTTTAAAACTGATGTTAAAAGTAAAATTTGGACTTAGTATTTTTCTGGGTATGACTAGGCATGACTAGGATCAACCCCAAATTTTTGTAGAATTATTTAATAACTTTTTATAACTTATTTCATGCTTGGGAAACCAATCATATAATTGCTAAACTGCATGTTGTTAAGTAAATAACTCTGCTTTCAACCTGATTCCAGTCATTTTTGATAAGAACTTTGTGAATATGAAATGTAGCCTGATATGTCTATTTTACAAACCTTTTGAAGGATTGTGATTTCGAATTGTATTTTGTGAATTATCACTATTTTGGTACTATTGTGTCTGAACTTTCAGATTTACAATTTTGCCGCGTCATTCTGTTTTCCGAATTAAATAGACTATGCTATCTATAATGGAATGTCATGAAAATTTATATGTTGAGACTAGACATGCTATGGAACATTCCATATTTTTCTTAGATTTAATTATGTTGTTTTTATACCCCTTTCATGCTTATAAATAAGACTTTGCATTTTCTGACTAAACACGAAAAACACTGTTTTAAACCCTGTTACTCCTGCTGATGTATGACTTGTGTATATGCGCTGGATTCGGCAGAGAGTCTAGTTTCTAGATTTTCTGATGGATCTAGATTTGCATTCCTATGGCAACGTGAATCTTAGTTTTGGTGCAGCAACATCTTGCGGTCTAGAACTGAAAGTCTCATTAATCTAACTGTTATAGGTTATTTTGTCACTCGTTTATGTTTCCTATTCGACTTGAACTTGTCTCTTGTTATTGCCATGATTTATTGCCCTGTTTGTGTTCGTCCATTCCTGTTTGATATTGATAATAAATAATGAAGCCGGGGTTTAAGGAAAAGATCTAGTAGTGGACAATATAGAAATGTGTACTCAGAAGGGGGCCCGTGTTTCCTAACTGTTTACTGTTGTACCGTGTTTCACCGATTGTTTACTATTTACCTGACTACATACTTCCTTATAGGAAGGTGTACTCGGAAAGAAGGGACGTGTTCCCGAACTGTTTACCGTTTACCTGACTACATACTTCCTTATAGGAAGGTGTACTCGGATTGTGTAAATTCAGGACAGTATTTACTGTTTACTGTTTACTTCATGCCTGAGTACACGAGCCTATAAGATCCACTATGAAGTCTAAACGCAACTGTTTGAATGTAGCAACCATGTGGTAAAATTTGGGACGCATGAAGTGCTACCTAGATAGTATTGAACAATAGACTTAAGAATAACTTGTTTCTCTTGCACACCCCTATTTTCCTGAGATTGTTACCTGTTGCCATCACTTGTTACTGTTATCCTTTACTGTTATCGCTACTATTTTCCGGTACTGTTTACCTGCTACTAATCCTGTTACTTGTAGACTATTCATCTACTATTGTTTTCCTCCATGCTATTATTTCTTGTTTCTTGTTTCATATTTCCGTTTCCACTCTTTCTTGCTTGTACTACTTGCAGCCCGTAACTTGCACTAACGGGCCTACTGTTTTTCCTGTTTTTCCTATCTTCTTTCAATTGCTATATGAGCAGGTTTTGGTGATCAAGTATCGACGAAAGTTGGTGAGCAAACATTTTACACTTCGCCTGAAAAATCTTGTTTAGTGATTTGTACTTAAGTTTATTTCATTCTTGTTGCTACATTGAAACTTGTAATAGGCTTGTAGTCCCGAAGTTTTGCTTTGATCCAAATCTTGTGCTTATTTGGAAAATTTATATTTGTTGCAAATAAATGCTGTTGGTTAATAATTTGTTCATACATGCATGGTTGAGTATATTGTTATATTTCCTGTTATGCTGGTTGAGTATATCCTTACAGCTCATGGATGGTGAAAACCATTTGCTGGACTTTGTCGCGTACCGTATTCCGTATTCCTTTTGGGAAGCGGGGCGTGACTATTGTAGAACAAGTCCTTCGATTAGTCTCCTCCTCCAAGGTAGAGCCACCAAGAAAAATCACCCAAAATAATTCACAAGGGAAGAAACACTCACTTTTTTTTCTTTCTTTTGTAGGGAGGGGGGGGGGGGGGGGGGGGAGTACATTGTAAATTCTATAATCAACGGATTGTGGGGTTTACTAAATTCAATCCCCAATAAAAATAATTAATCTCAAATTCAACTAAAAAACCCCTCCTAACCCTAGGTTTGTCCATCCACAAGCAAGCCTCAATTTATTGGGTTGGGCTTGGATTTGATCGGGCTCGTCTCATGGGCTCCGATGAAAAAAATATTCTTTTATTACATAAATTCTTAAAATAACAATAACCCAAGAATACATTATTGAAAATTAATAAAGTAAATTAAAGGTGATTAAATAAATAATGAGATGATGATATATGAATTTTACAGTCGAAATTTCCACATTTCATGCGTGCATTGCACTTGCCACGACGGGAAAAGATAACCAAAAAAAATTGTTTTATTTTTGCCGGATGTTACAAGTATTCAGTGACTCCCAACATGTAGTGAACCAAATTCGGGGTAAATATGAAGCCAAAGACTGTAAGACCCCTAAAAATTGGAAGATGTATACCCACAATCCAAGCCCATACAGTGTGTGTGTGTGTGTGTGTGTGTGTGTGTGTAATGGGCCTAGTTCTTAGGGAGGCACGGTTGTGAATGCGAGTGAATTGGTGTGTGCATGGGAAGCTTCTCCCGTCAGCAAGCAAGCCCCAACTCCGCCACACATAGCTAAATATGGAAACAGGTAGTCTCGCCATCACGGGGATCACTCTCAACATACACAACGACATGCTAATGGAAAATAGCAGGGGGTCACGACAACAGTGGTAATCAGAGCTAATAGAGATGTAAAAACTCAAAAGTTCAAATGCATCGAAAATAGTCATCGGCAAAAAGACACGAGTATTAAATACCAAAAGAGTTTTCATTGCAATTCAAAGAGTCGAAATACATCGAGCGGTGGCTAGTCCGCTATTAGGCACATACAAAGAGCAACTAAGCAAAAACTACTGCAAAAACAAAGAAGTTGAGTCAAGGATCCACCTCGGTAGACAAACCCGGGGATAAATAGGTCCCGACAACCTCCTCCCCCTTGCTCATGCACCCTCTACGTGGGCCTCCGCCTCCACCTCTACACTACTAGTCTCTCCTTGCTCCATCTCCTTATTCTCATTCTCCTCATCCCCCGGCACCGATCCTCTCCGGGCTACACGCCCAGTGGGTACCCCCACCCATCAAATTGGGTGACATGCTCAATGACATCGTCAATGGCCTTGTGATAGGAATTCTTCATGTTTGTGAACATATGGTTCTCCGCCTCCTCCATCACCCTCATTGCCTCCTCCTTCCTCTTCAACTCCACCTTAATCCGAGCAACCCTCTCTCTAAAGGCCTCTCCCCGGATCTCAACCGCCTCCTATGCCTTCACAACTTTCACCTTCTCCAAGTTGGCCTTGTCGACCTTTGACCTCCAGCGCTTCTCTTCCTCCGCAATCTGCAACCTGTATGAATAGGTTGCTAAGATGGCAGGTGATCTACAAAAAGAAGACAAAATAACTTCAATGCATGGAAGATGCATGAAAACTTCAAGAACAAACAAACGAAAGCAAAACAATACATACCGACATGTTGGCACGAGCCAACTCCATGGCAGAGATATCGAGCCCCTCCATGGACGTCCTGGCCCTGTTCTTCGGAGTCGGGAGATGCCAAATTTCCTCCATACAAGTATCCTTGTCCCCTAGAAAACCATTCTGCAGCTTGATGGTCCAATACTGGGTGTCGATTGACTTCAACTGATCCGAGAGAGCCGCATTCGCAAAGGCGTTCAGGGCGGGCAGTCCCGCTCTAGCAAAGATGTCATCGAAGCACCCCAGGGAGCGGGACTCCTAGAAGATGCCTGGGGCGAGCCCAGGTCTGTAGCGGACAAAGAATGCGACGAGCTCCAAGCCGTCATCCCACCTCGAGGCCTCATCACCGTCCGCTTTCTCTTTTTCTTATCGGACACCTTGGCACTAAGCCTGGTGGGCTTCGTCATGATCATCGCGATATCCATACCTGTTGTATTTGCTAAACGGATATAAGGAGAGATGTCAAAATAAGAAGTAAAATGCAAAAAAGCAAGACACTAAAATAATTAAAATAAAGAGCTAAAGTCGTACTAGCATTTATCGGGCTCAGACCTCCAAGAAAAGGAACCTTTCTGTGACCTACCTCCACCTCAACGGCTTCCTCCCAAGGAGGTCTTCGCACACTTCTTCTCCACCTCCCCCAACACCAGCTCTATCCTAACCCACTTTAGCATCGTCGTCTGCCATTTGGTGGGGTTCCCACAGGGTTCCAGACTACGCACCAGGAAGAACTTCTCTTTCCAATACTTGATAGAGTTCGGGACCTCAATCAGTTTCATCCAGGCACGAGGTGTAGCGCCCCGAATTTTCAATATGATATCTTAGAAACACGTGGCACAATTCCGAGCATCAACTTCAAATATAATATTAAACACAGGCAAATACCAATAAAAAAATTTTTCAACTTTCATTACATTAATCTTTACATAGCACAGTAGAATACAATACACCTTGAATTACAAATTTTCTTTCCTTACGACAATTTTTTTACAAATTACATAACCCATTACACCACTTTAACTCATGCATCCAAATCCCAAGCTACAAGTAATCACCTGTAAAATATGAGGCTAGAGATAACCGTAACCCCCAAAACTAAATGGGTCAGCCATATTGGTGTGAGTGACATAAAACAAACAACATAAGTAAAGCATAGAATCATAAACGACATGAAATAAACAAGAATACATAAGATATGACATAGCAAGGAAACACGAAAATATCAAGTGAAACTAGACTAGGTGTCAAGTGTAGAAAACAGGAAAACACATGCATGAAACCAAGTTAAGAAAACAAAATTCTATATGCTGACTCTCTAATGCGTACTTGTCGGAGTCTATGCATCCCACTCTATATAGGTCCGGAGCAAGCCCTTAACGTCTCCACATTGTAGGGTTTAATCCCCCGCTATGCAACTAGTCCTAACACGATGACTACTATGAGATAAAGATAAACTGTGAGTATTAGCCCATGTCCCGATAATTCCGGAGCTCAATCTCTATCCACAGATAATTCCGGAGACTATTTCACTCACACCTGAGAATCTTCGAGAATACCCCACACTGCAAGCGATGGCACCTCATCACACGAATACCACATGTGCGTCGCCTCGATCTCGATAATTATCGAGATCGATCCCACACTACAGGTAATTCCGGAGACTATTTCACTCACACCTGGATAATTCTGGAGATTATCTCACACCACGAGCCATACTGAGGTCCATAACCCATGTTCTCGTTCAACATATCACCACTAGTACCTGTTCTTATCATTTAGGTTATTTGATTACTTTACGAATCTCCTAGAGTTGGTGTACCTTACCGGACTTAACTCAACAACTGATCAACTAAAATGCCTCAACAGGCCCAAAAATAAATATCTCAATTGCCGGTATACTAGGGTCACACACACCCTCTAGAGACTCACACCCAAATATCCAAACAAAACTTCCAACATAAATTGCTCAGTTAACTCACTTGAAAATATATGTTCAGTAGAAGATAAAATATAGAATAGTAAGTTATAGATTAAAAATATTTACAGGATAAATCATTTAAAAGAACATTAAAATATGTATAGATATATCAGTATTAGTAGACTACAAAAGCCATCGGTTGACTGTCCAGAGAGAAAATCCAATAGCTTTGAGAAAATAATTCTAAGTATTATAAGTCGACTCTAAAAGGTCATAGGTCGACTGTCCAGAGTGATAAATCTAATAATCTTTAAGAAAATAATTCTAAGTATAGCAGTCGACTGTAAAAGGTCATAGGTCGACTGTCCAGAGAAAAATCCAATTCTCAGGGTGACATCAAAACGGAGCAGACTCAGTCGGCTGCAAAGATAAGTCAGTCGACTGTTCCGTGTGATAATTTAAAAACTTTAAGAAAATTACAGTAGCCAGGCAGCGACGGTCGACTGGAAAGTCACACCGGTCGACTGTCGACATGCAGACTGCAGATTTCGGTTGTGCATATTTCAACCGATATCTAGTTTTACTTTAGGAAAATGATTTCTATCAAAAGCATATTTCTTACTTGATCAAATACAACTTGTAGGATATATAATCGTCCATAAGAACTAAATCAAAACTACTTCAATTTATAAAAATAGCGATTTGTTAATTTCTTTCAATCAAACATGAATTGTGCATATAAACAAAATAGAGTTTCTTAAAAATTAATCGTTTATTGAAATAGCTTCATATTCAGATCCAAACCATATCAATACCAAGACCTCAAAAAGATCCCCAATTTAGTTGTATTCATCAAACTCAATCCAATTTATCTCAAATCCAATTCTCGAGACATGATCTCCTAATTCATTAGTCCTTCTCAAAATTTCCTCAAACTCAATCACCATTATTAACTCATGAACATGAACAAATCTAACATTTCTATAATCAAGATGTGTTGATCCAAACTCAATGATAATAAGAACTCACATCATCCACATGCAAATCTATTCATAGATAATTAGGGTTTATAAACGATCAATTTTTAATTCATCAATCCATCCAATCCATCAAGTACATATTCATACTCAAACCCTAACATGCTTTCTAGTAGATGAAATACCATATACAACATTACAAGAATAAAACAAACAAATTATATCACTTGCATACAACATACACAAAACAAAAAGAAAACAAAACAAGTCACTCACCTCAAATGAAGAAATCTAATAAGGAAAACCTTTCTTTTGCGAAATCCAAGATCACCTCCTTAAATCTCCAAGAAATAATAAAATCTTTGTATTGTGCAGCAAAAGACGGCTGCACTTCACTCTTTTAAATAGGCCGGAATAGGAGAGTTAGGGTTTCTGAACACATTTGCAAAATAACCCTTTTAAAGTATAACTTTACATAAATAGATCCCTATACTTGGAAACTTGATAAAACCAATTAAATTGAGGTTTAAAAACAAAATAAACACCTTATTTTCCAGCCGGCACTATTTGAAAAGTCCAGAAAATAGTTTTGCACTTTCATCCTTCAAAATGACAATTTTGCAAAAAGATCCTTCTTTTTCGTAATATTTGCAAATAGGTCTGATAAATATCAGAAAAATCTAGAAAAATTATAAATAATCTCAAATAATAAATAATAATTTTCCACAAAATAATTTTTTCTTTTGAATTTTTCAAGAAAATATTTGCATGTGTTTTGCGTGTAAAAAGGGTAAATCTTATGAAAATATTTATTAAATTTCCAAAAAATCATTTTAATTTATTTATAAATCTTTAAAATTATATTTAAAAATACGGGGTACTACACGAGGAGTGAGGCAGAAGCGGAACTCTGACTTGCTCTTTTGATGAAGTCTAAAATGCGCCCGAAGCACCGCTAAGCTCGGCTCAACACCAATAGCCCGACACTGTAGAATGAAGACAACCACCTGCCTCCACATGTTCGACACAACTTGTACCGGGTTGATCGTGTACCACCTCAAGATGTCCCTAACAAAGGGATGTATTGGAAAGCAAATCTCAGCATGAAGAGCATCGAAAAAGAAGAAACATTACTCATTAGGGAGTGTCGTACACACCCTAGTCCCTAAAATGATAGAATAAGCTCAAACTGAGAAGGGATCGCAAAACATTCTCTAATCATATCAAGATATGCCTCTGATAAGATACGCGAAACTAAGTTAACTTCAGTTACTTCATGATACTCAAGCTCCACATACCGAAGGTCGTGCTCGACTAGATCTTCCAAGTCATCGGGGTACATCAAACACGGGTATGATCCATTCAAGGGCACGGGAGCCTCCCAAACTTGCCAGCTCCACTTACCACCTCTACAATCTCCTCTACCTTCATACAAGGCCACTCCGCTACCCCTACCCCTTATCTCTCCTATTGGGTCGGGAAGTAGACACTTCATCTATATATTGATATGAGGAGTAGTCATTGCCTGATAAATCCTAGACATCGTATAAAATTACCTTCGAATTGATCCGTATGGTCAAAAGTTTCCTGGAGAAAAAATTTCACCAGAGTTTCTTGGGAGAGAAAAATGGCTGAAAGAAAGAAGGAGAAAAATAAGGGGAGGGAGAGAAGTCGAGGATTTTTAATCCCCCCCCCCCCCTCCCTTAAAAACTTTTTTAAATTTTATTGGGCCCTTGCAAGGGAAAGCCCATTAAAAAAAGAAAAAGAAGAGAAAAGAGAAGGAGAAAGCACAGGCCCAAAGAAGAAAATAGGGGGGGGGGGGGGGTCACACTGATGTGGTGCACCCCTCGTGCTCCACGTGGCGCCATACCCGGCTCCACACCGAGTAACAGTGCCACCAGGTAACGCGAGCGTGTGGCGACGTTTGGGCGACCTGATTTCCTCAATCTCCGTGCAATCACCTCTTGCGCGTACCCAGTGCTTCGCACTTGGTAACCGAGTCACTGGGTAACCCCATGTGCCCCCTCTATTGTACGATCTCCTCAACGAGCACCCTCATCACGATCAACAGCTCCAATGCTGCCACGTCATCAAGTATTAAATTAATTTCTTTAATTATTTATTAAATCAAATTAGTTAATTAAATTTTCAAAAAAATAATTCAATATTTAAAATAATTAATTAAAAATTCTAAAAATAATTATTAATTCGTAAAAATATTAAAATATTCCGAAAAGGTAATTATGAATTTAGAATAATTAATTAAAATTTTGAAAATTAATTATAAAAATTAGAAAATTGAATAATTTTTTCGAAAATGATTAAAAATTGAAAAAAGTTCAGAAAAAATCTGGAAGAATCACAAAAAATAACACAGTTACACCTCGAGCAAGTTTCAAATGTCCCTAAAAACTCTGATAAGTTTTGTAAACCACTAAAAATGGGAGAACTACTACTCAAAGGCTGTGAAACTTAGTCTTCGGGAGTAGGGGGCTTGTGATATGGGGTAAAAATATAACTAGTCAGGACCGTTCAAACTGGGCACAAATCTTAAAGCTCTCAAGAGTAAAGAGGGTAAATTCCACTAGAAATGGGTCAGTAAACGT
Organism: Hemerocallis citrina; assembly: GCA_017893485.1. NCBI lineage: Eukaryota > Viridiplantae > Streptophyta > Magnoliopsida > Asparagales > Asphodelaceae > Hemerocallis > Hemerocallis citrina. The sequence continues at coordinate 68,586,500 of CM030366.1, forward strand.
AGGTTGGACCTCTTTTGAGACCAACAGCTCAAAACGGAATTGTCAAAATATGTTATCATAATAGCCCAACATGAATGAGTTCATGATTATTGAAAATTCATTTAAACTCATAATTATCCATGAAAGACGGTTCAAAAATTATATTTATTTACATGAGTAAAGTCCTACTCTCCCCAGCTACATTCATCTCATCATGAAGAAGAGAACTCTATCAAAAACACTGGGAAGTAGAGATAAATCATAATCCTGAAACTGACCCCTAAGGCTCTGTTTGGTTGGAGGGGAATGGAGGGGAGGGGAGGGGAGGGAAGGGGTTTTTTAATACTTTTCTTGTTTGGTTCATTTTTTAGGAGGGGAGGGGAGGGAAATTTTGGGGGGGGGGGGGTGCAACACCCCTCCTGAGCCAATTTTAGCTCCCCTCCAAAAGTGGGGGGATTTGGAGGGAAGAGAAAATAGGGCTAATTTTTTAAAGTGGCTGGACTAAATTGCCCTTTAAATCTAAATCCTAATCTAATAAAAAACCTCTCTTTCTCCCTATCTAGTTCCGACTGTTTCTCTCCCGCTCTCTCTTTCTCCCTATCATCGTCGCCCTCAACTCCGCCGTCCGCCGTCTGCCGTCCGCACTCCGCCATCTGCCGTCTGCTGTCCGCACTCCGCCGTCCGTCGTTCTGAGCTTACAAAATCTGATACTTCATACTCTGTCTCTGATTGTTCTGAGCTGACAAAATTTGATACTTCATGCTCTGTCTCTGATTGTTTTGAGCTTACAAAATTTGATACTTCATGCTGTGTTTCTGTTTGTTCTGAGCTAACAAATTTTGATACTTCATGATGTGTTTCTGTTTGTTCTCAGAAGACAAAATTTGATACTTCATGCTCTGTTTGTGTTAGTTCTGAGCTTACAAAATTTGATACTTCATGCTCTGTCTCTAATTGTTCTGAGCTGACAAAATTTGATACTTCATGCTCTTATTATATGCAAAAGGGTATAAAAGTAATTTTATTATAAAATCCATTCCCTCCCCTTGTGAACCAAACAAGAAAATAATTATTTTCTCTCCCCTCCCCTCCTTTGAACCAAACAGAGTTTTCATTAAATCCCTCCCCTCCCTTTCCCTCCCCTTCCCTCCTCTCCATTAAAATCCCTCCCATCCCCTCCCCTCCTTTGAACCAAACAGACCCTAAGGCGACTATAAAGGCCCCATTACCTCACAAGAACCAGGTAATAAGTATTTTGTCACTAAAAACTACTCATATCTTTCTGAGTTCTGACTTAAGCGTCGGAGGACCTGTCTCCGAGGTCAACCCCAGTGTTTCAGACTAATCACAGCAATTTTCACCATCTAGATCAGATCTAATAGTACAAACGAATCAGATTTAGAATTCAATACTAGTTTGAAATAGTCAATATTGGCAAAAACTAAAAGGTTAGTTCTTTTTATTTTTTCTAAAAGAGTTCACAACATCTGTTTGCTCCCACACATAATAAAGAAGCAACATGTTGTTATTATTGATTTAATGATTTCAGAGTTCAAATCTAATGTAATTACAAGTATTTTTATTCGAAATTACGCAAAAATAAATAAAAAGTTATATCTATCCCGGCATTTTTAGAACACAAAGAAAGATTATAACCGAAAAAATTTAATACAATGCTATAATAATTATTAAAATAAAATTTAACCTATCCCAGAGTTTTTGAAATGGATATATATATATATATATATATATATATATATATATATATATATATATATATATATATATATATCCCATCGTTTAAAATAATAATAATAATAATAGCTATCCCGACATTTAAAAACACTGAGATAGCTTATTATTTGTAGGAACCAAAATAATAAAAAAGACCTACCACGGCATTTTGGAAATGTCGAGATAGGTCTTGGGCTGTAGCAGCAGTTGCTAAAAATGGTGGGATAGACCCCAAAGCTATCCCGATGCGCACTATAGTGGCGTTTCTGGTGACATTTTCAGAAACGCCGCTATGGTCTATCCCAGCGTTTATAAACTCCAGGATAGCTAAAAAAAAGGGTCTGGAAAGCCCTTAAAGTTTGTGGTGACCATCATTCTTACATTATAAGAAGATAAGTTATGGACACATTGTAATGTTTCTAAACTTTTATTAAACTAAATATACATCAAACTAAGTAAATTTGAAGCTGTCATCTGGAGAAAATCTCTGCATATTAAACAAACCTGGTTTCTAATTGGTTTATTAGAGCAGAATGAAGTTAACTTTAAATGGCAGTGTCACGCCCCGCTTCCCAAAAAGACGGAATACGAGCGCGTGACAAAGCCCAGCGAATGATTTTCATAATTCATGAACTGTAGGATCGACTCAGTATCATAACAAGAATATAACAAATGTACAAAACCACGCATGCATGAATAATTTATTAAGCAACAGAAAATAATTGAAACAAATAATAATATTCCAAATAGTTTTCAACTCTGGATCAAAAGATAAAACTCGGGAACATAAACCCGTTTCAAGTTTTTAAGTAGCAAGAAATAAATAACTCAAGAAAACAAAATATCTAAGCAAGTCCTTGCTCCAAGCGAAGCCTAGAATGTCTGCTCACCAATTTCAGCAGGTAATTCGTCTCCAAAGTCTGTTTGTAAAAATATTAAAGGAGAAAATAGATAAAATAAGACAAAAACCCTTAGTACAAGTTAGGGCCGCAAATAGTAAAACAAGTATAAGAATATGGAACAAGATTTGGAATCAAGAATGTAATAGGGATGCAACAAGTAGTGGGGATTCAAGAAACTAGCTAGCAAGAAAGACAACTCAAGTGACAAGGTTGGGTAACAAGTACTAATAGTAGAACTAGTGGCTAGTGAACATGTAATGGTATCAAGCATAAAGTAATAAGTATCACGTACAACTGTCGAGTAACAAGTAACAAGTCTAATGTGTCACATTGTCAAGTACAAGTATCAAGTAGCAAGTGTCAAGTATTATGTTCAAGTATTAAGTCTCAAGTAACAAATTGTCAAGTATCAAGTCTTAAGTAGGGTATCAAGTGTGTACAAGTGACAAGTTATTCTTAAGTCTAATGTTTAAATCTATCTAGGTAGCACTTCATGCATCCGTACTTTTACTGCATGGTTGCTACATACAAACAGTTTCGTTTAGACCTAATGGTGGATTTTATAGGGCGGTGTACTAAGTATCAACCAAGCATGGTTATGAATCGGAAAATAAAATAAAGTAACAGCATGCAAAATTTCAAGTCATTTACTTACTGGTAGCATAGTTAAAATAATTGTAAACTAAAGAGGTGCAGCAGTTTTTGTGAATCTGCGACTACCGACACAGCTGCAGTAAAACTGCGATATTTCCTACACCGTAACTCAGAATTCAAAAATTCTGGATGTTATTGACAATTAGACACTTAGGGCTACATTTTATATTCAGGACTTTAAGTTCAGATTTTTGTTTTATCAGGATCGAAACTGCAAGGCAAGACAGAAACAGAAACCAACTAAAACACTTTTTGTATGAAATGAATCAAAATCTTACTAGCTGTGAACAAGTATATCAACGAAGGTTTGTGACTCTTAGATCATGTAATAGATAAGGCAAAACATGAGATCATCAATGATAAACAAAGATGAGTCACAATTTACAATCTACGTGCATTATTTTCAAGGGAAGCTTGTACTTGAAAACAAAATGTACAAGAGATACTTGCCTTGGGGTGTAGACGATGAATATGACAAAGGAATAACAGAGGTGGATCCCGGTACGGATCTCGATAATGACCAAGATCAAGATGAAGATCAAGGGAATCCAACGGTCGAGATAAAAAATAAAACATATAAGAATTAGAAGAGTACCAAAAGAGTAACTATACCATGATTGACAATTGATGAATAAGAACAAAAAGTGGATCAAATGTTTAACTCACCAAGTAGAAGACGAACGAGAAGATCAATGATCGAGATCAAGTTGATCAACCAATCGACGGCCGAGATCGAAGATAGGAAAGATGTAATACCCTGATTTTTTAAATATATGAAAGATTATTTATTTTTACATATGGTATGCATGTGTAGTATGTTGACTATTATTTCTCAACATGATGAATAAAGAGTATTGTTTTCTATAAAGCATTTTCCTAAAGCCCAATGTTAGTTTGCTTATTTTTCTTTTAAAATATTTATTTTGGCCCAATTAATTTAAGCCCATGGTTTAATTCTTTTATTTTTGCAACTTGTATTGTGTAACACTCTTTTTTTATAAGACTTGTTATGAGTGTACAAGTTTTATTAGTGTGGCTTGTGCTTACACGTGCACTCCATGTACACGTGCATAAGCACACACTTCTTGGCCGGATTGTGGAGAAGTGGGATCAAGTCATGGGTAGTTTTGTAGAGTGTGGGTAGTTATTTCAACCTCCTAGTCCATCCTAGCCCTTGATCCTACAACTCCCTAGTGCATCCTAGCCCTCCATCTCACTCTAATTGGTGTATAAATACCCCCCTCTCCTTCATTATTCCTCTTACACTAAAATCCTATTGCAAGAGAGTATATTGTGAGAGAGTTGTGCGTGCTTTTTCTGTGGAGGCCGAGTAGCACTTCTGGAGTTTCGGCGTGGAGCAAGGAGCAAGAAGTCATCCATTGCATTAAGGAGTTTCCTGGATTTCGATTACTTTCGTCAATAAGGTGGGTTCAATTTTCTTTATTTCTAACTAGGAAATATATGGAATTGAATAATGATGCATGAAAAAATGATTAATAAGAGTACACATTTAATGGAAAAACGATCTATTGATTGACTCATGTATGGATGGGAATTTCATGTGACTCTATTGGTAAAAGACATTGTAGAAGGAATTGAAAATGGTCTGTGCAGTCGACTGTCCAGGGGACAAGTCGACTGGTACGAGGCAAATGTTTTTCATGATTTCTAAATTATAATCCTTATTAAGACTAAAGATTTATTGTGTATATGTATGCAAATAAAGGGATAGATCGATTGCTAGATCAATATTCTCCATGTGGTACACAACCTAGAAAATATGAATGATTGATAATTGAGAAACTGGAAATGACATATACAGTCGACTGGCCTATTGAAATAGAATATGAACAGTTCAAAATTCTATGAAATGATGCATTTTAATATGATGTCTAGAAAGTTAAATTGAGATTAGCATTTACCTCTGACAGTAAATGACGAGTAAATGAAAGTGCATGCTTAGTAATTTCTTGAGAAGAGAAACATTAGCTATGTGATATTTACGCTAAATCGAAATGATGTTATGATGAGAATTACATGCTATGTTGACACGAATTTAATGTGATATGGGTAATGAAGAACAGAAAGAAAGATAATTCCTCAAAGTGAAATTTAACCTGTTCAGTCGACCGAATGCTTGAAGGAGTCGACTGTACCGAACATGATAAGTGTATAATTGAACTACACAGTACAGACGACTGATTTGTGGAACAGTCGACTGTTAACTGTATGATATTTTTAAATGTGGAAACGGCGGAACAGCCGACTGACCATGTGCAGCAGTCGACTCTTCCGAGTGTTATTAATGAACTGTATTTGACTGGATAAGTCGACTGGTGGAGTTCCAAGTCGACTGTCCAGAGTGCTTTTTGGTATATCTGAAATCGTATGATTTGTTGTGGTAAAGATTGTGAATCTGGATATTGGTAAACTCTATTGTTCTTGCATGATTGTACATGAAGTAAATCATTTATTGTGAATTATGAGAATTAAATGTACATGGAAGCTATGACATGAAAAAAAAAGAGAAAATCTTTGAGATCATGAAGTGAACTCATGAGTTGGAAATGCTCAGATTTTAGAAATTGTGAATTTGAATTGAAATGAAATAGTAGCTAAGTCTCCCTCGGCAATTGAAAAGAAATGAATTATTGAAATGAAAGACCAAGGTTGGTCATGTGAATAAATGAATAAGTCCGGTTGAGTGGAGAGGCTAACTCTAGAGCTTTGATTTTTATTCATGATTCTAATAAAAACTAAGGATTTAGCACATAGTGGAGATGTGATGAAAGTAGGAGAAAAACATGAGTGAGAGCCATTGGGTAGCGGCGAGAGCGTATCCCAGGAATTTCCATGATGAGTCTGGGTGAGGATGCGGCTCCAGAGTACCGTCCCGGTGGTGAAGCTCGTGGGATGTTCGAAGACTACGGGTGGTGTCATGTCTACGGTGAGAGCTGAATTACCACAGGATGTCTGCATGATGAGTCATGTCAGCGATGGGATTCCCTCCAGAGTGCCTAGGCATGAGTTCGTAGGTCAGAAGACATCTAGGATACTTACCGTGGTTACAGTAGTAGAGTAAGTCATAACGAGGGATTGAACCCTATAAAGTTGAAGGACGATTAAGGGCTTGCCCTCGGACCTATGTAGTATGGGATGCATAGAATCCGAACAAGTGTGCATTAGTGTCATGTAACATAACTAATACATTAAGGATTAAGTGCACAATCACAACACGACATCATTAGGGTATTCCCTTTATTTGGAATGTGACAAGTTTGTGTTTGTTAAATATGGAAAATTGAGTTATACTATTTCCGGCATAGAGAGGATGGCCGTGTATAATGTTCGTCGGTTGAATAAACGGACGTACCCACAGTCTTATATGCAGGTATGTTAAAGATTAAAGAGGAACAAATGCTTAAGGATTCATTCAATGTTGATGTATAATTGTTTCATTGTTGTAAATTCTACTTCCGCTGTGCAATGTAAATGTAATATTGTTGTAAACTCTGATGTAAAAAAAGAAAAGTTTAAATTCCTTGTAAAGTTGTACTGAAGAAAGTGAAAAGATCCTGTAGAACATCTCGAATTCAGTGTATTTGGGATTCGGTGCGTTACAAAAGATGATGATCCGATCTGGAAATCAAGATCTTGATAATGATCAAGATCACCAAGGCGATGGGATGGTCCAGATCAGAAGCTGATGATCATGATGATCAATCGATCGGATGGCCCACAATCTACTAGATCAAAACTAATACAACAACAACCCATATAACAGCAATGGCAAAGAGGGTGCATTGTGATTGACACAGGGTGGAAAGGCGGCGGCCGGGGAGAGCAATAGAGCCGGCGGACTGGGGCTGCACGATGGTGGCTGCGCGACAGCAAGTGCATCAGGATGAGGGCTACTGACTGTGCTGCTTACTGAAGTTGCAGGTTGTATGCTGCTACAGTCGCCGGAGGAAGCAACGCTCAGGCGAACGGGTCGTTGCTGCGTCGCTGCTGGGCCTGGTGGTCAGGTGGCGCCGTAGGAGACGCATCGACTGGTGGCATCTGACTGCTAGGGCGCTGCAGGGGGTGTAGGCACCGGCTGAAGGGCATTGCGGCTACACAGAGGACAGGGGTGACGGGTCTCTGTGGCGGGGCGCACACAGGGGCACTGTAGGCACCGCGGTCTGCCGGGAGGAGAGACAGGAAGGGGATGCACGGAGAGGGAGACGGCTGAAGGTCACGACGCAGGAGGCGCGAGGGGACCAGGGGTTGCGACGGGATAGGCTAGGAGAGAGAGCGGGAGGGAAGGACGATGGGGGTTGTGATGAGGGTGCACACCAGGGACGGAGGGCGAAAGGCGAACGGGATGGAGGTGGGTTGAAGGCGGCTGAGGGTGAACACAGGGAAGACGAAACGGTAGGGTGGGAAGGGTAAATATATATAGGTAGGGTTTAGGCGGATGGGTTAAACATGTTTGGTAGGGGTAATTAACGGGTGAGATGGGTTATTGAGTTGGATAATGGGTATCCAATAAGGAATAGGGTGGGGTATTAGAATCCAATTGGGTTAAATAGGGTTTTAATAGAATATAGGGTAAAATAAAATAACCAAATAATAAAAATATACAATTAGGACTTTATAAAAATATTAATAATAATAATAAAACAATAACAATAACAATAACAATAATAATAATTGTATATAAAAAAATAACAGTAGTAGTAATAATAATAGAGGTCAAAGTAACAATATCAAAATTAAGATTTGTATAAAAATGATAGGAAATAGTTGCAAACAATTTATTGATTAAAAAAAAACAAATAGGCTTAAATGGAAGATTCAAAAATACATTTTAACAAAGAGAACTTGAAAACGGAAAACTAATTTACAAAAATTTTAAATACAATAAATATACGGAAAATACATTTTCGGAAAAACAGGGGTTACAAATCTTACCGACCTTACAACAAAATTTCGTCCTCGAAATTTGCTTAGGCGGTACATAGGGCAAAAGCTAACTTGGGGAAGGGTAACAAAGCAGAGGCTAATGGGGAAGAAAAAAGCAGTGGCAATACCAGTAAAAGAAGGAAGTGGATACAATGAGGTCAAATGGAATACATGAAAGAAAATGAACAGTATCAAAAGGAAAGAAATAACACAAGCTAACAAAATAAGATAGGGAGCAGGTAGAACTGAAATCAAAGGGAGGAATGACAGGGAAGAATTGAATCAAACAATAAATGGGTGCATGATGGCAAAATGGAAGGCAAGAAGGAAGTAACTGGTATCAAAAATGGAGAAGAGACAACACTAGACTCGCAAGATAACAAAGTAAAGAGATGAAGAAATAGATAGAGCTGGAATCGAAGAAAGGATGGATAAGGAAGAGTTGAACCAAGCAACGAGTCAACGGATGAGAACAAATGCAAGAGATAGGAAAAAGCAAACAATGTAAGGAAGGAGAAGCAACAATAGGATCCTGGGACGTGTGGGTTATGGGCCCACCACGCTTCTGCTGCAACACTCTGATGGTGACGTTCCAAGCTGCAGACATGTCATTGTAGACCACGTGACACCAAGCGACATCCGAGCAGGAAGAAAAGAATGAGACACCAAAATCAAAGAGAATATAGGTAGGAGAATTTGGGTTGGGCTCAAGTGAGATATTAATAAATGCTTCAATCAAAGGAAAATAAAATTGGGCTTTAGATGAGGGCTTTAATTTAAATAATTAGGTAAAAACTAATGGGCGTTAACAAAAATAATATTAATAATACAAAAATCAACACATATTAATAATAAAATAATAATAACAAAAATAATAAAAATATTAATAACAGTAATAATCATCATAATCATACTGGGAAAAATAATAATAATAATAATAATAATAATAATATTAACAATACCGGTAAGGATAATAATGCAAGACAGAATATAATTTGGGGTTCATCGTTTTTTTGAAAGTAATTCAATATCAACAACAATAATAAGATAGTAAAAATATAATACAATAATAATAATAGTAATAGTAATAACAATAATAATAATAATACTAATAATAATAAGGAAAACAATAATAATAATAGTAGAAATTCTTTGATGTGGGTTCGCTTCATTTATATTCATCTGTAGACTTGCCTTCTCGACATCAAGTTGCAGGTTTGCCTCCACGACGTCAGGTTGCAGGTTGCCATCTGGATATTCGGTTGCACATTTTGCCTCCCCGATATTTAGTTGCAATTTGCCTCCATTGACGTCTAGTTGCATGTTTGCCATCTCGACATCCAGTTGCAACAAAATGATGAACGAGATGATGCCATCTCCCACACATACTTAGATATTGATTGCTCAATTTAAGTACGAAGTTACGTTTTGAATTTGTGATATTAAAATACACAATTAGTCGAAATAACAAAATTTTCGTTTTAGAAAACAATTTTATAGAAGATCAAAAATATAACAAATAATAATCAAAATATACAAAATATTCGGAAAAAAATTATAAAGAAAATATGGGCAGGAGGAGAATGAATTGTATACTCAATAAAGAGTCAGCAACGGAGGACGAATACAAGGGGTGAAAGAAAATAAGAAATCAAAGAATTGAATATGAAGGAAGAGGGACGAAGGGGCAAAAGTAGAATTTGAAGAGAATATGGCAGAGAAGGAATAACTAGCATGATACTCAAAATGAGCCAACAAATGAAGATAAATGCAAGACACGGAAAGCAATGAATGACACACGAGTTGAAATAAGAAGAAATTAACAAGGAAAGCGAAAAATAAGAGATTGCTTGCACCAGAATCAAAAGAACATAGGTACGGAAAGAATAATCTGTACCTAATAAAGAATCAACAAATCAGGACGACGGTAAAAAATGGAAGGAAATAAGGAATCAAAGAATTGAATATGAAGGGATCAAAATGAATGGGACAAGACCAGTGTCCAGATCGAGTTGATTACCAAATTGTTCATATCACTGCAGGGCCTGTTTAATGTTGAGTTAATCCTGACCGAGTCAAGCCTGTCTAATGTATCGGTCAAACTAAAAAATTAGCCAAACCTGGCTCTGATACCACTAAAAACCTTGTCACGCCCCGCTTCCCAAAAATACGAAATACGAGTGCGTGACAAAGCTCAGCGAATGATTTTCATCATTCATTTGATGTAGGATCGACTCAGCATCATAACAAGAATATAACAAATGTACATAATCACTCATGCATGAATAATTTATTAAGCAACAGAAAACAATTGAAACAAATAATAATATTACAAATAGTTTTCAACTCTAGATCAAAAGATAAAACTCGAGAACATAAGCCCGTTACTAGTTTTTTAGTAGCAAGAAATAAATAACTCAAGAAAACAAAATATCTAAGCAAGTCCTTGCTCCAAGCGAAGCCTAGAATGTCTGCTCACTAATTCCAGCAGGCAATTCGTCTCCAAAGTCTGTTTGTAAAAATATAAAAGGAGAAAATAGATAAAACAAAACAAACACCCTTAGTGCAAGTTAGGGCCGCAAATAGTAAAACAAGTACAAGAATATGGAACAAGATTTGGAATTAAGAATGTAATAGGGATGCAACAAGTAGTGGGGATTCAAGAAACTAGCTAGCAAGAAAGACAACTCAAGTGATAAGGTTGGGTAACAAGTACTAGTAGTAGAACAAGTGGCTAGTGAACATGAAATGGTATCAAGCATCAAGTAATAAGTATCACGTACAAGTGTCGAGTAACAAGTAACAAGTCTAATGTGTCAAGTTATCAAGTACAAGTATCAAGTAGCAAGTGTCAAGTCTTATGTTCAAGTATCAAGTCTCAAGTAACAAGTTGTCAAGTATCAAGTCTCAAGTAGGATATTAAGTGTGTACAAGTGACAAGTTATTCTTAAGTCTAATGTTTAATTCTATCTAGGTAGCACTTCAAGCATCCATATTTTTACTACATGGTTGCTACATACAAACAGTTTCGTTTATACCTAGTGGTGGATTTTATAGGGCGGTGTACTCAGGCATCAAGTATCAAGCAAGTATGGTTCATGAATCGGAAAATAAAATAACAAGTTCACGAAACAAGTTTGTGAATCCTCTAACAAGTTCAAGAACCACACAGTGGGTTCATGAATCAAACAAGTTCATGAGCTAAGTAATGGTTCCATGAATCCATCAAGATACAACAAGTTCATGAACCAAGTATTGGGAAACACGGGTCCCCTTCTGAGTACACTTATCTATATTGTCCACTACTATGGTTTTTTTCTTAAACCCCGGCTTGTTATTTGTTATTATCATCAAGCAAGCATGAAAGTGTACGAAACAAGTTAAGTAAACATAATCAAGAACATGGAACAAGTCTAGGCTAGGTGGGATTCATGTTCGAGGGTCAAAACAAATCAAAGTATCAAGAACAACGAGAATTCCAAATCTGGACAGCATGACGTTGCTGTACCAAAACTGCGATTACCGTTGCTACAAGATAGCAAATGTGGATCCGTCAGAAATTTTAGAAACTAGACTCCTGCCCGGTTCCAACGCATATAATTAAGGTACATGAAAGTTGTGGTAACATGTCTCAAAACAGCAAACTATACCGCATTTGTATTCAGCTAGAATTTGTAAAACCGAGTTTATACATATGAAACAGGGTTGAAACATCATTAATTAATTCTGAAAAAATAAAAGAATGTTCTCTAGGGTGTCCAGTAACATCATGCAAAATTTCAAGTCATTTACTTACCGGTAGAATAGTTAAAATAATTGTAAACTAAAGAAGTGCAGCAATTATTGTGAATCTGCGACTACCGACATAGCTGCAGTAAAACTGCGATATCTCCTAGACCGTAACTCGGAATTCAAAAATTCTAGATGTTATTGACAACTAGACACTTAGGGATACATTTCATATTCAGGACTCAAGTTCAGATTTTGGTTTTATCGGGGTCGAAATAGCAAGGAAAGACAGAAACAACTAAAACACTTTTTGTATGAAATGAATCAAAATCTTACTAGTTGTGAACAAGTGTATCAACGAAGGGTTGTGACTCTTAGATCATGTAATAGATGAGGAAAAATATAAGATCATCAACGATAAACAAAGAAGAGTCACAATTTACAATCTACTTGTAGTATTTTCAAAGGAAGCTGGTACTAGAAAACGAAATGTACAAGAGATACTTGCCTTGGGGTGTAGACGATGAATCCGATGAAGGAATAACGGAGATGGATCTCGGCACGGATCTCGTTAATGATCAAGATCAAGATGAAGATCAAGCAAATCCAACGGCCGAGATAAAAAATAAAACATATAAGAATTAGAAGAGTACCAAAAGAGTAACTATACCATGATTGATCATTGATGAATAAGAACAAAAAGTGGATCAAATGTTTAACTCACCAAGTAGAAAATGAACGAGATGATCAATGGCCGAGATCAAGTTACGAGATCTAAGTTAGGGAAGATGATGATCAGATCTGGAAATCGAGATCTTGATAATGATCAAGATCACCAAGGCGATCGGACGGTCCATATCAGAAGCTGATGATCAATTGATCGGATGGCCCACAATCCACTAGATCAAAACTAATACTACAACAACCCATATAATAGCAATGGCAAAGACTGTGCATTGTGATTGACACAGGTTGGCAAGGTAGCGGTCGGGGAGAGCAATAGAGCCGGCGGACTGGGGCTGCACGACGGTGGCTGCGCGATAGCAAGGGCATCGGGATGAGGGCTGCTGACTGTGCTGCCAGCTGAAGTTGTAGGTTGTATGCTGTTGCAGTCGCCGGAGGAAGCAACGCACAGGGGAACAGGTCATTGTTGCGTCGCTACGGGGCCTGGTGGTCGGGTGGCGTCGGACTGCTAGAGTGCTGCAGGGGGTGCAGGCACCGGCTGAAGGGCATCGCGGCTACACAGGGGACAGGGGTGATGGGTCTCTGTGGCGGGGTGCACACAGGGGCACTGCAGGCGCTGCGGTCTACCGGGAGGAGAGACAGGAAGGGGATGGATGGAGAGGGAGACGGCTAAAGGTCGCGACACAGGAGGCACGAGGGGACCAGAGGTTGCAACGGGACAGGCCAGGAGAGAGAGCAGGAGGGAAGGACGATGGGGGCTGTGACGAGGGTGCACACCAGGGATGGAGGGCGAAAGACGAACGGGATGGAGGTGGGTTGAAGGCGGCTGAGGGTGAACACAGGGAAGATGAAACGATAGGGTGGGAGGGGTAAATATATATAGGTAGGGTTTAGGCGGAGGGGTTAAACGGGTTTGGTAGGGGTAATTAATGGGTGAGATAGGTTATTGGGTTGGATAATGGGTATCCAATAAGGAATAGGGTGGGGTATTAGAATCCAATAGGGTTAAATAGGTTTTTAATAGAATATAGGGTAAAATAAAATAACCAAATAATAAAAATATACAATTAGGACTTTATAATAATAATAATAATAATAATAATAATAATAATAATAATAATAAAATAATAACAATAACAATAACAATAATAATAATATATATAAAAAATAACAGTAGTAGTAATAAGAATAGAGTCAAAGTAACAATATCAAAATTAAGATTTGTATAAAAATCATAGGAAATAGTTACAAATAATTTATTGATAAAAAAAACAGATAGGCTTGAATGGAAGATTCAAAAATACATTTTAACAAAAAGAACTTGAAAGTGGAAAACTAATTTACAAAAATTTTAAATACAATAAATATACGAAAAATACATTTTCAGGAAAACATGGGTTACATGCAGCACATATTCAAATTAGTAATTGAACACGTGTGCTGCTTATTTCGGTGTGGGATCAAATAGATGATTTGTAGATTCTTCTGGAAACAAAAAGGGCAAACCTGTTGACTTCTTGTCGGCATTTGACTATTTCTTACCGCTCCCGTTGACCTGCAAAAAGTTCAAAACACCGGGATGGATCCCGGCAATGAACCCTCCGACGCACAAGTCTGTAATTAGGAAGATTATGACAGAGAGATTTGTGGGAAAATATTGATTACCTTTCTTATGGTGGGGGGAGAGAGGTATTTATAATCGCCTTTAGAGATAGTTTAGAGATAATCATTTATCTATATGCCCCGGTGTTTTTCGATAAGGGAGAGAGTTTAACTCGTTTCAGGATAAGAGAGCCGTTTAAACTGCCTCTTATAGATAACCATGAATTTGAATTGCTCTCTAAACATCTTGGGCTGGTCTGTGACGGGCCGCCACCCATACCCAATGGAATAGATCCATTTTTGGGTTATTGGGCTTTGAAGAAAGAGCTAGTTCCCATTTCGGACCCGTTTGTGGTGGAAATTATCGTTGTACCCTTGAGAGCTTTGAGACTCGTGCCTGATTTGAACGGTCCCTATTTAATCCTATTTTTAGACATATCACGATCCCCCCACTCCCGAAGACTGAGTTTGACAGCTTTTGAGGAGTAGTTTTTGTAACACCCCGATTTCCATACACTGGGAAACCGTGACATAAGCTAGAATCTTTCCTTCAATTAGCCACAATACACAGAAAAACAGGAAAATTTAAAACTTTTTATTCAACACAAATGTATTACAAGTCCGAATGTTATAAAACTGCAATACATTACATCAGTGTTACAATAATACCTTTACAATCCCAAATGTTACAACTTTCAACAATTTATATCAGAGTACAATGAATAAAGAACGACACTTGGTACTTCACTTGAATGCTTTCCAACAAATAAATAAATTACAATAATTGTTACAAAAGAAACAATAGTAATCAACATATATTATAGCGGAAAACTTAAATAAAATCGACTCCTGCTTCTCTTGCCTTGAGTCCTTCTGAATCCTGTACCTGTACTTCTGCAATCCAGTACCTATAGAAGTGGGGACGTCAGTACATATACTGATGCTTTAAGGCTAATGACTAGCAGCGATTCTTAACTATAAGCAAACAAATTGATGAAAAGAGAAACGTGTACATATATTTGATGTGTCAGTGTAAGCTATGACTTAGACTCTAATGCAAGATTAACTAATGCAATGATGCACTTATTCTAATGCAAGCAAGACTCTGGAACAGTATGCAGCCCATAATACATATGCCCCATATCAAGCTGTTTCTTCATATATCGGGATTTGAACCCACGTCATGAATTCTAATTTTGTACCCATCTTGTTCCTGACACATACTACATGACTGATGAGGTTGCAGGTACGGTCTAGTTTTGCTACTGCAGTACAATAGTGGTGTCCCCGTTTTCCACTATTGCCCGGCGAACCGGTCCTTGCTCAAAGCCAATACGAACTACAAGATACTCGTCAACCTTCTTCCATGCCCTCAACTCGTAATGAGGCATAGAACCTGATGGAATCGTAAGGTCTATTTCCTTAGGAAAACCTCCCGTTCTGACCATGGCAGTTCAGGAATTAACAATCAAGATACGGATCCCGTGCTCCCAACTCGTCATGAAAAAACACTGCCCGTATCCCTTTGACATGGAAATACATCCCAATAACACCACCTAGTGTCAGCCTATAGGAGAGGTTGGATTATAGGGTATCACCCCTAACACCAACTCTCGCCCTTCGGCAATTTATAGATAAAAATGGTTAAGTAGCGGTTACTACCCTAACGATGTCACTAACCTTAACCAAACAAGCGAGACATGCCACTGTGCTTCCAACTCATCGTAAAAAAGCACCGTACGTGTCCCTCTTCTAACCAAACAAGTGAGACATGCCACTGTGCTTCCAACTTGTCATGAAAAAGCACCGTACGTGTCCCTCTTCTAGAGAGTGTAACAATTTGTCGACACAATTAACCAAGTCTTAACCTAGACTTCACAAGATCTCCTCGGATCCACTCACAGTCTACCTATTCAAGACAATACCTACATACAAGCCCAATGAGCTTTGTACGAGACAACAACATACATACGAGCCAAATAAGCTGCGTATGAGACCAACAACTACATACGAGCCAGACGAGCTGTGTATGAGCAAAACAACATATAGAAATAACCATGCAGGTATTCTAACGTCCTAGAAGCAACCAAACGTGCTTACTAGCAAAACTTGATCTTCTATAAATAGAAGCAACAGAAGAATCTTCTAACAGTCTAAAATAGATATACTACCAAAAAAAAGCCTGAAAGCGACATAAAAATCTTCCGACAACCTAGAAGCAACCAGTGCTATGCTTATCGAAATTCGACGAAAATAGACTTTTTAGAAAGGTAAGAACATCTACCACAACTCTCTAGTTGAACACTTTTTCAGATTCTGTAAGAAATCCAAAATCCGGTCCATCGAACACACGCAAATAGTTTCACCAAACTGAGAATTTTTAACAAAAAGCTAAAACTTCTACAGCTTGCAACTTTTGCTCTACTTGTCGGAATCTAACGAAACTGGACAATTTGAAAAGGTGGGAACATCTACTACAACTTCCTAGTTGACCACTTTCTCAATTCCGTAAGGAATTCTAAATTCCTGTCCCTTCAACATACGCAAATAGTTAACCAAACTACAGAATTTCAACAAAAGCTGAAACTTCTATAGCTTATAACTTTTGCTCTACTTGTCGGAATTTAACCAAATTATACTTTCTGAAAAGGTGGGAACATATAATACAACTCTCTATTTGAACACTTTTCCAGATTCCTTATGGAACTCAATCCACCATCCTTTGAACATACACAAGAGTTAACGAAAACATCAGGTTTTGACAAAAAAGCTGAAACTTGCAAAGGTCGTAACTTTTGCGACACTTGTCAGAATTTAACCAAATCATACTTTCTGGAAAGGTGGGAACATATACTACAACTCTCTAGCTGAACACTTTTTCAGATTCCTTATTGAATTTAATCTGCCGTCCCTTGAACACATACAAAAACTAACAAAAGACAGCCAAAGCTACAGCAAAGCTGAAACTTTGAGAGCTTGTAATTTTTGCTCTACTTGTCAGAATCTAACCAAATCATACAATTTAGAAAGGTGGGAAAATATACTACAACTCTATAGTTGATGAATTTTTCAGATTCCTTATGGAATTCAATCTACCGTCCCTTGAACACACGCAAAAACTAACAAAAGACAGCCAAAGCTATAGCAATGCTGAAAAGTTTCAAAGCACATAACTTCTACTCTGCTTATCGAAATCTAACCAAATAGGACATTTTGAAAATGTGAGAACGTCTACTACAACTTCCTAGTTGGTCACTTCCTCAGATTCCGCAAGTAAGAGGCTCAAAAACATCGAACAAGTCAAACAACGAGTACTTCAGCCAAAGTTGGCTGCTGTGTCTTGTAAAAGGCATAACTTCTACTCCGCTTACCGGAATCTAACCAAATAGGGCAATTTGGAAAGGTGAGAATGTCTACTACAACTTCCTAGTTGGTCACTTTCTCAGATTCCACAAGTAAGAGGCTCAAAAACATATAACAAGTCAAACAGTGAGCACTTCAGCCAAAGCTGGCTGCTGTGTCTTATAAAAGGCATAACTTCTACTCCGCTTATCAGAATCTAACCAAATAGGGAAATTTGGAAAGGTGAGAACATCTACTATAACTCTCTAGTTTATCACTTTTCCATATTCAATCAATAAGAGGCTTAAAAAAATAGAACAAGTCAAACAGCGAGCACTTCAGCCAAGTTGGCTACTGTTACTTGTAAAGGCCATAACTTCTACTCCGTCTATCGGAATCTAACCAAATAAGGCAATTTGGAAAGGCGAGAATGTCTACTACAACTTCCTAGTTGGTCACCTCCTCAGATTCCGCAAGTAAGAGGCTCAAAAACAACAAATAAGCAAAACAGTGAGTACTCTCAGCCAAGCTAGCTGCTCTGTTTGTAACGGCCATAACTTTTGCACTGCTTATCGGAATTTAACCAAATAGAGCATTTTGGAAAAGTGAAATGTCTAATACAACTTCCTAGTTGAACACTTCTCCAAATTTCGTAAGTAACCCCAAGTTCCAGCCCCTCGAACATACTACAAAACTAATTCAAAACAACGAGATTTCTGTTTTGCCTTGAAACTTGCTGTTTTGGGAAAAACGTTCGTTTCACCCATCAAAATAACTCCAAAAAATCCACAAAAATTTGAGCATGGTAATAACACCCCTAAGAACCTCTAAAATAAATTTGGTGTCAAAATTCCACCTTTAATCTAGTTAAATAATTCTAACCCTAGAACTACAAAAAACCAATCTTTATGCTTCTATTTTGTGTTCTACCACTTAAATCTTTATGTGTCATCTATTCTAGTCCATAATACTTATATGCATCAAGATTTTATTCCAATATCTTCTAAAAACATACAACAATAACAAGATAAACAAAACAATAACTAGAGTTGATGATGTAAAACTAACCCTAAGATAGAGAATTTCCAAGATTCTTAATAGATTAATTTTACCAACATGTAAGAGCGGATCAAAGTTGGAAATTATAACAGTTAGTAGGTTTGATGGATTTTCAAGAATTGAATTAAATGTAACAGTCCCAATTAATAATTCAACCTTACGATTAATAATTAAATCCCTAAGTGTTTAGCAATTAATAGGTTCAATATTGATTCGTACTCTACTCTAGCATGTGGAACAGTCAATCTCAGTTATTTTGTGGACGACAGGCAAATCAGATAATATAATAGATAATAGGGCAGTAGAACACGAATATTAATAGTGGAAAGATTATACCGAATGCGAAGAAAACCAACGTAGATCTCGGAGTTGGTCCAGTAACTAAGGTCGCAGTAATCACAGTGAACAAAGGCAGCAACGAAGCCAAAGTGGTTGTCAGATCTGGTCGACGGCGGGTTGACGCGAGCGGGGGCGGCGGCGTCGGTGAGGTGCGACGGGGAGGTCGACGTTGGGATGGCAGTCGAGGGCGTTGGGTCAGGGAGTGGGTGCGAGGATGAGGGAGAGAGGCAGTGGGAGTGGATTAATGGGTTTGGAACTTGGGTAGGGTTCGGGAAAAGGGATTTGGGGTCGGGAGTGGAGGAGGAAGGAGGCGAGGATGATGGAGAGAGGGTGATCGACGGGGGAGTGGGAGAGTAGGGGCGACGGCGTTTGGGGGTGAGGGATTTGGTCGCGGTGGGGTGGTGACGGGGTGATGTCGAAGGCGGTGGTAGGGGAGTTGGGTGGCAACGGAACTGGAGATGGGTTCTTTTGGATCTGGATTGGGGTAAGGAAGAGGAAGAAGGTGAAGAAGGAAGGAGGCAGCCGGTGTTATAGGATGATTAGGTTTTGGATTAGGGATTAGGGTTTGAGTTTATTTGGGGAATTGTTTTTTAATTTGGAGGTAGATTTTAGAGTTTATCACAAACCCTAAAATTTGATTAGGATTTATCAGAAACCCTAATTTAGATCTCAGTTGTATCACACAAAGGAGAGAGAGGAAGAGCAAAAACTCAACACAAAATTTTAATCAAGAGTGGCATATCTTCTCATTCATCTCAAGGCCTTTAAATAGGCTCAAAATACATCTTGATACAAATCTCCAAAATATTCTAAAAATCTAAAAAATACAAAAAGATTACATATGGCTATAATTGCCAGAAACAAAAATGGTACGAAAATAAAAATCCTAAACTAAATAAAGCAGCTGCTGAAGACGACGCCTGCGCTGATAGAAATGCCTGAATCGTCTCGAACCGATGTCCTCATCATTCTTCTCGGGTGGGAGAAGGCTCAACCCAGTCGAGTCAAAACCAGTCCTCCTGTCATAGTGTTCTAAAAGGTCTGGATCCAAGTGCTGGAGCTCTCCACAATCTATCCAAGTGTTCTCCGATTCCGGCTTGTTTTTCCAACTTACCAAATATCTATGAGTACCACCATCTCTAGTAGAGATTATCTGATCATCTAAAATATTATCCAACTCTTCTGTCGATGGGTAAGTAGTATCTGGTAGTGGAGGTAATGGGGGAATCTCACCATTAGGCTGCAGGGTAGGCTCATCTATAAGAGGATTTCTAAGGTTAAATTCTGGGCTTTCATAGGGTACTAGATCCTCAATATTGAAAGTTTTACTGATGCCAAAGCCTTCGGGGAGGTCAACAACATAGGCATTATCATTGATTTTATGAAGAATTTTAAATGGGCCTGCAGCACGTGCGTTCAATTTCTTAACGGATCCCGCTGGGAACCATTCCGGACGAATCCGAACCATCACTTCGTCACCCACATTAAAAGTTTTAAACTTCTTTCTAATATCAGCTCTTAACTCGTAGTTAATATTATTTTCATTAATTTTCTTGGAAATTTCTCTATGTAAGTCATGAATGCGGGATGCAAATGCAGATGCAGACTCGGAGACTCGGTGATGTTCTAACATGGGGGCACGATCTATAGGCTGCCTAGGACGATAACCTTGTACAACTTTGTGTGGACTCATGCCAGTGGTTCTATTCCTAGATGTGTTATAAGCAAATTCAGCAACCGTTAATTTAAAATCCCATGTTCCCAAGTTCTCTCCCACAAGAGTACGTAAGAGATTGCCAAGACTCCGATTGACAACCTCAGTCTGTCCATATGTCTGTGGGTGGAACGCTGAAGAAAACTTCAATTTTGTACCCAACTTGTGCCATAGGGTCTTCCAAAAATAACTCGTGAATTTCACATCCCTATCAGACACAATGGTTTTTGGCAACCCATGTAGCTTCACAATATTATCAAAGAAGATCTGAGCCACGCGGGATGCATCAAAAATTTTCGAGCACGGAAGGAAGTGGGCCATTTTAGAAAAACGATCCACGAAGACAAGAATGGAGTTGTGTTTCTTTTGTGTTTTCGGTAAGCCTAACACAAAATCCATACTCACGTCTTTCCAAGGGCGGCTGGGAACAGGTAATGGAGTATACAAGCTTGTGTTCTGTTTTTGTTGCTTGGCAAGTTGACAGGTGTGACATCTGTTAACAAGTCTCACAAAGTCTCTCTTTGGCTTCGGCCAGTAAAACATATGTTCCACAGCATCAATGGTCTTGCTATGCCCAAAATGTCCAGCAAGGCCACTAGCATGCAATTTCCAAACAAGATACTCTCGTAAAGATGTACTAGGAATGCACAGTTTGGAGCGATAGAAGAGATAATCATCTTTCAAGAAATAATCATCTATCACTCGAGTTATGCCATCCTTCAAAGAAGTATATATCTCATGAAAATCTGGGCAGGAGGCATACTCATCTCTCAATCTCTCAAAACCAATAATTTCGGTGCGCAGTGCAGATAAGATCATGTGACAACGACTTAGCGCATCCGCGGCCTTATTATCAATCCCTTTTGTGTGCCTAATGGTATATGAATATTCCTATAAGAACTCTACCCATCTAGCATGTCTCGGATTCAACTTCTGTTAAGAATTAAGGAATCTTAAGGCCTCATGGTCTGAGAAGATAACGAATTCTTGCGGCAGGAGATAATGTCGCCAATAGCGAAGTGACTGAATGACCGCATAGAACTCCTTGTCATAGGTGGAGTATTTTTTTTTTGCTTCATTTAGCTTTTCACTGAAGTAAGCAACAGGATGACTCTCTTGACTGAGGACTCCACCTATACCAATACCAGAAGCATCACACGTTACTTCGAAGACTTTAGTGAAATCAGGCAACCTCATGACAGGTGTCTGAGTCATTCGCTTCTTGATCTCTTCGAAGGCTTTCGTGGCTTCTTTCGACCAGACAAACTCACCTTTCTTTAAACAGTCGGTTATCGGAGCCATGATCGTGCTAAATCCTTACACAAATCGACGATAAAAGGTGGCAAGGCCATGGAAACTCCACACGTCACGAATATTGCGGGGTTCAGGCCACTCTGTAATAGCTCGTATCTTTTCTGGGTCAGCAGATACTCCTCTGGCAGACACAATAAATCCTAGAAAGAAAGTCTGATCAGAGAGAAAGGTACATTTCGTAGGATTAGCATAAAGCTATTCCTTCCTCAAAACACCGCAGACTTGTCTCAGATGGTCAAGATGTTGCCCAACGGATTGGCTGTAAATGAGAATATCATCAAAGTACACCACAAGGAACTTGCCCATAAAGGGACAGAGTACTTGCGTCATGATCCTCATAAACGTGCTCGGGGCATTTGTCATTCCAAATGGCATGACCATCCATTCGTACAGGCCATCCTTCATCTTGAAGGCGGTCTTCCACTCATCACCAGGACGAACACGTATTTGGTGGTAGCCACTTTTAAGATCAATCTTGGAGAAGATTGTGGCACCAGACATCATGTCCAACATGTCATCCAAACGAGAAATGGAAAAATGGTATTTCACCGTGATCTTATTTATGGAACGGCTGTCTACACACATACGCCAGGTTCTATCTTTCTTTGGCATCAATAGAGCAGGAACAGCGCAAGGACTTAAGCTTTCTCGGATGAAGCCCTTTGCCAATAACTCATCAACTTGCCTTTTCAACTCAGCATGCTCTGTCGGATTCATCCGATAATGTGGCAAGTTAGGAAGACTCGCTCCCGGAACCAGATCAATAGCGTGTTGAATGTCACGCAATGGGGGTAACTGGTTGGGGAGGTTAGTAGGAAACACATCTGCAAATTCCTGTAGGACAGGAGTAACTTGGGGCGGGATGAGTGACTTAGGATCTTTAGGGACTTCTCTCGCTGTGAGTACAAGAATGGTAGCCTCTTTGTCAATTTCTTTCGTAAGTTCCTTTTCACCCATATACGTTACTTCCTTGCCCTTTCTCGAGGGAGCCGGTGTTGTTTCAGCTGGACTAGTTCGTGGTTTCATGGGTATGAGCTTTATTTTTAGTCCATCGTGCTGGAACACACATTGGTTGGATCGACCATATATGGTCACATCGTGATCGTATAACCAAGGTCTCCCTAAAATGACTTGACCCACATCCATTTTGAGCACATCACACCAAATTTCCTCTTTGTAAGCTTTGAAGTCCACAGGGACTAAGCATCGATGTGTTACTTGGAGTGCTGTTGCATCAATTCAAGATACTTTGTATGGGCGTGGATGGGGTTCAGCCTTAAGTCCGGTCTTCGATATGACCGCAGAAGAGACAGCGTTGGCGCAGCTCCTACTGTCAACAATCACCTTGCAGTTTTTGCCACCTATGGTCATAAAGGTGTGGAATATAGCAGTGCGCTTCCAATGATCTTCTTCTTTTGGTTGGGACAAAGCACATCTGACTACATTCAAGTAAGGTGATTGGATAAACCGAATACAGTGGAGATATTGGTCATCTTCTTCTTCACCGAAGTCATCGCCTTCAATAGGCTCATAAGAAAACTCATTGTCAGAGTCGTCAGCAATGACAGCGGTACCCTCTACTATATTGATCCTACTGGGACTGGGACAGTTGCTAGCAACATGACCATATCCCTTACATTTATAGCACTTAGTGAGAGGGTCAATCTTACTGTAATCTCTTTTGGTGTTCTTACCCTTATGTTCATCTCTATGTGAATTGAAATTTGAATTGGGTTTGCTGGGGTAAGATTTGCTGGGGTGCTGAGAGGGAGGCTTAGGTCTAGGTGGGTCAGTAGAGGTCATTCTAGAGGAATGATCTCTCGAGTCGCTGGACCTAGAATGAGAACTAGCTTTAAGGGAATCCATATCGAGGACTATGGCGTAGGCTACCGCTATTGAGTCCACATTTCTATAGATTAGCTCATTCCTAAGGTTAGCTCGTAGTCTAGCTCAGAATCTAGAGAGATTTTGTTCTTCACTCTCTTTACCTAAAATATTGCACCGAATAAGGAAGTCATCGAACTTATCAACATATTCTTGTGTGGATTTACTTCCTTGATAAAGTTGGTTCCATGAATCTAGCAATCGGGTATGGAACGATAACGGTACATATCTCTCAGTGAGCTTCTCTTTCATGGCCTCCCAAGTGGCTATGGGTGTCAAGCCTCGGCCTCTGCGGGCATGTTCAAGATTGGTCCACTGTTGTTGAGCTTTACCCGTTAATTTCATAGTGGCAAATTTAACTTTCAGGGCTTCGCTCATGTCAAACCACACAAAGTAGTGGTCCATGGCACGATTCCAATCGAGGTAAGCTTGGGGTTCCATATGGCCTTTAAACTGGGGAACGTCAGCCTTAACGTTCTTTTTATATTGTTTATCAAGGTCGCGTTCTTGACGTCGATCGTCATGAACATTCCCTTGAGGGATCTGACGATGGGCATGAAGCTCAGGGACAATGGTTTGATTTAACTCCACTTTCTCAAGCCTCTGATTGATATTGGCAAGAGTTGCTTGGATGACAGCTAGGGTAGTGGAGATATCAGGGTTGTCCATTTCAGGTCTAGGGAGTCTAGGGTTCCTAATTGGGTGATTGGGAAGGGATAGGAAAGGCTCTTCAGGATCTGTGATGGTGCTGCGAAGATGCATTCATCAAAAGTGGAAACCAGGGGTCGCGTGTCCTAATTTTTTATTTTTTTTATTTTTTTATTTTTTATTATAAATGAATCTGAAATAAACTAAAATAAAAGAAATAAAAGTAAAAGACTACACAATCCTAAATGAATGCAAAATTGATGCCTACAATGCAAGAACTAGGGTTTTAAGAACCTTCGCTCTGATACCAAAATGATGTAAAACTAATCCTAAGATAGAGAATTTCCAAGATTCTTAATAGATTAATTTTACCAACATGTAAGAGCGGATCAAAGTTGGAAATTATAACAGTTAGCAGGTTTGATGGATTTTCAAGAATTGAATTAAATGTAACAGTCCCAATTAATAATTCAACCTTACGATTAATAATTAAATCCCTAAGTTTTTAGCAATTAATAGGTTCAATATTGATTCGTACTCTACTCTAGCATGTGGAACACTCAATCTCAGTTATTTTGTGGACGACAGGCAAATCAGATAATATAATAGATAATAGGGCAGTAGAACACGAATATTAATAGTGGAAAGAGTATACCGAATGCGAAGAAAACCAGCGTAGATCTCGGAGTTGGTCCAGTAACTAAGATCGCAGTAATCACAGTGAACAAAGGCAGCAACGAAGCCAAAGTGGTTGTCAGATCTGGTCGACGGCGGGTTGACGCGAGCGGGGGCGGCGGCGTCAGCGAGGTGCGACGGGGAGGTCGACGTTGGGATGGCATTCGAGGGCGTTGGGTCAGGGAGCGGGTGCGAGGATGAGGGAGAGAGGCAGCGGGAGTGGATTAATGGGTTTGGAACTTAGGTGGGGTTCGGGAAAAGGGATTTGGGGTAAGGAAGAGGAAGAAGGTGAAGAAGGAAGGAGGCAGCCGGTGTTATAGGGTGATTAGGTTTTGGATTAGGGATTAGGATTTGAGTTTATTTGGGGAATTGTTTTTTAATTTGGAGGTAGATTTTAGAGTTTATCACAAATCTTAAAATTTGATTAGGATTTATCACAAACCCTAATTTAGATCTCAATTGTATCACACAAAGGAGAGAGAGGAAGAGCAAAAACTCAATACAAAATTTTAATCAAGAGTGGCATATCTTCTCATTCATCTCAAGGCCTTTAAATAGGCTCAAAATATATCTTGATACAAATCTCCAAAATATTCTCAAAATCTAAAAAATACAAAAAGATTACATATGGCTATAATTGCCAGAAACAAAAATGGTACTGAAATAAAAATCCTAAACTAAATAAAGCAGCTGCTGAAGACGACGCCTACACTGATAGAAATGTCCGAATCATCTCGAACCGATGTCCTCATCAGTTGAGAACCCCCACCCAACAAAGTGTAGGAAGAACTAGTCTTGCCTTCTCCTCCTTGCTCCTTGTTCTTGATCTTTCTCAATAGCACCTCATGAAGAAATGAAACCCATGAAATCAACTCCTCTTTTCTTTTGATTCTCTCTTTCTTTTCTTTCTTTCTCAATTTTTTCTAAAAATAAAAACTAGTATGGAAGGAGCTAAGGAATGAGATGAGAAGGGGATAGAAATACACAAAAAGTGAGAGGGTTTCTTGCCCTTTTGTGTTGAGTCCGGCCAAGGGGAAAGGGGGAGAGGTTGGGGGTGTTTTTATAGGAGAAAGTGAAGGGTTTTGTGGTGAGAATGAAATCCAAGTGTCATTTGTTCTTATGGTTAATCAGTTGGAATTTTGTTTGCAAATTTAATTTGCAATCAAACCCAATAAATTTGCAATCAAACCCTAATCCAATCCTAACCCTTCATCTCATCAAGATTTATCAAAGATAAAATATATTTTTCCTAAATCACATACTACACGATTTCATACACGATACGATTCAAATACGTACATATATCTGATTATACAGATAATTTTTATTAGTTAAAATGAATCAATCTGTACAAAAATAATTTAATTCCAAGAAATGAAAATAAAATAATTTTATTACTGGCTCGGAAGATTCCAGTATCAATTTGATACAAAACAGTCATATACCGACTAGTATATATACATAGATAATGTTTATTAACAAAACCGGGTGATATCCACCAAAATATTTCATTTATGAAAAAAATAATAAAATAATAATAAAATAATGATTTTTAATATCTGCCCGGGATTTTCCAGACATTTTCTCAAAAATGCATTTTTCAAGATTTTGTACAAGTGTGCAAAACTGATACAATACATATATATACTTACCAGTATATATATCCAGATAACTTTTTATCAGAAAAACCAAGTAATTTCCATAAGAAATAATTTAATTTTAAAAATAATAATAATACAAATATAATATCCAACCGGGATATTACAGTTTTCTTATTTTAAGTGTGTACGAGATTTAATCAAAGTTCTCGAGAGCCTTAGAATCTCATACGGGGTTTAACGGTGCTAAATTGAGTTTTTACAATACTCAGATTTGTTTGTGGAATTTCTTGGATCTCCCAATGTTCTTTTCCAATTTTTTAACCATTTCTCGAATCATTTATTCAAAGTAACAATCAATTTTCAAAAAATTTCAATTAATTATTCTAATTAATAATTATTTTTCTAGGAGTTTGAAAATATTTTTCCTGAATTTATAATTAATTTTTTGAATTTTAATCATTTTTTCGTAATTTTAAATAATTAATTCTATTTAATAATTAAAAATAAATAAATTAATCAAACGATTATCGACGTGGCGCAATCTGAAGCGTCGATCAAGTTCCAGCGCAATTTTCTGAATGATAAGGTGGCTGGAGATGGTTGACTGGTCAGCAATCTTTTGCTCAAACGGGGGTCGGCGACAAGAGCGCTCAGCTCCAGCGTCAAAACCCACCGACACTTTGACAGGCTGACACGTGGCATTTGACTGTTGACCATTGACCAGTCAACGTCATTTCTTGCATTTCGACGTCGGTGCCAAGAGTGCTCGGCGAAGGTTGCCAAAGGCTAGGGAGAATTTGAGAGAGCGACATGTGGAGGGTTTGACCGTTAACCATTGACCAGTCAACGCCATTTCCCCAATTACGACATCGGTGCCAAGAACGCTCGGCGAGAGCTGCCGAGGTCTGGGGAGGCTTCGAGAGAGCAACACGTGGAAAGTTTGACCGTTGACCGTTGACCATTGACCAGTCTGCCATTTCCCAATTACAACGTCGGTGTCAAGAGTGCTCGGCGAAGGCTGCCGAGGTCTATGGAGACTTCGAGAGAGCGACATGTGGAGAGTTTGACCGTTGACTGTTGACTAGTCAATGCCATTTCTCCGATTACGATGTCGGTGCCAAGAACGCTTGGCGAGAGCTGTCGAGGCCTAGGGAGATTTCGAGAGAGTGACACGTGGAGAGTTTGACCATTGAACGTTAACCAGTCAACACCATTTCTCTGATTACGATGTCGGTGCCATGAACGCTCGACGAGAGCTGCCGAGGCCTTGGTAGACTTCGAGAGAGCGACATGTGGAGAGTTTGACCGTTGACCAGTCAACGCCATTCCTCCGATTACGATGTCGGTGCTAAGAACGCTCGGCGAGAGCTGGCGAGGTCTGCGGAGGCTTTGAGAGAGCGACACGTGGAGAGTTTTGACCGTTGACCATTGACAAGTCAAGTGCCCTTTGGGTTCCCCAACCTTCTTGTCGTATTGCGCTAAATGGGCCAGACCTTTGTGTTTTGGCCCCCCCCCCCCCTTCTGTATAAAACTCCCTCCCCTACTCATTTTCTCATTCTTTAAGTTTTTACTCAAGCGATTTTACCTCCCAGCGAGAGCTTCCGGCGAAGATTTTCAACCTCCGGTGATTATTCCGTCCGTAGCAGTCAAATCAAGGTAACCCGTAGATATTTTTATTTACTTTTAAAGAATGTCTAGGGTCACTTCTGGCCAAGAGACCTCCCCCATCGTTTTCGCCGAGCAGACCTCCAGTTAAGCTCCTACAGTCGACAAGGGTAAGGCCGTGGCAGGGGCTTCTTCGACCATGGTGGAGACCATCATTGAGGGCGATCAAAGAATAGGGGAGTGCGGTAGAATGCCCGGACCCCTAATGAGACTTCATCGAGTTCGGGAACTTCCGGACGATCTGGCCGAGCGTATCGTATATGGCCGAGCTCGGGACTTCGAGGAAAATGCAACTTGGGAGACCTCAGAGGTTGACGACACCAATTCCATATTGAACGAAGAGGATTTAAAGTCAATTTGCGAGTATTTTCTGATCCCAAGCAGATTTGATATGATGCTGCCTGGACCAGGAGTAAGGGCCAACTCGCCGATGCCGGTGGACATGTGCTTCTGGCCTGTTGATGCTTTCTTAGCAGGCACTCGTCTTCCACTCCATCCATTTGTTTCCGAGGTATTACGTTGGTACCAAACCAGCCCAGTCCAGTACATGTCGAACATGTGGAGGCATGTCAACGGGTTCGTCCTCCACTACCAAGCGGCGAACATTGAGCCTCGTCTAAGTGTGTTGCGGACCTTTTATCGAATTCATCAGTAGCATAAGGCAGAGTTTAGATTCTATCAGTCTCCGAGGCATAGGGTAAAGCTAGTCAACAACCCCGACTCTATCAAGAATTGGAGGGATAAGTTCTTTCTGATCCAAGTCGGGAGCCGTGGGACATTCCGACCGCTTGGGTCGAGGAAGTTCCATTTGGGCGAAGGAGAGCCCCATTTTGAGCCTCGAGGAGACCGAGATGGTCCAAACACTCCTTGATCTGCCAAAGTTCGATTGGAAGGACCTGACAGAGAACGTGCTTTTTAGGGGGGGTCTTAGCCTGATCAACCCTAGTACGCTTTTTGTTCTTATGTTTTAGTTTCTTATGCTTATGACTTAGCCAAATTTTAGTTCTTATCTTCGGTGCACTTTCTTTTCTGCAGAATCAATGGAATATGAAGCCATGCTCGCGAATTGCAGAGTTCTGAGCAGCAAGGCCCCTGTCGGCTGGAAGAGGAAGAGGGCGGTTACAAAGATCTCTTCGCCGAAGGTGAAGACGTTCGCTGTTGCTGTCGGCCTTTCCTCAAAAGATGCCCTAGTGGTCTCGTAGCCCTTGCTTTTAGCTATGTTGTTTGCCTTGGTCGGTACAGGGGATTTTCCTCTATCGGCAGATTTGGCACTAGAGGCCCCCCCTCTTATTGCGGAGGCCGAGGTGTTCCTAACTGAGGAGTACAAGAAGATTTCGTTCCTGATTGGCAAGTCAGGAAGCTTGACGGGTTCCTCGGCAATTCGAGCTCTTTCATGCATGCTATTCGCTATCTTGCCAGACCGAAGGACAAGGCAGCCCTGGGGGGGACCGTTGGTGACGACTCGCTCAAAATCGCTCGAGCAACAATGTCGGTTAGTTTTCTACTATGTCTGATTTTTTTCATTTTTGGCTATGTGTTAGTGCCTCTCTTGAATGACATAGTTTCATCTTCTCCACAGATCACTTGTCATTTCGGCTATTTGATGCAACAGATGGCCGAACAAGAGAAGGAGCTGAAGCTCGAGAGCTTGAGAGCCCGGGCTAACAAGGCTAGGATCGCAAAAGACCTCGAGCAATCGAGGATTCAAGTCGAGATGAAGTCCTCAAGGGTGGAGCACCATGAGGCCATTGTCGCGAAGCTAGAGGCGGACAACGCTCGGCTGGTGAAGGAAAAGGAGCTTTCCGCGAAGGAGAAGGAGGAGGCGGTCGTGGCTGCAAAGATAGCCACGGCAAAGGATGCTGAAGACCAATCAATGGAGAAGGCCAAGGGGTTTTTGTATGTGAACATGGCAAAGTCCTACACCCATGCCTTAGGTGATGTCAAGGCAAAATGACTTCGACTGCGCTGGATTTCGTCTGTTCCCAGATCGAGTCCCAGGGTTCGACGACGATGGCGAAGAGGGTGAAGAAGAGGTCGGCGAAGGTGATGAAGTTGGGGATGAGGAGGAAGAGGTCGGGGGTGGCGAGGCGGAGGTAGACGCACCTCCAGAACCCTCGCCTCGGGTGCTTGCCATCGAGGCGCTAGTGGCCGAGCCTTTTGAGGCCGTGGATCCTTTGAAAGAGGTCAGCCCTGGACTTGATTGTAGATTTTATTTCTTTTTTAGTCTAAGTTTTTGTATCGACACCTAATAGCGGACTGGCATATGCTTTTGTATCATCACTTATGTAATGAAGACTCTTTTTGGGGGACAGTTACCATGTATGGTAGCGAGACTTAGAACTTTCTTGCAGCTTCTAATACCTGAATTTAGAGCTATCTTGTAGCTCCAGTTAGACTTAGAACTATCTTGTAGCTCTTCGTGAACTTAGAACTATCTTGTAGCTCTACTTGAACTTAGAACTATCTTGTAGCTCTACTTGAACTTAGAACTATCTCGTAGCTCTTCTTGAACTTAGAACTATCTTGTAGCTCTACTTGAACTTAGAACTATCTTGTAGCTCTTCTTGGACATAGAACTATCTTGAAGCTCTATTTGAACTTAGAACTATCTTGTATCTCTACTTGAACTTAGAACTATCTTGGGGCTCTACTTGAACTTAGAACTATCTTGTAGCTCTTCTTGAACTTAGAACTATCTCATAGCTCTACTTGAACTTAGAACTATCTTGTAGCTCTACTTGAACTTAGAGTGATTTACGCTTCTTTCTTTGTTTTGGCAGATCTCTGTATACCACGTGCGACCGTCTCAGTGTAGTGAGGCATCGCAACTTCATACCAAGCTCCGCATTACCGAGTTGGGGCTTGCTCAGTCTCGGGAGAGGCTCTTTAAAGCGGAGGTGGAGCTTGGCCATCTGAGCAGGGTCTTGACTCGCCGAGATGTCGAGACGAGGCGTGATAAAGAGATTCTCTAAGAAGTGCCCCCTGTGGGTGAGGAGGTCTGTCCTTCAATGGTTGCCGGCAGAGCTTCGAGACTTAAATTCCTTCGTCATTCTCTATTTGTGGTGACATATGAAAGGGAGGAGTTGAAAAATGCATTGCTCGAGAAGAGTTTAGAAGCGACTTATCTATGGAGGACTATCATTGAACTTTCGGAGGGGGGGTAGCACGAGCGGTGTGCCTCGTTTGAAGTTTAGAATAACGGATGACTCCCTCAAAGAGCGGCTCATCGAGTTAGAGATGGGCGGCTCTCCAATAGAGCTAATTTTAGGAGCACATCATGCTCTCGTGAAGAGCGCGCTCAGGGCAAACCCTTCCACTAGCTTGCTCTTTGCTTGCCAGAAACACCGAGAAACCCCAGTGATGCTCAGAGTGGCATGGCCGGTTTGTCGAGCAGGGCGTCGATTGGGGGAGCCGCTCAACCTACGGGCCCCGATGGTACGACTTGGCTTGCGGGTCTAGAGATCTCTTCAAAGGGAGCGAGAGATTGGCACGAAGCTTGTCGGCTGCGTGTATCGCTGAACAGGAGCATTCCTCTTCCTAGAAAGAGTTAGGGTGTTTTCTTGTAATTTTGTAGGAGTTTTGGTCCCAATAAGACTTGTAACCCCAATTTCTTGTTATTGAATAATATATTCTTGGTACTTAAGAGAAGTTTGTAGCGGTTGTTCCTTTCTGACCTTCTAATCAGTTTCTGTTTGGATTAAAATAAAAAAACTAATTATTTAAGTGCTACTTCCATTTGCTGTACAACTAGGATGTTGTGTGTTGTGAGTTTTGTTAAGTAGTTTTCAACAGTTGTAAGAGCAGTTCTGAATGGTGAGATACTTTGCACTCGCTCATTTGCAAGTGGCTAAAGTGGCATCGAACCAATTGTTGGACTCCGAACTTATCATTTTAAGGCTTTCGTACTTAGAGTTTATGTTTTGAGGTGAATCGATCATGATTTTTATAATAGCTTTTCGGAAAAGTAGACTGCTTTTATAAAATAGAACTAAATGGTTGCTTCTAAGTTGCAAGCCTTTATTACATAGAGAATACAACTAAGTTTCAAGAAAAAATATCAAGAAATGTTTTAGGCAGAAGTTGCTTCGAGCGGTGTTTGAACACCCTTTTGGTACTTCATCAGGTGCTCCGCATTCCAAGTTCTTGGTAGCTCCTGGCCCCCCGGATCTTCAATTCAGTAAGTTCCCGGACGAACCACTTTGGAGATCCTATATGGTCCTTCCCAATTTGGAGTGAGTTTGCCCTTGTTACGAGGAGCTGAGATTGCTAGTTTTCGCAGAGCTAGATCTCCTTCCTTTAGATTGGTCTGGCATACTCTCTGATTGTAGAACTTTTCAACTCGTTGTTTGTATGCTTGTTGGAATATAAACGAATGCTCACGGATCTCATCTATGAGATCAAGATTGCCTCTCAAACTGTTGGAGTTTTGTTCTTCGTCAAACGCAATCAGGCGAGGGGAGGGTAGGCCAACTTCGAGAGGGATAACAGCTTCGGAGCCGTAGGTGAGGTTGTAAGGAGATTCTCCTGTAGGGGATATCTCAGTGGTCCTGTAGGACCATAGCACATTTGGAAGCTGCTCGACCCATAAGCCTTTGGATGCTCTATCTAGCATTCGACGGAGGCCTGTTAATATTTTCTTGTTTGCGTTTTCTGCTTGACCGTTGGTTTAGGGTGGGAGACGGAAGAGAATCGCTGCTGAATGCCTATGTCGACGCTGAACTGCTGAAAGGCGACCCTGTGAATTGCGTTCCATTATTAGTAACTAGGATTCGGGGGATTCCGAATCGGCAAATGATGTTTCTCCATAGGAACTGCTGGACCTTGTTCCCAGTAATCGTAGCGAGTGGTTCAGCTTCAACCTATTTAGTAAAATAGTAGATCGCTACAATGAGAAATTTTCTTTGCCTGGTAGTCGGTGGGAAAGGTCCGAGGAGATCCAACCCCCACAGTGAAGGGAATTGGGCTGGCTAAGGAACGAAGCTCGTCTTGGGGCGCCCGTTTTATGGATGCGAACTTCTGACAAGAAGTGCAGTGGCGGACATGTTTTTGAGCATCTCCGAGGAGTGTGGGCCAATAGTACCCATGAGTGAGGATCTTTCGAGCGAGGGATCTTACTTCAATATGAGTGCCATTGATCCCTTCATGGACTTCCTTAAGGGCGTACTGAGCCTCCTCAGGGGATAAGCATCGAAGATATGGTCGACCATCAGCTGGAGTATACGAGCGTTTTTACAAGACCCCTGCAATGATAGTGTAGCGCTCTGCCCTTGTTCGGATTTTTCTCGCTTCTTTCTGATCTGCTGGAAGTGTGACCCCCTCGAGGAATTCGAACAATGGTTTCATCCAGTTCTTCCTGGGTGGTGGGAGGAATCATCATGAGTTCATAATGTTCTTCCTCGATGTTGGGACGGGGGAGAACTTCAATAATGATAGTATGATCAAGTCTTCCGAGAGACGAGGAGGCTAGCTTGGACAGGGCATCCGCTTGCCCATTCTCCTCCCGTGGTATACAGATAACGCCGGACCCTTGGAACACGCTTAGGAACCGTTTGATCCGGCAAGATATTTAGCCATTCGATCATCTCTGGCCTCGTATTCCCCGAGGACCTGATTAACTACTAGCTGAGAGTCGTTGTATACTTTCACACGGCAAGCCCCTGCTTTTCGGGCCAAGAGCAAGCTGGCTATTAGGGCCTCGTATTCAACTTTGTTATGGAGGCTCAAAAACTTATACGGAGAGAGTACTGGAAGATGAAGTCATCTGATCCTATTAGAATAACACCTGCCCTGCTCACCTCGAGACATGAGGATCCGTCGACATAGATGCTCTAGAATGGGGAGTCTCTGTCTTCCTCAAGAGGTTTTGAAATTGTGCTTTCGACTATGAATTTGGCGAGGGTTTGGGCTTTGATGGCTGCTCGCGGCTGGTAAATTATATCATGTTGGCTCAACTTGATAGACCATTTCATGAGTCTTCCCGAGCTTTCTGGTTTGTGCAATATCTGCTTCATCAATTGATCGGTGAGAACGACAATGGAGTGGGCTTGGAAGTAAAGTTGAAGTTTGCAAGCGACCGTTTTCAGAACGTAAGCCATCCTCTCCACTTTTGAGTAGCAGAGTTCGGCATCATGGAGGAATTTACAGACGTAATAGATGGGCTTTTGTGCTTTATTCTCTTCTTTTACAAGAACTGCACTTAGAGTCTGCTCTGAAGTTGCAAGATAGAGGTATAGTAGTTCCCCGGGCTCGAGCTTACTCAACAACGGGGGCTAACTAGATAGGCTTTGAGTTGTTCAAAGGCTTCTTGCTGCGGTTGTCCCCATTGAAAACGTTTAGCTCCTCAAAGAGCTTTAAAAAAAGGAAGGAATTTCTCTCCTGACTTAGACAGGAAGCGTCCGATGGCTGCGATGCATCCCGTGAGCTTCTGGACTTTTTTAATACTGGAGAGGAGGTGGAATGTCAAGAATGGCTCAGATCTTCTCGGGATTGGCCTCTATCTCCATGTGGCTATCCATGAAGCCTAGAAATTTGCCAAACGAAACTCTGAAAGCACACTTGGATGGATTGAGTCGCATCTTGTGCTCCCGTAGAACGCCGACGGCTTCCTGTAGATCACGAGCGTGGTCTTCTTGGGTAAGGCTCTTCACCAGCATGTCGTTTACATAAGCCTCCATATTCTGCCGATCTGCTCTTGGAAGACCTTGTTGACCAGGCGCTGGTATGCAGCCCCCGCATTCTTCAGCCCGAAGGGCATGACCCGGTAGCAATACGGGCCTTGGTCGGTCACAAAAGAGGTCTTTGGGATATCAGAAGGGAACATTCTGATTTGGTTATATCCGGAGTAGGCATCCATGAAAATAAGGAGTTGGTGACCAGATGTAGCGTCGATAAGGGCGTAGATGCTAGGGAGAGGGAATGGGTATTTCGGGCAGGCTTTGTTCAAATTCGTGAAGTCAATACACATCCTCCACTTTCCATTAGCTTTATTTACCATTACTACGTTGGCAAGCCACTCGGGATAGTTAGCTTCCTGGATGAAGCGAGCCGTGAGGAGTTTATCCACCTTCTCTCGGATGGCTACCTGGCGATCGGTGGCAAACTTTCGACGCTTTTGTTGAACGGGCTTAGCTTCGGGATTAACGCTGAGACGGTGGGTGATGAGTTCATCCGATATACCCGACATGTCAGTTATTGTCCATACAAGTAGGTCTTTGTGGTCTCTGATGCACTTGACAATCTATTTCTTGACTACTTGCGGGAGGACCTTACTCACTCGGAAGGTCTTAGGCAGGTCTTCTTCAGAGAATGGGACTTCTTCTAACTCGTCGACCGGTTTCGAGATAACCTTCCAGGTCATCTAAGGGACTTCTAACGAATCAAGGGAGAGAATTGTTCCTCCTATAGCTGTGGTGTAGCATCTTCGGGCCGTCTCTTGGTTCCCTTTAACTTCGCCTACCCCGGCAGGGGTCGGGAACTTCATTTTCCAGTAGAATGCGGATGGGACGGCTCGAAGTGCGACCAGGCTGGTCTGCCGAGGATGGCACTGTACGCTGCTTTCACATCTACTACTATGAAATCCACTGCCTCTATTCGACTTGTTGGGGACTTTCTCGTGGTCACGTCAAGGGTGAGTGATGAACTCAAGAATATTCACATTTAGGAGTAATAATCTTATTGCAATTGGACATTTTAATGCTCTATATGTGGTATTTTACTCTTATTTTCTCTTTTCCATAGGAAACAACCAAAAGCAGAAAAACGAAGTAGATTCCAGACTAATACAGACTGGGAGGAGGATATACAGGGAACTACAGTGCAACAGTCGACTGGCTCTTCACCAGTCGACCGTACAGAGAGTTTGCTGGGGTTCGGTGCAGTCGACTTACCTCTAACACCAGTCGACTGGTAGGCGGCGGAGTGAAAAGATAAGATGCATCCGCATCTAAATCCAAATATATCTGAACCCAGATTATATGCGAATAAAAACGTCTCCAACAAATCAAAGCTAAAGACTGGGGATTGGCAAGAGCACGTGGTTAGCAGATAAGGAAGAAAAGAAGAAAAGAGAAAGAAATAAATCGCGGATAAAATAAGGAAGGAAAGAGGAGGACTTTCCTGAAAAAGTGGCAAACCCTAATTCTCGTGCCGTGTTCTATAAATATCAATCAAGAGGCATTATTTTGGCTCTCTCTCACCACCAGCCGAATCACAGAGTTCCAGAATCATCAAGACATCAACCAAGAGCATTATTCTATCAGCATCGAAGAAGGAGAGAGGAGATCAAGTACTTAGAAGGGAACAAGGCAGTCGACTGAGTGACAGCCAGTCGACCTATCTGCCGGACTTCATCAGTTTATTTCTCCTCTTTTCAGTTCTTTTATGTTAATCATGTATTCAAACTTGCTGATCAATAAAAATCTTATTATGTGGAACTAATTTTATAGTTGGGTAGATTGAAACCGTAGTTATGTAATGCTTCTATTCTTTTGAATACTACTCTAGTATTTATTGATTAAATCTGATTGAATTGATATAGATTTATAATAATCAAACTTGTTCAGAATTCTAAGGGCAGTCGACTGAGGTGACAACAAGTCGACTGATATACAGAATCTGAGATTATCAAGTTTGTGTATTATAAATCTGAATCTGTTATATGAGCATATTGAGACGACCCGTATCTCGTGTTCATATCTTGTAACAAAGGAATCTTTCGGGGTTCTTGGTTTAATCAACTTGAGGGATCTAGATCTGATACCAATTTCTAGAACTTTGAGTGTTTGTTCGTTTCCATTGTTCTTATGTTTTCTTTAAGTGCAACTTAGTAGATACCATGCTAAATACTTAAGGAAAGAAACGAATTAGAGTAGATACCATGCCTAATTCTTGGCTAGGGAAACAATACTTTAAGGAGTAGATACCATGCCCTTAAAGGAACGAACATGAGTAACTAGAATAGTGAAGAAGACAACTTAGCATTACTGACTATAGGTGGAAATCAAAACCCAACTACTTGATAAATATTTGTGATTCAAAACTACTTGATAGAGTTTTTAATTTCTCCTTCTCTTTAGAACAATTCTTTACAATTCTTATTTTTGGTTTATTGGTTAGTAAGTTAATTTCTACAATCTCTGTGGGATCGACCCTTGCTCGTCACTACGCTTCTCTAAATGATTCGTACACTTGCGAGGTTTTTAATTTGTGTCTAGTTTAGATCATCTAGATAGCACGACAAGTTTTTGGCGCCGTTGCCGGGAATTGTTAGCATTTTAACTTACAAATCAGTAAATCTTTTCTTTTATTTTCTTTTCTTTTATTAATAAATATTTTCTTCTAGGTTACAAGATTTTGGTGGATGCACGGAAGGCGATCACTTCGTCCAGAGCTACTACCTATTGACGCGGAAACAGAACATACTCTGCACAGACTAGGTCGGCTGTCTGCAACCAACCAGTCGACTGCTACACAGAACCAGTCGACTGCACAGAGACCCAATTCACGAGCAATAATGGCTGAAGCAGTACCAAATCGAGTACCAATGCAGGACAAATTCATGCCTAAGAATATTGAGCAACCTTCCTGCATTGCTTATCAACCTAACGTCACAGGGAATATGCATCTCTCTCCCCAATTACTTAGCATGGTTCCCCACTTTAGTGGCAAACCAGACGAAGAGCCTCACCTCCATCTGCAAGACTTCTTTGATCTTTGCAGAACACAAAGTGTCCAAGGGCTTACCCCTGAACAAATCAGGTTAATCTTGTTTCCATTTTCTTTAAAACTTAATGCTAAATTGTGTTATAATTCTTTGGAACCAGGATCAATTAATTCATGGGAGCAATTGGCAACAAAATTCTTGAAAGAATTCTTTCCAGCCCAGAAGACCAAACAACTGAAAAGGGAGATTCAACTCTTCCAACAAAAAGATGGAGATCTATTCTTCGAAGTATGGAAGGATTTCAAGAACAAGCTTCTCAAGTGTCCTATACACAACATGCCTAAAGATGATCAGGTACAAGCGTTTTATGAGGGTTTAAATGATACTAATAAGGCAATTGTGGATTCAGCTTGTAACGGAATCTTGATGAGGAAAAGTGGTGAGGAGGCCATCGAATTATTTGAAGAACTAAGCGAGAACTCACAGCAATTCTCAATAAGGGGAAGAGGCATTTCGAAAAAACAGGGAGTATATGAAATTTTTGGTAGTAATAACATACAATTCGAATTGGCAAACATGAACAAAAAAATTGATATGCTTGTTAATGCAATGACAACAATGGGCAGTGTCAAAAATCTAACAAAAGAAATTTGTGCAATTTGTTCTCATTATGATCATACAACTGACACATGTCCCATGTCTTCTTTCACAGATCAGGAGCATGCAAACTATGTGGGACAAGGAGTGTTTCCACCAAAGAACAACCCATTCTCGAACACATACAACCCAGGGTGGAGGAATCATCCAAATTTCTCATGGAGCAACAATCAAGGCACTCAATCTTCGCAAGGACATGCACGGAACTTCCAAATGGGAAGTGGGTTTGATAGGCCAGTTCAAGAACAGAAGAAGTTGGATTTTGAATCTACCGTTCTTCAATTGCTCCAACAACAACATCAAACAAGCAACCAACAAGGACAAGCAATTCAGATTTTGGAAACTCAAATCGGGCAAATCGCGAAGGAGTTGAGTGAAAGAAAGGCAGGAGAACTTCCTTCACAAACCATACCAAACCCTAGAGGCCAAGAACAGCTCAAATCAGTAACAACTCTAGGAAGTGGTAAGAACAGAGGTCTTGAAGCTATTAGATGTTGGCATTATCTACCCTATCTCAGATAGCAAGTGGGTGAGTCCTATACATGTGGTGCCTAAGAAAAGTGGAGTCACAGTGGTTAAGAATGAAGAGAATGAGCTTATCCCTACGAGAGTGACCACAGGATGGAGGGTATGCATTGACTACAGGAAGCTGAATAACGAAACCAGGAAAGATCACTTCCCTCTTCCTTTTATTAATCAAATGTTAGAAAGATTAGCAGGATATAGTCATTATTGTTTTTTAGATGGTTATAGTGGCTATAATCAAATTGCTATTGCTCCAGAAGATCAAGAAAAAACCACTTTTACATGTTCTTTTGGTACTTTTGCATACAGGAGGATGCCCTTTGGATTGTGCAATGCACCAGCTACATTTCAGAGATGCATGATGAGTATATTTTCAGATATGGTGGAAAGGTTCATCGAGGTATTTATGGATGATTTTAGTGTTTTTGGATCTTGTTTTGATGAATGCCTTAACCATTTGCAGCTTGTACTTAAGAGATGTGAAGAATGCAATTTAGTGCTGAATTGGGAAAAGTGCCATTTTATGGTACAACAAGGTATTGTCTTGAGACATGTGGTGTCAAAAAGGGGCATAGAGGTGGACAAGGCAAAAATTGACATCATATCAAGGCTACCCCCTCCCACTACAGTCAAGGGTGTTAGGAGTTTTCTTGGACATGCAGGGTTCTATAGAAGATTTATAAAAGATTTCTCAAAAATCTCCAAACCCCTTTGTGAATTGTTGGCTAAGGATGTTGAGTTTGCATGGACAGAAGAGTGCACAAATGCTTTCATTACATTAAAAAATCTTCTCATTTCTGCACCTATTGTCATGGCACCAGATTGGAACCATCCTTTCGAGCTTATGTGTGATGCAAGTGATTATGCTTTGGGAGCTGTTTTAGGTCAGAGAATCAATAAGGTATGACACTTCAGGAAAGAAAGAGACTGGTGGCCATGTGCAAGCACTATTATTGGGATTATCCTTATTTGTTCAAATTCTGCCCTGATAAAATTATAAGAAGATGTGTGGCAGAAGAAGAGCAAATGAGTATTTTACAACATTGCCACCAATATGCATGTGGAGGACATTTTGGACCAAAAAGAACAGCACTCAATGTATTACAATCTGGATTTTATTGGCCTAATGTATTCAAAGATGCTTTTTCTTTTTGTAGGACTTGTGACAAATGCCAAAGGACAGATCTCTTCTAGAAATCAAATGCCACTGCAAAACATCCAAGTAATCGAGCTTTTTGATGTTTGGGGAATCGACTTCATGGGTCCCTTTCCTAACTCATTTGGTTATTTATATATTCTTGTGGGTGTGGATTATGTGTCTAAATGGATCGAGGCTGTCCCCTCAAAAACTAATGATCACAAAGTTGTTGTCAAGTTTTTGCAGGAGAACATTTTCACTAGGTTTGGTACACCACGAGCAATAATTAGTGATGGAGGGAGCCACTTCAATCACTTTCCATTTGCTTCTTTGATGAAGAAATATGGTATTACACATAGAGTGGGTACTCCATATCATCCTCAAACTAGTGGGCAGGTAGAGATTAGCAACAGAGAAATCAAGAGCATTTTGGAAAAAGACAGTAAATACAAGGAGAAAGGATTGGTCGCTGCGCTTGAATGATGCATTGTGGGCCTACCGAACAGCATACAAGACACCCATCGGCATGTCACCATACCGGTTGGTTTTTGGAAAAGCCTGTCATCTGCCAATGGAGTTGGAACACAAAGCCTATTGGGCCATTAAAAGGTTCAATTTTGATATGAAACAAGCAGGCGACAAAAGAAGATTGCAACTGAACGAGCTTGAAGAGTTGAGGCACGACGCATATGAAAATGCAAAATTGTACAAGGAAAGGACCAAGTTGTACCATGATAAACAGTTAGCAAGGAAGGAGTTTTATGAAGGACAGATGGTATTGATATACAACTCAATATTAAGACTTTTTCCAGGCAAGCTCATGTCAAGATGGTATGGCCCATACATTGTTACAAAAGTCTTTCCACATGGTGCATTAGAGGTTCATAGCAAAGAGAAAAATCAAACATTCAAGGTGAATGGGTATAGGGCGAAGCCGTACATTGAGATGAGTCTAGAACCGCACGAGGAAGATGTGAATCTTCAAACCATTCAATACATTGCATGAACTCATCACGTCTAGCTGAAGACAGAAAATACAGCGCTTATTGGGAGGCAACCCAATTTTTCAGGGGAGTATTTACACTCTTTTCATTTATTCATTTCTTTAGTTATTTCTTTATTTCTTTATTTTATTTTCTTTCCTTCAAACTAGTTGGTAACTCATGCCTATACTTTAAGTTTTGTGCAAACATTGAGGACAATGTTCCATCTAAGTTTGGGGGTATTAGTTAGTTACATTTGGAGTCTTTTGATTTTTTTTAGGATAAACAATTTCTTATAAAGTAAGAGTAAGGATACTTGTTTACTTTAGGATTGTTGAGTTTCATAATTCCTTACAAAATTATATGAGTCATGCGGTTATACATAAAAGGCAAATGTGATGCTTTTTCTAGTGATTATCCTCCTTGGTCTAGTCCTAAACAGAGTTTAAGTAAATAGAGTAAAAACGAAAAGAATATATATATATGAATAAAGTCAATCTACTCCAATGTTTTGAGTGCTTAGTAACTAGGGGTATTCATCACTAATGTTTACCTTTACGTCAAACGGCAACTTGAAATATGAGTATGCAAAGCACTTAAAGTTTGTGACTTGTTGAGTAACCGGGTGGATTCATCACAAATGTTTCGCATTCGCGTCAAAAGGCAAGTGACGACTTAAAGAAGAGACTAAAAAAAAAAAAAAAAAAAAAAAAAAAAAAAAACTCTAGTTTGCTACTCGGTTTGTAGTAGAGAAAAGGGATAATCGCAGATAGAGTGTTACATACTATAACTATAATTAATTGCATGACAAGTGTGGTTGAGTTTGGAGTTATGAATAGACAATTGCACTAGAGAAAGTGGGTATGCTTGTTTTTAGTTTATTTGCAAATTGTTTATAAGTTTGATTGCAAAATTTTGATGCTTGCACAATGAGACATTTTCTTGGAGTGATGGGTTGAGACTATTATTTTCCCCTTGTTCATAATTTCACTTTTTGCTTGAGGACAAGCAAAAGCTAAGTTTGGGGGTATTTGATGAACTCAAGAATATTCACATTTAGGAGTAATAATCTTATTGCAATTGGACATTTTAATGCTCTATATGTGGTATTGTACTCTTATTTTCTCTTTTCCATAGGAAACATCCAAAAGCAGAAAAACGAAGCAGATTCCAGACTAATACAGACTGAGAGGAGGATATACAGGGAACTACAGTGCAACAGTCGACTAGCTCTTCACCAGTCGACCGTACAGAGAGTTTGCTGGGGTTCGGTGCAGTCGACTTACCTCCAACACCAGTCGACTGGTAGGCGGCGGAGTGAAAAGATAAGATGCATCCGCATCTAAATCCAAATCTATCTGAACCCAGATTATATGCGAATAACAACGTCTCCAACAAATCAAAGCTAGAGACTGGGGATTGGCAAGAGCATGTGGTTAGCAGATAAGGAAGAAAAGAAGGAAAAGAGGAGAAATAAACTGATGAAGTCCGGCAGATAGGTCGACTGGCTGTCACTCAGTCGACTGCCTTGTTCCCTTCTAAGTACTTAATCTCCTCTCTCCTTCTTCGATGCTAATAGAATAATGCTCTTGGTTGATGTCTTGATGATTCTGGAACTCTGTGATTCGGCTGGTGGTGAGAGAGAGCCAAAATAATGCCTCTTGATTGATATTTATAGAACACGGCACGAGAATTAGGGTTGCCACTTTTTCAGGAAAGTCCTCCTCTTTCCTTCCTTATTTTATCCGTGATTTATTTCTTTCTATTTTCTACTTTTCTTCCTTATCTTCTAACCACGTGCTCTTGCCAATCCCCAGTCTCTAGCTTTGATTTGTTGGAGATGTTGTTATTCGCATATAATCTGGGTTCAGATAGATTTGGATTTAGATGCGGATGCATCTTATCTTTTCACTCCGCTGCCTACCAGTCGACTGGTGTTGGAGGTAAGTCGACTGCACCGAACCCCAGCAAACTCTCTGTACGGTCGACTGGTGAAGAGCCAGTCGACTGTTGCACTGCAGTTCCCTGTATATCC
This sequence comes from Hemerocallis citrina, assembly GCA_017893485.1. Taxonomy (NCBI): domain Eukaryota; kingdom Viridiplantae; phylum Streptophyta; class Magnoliopsida; order Asparagales; family Asphodelaceae; genus Hemerocallis; species Hemerocallis citrina. Next base: position 68,629,968 of record CM030366.1, read on the forward strand.
TCCTCTCAGTCTGTATTAGTCTGGAATCTGCTTCGTTTTTCTGCTTTTGGTTGTTTCGTATGGAAAAGAGAAAATAAGAGTAAAATACCACATACAGAGCATTAAAATGTCCAATTGCAATAAGATTATTACTCCTAAATGTGAATATTCTTGAGTTCATCAAATACCCCCAAACTTAGCTTTTGCTTGTCCTCAAGCAAAAAGTGAAATTATGAACAAGGGGAAAATAATAGTCTCAACCCATCACTCCAAGAAAATGTCTCATTGTGCAAGCATCAAAATTTTGCAATCAAACTTATAAACAATTTGCAAATAAACTAAAAACAAGCATACCCACTTTCTCTAGTGCAATTGTCTATTCATAACTCCAAACTCAACCACACTTGTCATGCAATTAATTATAGTTATAGTATGTAACACTCCATCTGCGATTATCCCTTTTCTCTACTACAAACCGAGTAGCAAACTAGAGTTTTTTTTTTTTTTTTTTTTTTTTTTTTTTTTTTTTTTTTTTTATAGTCTCTTCTTTAAGTCGTCACTTGCCTTTTGACGCGAATGCGAAATATTTGTGATGAATCCACCCGGTTACTCAACAAGTCACAAACTTTAAGTGCTTTGCATACTCATATTTCAAGTTGCCATTTGACGTAAAGGTAAACATTGGTGATGAATACCCCTAGTTACTAAGCACTCAAAACATTGGAGTAGATTGACTTTATTCATATATATATTCTTTTCGTTTTTACTCTATTTACTTAAACTCTATTTAGGACTAGATCAAGGAGGATAATCACTAGAAAAAGCATCACATTTGCCTTTTATGTATAACCGCATGACTCATATAATTTTGTAAGGAATTATGAAACTCAACAATCCTAAAGTAAACAAGTATCCTTACTCTTACTTTATAAGAAATTGTTTATCCTAAAAAAAAATCAAAAGACTCCAAATGTAACTAACTGTGAGAACCCCTTCGATTGAAACTGGGACCCTTGAGAATCCGGTCAGAGTGTATCTTGATGGTTTAAGGCATTCTCGGGAGAGACCAAGACCTTGGAACGCATCTAATAAGAGGATGTTAATAGAGCTCCCGTTATCTACATGGATTCTCCACACCTTATGGTTGTCCATTTTAAGGCTTATTACGAGTGCATCGCAGTGGGCCATTCAGACACCTTCCAAGTCCTTATAGGAGAAGGTAATTGGGAAACCAAAACTCTTTGGAGGAGGGAAGTTTTCTACTTTGTTGACTTCCCGTACAAAGGCTTTACGGGAGGAGTTAGACTCTCCCCCCATAGGCCCTCCACGTATAGAGTGTAGAACTGCCCTTGGCTCGGAATCTTGGGATTCTGCTGGTTTTTCAGTTTGCTTATTGGCCCCCTGGGGCAGTGAAGGATCAGCTCTATCCTTCCTTACGAACTTGGCAAGTTGCCCTCTCTGGATGAGGGTCACGATTTCGTCTTTCAGGGTCCGACAATTATCTGTGTCGTGGCCATGGTCCCTGTGGAATCGGCACCACTTGTCTCTATTCCTCTTCTATTCATCTTTAGAGAAGGTTGGAGCAGACCTCTTTGCCGACCTCCATGAGGATGGCTGAGACACTAGCGTTTAGAGGAGTAAACTTTTCGAAGCGGGGGAGAGGGCGGCGTTGACCGTTGTTGTCCTTTTGGAACTTTTTAAAACCTGCTTCTTCTGCATCCTTCCGTTTGTTCTCGAATAGGGGCTCATTCTGTTCTCGGAGATGGAGGGCTGCTTCTGCCTGGATATACTTCTCGTTCCTTAGCACGAGCTCCGAGAAGTCCTGGGGTGGCTTCTTGGCGAGGGACGCTTTGAGGTCGGCATGACTGATGTTGTTTCGAAATGTGGCAGAGGCCACCAACTGATCAAGTGAGGCGACAGACCGAGCCTCGGTTGTGAAGCGCCGGACATAGTCCCTTAGGTGCTCTCCTTTCCTCTGGCTAAGGGCTAGTAGGGATGTGCTTGTCTTCTCTGTTCTGCGGCTACTGCCAAAGTGGGTGAGGAAGAGTTCATCAAACTGATCGAATGAGAAGATGGAGGTGGGGGACAGCCGGGAGTACCATTCTCTCGCATGTCCCTTCAACGTGGCTAGGAAAGTTTTGCAAAGGAGCGCATCCGAGGCCTGGTGAATCATCATGAGAGTTTTGAAACTCTCGATATGGTCAGTTGGGTCCTATCTCCCCATTGTAGGACTCGAAGTGTCGGCTTGAAGGACTTAGAGACCGGGGCTTCCATGATGGCTCTGGAGAAAGGAGGCCTGCTCGTGCAGAAATTCCTCGCCCACTGTTCTTCTTCCCGGTTGAGCCTGCTAAGATGCCTCTCCATCTCGTGGAGACGGCGGTGGACCGAGTCGTCCCTCCGGTCGGATCTAGTCGACCCTCGGGACTCTCCTTCATGAGTGGCGGTATGGGGAGGATCAACGGGACTCTCCTTCCCGTTGATCGTGACTTGTGGCAATATTGAGAGCTCGCAAGATATCTTCTTTCAAGTTCTGGAACTCTGCTTGAGTGACCGGGGCCCCTCCAGCTCGGCGGTCTCTAGGTGCAGCTCGACTTATTGGGGTAAGACTCCTCTGTCGGTGGCATGGAGGGGACTCCCTTCGCCTCCTTGGGGATGGGGTTCTTCTAGGCCTTGTCCTGTGGGGGGATCGGGCTCTAGGGGCCCTTTGGCGCTTGGGTTGAGGGACTTCCTCAATGGTTCACCTTTCATTCAAGCGAGTTCGGAGGTTGACCCCCTGCTAACGATTAACAATTATTTGATGGAGATCCGGCCCGGGAGGGCTTTGAGAAGCCATAAAGTCAGTTGAAGGATTGTGTGCTGAGATGTGGTTATGGTGGGAGTGTTGTCCCTAACGGCTCCGACGGGAGCTGCCCGGGGTAGCCCTCCTAGACCTGGGAGGAGGCTGTTCAGGCTGCGGTTGTTAAACTTATTGGTCAAGTTGAAGAGGAAGATCTTGGAGTTGTGGAGGAGGAAGAGGAGTGGCTCTTCGGCTGGACATCGTTGCCTTCCCCTTTCCTTTCGGAGGCATGGCTTAGGAACTACCTTCACCGGCGATATGTGACTGGATTGCTTCTTCTATTTTCACAGACAACACCAAACTGTTGCTGCTTATTTCGGTGTAGGAGCAAACTGATGATTTGTAGATTCTTCTGGAAACAAAAAGGGAAAATCTATTGACTTCTTGCTCGCGTTTGACAGTTTATCGCCACTACCGTTGACCTGCAAAAAGTTTGAAACACCGGGATGAATCCCGGTGACGAACCCTCTGACGCTCAAGTCAGTAATCAGGAAGATTACGAAAGAGCGATTTGTGGAAAAATATTGATTACCTTTCTTATGGTGGGGGAAAGGGGTATTTATAGTCACCTTTAGAGACAGTTTAGAGATAATCCTTTATCACTATGACCCGGTGTTTTTGGATAAGGGAGAGAGTTTAACTCGTTTCAGGATAAGAGAGGCGGTTTAAACTGCCTCTTATAGATAACCATGAATTTGAATTGCTCTCTAAACATCCTGGGCTGGTCTGTGACGGGCCACCACCCATACCCAATAGAACATATCTATTTTTGGGTTATTGGGCTGTAAAAAATTCCCATTTCGAATTCTGTTTGTGGTGGAAATTATTGTTTTACGCTTGAGGGTTTTGAGATTCGTGTCTGATTTGAACGGTCCCAATTTAATCCTATTTTTAGCCATATCAACATGCATGCTATATTTTTATCAACATGGGAATTAGCCTTATTACTAGTATGTAGAAATAATCTGATTGTTAAATATCAGAAATAATCTAGTACGTAGGAATTAGGCTTTCTCCTATGAAGAAAATATCTTCTAAGAAGCTTTCCTCCGCTCTTCCAATCATTCACTCTAGTTCTCGTATCCGTGCCAAAAAAGAAGCACATTTATCTATGACTTCCAAGGCTTCCCTAGCCGTGCAGATTCGTAACTTAGAAATTCCCCCATTTGTATTGGATAGAATGGACCATTCTTCTCTAGGTTCAGTTTATCAAGTTCATTTCGACTCTTTATCTAATTCGGACATTATCCACCTTGTTTCTAGAATGGGTTTTGTTTTTGATTCATATCATTTGTCGGACATAGATTCCATTCGTCGGCTTGAAATTTCGAGAGCTTTTGAGCCAAATCGTTTTCATAATTAGCATTTCTTGGAATATTCGTCGGTTGCATAGTTTGACTAAGCAGCAATCTTTGTTCCATCTTATTGCATCATCTCGATGTGATTTTATTTCTATTCAAGAATCGAAACTTGATTCCATTTCCCCAGCTCTTCTGCGCTACATCAGAGGTTCGATTATTTCTAACTGGATTCTACTTAACGCTATAGGTTCTTGTGGTGGGATCCTTTTTGGTTTTAAGGATTCCAGCTTCTCTCTTATTTCAGTCTGTCGTCTAAATTTCTTCCTCATTGTTTGCCTGCATTAGGCTGAATTCAATCGTTGCCTTACAGTTGTTTCGGTTTACGGTCCTTCCACTATAGATCATCGCAACTTGTTTTGGAGTGAATTGAACTCCTTCCGGAACTGTATTAACGGTTTTTGGATTTTTTGTGGTGATTTTAATGTCATGATATTTTCCCACGAAAAGATGGGTAACCCCTCCTCTACCGCGGACTCCAACCGCTTCAATGATTGCATCCCTCAAGACTGGATTTCTCACTTTCACAACTCTTTCATTTGTGCACTGTCGAACCCCTCTTCGGATCATGTGCCTATTGCTCTTTACTCGAACTACAACTTCTCTAAACTGTTCAAGTTCTGCTTTGAAAAATTCTGGTTGCAGGACCAGATTTTCATTAATCTCATCATCAATTGTCTCTCCACGGTTACGGGCTCCCACGGTCTGAGTCGTATTCTGCTCAAACTTCATGCTGTTAAACATGGTTGCAAAACTTGGCGTAATGAGAGATTCGCTAATGCTAATTCTCTCAAAAATTATTTCTTGTCTTCGATTAATTCTATTGATCAACTCGAAGAGATTGGTCCCATCTCAGATTCCCTTCGTTCTTCCATAATTTTACGTCGCATCGTCAGAGATGCAATCATATTTCTTCCATTGTATACAATGGCATTGAATATAGCTTCAATTCTGACTTCCATGTTACCTTTCTACACTTCTACAAAACCCTTTTGGGCTCTTCCAAACCCCGTTCTATCCACCTTGACTGGACACAACTATATGGGAACGAAGCGCATGATCTGTCTAGCCTTGAAACTCCTTTCTCATTGGAAGAGATAAAAAATGCTGTTTTCTCCTTAAGGAGCGATTCTGCTCCTGGACCGGATGGTTTTTCGTCCTTTTTATTCCAAAAATTTTGGGATTTTTGAAAAGATGGCCTTCTTGATATGTTCGTGGACCTTCACCAGGGTCTTTTTTCCTTTGACCGTATTAATTATGCGCATATCATTCTTATTCCCTAAATCATGGGCGCTAATTCGATTTCTGCTTTCCGTACTATAAGTCTTCTGAAAACCACGTTTAAGATCATTATGAAAGTTCTTTCCATTCGTCTCGGTTTAGTCATCTCCCCTCTTATTGATCCCGCCCAGTCAGGTTTTATTAAAGATCGTTTTATTCTTGACAGTGTGGCTTGCGCCCAAGAAATTATTTCGGAATGCCATAGATCCAACTCCAAGGGCATTCTTTTAAATTAGATTTTGAAAAAGCCTATGACAAAGTGAGTTGGGATTTTCTTTTAGACATCCTTCCCCATCGAGATTTCGGGCTTAAGTGGATAGCCTGGATTAAGTCCAGATTTTTTGTTGGCACTTCCTCCATCCTCATTAATGGTACGGAAGGGAACAAATTCAAATGCAAGTGTGGTCTACATCAAGGAGATCCAATCTCTTCCCTATTATTCACCCTTGTTGCTGATGTTTTCAATAAACTTCTCCGTAATGCTTGGGATGCTAGTGTTATCGATGGGTTAGGTGGGTCCCACAACTTCCGTGGTGTTCTTAACTAGCAGTATGCTGATGACACCATTTTTTCGCTAAGCCTGATGGCTATACCCTCTGAAACCTTAAACTCCTCCTTTTTATTTTCGAAATGGCATCCGGCTTATCGATTAATTTCCATAAAACTACCCTTCTTTGGATCGGTGGGTCAAACAACCGGCAGCACGAGATTGCCTAATTTTTCAACTGCACTTCCACTTCATTCCCTGTTCTGTATCTTGGCATTCCTTTGAGATGGGGAAATTTGCATAAATTTGATTGGCTTCCAATGATTGATAAAGTGGAATCTAGACTTAATGTCTGGTCTGGAAGGCAATTATCTCGAGGTAGATTGATCTTGGTTAACTCTGTTCTCACTTTGATTCCTTTTTATATAATGTCTGTTTTCTATGTCCCCTCCTGGGTTATCAAGAGGATTGATCAGATCAGAAGAAACTTTTTGTGGTCAGGTTCTGATAGTTATAGAGTAGGGACCCATCTCTGCAACTGGAAGATCGTTTGTTCTTCCAAATCAGCAGGAGGCTTAGGTGTCCTTGATATGAGGAACCAAAATTTGGCTCTGCTGGGTAAATGGTTATGGAGAATTTTGAAAGATGATAACTTACCCTGGGCTCGTCCGATTACTAATAAATATCATATTCGTCATAAGATGTAGGAACTTTTCCCGTCTATTTCTTCTTTGGCCTCTCCTTTCTGGAAGGGTGTGTGGAAAGTTGTAGCTCCTTTTCAGTGTGGACTATCTAAGGTTTTGCACTAACGGATCGAAGACTAAGTTCAGGACTGATCTATGGATCGGTAATTATAAGATTGCTTCTGCCTTTCCGGATCTCTTCTGGCTAGCTCTCCACCCTCTTGCCACAGTGGCAGAATACCTCAATATCCTCGATGATCATAGGGAATGGCACATTCCTTTCAATGCTACTTGATATGGCTAAAAATGGGGTTAAATCGGAACCGTCCAGATTGGGCACGAATCTTGAAGCTCGGGGGTCAAAAGGTAATTTCACATACAAGCGGATCCAAAGCGGGTACTGAATCTCCTTCTCGCAGATCCAATAACCCTCGAACGGATCCACACCTATTGGGTACGGGTTCCGACCCGAGATGAACCCAAACCAACAAGAGACAAATCAGGATCCATGATTTTGCCAAGTCAATGGCCCTGATTTGCTCTCACCGGGAATCAAGGAAAGATTTCCTAAACAGACTGAGGATTTCACTCCCGGCTGTTACACAGGAAATCAGGCCCCTTAAACAACTCCCCTGGCGACTATAAATACAACCCCTCTGCCTCCATGAACAGGTTAATCACTTTTTCACCACTTTAAGCTCTTTCTTAATCTCTTCTGATTACTGACAAGAGCGTCGGAGGGTGCGTCGCCGGAATCAACCCCGGTGTTTCGCACTTCCTTGCAGGTCGCGGTAGGAGCAAGAAGGCTGAGTCAACTGTTCAGGTTTTTCTCGGACTCACAAATTCTATCTGTTTACCCCCACACCGAAATCAGCGGTAACAGATTGGCGCCGTCTGTGGGAAACAACCACACGAACAGCCTCAGCTTCTTCCTTGTCGTCCTCGGCAACCATGCCTCCAAAGAAGGTCAGATCTAGAGGGTCAAACCGGGTGGCCAATACCGCCGACCCTATGGAGGACGCCCCCGTCAATCCTATTCCACAGTCCGATCTTCCTCCACCGGCCCAGCAGGTCCCACCTCCTCATCCCAAGCAGCAACCCAACAATGGCCCTTCCGGCCACAATGCTCGGAAACAGAAGCAGCCCCCCAATCCGGAGCATGTTTCGGTCCATAATGGGTCCTCGGATTCGATGGCTTCCCATAATCCCGACCTCCGCTACACGCTCCTGAACCGCCAGAAGGATGACGACCTCCGCACCCACCTTGACGAGAGGCGGGCCCGAGAGGGAGCCTCCCGCCAGCGTCAGGGTGAGCGGTCCCCTCGTCGCCGAGACGGTAGGAGGTCTCCGGACCGCAGAGGCCGAGCGGCATCTCCCGAGCGCCGAAGAAGGAGGCCGCATTCCCCTGGGGATCGGCGTCATCCGAGAGACCGTGAGGCACCTATCAGTCGTGCCGAGTTCCTCCAATTTCAGGAGACCATACTGCAGGCCCTGAACGCCCGTCCCAACAATCAGAATGCCCAGAGGGTTCCAACACCTCCGAGGGATCCCAGTCCTCGTCGCCGAACCCGAAGTCCTTCCCCGGCTCCCAGCCGCCAGCGCCAGCAATACAGTCCCCGCCGGTCCCAGGACTACCGGCGCCGCAGTCCCCGCTCCCCTTCCTATGAGAAGGAGTCCGGGGGATCGTATGATTACCAGCGACGGGACGATGCCCTCTTCCGACGTATTCATGAGGTAGAGAGGCGCATTGGCCGCATGGACAGAGAAAAGGAGTCCAGAGCAGGGACTGTTCGACCGAGCAGACCCCCTTTCTCTCGGACGATCATGGAGGCTCACATACCGAGGGGTTTCAAACCTCCGCAGTTTGAAACGTACTCAGGTGAGTCCGACCCAGTCGATCACGTCGAGAGTTTCAAGACTCTGATGCTGATCCATCAAGTCTCAGATGCCGTGCTCTGCAGGACCTTCCCCGCCACCCTCAGGGGGTCGGCTCGGGAATGGTACTCCAGACTCGCCCCCTCTTCCATCTTCTCATTCGAGCAGTTTGAAACACTGTTCATAACTCACTTCGTAAGTAGCAGGCGAGCTGAGAAGACGAGCCTCTCCCTGCTGAACCTGCGGCAGGAAAGGGGAGAGAAGCTGCAGGACTATGTGAAGAGATTCACCGCAGAAGTCAGGTCTATCGCCTCCTTAGACCAGTCGGTGGCAACCGTGGCGTTCCAGTCGAACGTCCTCAACTCCAGCCTCCGCTCGTCCCTGGCTAAGAAGCCCCCCAATAACTTTGCCGACCTCCTTCTGAGGTGCGAGAAATACATCTGAGCAGAGGAGGCCGAATCCCTCCCGAACTTTTGGGGGTCCTCCACCGGGTCGAAGAGGAAGGCGGCGGAGGAAGAGGGGTCCAAGAAGGCGCAAAAGGACAGCGGCGGTCAGCGCCGTCCTACCCCCAGGTTCGAGAAGTTCACTCCCCTCACCACCAACGTCTCCACCATCCTGATGGAAGTGGAGAAGGAAGGGGTCATCCCTCCAGCTCCGAGGATGCACACCCCGGCGAAGAGGAGGAATAAAGATAAATGGTGTCGTTACCATCGGGATCACGGCCACGACACGAATGACTGCCGAGCGCTGAGGGACGAGATAGAAGTCCTTATCCGGAGGGGGCAGTTGGCCAAATTCGTTAAGACTAACGATCGGGCGGATCGCCACACCTCTCCACCTCGGGGGGCTAACAAGCGCTCCGAGCGGCGCGAGGAGACACCCGAGTTCGAGGAAGAACGGGTCCTGCACCTGATCCACGGAGGCCCCATGGGAGGCTCCTCAAATTCCTCCCGGAAGGCCTTCGTCCGAGAGGTCAATTCGGTTCACAGTGCCCCTCCCCCCAAAGGCCTCGGTGTCCCTGTGTCTTTCTCCGACGCAGACCTCGAAGGGGTCCGAACCCCACATTGTGACGCCCTCGTCATCGACCTCCGCATGGCCAACTTCAAGGTGCAGAGGATTTTAGTAGACAATGGGAGTTCGGTCAATATCCTCTTCCTCTCGGCCTTCCGAGGCCTGCAGCTGTCCCGAGACCGTCTCAAGCCGGCAGGTTACACACTCCACGGGTTCACGGGGGTCCCGGTAACCGTCGAGGGGGTGATAACCCTAGACGTTACTGCGGGAAGCACCCCTACTACCCGGACCGAGCCGATGGACTTCATGGTCGTCGACGTCCCGGCAGCGTATAATGTCATTCTAGGTCGACCCGGTCTAGCCGCCCTGGAAGCCGTCCCCTCGGCGTATCACTTGAAGATGAAGTTCCCCACTCGGTCGGGAGTAAGGGAGGTCAGGGGAAGCCAGGAAACAGCCCGGAAGTGCTACATGACTTCCACCGGGGGACCAGTGCTCTCGCTCGAGACACTAGAAATCCCCGAGCCGAAAGCTCGGCCAACGTCCGAGCTGGCGGACGAGTTAGAAGAAGTGCTCTTCTCGGACGAGGATCCGAGCCGGAAGTTCCTCATCAGCAAATCCTTGCTGACCGCACTGTGCTCGGACCTGATTAAATGCATCCGGGATAACCGTGACCTGTTTGCATGGTCGGCCGCGGATATGCCCGGCATTTCCAAGGAGCTGCTCGTCCATCGCCTAAGTGTCGAACCGGGGTGCAAACCGGTTCAGCAGAAGAGGCGAAAATTCGCCCCCGAGCGACAACAGGCCATCAAAGAGGAGGTTGATAAACTTCTGAAGGCCAAGTTCATACAGGAGGTAAATTACCCCGAGTGGCTGTCGAATGTTGTAATGGTCAAGAAGTCCAATGGCTCGTGGAGGATATGCATTGACTTCACCGACCTGAACAAGGCGTGTCCGAAGGATCCATTCCCTCTCCCGAACATCGACACCCTTATTGACGCCACCTCGGGCCATGAGCTCCTCAGCTTCATGGACGCCTTCTCGGGGTACAATCAGATCCGAATGTTCTCCTCGGACATTCCGAAGACCTCCTTCGTCACCGACCAAGGCCTCTACTGCTACCGGGTCATGCCGTTCGGTTTGAAGAACGCGGGCGCCACCTACCAGCGCCTTGTCAACAAGGTCTTCCAGGGCCAGATCGGCCGAAACATGGAGGTGTACGTTGACGACATGCTCGTCAAAAGCGTCCGAGGCACTGATCACGTAGCCGACCTCCAGGAGGCCTTCGGCGTGTTGAGAAGGCACAGCATGCGGCTGAACCCGAACAAGTGCGCGTTCGGGGTCTCTTAGGGAAAGTTCCTCGGCTTCATGGTAAGCCAACGAGGAATCGAAGCTAATCCCGAGAAGATTAAGGCCATATTAGACATGACCTGGAATGCCGACCACCTCTTAAAATACCAAGAAAGCGCTCCGGCGCCACTCTAAGTATCATGGGGTATCGAGCCATTCCAGTCCTCCGACTTGTAACCTATTTTCATAAATTGTGCTATGTAAAACGGTTCGCCGTCGATTATCAATAAAGAAAGCTCTATCGTGTTTGTGAATTCGCATGTTTCTCTCCCCTCTTATCACCTTTTTTTTAAATTGTGATTTCAACCGATGGTTCAGAGTCCAACACTCGGCTCGACTTTACCTCCTCGGCTCGTCTCCGGACGAACCAGGAGTAGATCGACGTTCGGAATTGCTCCCACAGCCGTTGAACTACACCGATGGTTCGGAGTCCAACACTCGGCTCGACTTTACCTCCTCGGCTCGTCTCCGGACGAACCAGGGGTAGATCGCCGTTCGGAATTGCTCCCACAGCCATTGAACTACACCGATGGTTCGGAGTCCAACACTCGGCTCGACTTTACCTCCTCGGCTCGTCTCCAGACGAACCAGGGGTAGATCGCCGTTCGGAATTGCTCCCACAGCCGTTGAACTACACCGATGGTTCGGAGTCCAACACTCGGCTCGACTTTACCTCCTCGGCTCGTCTCCGGACGAACCAGGGGTAGATCGCCGTTCGGAATTGCTCCCACAGCCGTTGAACTACACCGATGGTTCGAAGTCCAACACTCGGCTCGACTTTACCTCCTCGGCTCGTTCCCGGACGAACCAGGGGTAGATCGCCGTTCGGAATTGCTCCCACAGCCGTTGAACTACACCGATGGTTCGGAGTCCAACACTCGGCTCGACTTTACCTCCTCGGCTCGTCCCCGGACGAACCAGGGGTAGATCGCCGTTCGGAATTGCTCCCACAACCGTCGAGCTACACAGATGGTCCCGGGGTCCAGCACTTGGCTCCCAGTCCTTTCAGGCTTCCCCGGTGGATCGATGCCGGAGCTACGTTCGACCACATAATCCGAACACTCCTACCTAATAGCCGAAGCCCGAAGCCCTGTGCCTTCAGTCGGCTACCTAGCAAGTGCCTTCCCGAGCTCGCAAACGGAGAAAACTCACTTTCTCCTCAACTTTCGTGCATGATCTCGATCATCCTGCCACGTGCGCTAAACGACAAGATAACGTTTTTTTGGGAACTGAGCCGCCTCGAGATTCGTGCCTACAATCTACGGCCCAGATCGTGCCACCTACGCTAGACGACAAAATGGCGCTTTCTTGGGGACCGAGCCGCCTAGGATTTCGCGCCGCACCTTGTCAGAGTCGCTAGACGACAAAATACCGTACTCATGGGAACCCGTTCGGTTCAAACACTCTCGCCGACGGAAATAACATGCTCGGTTCAAGGACCTCGGCGCGACCAACACAGTTATAAGCAAGACAAATACGCAGAGCAATGAAAGATATTTTATCAAAACAATCAGACCTTAGTACAGAACACATGGTTACAAAGTGTTTGGAAACAAAATACACGACGCCGACTCACTACACTTAGCCCTCATATGGAAAATTCTTCACTAGACTGTTCGGCCGACTGTTAATCCTCCTCGGCTGGTAGCTCCCCGGCATCGTTCCGGAGCTTCACTATCACAGTCTGCAAGTGTCGAATCTCCGAGCGCAGATCGTCCCGCTCAGCTATAATCTTCGACTGGTTGTGCCGAATGCACTTGACTCGAAGAGCGCTGCTGAAGGCGGTTTGCGAATCTTCGTCCCCTCCTGCGGGGCTCAACTCGGTGATCCTATTCTCCAAGCGTTGGATCTCCGCCTCCCGAAGGTCGAGGACAGACGAAAGGTGAGCCCGCTCACCCTCAGCTCGGCGTAACTCCAGCTCGACGCTCCTAGGACTCAGAGCCGCCGTCCCAGAAGAGGCTTCGGATTCAGAATCATCATCCGAGCTGTACAGATCAGCATATGAATCGGACGCCTCGAGCTGAAAAAAGGGGAAAACGAACAGCAAAGTTTCAATACACTGCCGAAGTCCAACACTTGCTGAACAGCAAAGTTTCAATACACTGCAAAGATTCGCATTCAGACATAATAGTGTTACAGACGGCCGAACCGACCCTACAACTAGGTTTTTACAACAACCAACAAAAATGGAAAACGACATGATTAGGGCCTCTTCGGAAGGGGAATGCCTTCTACGGGTTCCGTCTCTCCCTCGGGGCCGAGCAACTCCGTAGGAACCCCCTCCTCCCCCTCCACGGGGTCGTAAAAGTGGTAGAGGGATGTGTCGAAGCCCGGGTTCTTGGCGGCTACATGTTGCAAGGCTCGACCGTAGGCATCCTCCATGTTCTGGAGCATGTGCTGCGCGGCCTCCTCCTGCACGGCCTTCTTCACCTTCTTCACCTTCTTCAGGTGTTTGGCCTTGATCTTCTCCGCCCTCTTCCGAGCCGTCTCCGCTTCCGACCGAGCCTTGGCCAGCGCCTCCTTCAGCTGGGGAATCTCTTTCTCCGCTCCCGACCGAGCGTTGGCCAGCTCCTCCTTCAGCTCGGCTGCCTCCTTCTCAAGCTTGGCCGCCGTGTCCTTCGACAGCTGAATGGCGTCGGCCAGCTGCTTCTCCAGGCCCCCCACTGCAGCAGCCCTCTTCGTCGAGAGAAGCTGCTCGGCATCAAGCTGCTGCGCGACCTTGACGCGCTCCGCCCTCTCCCGTTCATTCTCCCGCTCCTTGTTCGCCAACTCCTCGACCAGGAAATTAAAGTGGCAGAGAGTCTGAAAAAGAACGACACGTTAAAACCCGAACCCAAGAACTTAGAAAAATTCTAAGGAAGAAATTTGGATGAAGGAGGGCTCGGTCCACTTACCGACATGGTATTCCGAGCAATCTGCATCATGGCGTCCCCTGCCATCCCGGCCTTCAGGGTCGCTCGATCCTTCGGGGTCGGCAGGTGCCTCACCGCCTCCATGCAGATGTTCCCGTCGCCCAAGAAGCCGTCGACGTTCATCACCTGCCAGTCGGGGACGAAGATCCGCTTATGACGCTCGGTCAAGATCTTCTCCGCATCGGCAGTGAGGGACGGAACTATCATCGACAACGCCTCCTTCATGCCGAACACACCGCTCGACGAGCCGGGAGCATCCCCCTTCGAGATCGGTGTTGGCGCATCCGAGGTCGGAGGGTCGAGGACCGGTGCATCCGAGGTCGGAGGGTCCAGGACCGGCGCATCCGAGGTCGGAGGGTCGAGGACCATGACTTCCCCCTGCGCGAGGACCATGACCTTCGGCTGGTCGGCGACCTTCGCCACCGAAGGCTTCTTCGGGGCTCGGTTGTCCTGAGACCCTGCCAACGGCCTCTTCTTCTTCGCCTCCTGCTCCGATCTGCCCTTCGCCATCAGAGCTTTGTAGTCCAGCTTCATCGTACCTGCACAAGCCGAATGAAAAAACTTAGAAAAATTTTCATGAACTTTGAGCAAAGAGTATAAATACCAGAAGCATACTAGGGTCGATCGGACTGAGACCCCCTCGGAACAAATCCTCCTCGGTAATATCTTTCCAGCTTAGCGCTGGCAGGGCGAGGAGCTTCTTCTGGACTTCCGCCTCCTCATCACTCAACGCCGCCTCCTTCTTGGTCCGCTTGGGCAGACCTTCCTTTGCCCAAACCGTCGGTATCACCCACGGCGCAGGAGCTCGGATGAGGAAGTACTTCTCCTTCCAGTGTTTGATCGAGTCCGGATTCTCGATCAGCTTCACGCCCGTCCGGGGTGAAAGAAAGAACCTTTGTTCGTCTCGCCTTGGCTGACAAGGTCGGTAGAGGCTCCGGAAGAGGAACATAGTCGGCTTGCCGCCGACCTCTTGGCATCGGAGGACGAATGCCGTGACGTGCCTCCATGTGTTCGGCATTAGCTGGGCGGGGCTCAACCCGTACCATGTCAACACATCCACAACGAACGGGTGGAGGGGAAACCGGAGTCCGGCAATTAGGGAGTCGACCGGAAAGACGCACACGTCCGACGAGGACTTTGTGTTGGCTCGGAAACCCGGCCCAGGGAGGAGCAGTCCGTAGTCGGCGGGGATCCGGAAACCCTCTCGGATCAGACGAAGATCGGTCTCGGTAAGAGACGAGATCCTATGGTCCACCTCGGACAGCTCCCTCGGCTCGTTCTCCTCCACCAGCTTAGCCGTGCCTTGGGTGACTCTCTCCAAGGTATCCTCGGCATAGTCCTGGACGCCTCCCACACTCGACAGAGCAATAGGCTGCCGACCGAATGCCCCCGTTCTCTTCGGCGTTTCCATGATCGTGACCACGGCCTTGCCCTCCCGGGACACCGCCGCTACCTCCTTAGGCAGCTCGGCCACTTCGCCCTCTCTGTCCGGACGAACGACATTCTGATCGCTCGGCTCCACTACCTCCTTCCCTTCATCCCCTCGACCAACGGCTTGCTCCGAGGCGGGGGTCTCATCCGTGATCTTAACCATTTTTTCTAAGAGAGAAGGGAAAGAGACTGACCTTGAAGTGATATGTACGGTCGGAAAGTTCACCGGAAGCAAGGAACGCTACCGCGACAGCTAGCACCGCCACCAGAGAGCTGAAAACTTCGAAGGCAAAGTGAAAACTGAAGAGAGAGAGTAAAAGTAAAAAATGAGACTTGGTCTAAGGGGGGGGTGAAGATTTATAGTAAAAAGGAACGTCCCTTGGACTTCCAAACGAAAGTTCGCGACTTTTGGGCTGCTCTCGAAACGTCGCGAAGGCCCAACTCAACTGCCTTCCTCGCCAAGTCAACTAGCTCGTCACAATGGGATCCGAATCCGAGCTACACGCAATACGAGCCACATTGCACGACCCCGGTCGGTATCCGAGCAAGTGCCTTCCCGAGCCTGCAAATGGAGAAAACGCACTTTCTCCTCAACTTTCGCGCCCGATCTCGATCAGACGGCCCAGATCTCGCCGAGAACACTAGACGACAAGATAGTGTTTTCTTGAGAAATGTGCCCGTCTTGAGATGCGCGCCATCATCCAACGGCTCAGGTTGCGCCACGTCGCTCGGACGATTGAAGCCTCGGACGCCCCACCTATGTCTAGAGGAACCAGAGAAAGTTTCGATTCAAAGTTTTAAGGTACCGCCCTCGGCGAGCACCCCCCAGGACCCGGGTCTCGGTCGGTATTCCGTCGACCCACGGGCCCCGGTCGAAAGCAGATCCTCACTCAGAGATCGGGAGAAGCGCACCATTCCGAGCCAGTTGATTGCCACTGCAAAGGTTCGGCCTGCTCTGGCAACCGCGCCTTCACAGTCGCAAACAACTTGCCCGGAACGCCCTTCATTTCTTCCGGGAGTCCGAGCCACGATTCATGGTGGAGAAGAGCACCATCCCAAGCTAGTTGATTGCAACTGGAAGGCTCGGCCTGGCAGAGGACTCTGGCAACAGAGCCTTCACAGTTGCAAACAACAAGCTTAGATGGTCCGAAAGTCGGAGCCATGATCCCCCCCCCCCCCCCCGACGCTGACACCCACGGTGGGGCAGTCAAAGTCCGGAGAAGATCATGGTGGAGGAACGACCGCTCGTCCTTCCGAACAAGCTCACCCCTCGGATTCGGACATGGATCATCACCTCTTCCACCAAGGTCTCCGCCGACCTTGGCACCCCCTGCAGAGCAGCCAAAGTAGGCAGAAGATCTTGGTGGAGGAACGACCACCCTTCCGAACCTATCAAGGTTAAGACTTCACAAGACTGGCGTCCGCCGAAGGCAGACACCACTGAAGTCTAAAACTCAACATTGTTGCGACCAAAATGGCAAAGGGAATGGAGTACTTATAGCCTACCTCCTAAGACCTAGCCATTATGACCCTCGGAAGTTGAAACGCCACGCATTAATTGGAGGAGTTATCATTAATGACCATTGGAAAAGTAAAACGCCACACGAACCCCGGAGCACCATTAATGTCCTTGGGAACAGGATCGTCTCGAGACGGATTGCGCCGCGTCGCTCGTCCTACCGAAACCCCATGCCTTCGGTCGGCTACCGAGCAAGTGCCTTCCCGAGCTCGCAAACAGAGAAAACTCACTTTCTCCTCAACTTTCGCACCTGATCTCAATCAGACGGCCCAGATCTCGCCGAGGACACTAAACGACAAGATAGTGTTTTCTTGAGAAATGTGCCCGTCTCGAGATGCACGCCATCATCCAACGGCTCAGGTTGCGCCACGTCGCTCGACACGCCGAGACCCCATGCCTACGGTCGGCTACCGAGCAAGTACCTTCCCGAGCTCGCAAACAGAGAAAACTCACTTTCTCCTCAACTTTCGCGCCTGATCTCAATCAGACGGCCCAGATCTCGCCGAGGACACTAAACGACAAGATAGTGTTTTCTTGAGAAATGTACCCGTCTCGAGATGCACGCCATCATCCGACGGCTCAGATTGCGCCACGTCGCTCGGTCCGCCGAGACCCCATGCTTTCGGTCGGCAGCCGAGCAAGTGCCTTTCCGAGCTCGTAAACGGAGAAAAAAGACACCGAGCTACTACGACCGTTGGATCTCTCAGAAATTCGTGCTTCTAATAATGAACGGTCCAGATTGCGCCACGTGCGCTAAAAGACAAGATAGCATTTTTTTGGGAAACGCACCACCATCCGATGGCTCAGATTGCACCACGTCGCTCGGAACGCCGAACCCCCCTAGTCTCTGGTCGGCAGCCGAGTAAGTGCCATTCCGAGCTCGTAAACGGAGGAAAAATTCGCCGAGCAATGGAGACCGTCAGATCTCTCAGAAAATCATGCCCGACGGCGATCAAAGGTCCAGATTGTGCCACGCCATAAATCAGTATTAAAAATCGTTTTTTATTTATTTAAATCGCTTTATTTATTTAAAAATTGCGAAAAAATTGCTAAAAATTCGGGGAAATTAACTAAAAATTCTGGAAAATAATTAAAAATTCCGGGGTACATTTTTGAGCCTCCGAACGAACAATTATTGCCTAGAAAGTACTGTTAAGGCCCCCGAACGATTAGTAAACACATCGCAAAATTAAATAAATAGCCCGAAAAAAATGAATAAAAACCGTCAAATACCCGATAAGGCTGGAGAACAACACAGGGCGTCAAAAAGTTGCCTCACTACCCCCTTCGAGATTCTAAGTCCACCATATGGACTCCGATACAACTCCGCTAGCCAACAAAACAGTCAAACTACTCCTCAAAGGCTGATCACGCTCAGTCTTTAGGAGTGGGGGGCTCGTGATATGGCTAAAAATGGGGTTAAATCGGAACCGTCCAGATTGGGCACGAATCTTGAAGCTCGGGGGTAAAAAGGTAATTTCACATACAAGCGGATCCAAAGCGGGTACTGAATCTCCTTCTCGCAGATCCAATAACCCACGAACGGATCCACACCTATTGGGTATGGGTTCCGACCCGAGATGAACCCAAACCAACAAGAGACAAATCAGGATCCATGATTTTGCCAAGTCAATGGCCCTGATTTGCTCTCACCGGGAATCAAGGAAAGATTTCCTAAACAGACTGAGGATTTCACTCCCGGCTGTTACACAGGAAATCAGGCCCCTTAAACAACTCCCCTGGCGACTATAAATACAACCCCTCTACCTCCATGACCAGGTTAATCACTTTTTCACCACTTTAAGCTCTTTCTTAATCTCTTCTGATTACTGACAAGAGCGTCGGAGGGTGCGTCGCCGGAATCAACCCCGGTGTTTCGCACTTCCTTGTAGGTCGCGGCAGGAGCAAGAAGGCTGAGTCAATTGTTCAGGTTTTTCTCGGACTCACAAATTCTATCTGTTTACCCCCACACCGAAATCAGCGGTAACACTACTCTTCCTCATTCTTTAATTCCTAATTACATACTCTTCATCTCTTGTTTAAACTCTTATTCTTGGCATCCTAAAGAGGATGTCATCTGGCATTGGACTAGCTCAGGGTCTTATTCCGTTAAATCATTTTATCGTTTTCTTAACCACGGAGGTGTCGAGTCTCCTTTTGCCAAGATAATTTGGAGTAGTTGTGCTCCGTTAAAAGTTAAAATTCTAGCTTGACTTCCAATTAATAACAAGTTATTATGGTTGAGAATCTCAACAAGCAGAATCTAGCTATTGGCCAATTGTGTTCTGTGTCTTTCGGCTCACGAAGATGCGGATCATCTATTTCTGCATTGTGTCTTCATTCGTCCGTTATGGATGATTTGCTTGGATGCGTGGCAGGTCCACTCTATCCCCTCATCCATCCTGGTTTGGTGGACTAGCTGGAGGTCCCTCTATGTTAAGAAAGTGTTTTCAATCTCTTGGGATCGCTCTATGATGGCGCTCATCTGGATTATCTGGAAAGAAAGAAACAACCGTATTTTCTCTAACACCTCTCGCCCTATAGGTAGTCTTATTGATCAGTTGATTTTCTTCACCAAGTTTTGGTCTTCCATTTTATCACATGATAAAGTAGATTTCACATCATCTTCATCGCCTTGATGAGGCGGCCTTTAAATTTCGTAGTTATAATTTTTTTTCCTCCTTGAGTATTTTGTTTTGTTCTGTATTAATCTTCTCAACTTTATTCTCTTTTGCAGAATTGATTTTGGCGGCAACTTTTCATCCATTCCCTCTCTGGATTTTTGGCGGTCTAGGCTATGAACTCTCTCTTGCTTTTTGAGCTGTTATGCTACTTGAGTGGCGACCTTCTACTTTGGTGGTTGTCATTTTTGCCTGCACTGTTTACCACTCTCTTGTTTCCTAATGTTTTCCTTTTTTTGCGACTATGCTAATTATTGTAGTCTTTTCTACCTCTTAACTGTGTGATTTTTCTATGTTCCTATATTCTCTTCTACTATCCGGTTTTGTTGATCGCCGTGGTTGTGTTGGCGGCGGTTTTCCTGTTGAGATGGTTGGCCTTTTCTTTCAGGCGGCTGTTTTTGTTGGGGCCTATTTTCGTTTAGCTTTTATTCACCCTTTTGTTGGGTGCTTTGGTCTGATGGTTTATTCTGTTTGCTGCTTTTTCTTTGCTTTTCCTGTTCATGTTGGTTTATCGCAGGTTGAGCATATCATTCTGGCCTTCGACCGGCGTCTTTCCCTTTTCTTGTTGGCGCAGTGGTTCGGACTGTAATTTTGGTCATTTTGATGGTTTGTTGGGTTTCTCTGGGTTCTTTTTGGTTGTGCGCTTTGTACACAGTGGATGCTTTATCTTTCGGTTGGGTCTTTCCGACCACTGGTGGATCACGGAGTCTAGACTAAGTTTGTTTTTGCGGTAGCTTTCCCTCCAGTCGGGCGCTTACTGACTTTGCAACAACGGGCGTTAGCTTATGTCTGCCAGCTTCGTCGCTGGCTATTTTGTTTCGGGCTATGCCTTTTATGTTTTCATTGATGTTGCTTGAGTTGTAATTTCTGCTACTTCTCTGTCGCGAGTTTTACACCGTGTAAAATTATTAGCTTGTATAGTTCTTCCTTTTATATATATATTTGGGCCGGAGTCTTATGACTCTTTCCTCGTTATCAAAAAAAAAAAAAAAACATTAAATATCAGAAAAAGCAATATTGTCGATAGAGACATATAGTTGACTATAAATTCTATAAACATGTATTCAATATATTTTTTTTCCTTTATATATGGTCTTGAAAGAATTTTTCTACTTTTCTTTTCTTTTGAATGTTTTTGTTGAGATATCTTATAAAACTGCATCAATGTTCAATAGCCCTGGGAAGCTCATTGCAATGAGCATCTCCTTACATCCAGGGCTCTTGAATGCAAGTTTATAGGGTATCTTTGAAGATTGTCTTGAATAAACTTTTCCATTCTTTGTGAGAGTTGAACAAAATTAAAACAAATTAAACAGTAAAATGTATCATTGGTTAGATTCTCAAAACAACCATTTCTTTCGCCATTTCTTTCGCTTCTCTAATTCAGGCCATTGGCTATAAAACCTTCAGAGCTTTAACTTTTCTAGGTTTCCTTCGACCAAAATTCTTATTATGTACAGTTTCTCCTCTTAATTGACTCTTTTCGATTCTTCTTTAAATTTAGAATTCAATTTGTTCTTGTTTTCTTGTAATTTTCATTCAGATTCTAGGGTTGAGAAATGACACATAAATTGGACCACGACTATGATTATCTATTCAAGATTGTTCTCATTGGTGATTCAGGCGTTGGGAAGTCCAACATCCTTGCGAGATACACAAAGAATGAGTTTTGCTTGGAGTCAAAATCTACCATCGGCGTTGAATTCGCAACTAGGACCCTTCAGGTGATTGATGTTTGTTGGCTAATTTCATGTACCAATTTCAAATACAAATATTTTGCATTTGCAGATCCAAATAGATTGGATGTAATTTTTAATTTGGATTAGTGATAATGACACACATTCAATAAAGTGAGATCTACATTCTATAAGGTATCATAATGTAGATAGAATAAGGGTTATTTGGGATTACAACATAACTATTTCTTGCATATAACATTGCCAAAAGGATCACATATGTTTCCAATAAACATCGAGTTATAATCTCTATTTTGATATATTTACCTGAGCCAACTTGATGTGCAATAACAGATTTGTTGTTTGATCAACACAACTTGTAGTTTGTAAAAAGTAAATTCGTTCTTGGTCTTTTTCTTTGCCAAGGATGAGTTGTTAACAATATCATTGAGATGATACTTTTGTTCAATTCAGAAACTTTATAATTGATTCATAATTGATTCATATAATGAACAATGACTAATTGGGTGTATATATACATTCTGATATCTCTGTTATGATAAAATCAATATATGTTCTAGCGAATTCTAATATGGATAAAAGCTTAATGTACATGGTTGTGTGACATCTTTCTTTTGGCATACTGACTTTGATGCATTTTCTCTCTTTCTAGTTAACCGATGTAATAAACTATATTATGAATATGAATTGGATGAGGCTCCTAATTAATGTCTGATTGAACCTAGAAACATGGGAGAACTTTTCTATTTTTTGCATACAAAATAGCTTATCTATTGATTTATTTTGTAAATAGATCGAAGGGAAGACAATCAAAGCACAAATATGGGACACTGCAGGCCAAGAGAGGTATCGCGCCATCACGAGTGCTTACTATCGAGGCGCAGTTGGGGCACTCTTAGTCTATGACATAACCAAAAGGCAAACCTTTGATAACGTCCAAAGGTGGCTTCGTGAACTAAGAGACCATGCCGACTCCAACATTGTCATCATGATGATAGGCAATAAATGCGATCTGAGACATCTCAGATCAGTGTCAGAAGGAGATGCTCAGGCACTATCTGAGAAGGAGGAGCTCACCTTCATAGAGACTTCAGCACTGGAAGCACACAACATCGAGAATGCATTTCAAACTGTTCTTGTCGATATTCATCGCATTATTAGCAAGAAAGCACTTGCTGTCCAGGAAGCAGCGAGCACACTGGCTCCCCCCAACAAAGGCAAAACCATTAATGTTGCTAACTCTGATGCAAATGGGAATTCGAGTAGCTCTGCTTGCTGCTCTACTTAAGAAACCTACTTGAGTTTGAAATCTGTCTTTCTTCATTCACTTCGTATAATATGTACAGGTTTCTTTTCTAGGCAAAAATTTCAATTAAATGACACAAACTATCTGTGTATTCTACATCGTATTCTGTTGCTGTAATTTATCTTTTACGACAATGTAAAAACTTTTATTAATTTAATGGAAAGATTCGAGTTTTTTAAGGGCCAAAACTATGAGCCAGTTAACGCAAATACAGCAAAGACGAAAACGTGCAAAATTATCACTAGTGAAAAGGAAATATCTGATGATAAGAAATACAAGTAAATTAAGAACCTACACAAAATTAAGTGCTCCAAATTACTACACATGATTTAGTACATGGCATTCACATTGTCATTCCTTCCCTCATCAATACAACATTTTGATCAACGAATTCCATAAAGATTTCCAAAATTTTTTTTTTAAAGAAAATGCCAAATAAATTCTTAAAACAAAAAGACACATGCATGCATGCAGCTCAAGATCAAGAAACCACACCATTGCTCGATCAAACACAACTTCACCACATGCCTGGCTATACATGCACATAATCATGTTGAAATATAGTAAACAAATCATTCATCGATCATCACCCCGTCGTCCTGAGCACGAAGACGCTGAGTTCCTGCGCCGGACTCCCACCTGCACCACCACCACCACCACCACCACCAGGATTAATCAAGTGATACGACACGGAATCCCTCGACCCCACCACCCTCTCATAACTCGCCCTCATATACAACAACTCCCCTTCCCCCTCCTCCTCCTCATCCCCTCCCTCCCCAAACGACAAAACCCCGGCCCCTGCAGACATCGTCCTCACAGTACTCAAAACCGCTTTGTCCGTCTCACTCGGCTTCCTCCTCACGGCGTACCCCACCCTCCTCCCGTTACAATACGCCTTCCACACCAGCTGCTGCTTAGGATGGTGTTTGGATTGTGGCATTCGGTCTTTGTGGCATTCTAATGCGACACGGAGGAGGCCGGAGTTCATCTCCTTGGCGAGGAGGTGGGTGGGGAGGGTGAGGTGGAAGAGGAAGGGAGGGGGGGTGGAGGGATCGGACTGGAAGCAGAGGCGGACGTGGCCTCGGCGGCGGCCGTAGATGGTGCCGACGATGGTCGAGCGGCGAGGGGAGTTTGGGGGGTGGATGGAGGAGGCGGCGGCGTCGATGAGGGAGTCCTGGTCGGGTTCTTGGGGGGGTTCTTGGTAACGGTGGTGGTTGTGGGGATTGAAGATGTCGGTGAGGGTGGAGCTGAGGCGGTTCTTGATGGTGGGGGTGGGGCTGAGAGGAGGGGAGGAGGAGGGCGGGGTGGTGGTGGTGGTGGTGGTGGTGGTGGTGGTCGAGGTGGAGAGGCAGCAGGTGAGGGAGCGGCGGAGGTAGTTCATGGTGGTGTTTGTTTGTTTGATTTTTTTTTGTTTCTTGATCGCAGTGTTTGGGAGAGAGATCGAAGTTGAGAGAATTGATTAGAGAGAGAGATATGATATATATATAAGTGAATGCAAGAGATGGAAAAGAAACGGCTGGGCAGTTGAGATGGGCTCGAAGGAGAGAGTAGGGATGGCAAATGGGTCGGATTGACCTGCGACCTGCTGACTCCAAACCGGCCCGTAATTAAGCGGTTGGATCCGGATCGAATTCGTTAGCGAAATGGGTCGATCTGAATCGCCAATTTTGCAACTCCAACTAATTCGACCCGATCCACGAACCCGTTGACTAGGTCAAACCTGCAACTAACCCGATCATTGGACCTGCGGGTTGGGAGTCGTTGGACCCACGGATCGAATGGTCGACCCGCGCAGGTTGAACGTTCGACCCGAGTGTCAAACGGCTCTCTGGCCTAGCGCTGGGGCAAACAAAGAGCAACATCTCTCTCTCTCTTTTTTTTTTTTTTTTTTTTTTTTTTGGGGGGGGGGGGGGGGGGGGGGGCAGGATCAAAAAAATTTCGCACCTTACTCTCTCTACTCCTGCTCAATTCAATCAATTTCATTCATCAAAGAAGCAAGTAACAAAGAATTTACAATTTCGATCGTATCGAATTTGTCGTGATTCAACAACGCTCTCAACTACAAACTGCCTCAATGAAGATGCCATTTCTCTATTTTCTACGACTACTAGACTACGTCTATGTCTACTACACTTCTCAATCTATTACGTCTACTACACTTCTCAATCGTCTACTTCTACTTCTACTATTATTTTCTCTTTCATTTGTATATGTGATTATTCCCGGAGTACAGTATCAAAATTCACAACCTTCTAAACTCTTTATTTTTTATGTAGTTCTAATTTTTTTGTTACGAATTGTTTGTTGGTTTTTTGCATTTCTCTATCTCAACCCTCCTATTGTTTTTTTAGATTTCTTTTTTAAACATACCTCTCCTAATTGTTTTTTTATTTTTTCACATACACTATTAGAACACTATAAATTGTTATTTTTTCACACACTATTGCCATGTCTAGATCACGAGGTAGCGGCTAGTTCTTCATGTCGGCCTCCAATAGTCCCACAAATAGAGCCCAAATTTATAAATCATATGGTAGGATCTCACGATATCCCTCCACAAGACATAGAAGAAGAAATGCATGATGTTGATACACAAACAAAACAAACTGAACTCACTAGTAGTAGAAAAACTAGGGAGGAAAATTAGTGATTGACACAAATATTATTACTATATCCCCGAAGAGAAGAATCTGTAGGACATAAGATTTGTAAAACTTGTTCTAAGAGTTACAAATGGAGGAAAGGTGAAGGAACGGGTACAATTAAACGACACATTCAATATGTACACAATGATCTATTACAAGACCAACCCGGCCAACAAAAAATCCACTTTAAGACCAGACATGTAGATAGGCACTCATAAGATCCCAAAAATGTTCGACGAAAATGGCCCGACTAGTTATTAAGGAGGATTTACCTTTTTCCTATTTCGAGAATAGAAATGTAGAGTCTTTTAACGAAAATGCATTAAATCCTCATTTTAGAATAATCCCTAGAAACACAGTTGATGGGAATATTTAGCAAATGAGCAAAATCGCTATAAGTAGTATAATTTAAATGAAAAGAATGTCGCAACCACAAGGACTAATTACTTTATTGACTACCAAAAATCACTAGATTAACTACTATTTGGAGAATTGAAAATTTGATAAAAAGAGAAACTAAACTAAATTAAACTAAAGGATAGAACTAAACTAATTTAAACGAACGAAATCTTAAATTTTTTGGTTTGTTAATAGCAAAACTAGTTTTAGCGCTTTTGATTTCACCTAGTTAATCCCACACAATTCATAATTTCATGTAATTAGAAATTCTAATTTTTCAAGTTGTAGACCAAAATTTCCTAATTATTCAATGTTTTCTCTCGAACAACACTTATACTCAATTAATAATTCTTCATATCTCTATGCAAATTTAATCAATTGAAGATTCATTAAGTTCTACATATTTTTTTACAGTTACATTAATCGCGGTAAATCATCTTTAATTTCGCTCAATCAATGATGTTTAATTCTATAATTCTAATTTAAAAATTACCTTTCAATCTCTCCATGATTCAATAAATCAAAAAATATTTAGTCAAACAATTGTAAGCATTAAGAACAAAAATTAAACATACAACCATGAAAAAATAGACGAATCAAATAATATGAAATTAGAATTGCTTTCTTAAAACTAGGCTACTTTGAAGTCCTAGAAAAATAAATTTAGTTCATATAATTTTGCAACTAACAAACACTAGTATAATGCACGTGCGATGCACGTCTATAAAAAAGTTTAGTCATTAAATTAAATGAATTTGTATATCGTATAAGAAAAGAATTGCAAAATAGCAGACTTCAATAATAGAATAAGTGTGAACGATTATAGAATCAAACTTTAACAATACATAAAGGAGAAAAGTCAAAATTATTATGTTACCACTATTCTTTGGTCGATTCATACGAATGATTTTTAACCAAGGACTGAATAAACATGAACAACATACTTAGCTCAATATATATATGTGCACATTTACTGAGGTCAGTATGCATTTGTTATAAATTTAGCGTTGATGTACATATAATCTGCATTGCAGAGAGTGCTCTCTTCAACAGTGTTGTAGGAAAAAGAAAATCCAAATACTCACAACGTAATTAAGAAAATGTTACATTCTAAGGCCAAAAACTGAGTTAGACCTCATGGTCAATAATCCAAAGCATTGTTTAATCTATATTAGACTGAAAGAGATAAGAGTAATTAACAATGAAGCTTTTCACACAAAAAAAATGATGTTTACATATATTTGCATCTCTGATTTAACTGTTATTCAAGCCTTCGGATCGGAACAATCTGTTGGTTGTTTTTTCTCATCATGGCTGCAAACTCATTGTAGTTAATTCTTCCGTCCTGAAACATGAAAAATAGATTATTATGCAAGGACAGGTCAAATTGTAGATTATTATCCTAGCAAGTAACATTACAAACCTCATATATATGTAGGAACCCCATGCCCCTCCCAAAAGTCACATGAAAGGATGTGACACTCTTTTAATCAATCGATGTCCCTCTAGGATAATCGTTGCCACACTGATAAAGCTTGTTGCACTCCTACTCCAAGCAACATGTGAGATATCATCAGCATGTTTGTAACTCTTTAGTAGAAAGAACTATTTAAGAATACACAAAATCTGTAAACCTGCATATTTTGTTAAAATATCCATTCTAAGAACTTGTAATTTAAGGTATGACTTCTAGAAAACATAAAATTCTTCTCATCGTCTGCATTGATTAACATCCCTTGTGTTGATCATAAGCAGACTCCAACAACCTATAGGATATACTATACCTTCAGCCTTGGTTACTAATGGTCTGTATTGATGAACATACCTTCTTTGATCAGAAGCATATTCCAGCAATTTTAAGGATATAAATTAAACCTACAGACTTTAGTTAGGAATTTCGTTCTAAGAACCAATCTTAAGTGTTACGATTTCGTTCATGCATCAAATGGTTGCAAAATTACTCCAATGGTAAAATACAATAAAAAAACTATGGGTCATAAATGAGAGTCCTAGTAATTCTTAACACCCTGAGGTTGTTTTTATATGCACTTTAAAGCATGTAGAACAAAATGAATAAATTACACTGTTCAAATCACACGGCACAGTACACACTTTTCACAGTGGGCATAACTAAGTTAGGTTCTGTAAGCCAATACATACAAATTCACTCTGTTATAAACTCACATGCATGCCAATACGTAAAAATACTGAATTACACAATCTCATTTATGTATGAGTAAACACTTCATATATGCTTGAAGTTCCCATAACATTTTAGGATTACTATCACAATAATATGTTTATTTCCGTGTCTTGTTTTTCCTTTCCCTCGAGCTATTCTCAGTTTATTCTTTTCTGATCAGAAACTACAAAGGAATTTGTGGATAAATTGGAACTTAAACCCGGACAGAAAGTCCTTGATGTTGGATGTGGCATTGGAGGTGGAGACTTTTATATGGTTGAAAATTTTGATGTTGATGTCATTGGTATCGATCTTTCTGTAAATATGGTTTCCTTTGCAATTGAGCGGGCTATTGGACGTAAATGCTCAGTGGAATTTGAAGTTGCTGACTGTGCCAAGAAAGTTTATCCGGATAATACATTTGATGTTATCTACAGCCGTGACACTATTCTTCACATACAGGTTGCCCTCGAGTCTTTTGCTAGTAGTTTCTATAAAGCTTGCTGACTATGGCTTCAACCCTCAATAATGTGCAAAAGGACAGGTCAAATTCAAAAGATTAAAAGTGCTTCATGCCAATGACTAAACTAAGAGTCCTAAGTTAAGCTTGAGGCTTCCTCTTTCCCTTTCAGCAGAATTCTACTTGGAAGCATCCTAAGCTAATCTCAATTTTTCCGAATCACCTTACTTCAGTTTAATCTAATATATATAATTCTATGTCTTGTACCTCCTCAATCTCTAGAGAAAATTTATCCCATCTACCTAATGTCATCTTCACTACCAAAAAAACTATGATACACACCAAAACAAACTTCCAGTTTTCTCAACTATGCAATGCACGATTCTATTGTTAGTCCTCCAATCACTCAATATCAAAATTCCAGGCGAATGTGTATTGACTGGCCAACCCAACTCTTAAAACATGCTAATAAAATCATCTGCGTGAGTACATGTACAAACTCCAATAGAAACCACTAAAAATAAATCAATCCACTCAACCATCCAAATTGCAGAACAATGAAAAACTACCAAATATCTAAATATCCATGTGGGGTTCTCCATCAATGTCCATTCGATTTAGTTAACCATCAAAATTACCAATCAATATATCCACACACTCGACTACATGGTCAGCACCACATACCAAGCATCAGTTAGACATTTAACATGTACAGGTAATACAGTCAATATCTCCATCCGCTACATGTTATTTTACACAAACCACAATCAATTTAATATACTTTTTGTTGGGTATGCAACCCATATGAACCGATCAATCATAAAAGGGCAGTCGAGCACATATCGGAAGAAATCAAATTACAATTTCAATTTCAGGTCGGCATCATTTTCAAGTGTGCTCAACAAACCTTAATCGATTCGATCAGAGGCACCCTCTAAAGTCTTATTTTTAATCTGAAAACCCATGAAACAAACCAAGAAGCAAAACACTTAGCTTAGTGATCAATGAAATTGAAAGCTTCTCAAATCAAATTTGCAACTAAATTTTTCTTCCAATAATCTGATTTCCCCTAATATGAAAACCCATGAAACAAAAATAAGAAAAATTGTCAACGTGCTAGATGTCCATTCTTTGTAAACAACATTTTTGATTATTGAGTTTCTTGTCCATCAGTGAAATTTATAACACGTTAAGAATCCATACAGTGAGTACCAACAAAAACAGAAAATTGGTGGGAAAAAAACATACCTGGCAATTCAGTGACCTCAAATGATTTTGCCATGGTCTGGAGACATAAACTTTGCAGTTAATTTAATCGGAAAGATCCAACATAAGAAAATAAAAATAATGAAAAAAGAGTACCCGAGGACCTTAATTCATCCTAAAAGACAATCACCCCCGAACCCATACATGATCCATGGTTCAAAGTCTGATTCAGCACCATCATCAGCATCAACAGCATCATGCTTATCGTCCTGTGAAAGTGGAAACACTAATTTTATATAAGATTCAAAGTTAAATGAAAAGTAGTGATCCTGCAAAACTCATAAAGGCAAGAAGCTTACTTCGGTATCTGAATCATCATCCTTATCCTTCTACAAGGAAATAAAAAAGGGAAAGTTTACACTCGAAGCACTTCAGAGGATAAAATTAGTGTATCTAAATTGGACCTTACTATTCATTTTCAGATTAGTATGAATAGGAAAATTGGTAAATAAATAGGCAAATTGGTATGAATAGGCAAATTGGGGATGTCAAAACTATGTGAATGCTTAGAACATAAGAGGAAGTGAGGAGCTTTCTCCCATATTTAAGGGTGCAAGGTCACTTTTTTTTGCATCAGTATGGTTATGCCTGAAAAATCTTTCTTAAATTCAAGAATCTTTTCCTGTTCCAATTTTTCGGCTGTTTTTCTTGAAAGAATTTTCTTGTGAAATTACAAAATTTTATTTTCTTATTTTGAAAAGTACTTTACTTAGTTTTAATGGATTGAGCTATTAATAGATAATTAATTGTTATCTAACACATTTACTTTCCAAAATTGATCTGTTCCACAATGTCATAATCGTATGCGGCTCTAGAAAAGTATTAAGTATCTATATGCTTGAAAAGTGCATGGCATCACTTCATTCTCTCAGGGCTCTTTATTTTTAATGAAGTTATTTAATTCGATTATTCCTGCTATATTGTTAGTATTGGCTTAGAATCGACTATAAGATATTATGTAAACATCTGTAGTTTGAAATTTCTAAAACTTGCAATCTATTTTTACTCAGACAGGAAAATAATTGCAATGTCTTTCAACATTACATATTTATAGATGACGGGTTGTTCAGAAAATTATATTTTCTTATGCTATGTTGAAGTACCTTGACGATAATATGTGGTTATCTGTATGACCGTTTTCTGTAAACAGAACAAAAGGAAATGGAAAAGCTGGGATCACCCAAAAAAGCAGAAAAAAGTGCTAAGAAATTGAAAAAGCTACCAAAATCTACTGTGCCTGCTGATGAGAATGAAGAGCCTCGGGTTGAGAAAAATAGTGATTTAGAGGAGCCTGTTTTTTGGATCCCACCTATTGGTGAAAGGTGGGATGATGATGATGGAAAGGATCAGTGGGAATCAGGCAGTGCTTCAGAACATGAAAGTGAACAGAATACCATAGGTAAAGAAAAATTAACTATATGCACCCCTCATTTTCTCTCTTGAAAGTTCTACATATCTCCAAGTTGATAATTCTAGTAAGTATACGCTCGTGATTGTGTAACAATTTGGCAACTGAAAATGTGTAAAACTTATATCAATACTATAATTTCTCTAGTTTATTAGCTACTGCCAACTCATTGGCAAATGGCAACACCCATGATATTTGAGGCTCTAAGCTATTAACATTGACCACAAACAGCATAACATTCTGCAAGCTAGATTAACAATTACTTTCACAAATCACAAATTATGCATGATGGGGAAATTTGAAATTTGTGAATATACAATTATGCATGTAACAATGTTTCCGAGGGCAGCTGCTTAGGCATAGGTGGCCCAGAGGTGCTCTACTGTGTCCATAAATGACAGGATAGGCAGTCGCCACTTGTTCAAAGAAAGTAAAGAAACCAAAAAAAATATGAAAGGCAATCAAAATACCTATTTCATCTGCATCCTCCTCTCTCCCATGACCCAGGAATCGCTGCCACTGATACTAGAGTCCAGGAGGAAGGGTGAAGGGTTGGGGATACCCTAACACCTCTAACAGGTAAAGCAGGACCTGTTGTATTGTTTCATTAACTTCTGTATCATAGCTTTCTCGGCTTTCTCTCTTAAATGGCATCTGCATTTTCATTTTTTCTGCAAGAAGAGCATATAGTTCATCGTCTTCATGTAGATAATGTAAGTTTAAGGATTTGGTGAGGATTACTGATTAGAGGCTGGAGTCTCTAAAGAGTTGGGGGAACAAATAGGTAAATTTTCAAACTTTGGTAATTTTCAAACTTCTGTATCATAGCTGAAATAGGTATATTTTTTTCTCATAGTAAAGATAAAATGTAGTATATATATCATATAAAATGTAGTTAATAAAGAGATATAATGCAAAATGTATGTTACTAGTCTAATTATATTTTTTTCTCATAGTTGTGCACAATAGTATGTATAAATTGACAAAACCATGTACATTTAGATACCAACTATCTTTACTATTTTAAGTGAAATGTACCAAGTTAGAGTAAAAAACAAAACCCAATTAAAGGTTAGTCGACTTTAAGTGAAATGATAAATGCACTAAGAAGTCTAATCTCTAGTAGAAGGTCATGCAGATCATATAGACAATGTCTACATGCAATTAATCACCAATAGTTACTATCGTATAAGCATGTAAACATGTATAAAACTTAAGAGATCTCATCCCATTCATATAAATGGGCAGATACTGATTCTAAAGAATCAGTCATAATAAAAAGAAATTTAAAGACTATACCGCGAATGATCAAGCTGAACTACCTCCCATCAATTTGGGAAGAAATGATTCTGAAAATCTATTGAGAAGTCAACAATAAATTAAAAAAGAGTCAGCAAGGAGGAAGTAACCTTATCAGAGTAGTAGTGGAGATTAGAGTAGTAGTGTCAGAAATCTTCTTCTGAAACAAAATACTATTGACAGATAAGCGAACAACTAATTATTATTATTATTTCTAAATAAATGAAGTTGCAACTAAATATAGTTGCAAAAATATGACTACTCTTGTGGGCTGTGGCTGTATAAACCATGCATCTCTCTACATGAAACAGGCACTCGATCGATCAGAAACATTCTTTAACATTACGTACCACTCTTATTTCTCCCTCAATAGAGTCGCTATCTTACTAAGAAAAACCAAATCCTAATCAATCCTAATCACTCTCTTCACGTCACACAGCAACATAGATATATATGATCTAAAAAGTTGTTTTAGGTTTCCTGAGTATCAAGTATCAAGGATTATTGCATACTCACCCAAATTTAGTGGACCAAATCTACCCAAACTTAGAGCATATCTATACCTATAGACGGCAGAGCGGAGAGCCGGGGCGGGAGCGCGCAGGGGATGGCGACTGAGCGGGAAGCCGGGGCTGAGCGGGGAGGCGGCGGGGCGGGGGCGCGCGGGAGAGGGCGATTGAGCAGGGGAGGGCGATTGAGGGATGTTTAGGGGAGACGATTTTGGGTTTAGGGGAGATGATCGGGCTGTTTTATTTTGTACGGGCATCACATGGGTGTGTTTGGTGATTTTAGTTTGGCCGTATACTGCACGGGTTTGGTCATTTACAAAATTAGGGTTTGTTTGTTTAGAAACCCCAACCCATTAAAATAGTAGAGATATTTTTGATTGCATAATGAAAAGTAGAAGAGAAGAAAGAACTCTAAACGATCTTGAAGAAGAAAGCTATGGCTCTTGCTCTACAATGATGTGATGAGTCGTCTCCTCCAATTCTTTTAGCCTCCAATATATTTCCTTTTCTTTTCTTCTAAAGTTCATATCAGTTTTTATATATAGCAGCCAAAGAAACCCTAAAAAGATAAATACAATTTCAGCCAATTTGGACCCCAAACCCACAACCCGAATTTCCTGTTTTCGGATTTCTGTGCATAGTTGCAGTAAAATGAACTTTCCCGGAGCTACAGAATTCCGTTTGTATCGAATGAGTACTCATTTCGAAGAAGACTCGACGATCGACATCTTTGGATTAGAATAGAAGTTAAGATTCATCCATCTTTATGTCCAAAACATCTGTACAAGTTCTAGGTGCTACTTTTTTATATGGTTGAGGAGAGGTAATTAATTAATAGGATAAGTTTAAGTATAAATAATTACTTAGTTAAAACTTAAAGATTAAGATTAATCTTTTAGATTATAAACTAATCATTCAACTAATTTAATCTAATAATCAATTCTAATCACATAGAATCAATTTAAATTTTGAATTCTTTATCCTAGTTTTCTTCCTTGATTTTACCAAAACGTCCACCTTTTACACTTATCCATCTCATTCCTTCAAGAACAAACAAATAAATAAAAATAAGTTGAAATAATATAAAATTTAAAGAAATAAACGAGACCTCAAAATTTTAATCCGTAAAAAAAGTAATAAAAATCATATAAAAATTACACTCATCAACACTCAAGGCCGATTGTTTTAAACATCCTTAGAAATTTTTCATGTTAGATGTGTATGTCATATTTTAAATTTATGTGTTCAAGATGCATTGAAAATAGCCGAACCATTTGTGCATAACATTATAAACTGTGTACATTTTATCGCTTTAAGTGGTCTTATGCTTCAACAATTTAAAGAATAGTGTAAGCTTAAGGGTTTACATTTTAGAAAATTTTCTAAGGATGTTAAACACCGATGGAACTCTACTATTGATTTATTAAATGTTGTTACTCAATATAAAGAGTGTAGAATTGATTTTTGTCTTACAAAAAAATATGGAAAATTTTCAAATGACTCCCGAATCATGCTATTATGTTGAATCTTCATTACGATTTTTAGAACCATTTAAAACTGCAACTTTGAAAATTTCAAAATCTTTTGATTCTACTTCTAATAGTATTTTTATTTCACTAATTACTATGATGCAAAATTTTCAAGAAATGATTGATGACATTTACATTGGTTATATTGGTAAACCCGCATACACTAAAATTTTAAAGTATTTTAGTCATCCTCTAATGTTCTATTGTATTACTATTGTTATAGATCCTCATATCAAATTAGTGGGTAAGAAGATTTTGATTGAAATGTATTTTACTTTACTTGGAGATGAATCTGAAATTGATTGTAACACAATTTTAGCTAGCTTTGAAAAGACAATGAATAACTTGTATGATTATTATGATAGAACTTTTGCATCTAGTACTACAACTAGTACAGTTACTTCTTCTTATACTTCTAAAGGTAAGGGAAAGAGTAAATTAAACGATTCCACTTTTAATTTACTTGCTCAAACTCAATCAAAAAAACCTAGGACTAATCAACCTAATGAATTAAATTGGTATAATCAACAAGATCGTGAGAGTTTTAATGCTATGATTGATGTGCTACTGTAACCCCCATTTCCATTTGTATGGATTCCATTTGTATTTCTTTCTCTCTCTCTTCCAATTCTTGTATTCCAAATATCTGATATAAATCATGCCATTCTATTAAATCCAATTTGCTTTCATTCAATTATTTTTGTGGAGCCCAGAAATTCCAATCCACTCTATCATATCTTACTAGTATTATTTATTTCATGTTACTATTGTTTAATATTAAGTCCATTCCAATTATTAATCTCAGTTGTGTCTATTATTATTTTTGAACTGAAATATTCTAGTCCATACTATTTGATTATTTGATTATTTTGTGAAAACCCAAACACAAATCATATTCCATTCCACAATATTTTCCTTGATTATCTATTATTTTGTCAAAGTCCAATTTTAATCCATACTATAGTTATTATTATTTGATCTTTTTTTGTGAAGCCCAACCTAAACAAAGCAATCTAGAGCCCATTCTATTAGTATTACAGCTAGCTTCATTTATCTAAGCCCATTCTATAAAATTTTGATTCTTTATTTTATTGTGAAGACCAATATAAAACTCAAATCATAGTCTAACACGAACCCGTTAACCCTAAACACTACCTTACTCGAAATCTAATTATCCCCCATCGTCTTCAACCTCCCGACGCTCCACCACCCTGACCCTCCTGTGCGCTCTAGCCCTCTCGCGTGCACGACGTCCACCACAGTGCCACCGTGACCGCCACTGCACCATCCCACTTCCTTCCAATTGCAGCCATGGTGCATCGCTGCCCTTGCACCTTCGGCCATCACCGCGAGCCCAAGTTAGCACCTCGCAGCCCCGCCATCTTCCACCTCGCCTGCCCTACTTCTCCTCCCGTCCCCGAATTCCTCGCCTGCTCTGAGTACCACCGCGGCACCACCACCATAGCAGCGAACTCGAGCACCTCCTTTACCCCTGTTGTACCTCGACCTCGTTGCAACCACCGACGGCCTCCCTGCTCTCTCGCCTGCTCCTCCTCATAGCATCACCCTGCTCGTAGCGCCACCAGCCCCTGACTGCCTCCTTTTCCCACTGCTGCCTCCCCGAAGTCCTCTCACGCGCGACCACCACCGCACCTTAGCCCCGAGCTCCCCTTATAACAATCACGCCGACTGAACCCCACAATCGCCCCGCATTGCTAGCATCGTCATCACCTCCATTACCGCCCCGAGCGCCACCCGCTTGCTGCCGCTGCCGTGTGCTGTTGTCTCTCTCTCTCATTCATTGTTGTCCCTTTCACCACCGTCACCAACCACCCTTCTGCCTCCGCTCATCTCTACAACCATCCTCTACGCTCGCCTCACCTGCACGCCACTCGTCGCTCCCCCTCCTTGCAACCGTGCCCCTCGATGTTGTCCATTCTTGCTGCCATCACCCAAAGCACCCTACCCACTTGATGATGTTGCTGCCTTGTTGTTATTGCTACGTTGTCGTTGTCGCTGGCTTGCTGTGTTGTTGTCGTTCTCGCCGTCGCGCTGACCATAGCTGCGTCTTGTTGCTCATCGCTTCCATTGCTCATTGGCGTAGTGCTCACATGCTCTCACTCACCGTATATGGAAAGCATCTCTTGTACACATTTTATTGTGCTTGTGCAGGTATTCCTTGACATCCGACAATTAGTTATTGATTTGAATATTGTATCTAATTGAATTCCATTATTGATTTCTTCATTGTATCATTTTTTATTCATAATTTTCTTATTGTGTCATTTCTATTGATTTAAAGCTTGAGCCATTCAATTATCGTATTATTGGACATTCAACTTTACTGCCCTATAAATTTTTTGAGCTTGTACTGAGGTTTCGACCCAGTTTCCGGCACTGAAATTTATAACTTTGTAAATAGAAATTGTAGCACAGTGAGTCTTGAATCTAGAACATCTTATGGATTCTCAATCCGATATATAGATTGTAAGTTATTGCCATTTTAGTACTGTCACGTTGTAATTTTCAGAACCGAGATTGTACACGAAACCAGTAAAGAATGAATTTATATGTATTGTTACTGTAACTATAATGTATGATGTGAATATTAGTTGACCGGTAGAGAGTCTATTTTGTATAATCTCTGACAGAATCAGATTTGCATTCATGTAGCAGCGAAAAAGTGAATTTGAGAACAAATATGTGCTACTGTCTAGAACTTCCATTGTTATGTTTTTACATATAAACCCGTTATTTTCCATATTTAATGAATTGAACTATGTAGATTTCATGTATTGCATAGTTTTGATATTGTATTGATACTATTGTTCGCATCGATTGTACCCATTGCATAATTCTCGACACCCGTTCCATCAATTGCATATTCATGATTCATGTTAATAAAATAATAACAATCCAGGGTAATAAGGGTCGACTTGGTAGTAAAAAATCGAAGACTGTACTCGGATGAGGGGTCCGTGTTTCACTATTTTGTTATTGTTATTGTGTATCATATTGTGGACAAATTCTCATTATTGATCGTTGATTGTGGATTCTCGTTATTGATTATCGTTGCCGAGTACATTATTTGTAGAGTTCACCACTATAGTCTAAATGTTCACTTGTGAGTATGCACCTGAACCTGTTGTATGAGACGCAGGATTGCATGTATTAGATAGGTTAATAAAAGACAGATAGACCTAAAGGTTGACACTTTTGATTTATTGATTATTGATTATTGATTATTGATTATCGATTGTTGCTTATTGATTATTGATTATCGACTATTGGCTCCATTGACTATTATTTATCGATCATTGATTATTGAATATTGATTCTATTATTGACTATTGTTTATCGATTATTACTTTATTGATTATTAACTATTATTCATCGATCATTGTACAATTGATTATCGACTTTTGATATTTTTATCATTTATCATTTATTGACCTCTGATATCATCCCAGTTTCTTATTTATTATTATATTGTACTGTATTTTTTAACTGCTTGCTACTACTTGTCGCCCGAAGCTTGCTCTAACGGGTACTCTCCATCTTTCTTTCGAGTTATTGTTTGTACAGGTACAAATGATGAGATACTGAAGGAACTTGACGTACTGCTACTGCACTGCATATTCTCGGGCATTCTGTAAGTTCTTGTATCTAAGACACTGGTTATTGCATTATAATCTTATTCCTGTGATTATTATTGTATTGTTGAGCTTACTGGTATTGTATAGCATATGGATGATATGAGTTGGTATATGTTGCTGCTAATTTCGGTGTGGGAGAAAACAGATGAATTTGTGGATTATTGAGAAAACGAACAAGGCAAACCTGTTGACCTGTTGACCTTCACCAACTTGTTGACTTTGTCTCTTGCCGCCGCTGCGAACCTGCAAAAAGTGCGATACACCGGGATGGATCCCGGCGACGCACCCTCCAACGCTCTTATCAGTAATCAGGAAGATTATGAAAGAGCTTTATGTGGAAAAAGATTCATTACCTTACAACGGTGGGAGGAGAGGGGTTTTTATAGTCACCTTAGGGATCCGTTTCGAGATAAGAACAAATCTCTACTTTCTGGTGTGGATGGATAGAAGTGGTTAAAACCACCTTTTAGGGATAATTATGAATCTGAATCCTTCTTTATCCTTCTGAACTGGATTGTAACGAGTTGGGACCCATACCCAGTAGGACAGATATGTTCAAGGGTTATTAGGCTTTGAAGAAAGATCTAGTTCCCATTTCAGACCCGTTTGTAGGTGAAATTACTATTTTACCCCTGAGAGCTTTAAGATTCGTGCCCAATTTGAACGGTCCCGATTTAATCCTATTTTTAGCCATATCACAAGCCTCCCACTCCTAAAGACCGAGTTTAACAGCCTTTGAGAACTAGTTTGTTGATCTAATGGCGTACGGGATTTTATCGGAGTTCTCGGGGGAGTTGGATCTAGTTCGGGGTGTAACGGTGTTATTATGAGCTTGTAAAATACCAAAATTATTCTCAAATTTTTCTGGATTTTTTGTAATTTTTCCAGATTTTTCTAAATTTTTTCCAATTTTTAATCATTTTTTTGAATTTTCTATTCAATTTCCGAATTAAATAATTAATTATCGAGAAATTAATTAATTATTCTAATTTAATAATTATTATTTTCAGAATTTAAAAATTATTTTCCGAATTAATAATTATTTTTAGAATTTTTTAATTAATTTTTTTGATTTTTATTTAATTTTCGGATTTTTTAAATAATTAATTTAATTAAATAAATGAATAAATACTTGGACATGTGGCAAAATCCTGCACGTTGATCATGATCAGATGAGCGTGCATCTCAAAGCGGTAGATTTTCCCTATAACCAGCACGGAAACACGTTTGTTCGCCACCGCCCGAACGAAATGCTCACCAGCCAA
This sequence comes from Hemerocallis citrina, assembly GCA_017893485.1. Classification (NCBI taxonomy): domain Eukaryota; kingdom Viridiplantae; phylum Streptophyta; class Magnoliopsida; order Asparagales; family Asphodelaceae; genus Hemerocallis; species Hemerocallis citrina. Next base: position 68,668,992 of record CM030366.1, read on the forward strand.
CCACGACATACCACGTGGCCGGTCAACGTTGACCGCCACATGGCAGTCCTTTTTTTTCCTTCTTTCTCCTGCCTGTGCCTCTTCTTTCTTCTCCTCAGTTCGACGCCTTCGCCCATTCGACGTTCTTCGACTTCGCCTTCTTGTCTTCTTGACGTTCGCCTCCACATCGACGAGCCCCCATCGCCGGCGGAAGCGAAGGCAATAGATATGGAGCTCAACGATGGCTAAGGGGAGGAGAGGAGCTCGTCAAGGAGGTGGTGGAGAGCTTCGACGATGGGTTAGGGGAGCTCGACGATGGGGGAGAGCTGGCAATCATTTTCCCCCCCTAAAACGATTGGAAACACGTCTGTGCGGCAAGGTCGGTGAGCGCGCGTCGAGCACGGTGAGCAATCTGCGGCGATCGTTTGTTGCGTTTTCCCCTAAAATGATCGGAAATGCGTCTGTGTGGCAAAGGCGGCGAATGCGTGCCGAGCGCGGCGAGAAAGCTGCAGCGATTGTTTGGTGAGGGCTCGACGAAGCTTCGTGAGGAGGGAACGTTTGGTGATGGGTTTCTCGAACTTGGAGGTGGTGAAGTAGTCTCCTCGACATTGGAGGCGAGCTCGGGGGTGTGGAGGATGATGATGGAGCTCTGTTTTGGAGGTGTGGAGCTCGGCTTGTGATACGGGGAGCTCGACTATTGAGTTTGACAAAGTGGAAAGCGTAGCTTGACGGCAATGGAGGAGAGCGGAGCTTAGCGTCGTGGGAGCTTGGCGAGGAAAGTGCTCGGCAATGGAGCCGAGGTCGGAGCTTGACGTCGATGGAGGTGCACGACGCTGAAGTGGGGTGGAGCTCTACAGGGCATGGGTTCGGCCATTTGGAGCTTGGAGAGCAGTTGAGGCGGAGCTCGACAGTGGGATGAGCCTGGCGGTGGTCTCGGCAACGGTCGAGGGGAACTCGTTGTCGTGGAGCTCGGCGCCATAGCGACGCTCGGCGAGGTTGGCGAGCATAGCGAGGAGGGAGCTCGCTAGTGGTGGAGTTTTGGCGAGGAGATGGTACGTGGACGACCAAGCTCGACGTGATGAGAAAGAGGTGGAGCTTCGGCGATCGCTTGCTGTGAGCTCGACGACGAATGTGGCAAGCTTAGCGATGGGTCGAGCTCGACGTCGACGGAGGGGCTCGATGCCAAAGCGCTTGCCAGAGCGTTGCTTAAGTTCGGTGAGGAGTGGAGGTGGCACTCGTCGGTGAGTAGCTTGGTAAGTTCGCTGATGGAGGAGCTCGCCGATGGAGGGCCTCGACGATTGAGGGCAGAGCTCGTCCATGGAGCTCGGTGAGGGGTGCAGCGGAGATGGGGAGCTCGACCGTGGAGTCGAGGAGGGAGGAGTTCAGGGCTTCGAAGAAAGAGGAGAGCATGGCGTCGTGGGCTTTTTGGCGGGAAGTCTGAAGGAGAAGAAGAAAAGTGAGAGGAGGGGTGCGGGTTGTGGATCCTTAAGAGGTCCGACCCGTTAACCCGTTAGTTCACTCCTTTTTGTTTGTTTGTTTGGCGGATTTGGGCTGTGTATCTAGATCGAGCGCAGATTTTGAGGAGAATTTTTTCTCTCATTTTTTGTTCAAAAATAGCTGTGTTCGGCGTATTGTGGCAGACTAAATGTCGAGCTTGGAAGACGTTGACCAGCCAACGCAATTCTGGGTGTTTTCAGCTCGGAAACATGTCTATTCGACATCTGCGGTGAGGTTGGTGAACGAAGTGGCGAGCTTGGCAAACGAAATGTCGAACTTGGAAAACGTTGACTAGTCAATGCAATTTTGGGCATTTTCAGCTCGGAAACACGTCTGTTCGACATCTGCGGCGAGCTCGGCAAATGAAGTGGAGAGCCTGGCGAACGAAGTACCGACCTTAGGGAACGAAATGTCGAACTTGGAAGACGTTGACTGATCAACACAATTTTGGGCCTTTTCAGCTCGGAAACATGTCTGTTCGACATCTACTGCGAGCTTGGCGAACGAAATGTTGAACTTGGAAGACATTGACTGATCAATGCAATTTTGGGCATTTTCAGCTCGGAAACACGTCTGTTCGACATCTGCGGCGAGCTTGGCGAACGAAGTGGCAAGCTTGGCGAACGAAATGTCGAACTTGGAAGACGTTGACTAGTCAACGCAATTTTGGGCGTTTTCAATTCAGAAACACGTCTGTTCGACATCTGCGGCGAGCTTGGCAAACGAATTGGCGAGCTTGGCGAACGAAATGTCGAACTTGGAAGACGTTTACTGATCAACGCATTTTTGGGCGTTTTCAGCTCGGAAACACGTCTGTTCGACATCTACGGTGAGCTTGGCGAACGAAGTGGTGAGCTTGGAAGACGTTGACTGGTCAATGCAATTTTGGGCATTTTCAGCTCGGAAACACATCTGTTCGACATCTGCGGCGAGCTTGGCGAACGAAGTGGGGAGCTTGGAAGACGTTGACTGGTCAACGCAATTTTGGGCATTTTCAGCTCGGAAACACGTCTGTTCGACATCTGCGGTGAGCTTGGCAAACGAAGTGGCGAGCTTGGCGAACGAAATGTCGAACTTGGAAGACGTTGACTGGTTAACGCAATTTTGGGCGTTTTTAGCTCGGAAACACGTCTGTTCGACATCTGCGGCGAGCTTGGCGAGCGATTGTGTTGTAACTCACTTTCCCAGGGCTACGGAGGTCGGATCGGGGTAAAGATCTACAACTTCTCTTTAGTGATAAGTTGAAGAATCACAATTCTTCATGGTCAAAATTGTCCCGCAACATACTTATCTTCATGAAGTTGAGAAGCGCTTTGTATGGCTCTCGGGAAGATTCATCCTTGGAGATGAGTTTAAGGAGCAACTCTAGGAGAGAGTTTTAGCTCTGAACTTGTTGAGAATAGGTCCACCCTAGAGGCGAGCCGAACGGAGAGCTTGACTCTAGGAGAAAGCCATATGGGAGACAAGTTTGAGGAGCAACTCTAGGAGAGAGTTGTGCTCTGAACTCGTTGAGAAGAGGTCCACTCTGGAGGCGAGCGGAGCGGAGAGCTTGGCTCTAGGAGAGAGCCGTTTGGGAGAAAGTTTAAGGAGCAACTCTAGAGGAGAGTTTTAGCTCTAAACTTGTGAAGAAGATATATGCCCTGGAGGCGGGCGGAGCGGAGAGTTTGGCTCTAGGAGAGAGCCGTCTGGGAGACAAGTATCAGGAGCAACTCTAGGGAAGAGTTTTAGCTTCGAACTTAGCCGAGGAGAAGGCCGCTCAGGAGGCGAGCGGAGCGAAGAGATTCACCAGGCTCTAGGAGACAGTTGGGCATCGAGCTTGTCATTTATGTCCGACAAGTTTGTAGAAGCGACCCGAAGAGGGGGTTGGTGCCGACCTACCGTTTGGACCTGGTAGGCTTGTAGAAGCAACTGTCGGATGGAGTTGGTCTCCGAACTTGCTGTTTGATCCCAACACGCTAGTAGAGGCAACTCGATGAGTGAGTTGGGTACCATATCAGATTCTTGAAGGTGAACTAGTTGCGGGAGATCCTTTAGGACGAGCTAGGCTCCAACACCCTTACATGGAGTGAAGGACTTGCTGGTTTGGCTCGGGAGAGGAACTGATCACAGAGCTCACTGATGAGGATTGTCGAGCCGCACGAGCAGCTACAAAGGTGAATCAAGCCTTGGGGATAGCCCTGGAAAAGATCCAGTGTTCGAACCTGCTTATTGGAATCAACCAGTTTCAGGAGTAGTTCGAATGGTCGTGTCGAGCTCTGAACCCACATACTTGCAAGTTGTGAGGGCAATTTCGAGCCATGATTGTGAACTCCGAACCAGTTATTTAAGATTTATCAACGGTTGTGGGAGTAATTCTAAATGGTGAGCTGCCCCGCACTTGCTTATTTGCGAGCGACTAAGGCAACACCGAACCAAGTGCTGGACTCCGAACTCGTCGTTGGGATGTTTCAACTAGTTGTAGGAGCAATTCCGAATGGTGAACCACTTCGTACTCGCTTGTAAGCAAGTAGATGAAGCAGAATCGAACTAAGTGTTGGACTCTGAACTTGTTGTTAAGAAGGTTGACGAGTTGTAGGAGCAATTCCGAATGGTGAGCTTCCCCGTACTTGCTTGTTTACAAGCGGCTAAGGCAACGTCGAACCGAGTGTTGGACTCCGAACTCGTCCTTTGAGCTTAGTAAGTTGTAGGAGCAGCCCCGTAGGACAAGCTGGACTCCGAACCTACCATTTAGCGAGTCGTAGAAGTGACTCGGAGGAGTAGAAATGAAGCAAGTGCAATAATAGACAAAAGTTTAAGTTTTATTGAAATAAACTAAATTGCCGTTTTGATAAGGCGACCCATTATTACATGCTGTTGGCCGGGTTACAAGCATCGGCCTTATTGAAAAACCGAGATCCTACTTCTACGATAGGGTGAAGGCCTCTTGGCAGGAGTTAGGTTCTCCCCCTATTGGACCTCCTTGGATGAGGTGGAAGACGGCCCCAGGTTCTGAATCTTGGAACTCGGCGGACCTCTCTCATCGCTTGTAGGCTCCTCGGGGTAGAAGGTCGGCCCCGTCTCTTCGGACGAACTTGTCCAGGTGTTCCCGCTGTATGAGCTCTTCGATCTCCTCTTTGAGAGCCCGACAATCATCCGTGTCGTGGCCGTGGTCCCTATGAAAGCGGCACCACTTATTCCTGTTTCTTTTCTTGCCAGGGGTATTCATTTTAGGAGGAGCGCGGAGTAGCCCTTCTTTGTCCACCTCCATAAGAACTGCTGATATACCAGCATTGAGGGGGGTGAACTTCTCAAAACGAGGAGCTATGCGACGTTGGCCGTTGTCATCCCTTTGGAGTTTCTGGACCCTTCTTCGCTCGTATTCTTCCGCTTGTTCCCGGAAGATGATTCCTCGAGAGTGGGGGGGTTGAGAGCCTCTTCCACTCTGATGTACTTCTCACTCCTAAGCAGGAGTTCTGAGAAGTCTCAAGGGGGCTTCTTGGCGAGGGACGCTGTTGTGCTATCTAGATGATCTAAACTAGACACAAATTAAAAACCTCGCAAGTGTACGAATCGTTTATAGAAGCGTAGTGACGGGCAAGGGTCGATCCCACAGAGATTGTAGAAATTAACTTACTAACCAATAAAAAGAAATAAGAATCTTGAAGTGTTGTTCTAAAAGAAATTGAGAAATTAAAAACTATATCTAGTAGTTCTGAATCACAAATATCTATTGAGTAGTTGGGTTTTGATTTCCACCTGTAGTCAGTAATGCTAAGTCACCTTCTTCACTACTCTAATTACTCATGTTCGTTCCTTTAAGGACATGGTATCTACTCCTTAAAGTATTGTTTCCCTAAGCCAAGAATTAGGCATGGTATCTACTCTAATTCGTTTCTTTCCTTAAGTATTTAGCATGGTATCTACTAAGTTGCACTTAAAGAAAGCATATGAACAATGGAAACGAACAAACACTCAAAGTTCTAGAAATTGGTATCAGATCTAGATCCTTCAAGTTGATTAAACCAAGAACCCCTAAGGATTCCTGTGTTACAAGTTATGAGCACGAGATACGGGTCGTCTCTATACTCATATAACAGATTCAGATTTATAACATGCAAACTTGATAATCTCAGGTTCTGTATGGCAGTCGACTTGCTGTCACTCTCAGTCGACTGCTCTTAGAACTTCTGAACAAGTTTGTATATTATAAGTCTATACCAATACTCTCAGGTTTAATCAATAAGTAAAAGAATAGCATTCAGAAGAATATAAGCATTACATAACTGCGGTTTCAATCTACCCAACTATGAAATTAGTTCCACATAATAAAACTTTTATTAACTAACAGTTTCGAATACATGATGAACATTAAAAGAACTAGAAAGAGAAGAAATAAACTGATGTAATTCGGCAGATAGGTCGGCTGGCTGTCACACAGTCGACCGGCGCGTTGCTTCAGTGAACTCGATCTCCTTCTTCTTCGATGCTGATAGAATAATTTTCTTGATTGATGACTTGATGATTCAGAAGTTTCGTTAGTCCTTGATGATTTCCCCCCCTTTTAAAATAACGCCTCTTTGTTGATATTTATAGAACACGGGAAGGGAATTAGGGTTTGCCTCCTTTCCGAAAAAGTCCTCTTCTTTCCTTTATTTCTTTTCTTCCTTAATCTGCGTTGATTTGGATTAGATGCGGATGGATCTTATCTTTTCACTCCGCCGGATGCAGTCGACTGGTGAAGAGCCAGTCGACTGTGCCGAGATATCTGTGGCTTCATGATTCCTCAGTCAAGTCGACTGATGTTGGAGAAGTCGACTGTGCCGAGCCCCAGCAATCTCTCTATCCGGTCGACTGATGAAGAGCCAGTCGACTGTTGCTCTGCAGTTCCCTGTATATCATCCTCTCAGTCTGTATTAGTCTGGAATCTGCTTCGTTTTGCTGCTTTTGTTTGTTTCCTATGGAAAAGAGAAAAGAAGAGTAAAATACCACATATAGAGCATTTAAATGTCCAATTGCAATAAGATTATTGCTCCTAAATGTGAATATTCTTGAGTTCATCAAATACCCCCAAACTTAGCTTTTGCTTGTCCTCAAGCAAAAAGTGAAATTATGAACAAGGGAAAAATAATAGTCCCACCACTCCAAGAAAATGTCTCATTATGCAAGCATCAAAATTTTGCAATCAAAATTAAAAACAATTTGCAAATAAAGTAAAAACAAGCATACCCACTTTCTCTAGTGCAATTGTCTATTCATAACTCCAAACCCAACCATATTTGTCATGCAATTAATTTTAGTTATAGTATGTAACATTCCATCTGTGATTATCCCTTTTCTCTACTACAAACCGAGTAGCAAACTAGAGTTTTTTTTTTTTTTTTTTTTTTGTTTAATTTTAATCTCTTCTTTAAGTCGTCACTTGCCTTTTGATGCGGGTTACTCAACAAGTCACAAACTTTAAGTGCTTTGCATACTCATATTTCAAGTTGCCGTTTGACGTAAAGGTAAACATTGGTGATGAATACCCCTAGTTACTAAGCAACTCAAAACATTGGAGTAGATTGACTTTATTCATATATATATATTCTTTTCGTTTTTACTCTATTTACTTAAACTCTGTTTAGGACTAGATCAAAGGGAATAATCACTAGAAAAAGCATCACATTTGTTTTTTTTTAATGTATAGTCGCATGACTCGTACAATTTTGTAAGGAATTATGAAACTCAACAATCCTAAAGTAAATAAGTATCCTTACTCTTACTTTATAAGAAATTGTTTATCCCAAAAAAAAAAATCAAAAGACTCCAACTGTAAATAACTACCCCCAAACTTAGATGGAACATTGTCCTCAATGTTCGCACAAAACTTAAAGTATAGGCATGTGTTACCAACTAGTTTGAAGGAAAGAAAATAAAATAAAGAAATGATTAAAGAAATAAATATATAAAGAGTGTAAGTACTCCCCTAAAAAATTGGGTTGCCTCCCAATAAGCGCTGTGTTTTCTGTCTTCAGCTAGACTTGATGAGTTCATGCAATGTATTGAATGGTTTGAAGATTCACATCCTCCTCTTTCGGCTCTATACTCATCTCAATGTACGGCTTCGCCCTATGCCCGTTCACCTTGAATGTTTGATTTTTCTCTTTGCTATGAACCTCCAACGCTCCATGTGGAAAGACTTTTGTAACAATATATGGGCCATACCATCGTGACATAAGCTTGTCTGGAAAGAGTCTTAATCTTGAGTTGTATATCAATACCTTCTGTCCTTTATAAAACTCCTTCCTTGCTAGCTGTTTATCATGGTACAACTTGGTCCATTCCTTGTACAACTTTGCATTTTCATATGCGTCGTGCCTCAACTCTTCAAGCTCATTCAGTTACAATCTTCTTTTGTCACCTGCTTGTTTCATATCAACATTGAACCTTTTGATGGCCCAATAGGCTTTGTGTTCCAACTCACTGGCAGATGACAGGCTTTTCCAAAAACCAACCGGTATGGTGACATGCCGATGGGTGTCTTATATGCCGTTCGGTAGGCCCATAATGCATCGTTCAAGCGTAGCGACCAATCCTTTCTCCTTGTATTTACTGTCTTTTCCAAAATGCTCTTGATTTCTCTGTTGCTAATCTCCACCTGCCCACTGGTTTGAGGATGATATGGAGTACCCACTCTATGTGTAATCCCATATTTCTTCATCAAAGAAGCAAATGGAAAGTTATTGAAGTGGCTCCCTCCATCACTAATTATTGCTCGTGGTGTACCAAACCTAGTGAAAATGTTCTCCTGCAAAAACTTGACAACAACTTTGTGATCATTAGTTTTTGAGGGGACAGCCTCGACCCATTTAGACACATAATCCACACCCACAAGAATAAATAAATAACCAAATGAGTTAGGAAAGGGACCCATGAAGTCGATTCTCCAAACATCAAAAAGCTCGATTACTTGGATGTTTTGCAGTGGCATTTGATTTCTAGAAGAGATGTTGCCTGTCCTTTGGCATTTGTCACAAGTCCTGCAAAAAGAAAAAGCATCTTTGAATACATTAGGCCAATAAAAACCAGATTGTAATACCTTGAGTGCTGTTCTTTTTGGTCCAAAATGTCCTCCACATGCATATTGGTGGCAATGTTGTAGAATACTCATTTGCTCTTCTTCTGCCACACATCTTCTTATAATTTGATCAGGGCAGAATTTGAACAAATAAGGATCATCCCAATAATAGTGTTTGCACATGGCCACCAGTCTCTTTCTTTCCTGTTGTGTCATACATGGAGGGAAAACATGAGCAGTGAGATAATTTACAATATCTGCAAACCATGGAAGTTGTATATTTATTTCAAATAAATTTTCATCTGGGAAATTTTCATTAAGTGGCGGCACAATTCTTTCTTCATGCAGTAATCTGGACGTGTGATCTGCCACAACATTGTCACTTCCTTTCTTGTCTCTAATCTCAAGGTCGAATTCTTGAAGCAACAGCACCCATCTGATCAACCTAGGCTTAGCATCCTTTTTAGCAAACAAATATATCAAAGCAGCATGGTCAGTGAAAACAATGACTTTAGAACCAATCAAATATGATCTAAACTTCTCTACAGCAAAAATGACAGCTAACATTTCTTTTTCAGTAGTGGAATAATTAAGCTTTGCATAATTTAAAGTTCGAGAAGCATAGTAAATAACATGGGGTACCTTATTGATTCTTTGACCTAAAACAGCTCCCAAAGCATAATCACTTGCATCACATATAAGCTCGAAAGGATGGTTCCAATCTGGTGCCATGACAATAGGTGCAGAAATGAGAAGATTTTTCAATGTAATAAAAGCATTTGTGCACTCTTCTGTCCATGCAAACTCAACGTCCTTAGCCAATAATTCACAAAGGGGTCTGGAGATTTTCGAGAAATCTTTTATAAATCTTCTATAGAACCCTGCATGTCCAAGAAAACTCCTAACACTCTTGACTGTAGTAGGAGGGGGTAGCTTTGATATGATGTCAACTTTTGCCTTGTCCACCTCTATGCCTCTTTTTGACACCACATGTCCCAAGACAATACCTTGTTGTACCATAAAATGGCACTTTTCCCAATTCAGCACTAAATTGCATTCTTCACATCTCTTAAGTACAAGCTGCAAATGGTTAAGGCATTCATCAAAACAAGATCCAAAAATACTAAAATCATCCATAAATACCTCGATGAACCTTTCCACCATGTCTGAAAATATACTCATCATGCACCTCTAAAATGTAGCTGGTGCATTGCACAATCCAAAGGGCATCCTCCTGTATGCAAAAGTACCAAAAGGACATATAAAAGTGGTTTTTTCTTGATCTTCTGGAGCAATAGCAATTTGATTATAGCCACTATAACCATCTAAAAAACAATAATGACTATAACCTGCTAATCTTTCTAACATTTGATCAATGAAAGGAAGAGGGAAGTGATCTTTCCCGGTTTCGTTATTCAGCTTCCTATAGTCAATGCATACCCTCCATCCTGTGGTCACTCTCGTGGGGATCAGCTCATTCTCTTCATTCTTCACCACTGTGACTCCATTTTTCTTAGGCACCACATGTATAGGACTCACCCATTTGCTATCTGAGATAGGGTAGATGATGCCAACATCTAATAGCTTCAAGACCTCTGTTCTTACCACTTCCTTCATGTGTGGATTAAGCCTTCTCTGTGCTTCCCTGCTCGGTTTTGCATTGTCTTCAAGAAGTATTTTATGCATGCATTTGGATGGACTTATTCCCTTAATATCTGCAATGGTCCATCCTATTGCACCTTTGTGATCTCGTAGTACCCTCAGCAGCTTATCTTCTTCCTGTGCACTCAAGTTTGCAGCAACTATCACTGGTAGCGTCTGGTTCTCACCCAAATATGCGTGCTTCAGATGTTCAGGTAGCGGCTTAAGCTCCACGTCTGGTGCTGGTAGCAGTCGGGACAGTCGACTTGTTCCGTTCACCAGTCGACTGGTCTGAGGAAAAACAAGTGTTATCAGTCACAATATTTTCAAATGCAGGTGCGAGTTTACCTGAGTATGACTTTGGAGTTTCAAGGTGATGTACTGTCTCTGCAATCCTGCAGTCATCGTATTCCTGTTCAACATGAGATAAAGTTAGAGATTGTGTAATTGCGGCTTGTAGTGGTTCAATGCTATGTACCTAAAATGTTTGATCAACAATCTCCTGTACCACATCAACATTATAGCATTCATGGTCATCATGTGGTAATTTTAGTGTATCAAACATTTTAAATTCAACCTTTTCTCCATTTATCTTCATACTTATAGTACCCTTTTTAACACAAATTTTTATATCAGCTGTACTCATAAAGGGCCTACCTAGGATGATTGGTAAAGAAGATGGCATTGAAGAGTCCTCCATGTCTAACACAACAAAATCTGCAGGCAAAATGAAATCGTTTATCTGAACTAGGACATCTTCCAAAATACCTCTAGGTCTTTTGATGCTGCGATCAGCCAACTGCAAAGTGATGGATGTTGGTTTGAGTTCCCCCAATCCTAGCTTTTCGTAAACAGAGTAAGGAAGGATATTTATGCTTGCCCCCAAGTCTAGCAGTGCCTTTTCAAAGAAGTGCTCACCAACCCTGCAAGGAATGGTAAAATTACCTGGGTCCTTCAATTTAGGAGGTAATTTCCTTAACAGAACAGCGCTCACTTCCTCTGTCAAAGCCACATCCTCCCTAACCTGAAATGTTCTTTTGTGAGTACAACATTCTTTCAAAAATTTGGCATAAGAAGGAATTTGTTTAATAGCATCAAGTAGGGAGATATTAATTTCTACCTTTCTGAGAGTTTCAAAGATATCAAATAAATGTTGTTCTTTCTTTTGCTTGACTAACCTTTGAGGGAATGGTGGCAAAATTTTCCTTTCTTTTTCACTTACCTTGTTGGAACCCAAAACTTTTGATGGTTGTGTTTCTGCTTCTTCTGTGTGTGTTCCAACCTTGTTTTCAATTGTCTTACCACTTCTCCGAGTTGTTACTGATTTGAGCTGTTCTTGGCCTTTAGGATTTGGTATGGTTTGTGAAGGGAGTTCTCCTGCCTTTCTTTCACTCAACTCCTTTGCGATTTGCCCGATTTGAGTTTCCAATTTCTGAATTGCTTGCCCTTGTTGGTTGCTTGTTTGATGTTGTTGTTGGAGCAATTGAAGAACGGTGGATTCAAAATCCAACTTCTTCTGTTCTTGAACTGGCCTATCAAACCCACTTCCCATCTGAAAGTTCCGTGCATGTCCTTGCGAAGATTGAGTGCCTTGATTGTTGCTCCATGAGAAATTTGGATGGTTCCTCCACCCTGGGTTGTATGTGTTCGAGAATGGGTTGTTCTTTGGTGGAAACACTCCTTGTCCCACATAGTTTGCATGCTCCTGATCTGTGAAAGAAGACATGGGGCATGTGTCAGTTGTATGATCACAATGAGAACAAATTGCACAAATTTCTTTTGTTTGATTTTTTACACTGCCCATTGTTGTCATGGCATTAACAAGCATATCAATTTTTTTGTTCATGTTTACCATTTCTAATTGTATGTTATTACTTCCAGAAATTTCGTAAACTCCCTGTTTTTTAGAAATGCCTCTTCTCCTTGTTGAGAATTGCTGTGAGTTCTCGCTGAGTTCTTCAAATAATTCGATGGTCTCCTCACCACTTTTCCTCATCAAGATCCCGTTGCAAGCTGAATCCACAATTGCCTTGTTAGTATCATTCAAACCCTCATAAAAGGCTTGTACCTGATCATCCTTAGGCATGTTATGCGTAGGACACTTGAGAAGCTTGTTCTTGAAATCCTTCCATGCTTCGAAGAATAAATCTCCATCTTTTTGTTGGAAGAGTTGAATCTCCCTTTTCAGTTGTTTTGTTTTCTGGGCTGGAAAGAATTCTTTCAAGAATTTTGTTGCCAATTGCTCCCATGAATTAATTGATCCTGGTTCCAAAGAATTATACCACAATTTAGCATTAAGTTTTAAAGAGAATGTAAACAATATTAACCTGATTTGTTCAGGGGTAAGCCCTTGGACGCTTTGTGTTCTGCAAAGATCAAAGAAATCTTGCAGATGGAGGTGAGGCTCCTCGTCTGGTTTGCCACTAAAGTGGGGAACCATGCTGAGTAATTGGGGAGGTAGATGCATATTCCCCGTGACATTAGGTTGATAAGCAATGCAGGAAGGTTGCTCAATATTCTTTGGCGTGAATTTGTCCTGCATTGGTACTCGATTTGGTACTTCCTCAGCCATTGTTGCTCGTGAATTGGGTCTCTGTGCAGTCGCCTGGTTCCTTGTAGCAGTCGACTGGTTGGTCGCAGACAGCCGACCTAGTCTGTGCAAAGTGCGTTCTGTTTCCGCGTCAATAGGTAGTAGTTCTGGATGAAGTGATCGCCTTCCGTGCATCCACCAAAATCCTGTAACCTAGAAGAAAATATTTATTAATAAAAGAAAAGAAAACAAAAGAAAAGATTTACTAATTTCTAAGTTAAAATGCTAACAATCCCCGGCAGCGGCGCCAAAAACTTGTTGTACTATCTAGATGATCTAAACTAGACACAAATTAAAAACCTCGCAAGTGTACGAATCGTTTATAGAAGCGTAGTGACGGGCAAGGGTCGATCCCACAGAGATTGTAGAAATTAACTTACTAACCAATAAAAAGAAATAAGAATCTTGAAGTGTTGCTCTAAAAGAAATTGAGAAATTAAAAACTATATCTAGTAGTTCTGAATCACAAATATCTATTGAGTAGTTGGGTTTTGATTTTCACCTGTAGTCAGTAATGCTAAGTCACCTTTTTCACTACTCTAATTACTCATGTTCGTTCCTTTAAGGACATGGTATCTACTCCTTAAAGTATTGTTTCCCTAAGCCAAGAATTAGGCATGGTATCTACTCTAATTCGTTTCTTTCCTTAAGTATTTAGCATGGTATCTACTAAGTTGCACTTAAAGAAAGCATATGAACAATGGAAACGAACAAACACTCAAAGTTCTAGAAATTGGTATCAGATCTAGATCCTTCAAGTTGATTAAACCAAGAACCCCTAAGGATTCCTATGTTACAAGTTATGAGCACGAGATACGGGTCGTCTCTATACTCATATAACAGATTCAGATTTATAACATGCAAACTTGATAATCTCAGGTTCTGTATGGCAGTCGACTTGCTGTCACTCTCAGTCGACTGCTCTTAGAACTTCTGAACAAGTTTTTATATTATAAGTCTATACCAATACTCTCAGGTTTAATCAATAAGTAAAAGAATAGCATTCAGAAGAATATAAGCATTACATAACTGCGGTTTCAATCTACCCAACTATGAAATTAGTTCCACATAATAAAACTTTTATTAACTAACAGTTTCGAATACATGATGAACATTAAAAGAACTAGAAAGAGAATAAATAAACTGATGTAATTCGGCAGATAGGTCGGCTGGCTGTCACACAGTCGACCGGCGCGTTGCTTCAGTGAACTCGATCTCCTTCTTCTTCGATGCTGATAGAATAATTTTCTTGATTGATGATTTGATGATTCAGAAGTTTCGTTAGTCCTTGATGATTTCCCCCCCTTTTAAAATAACGCCTTTTTGTTGATATTTATAGAACACGGGAAGGGAATTAGGGTTTGCCTCCTTTCCGAAAAAGTCCTCTCCTTTCCTTTATTTCTTTTCTTCCTTAATCTGCGTTGATTTGGATTAGATGCAGATGGATCTTATCTTTTCACTCCGCCGGATGCAGTCGACTGGTGAAGAGCCAGTCGAATGTGCCGAGATATCTATGGCTTCATGATTCCTCAGTCAAGTCGACTGATGTTGGGGAAGTCGACTGTGCCGAGCCCCAGCAATCTCTCTGTCCGGTCGACTGATGAATAGCCAGTCGACTGTTGCTCTGTAGTTCCCTGTATATCATCCTCTCAGTCTGTATTAGTCTGGAATCTGCTTCGTTTTGCTGCTTTTGGTTGTTTCCTATGGAAAAGAGAAAAGAAGAGTAAAATACCACATATAGAGCATTTAAATGTCCAATTGCAATAAGATTATTGCTCCTAAATGTGAATATTCTTGAGTTCATCAGACGCTTTGAGGTCGGCGTTGAGGACGTTGGACCAGAAGGCGACTGTGGCGACCGAGGGTTCCAAGGAAGTGATGGATCTAGCTTCAGCAGTGAAGTACTTGACATAGTTCCTCAATCGTTCACCTTTCTTTTACTGAGGAATAGTAGGGAGTCGCTCGTCTTCTCGGTGCGGTGACTGCTCACGAAATGCGTGAGGAACAAGACGCTCGAACTGATCGAAAGAGAAGATGGAGGCCGGGGCGAGTCGAGAGTACCATTCTCTCGCAGGCCCCTTCAGCGTGGCAGGGAAGGTCTTGCAAAGGAGCGCATCCAAAACCTGGTGGATTATCATGAAAGTTTTAAAACTCTCGATGTGGTCGGTGGGGTCCGACTCCCTATTGTATGACTCAAAGTTAGGGGGCTTCAAGTTTAGCGGGACCGGGGCTTCCATGATGGCTCGGGAGAATGGGGGCCTGCTCAGGCGGAAATTCCTCGCCCGTTGTTCCTCTTCTCAATCAAGTCGTCCAAGGCGCCTCTCTATCTCATGGAGATGGCAGTAGATCGAGTCTTCTCTTCGGTCATATCCTGTCGATCCCCTAGACTCTTTCCCATACGAAAGGGGACTAGGAGTGCAGTGGTTATGGCTTGGGGCAGGTTCAGGACTAGGTGCCCGTTGCTCGTGGTTGGGAGCGGCATTGAGGGCCCGCAGAACGGCCTCTTGAAAATCTTGGAGCTCCGCCCTTGTAACTAGTGCCTCTCCAGCTTGGCGGTCCCTATGTGAGCTCGACTTATTGGAGAATGAGTTCTCCGTCGATGATGCTGAGGGAACTCTCTTCGCCTCCTCGGGGGAGGGGATCTCCTGGTCCTCGGTCTGCGGGGGGTCCGGACTCCTGAGACACCTGGGTGCTCTGGTTGATGGGCTCGCCATCCATTCAGGCAAGTTCGGAGGTCGACCCCCTTCTGGCGATTGACAATCACTTGACGAAGATCCCGTTCGGGAGGGCTTTGAGAAGCCATAGAGTCAACTGAAGGATTGGGAACTGCGATATGGTCATGAAAAGGATGTTGCTTTGGATGACTCCGACGGAAGCTCCCCTGGGCAGCCCCCCGAGACCCTGGAGGAGCCTGTTGAGGAAGAACATCTTGAACTGGAGGAGGAGGAGGAGGAAGAGGAGTGGTTTTTCGGCTGGAGACCGCTGCCTTCCCCTTCTCTTTTGAATGCATGGCTTGAAACTAATCTCGCTGATGAAGTTAGGTCGAGTTGCTTTTTTGTTTTCCACATATGACGCCAATCTGTTGCTGCTGATTTCGGTGTGGAAGCAAACAGATGAATTTGTGAATTCTTGAGAAAACGAACAAGACAAACCTGTTGACCTGTTGACCTTCACCAACTTGTTGACTTGGTCTTTTGCCACCGCCGCGAACCTGCAAAAAGTGCGATACACCAGGATGGATCCCGACGACGCACCCTCGGATGCTCTTGTCAGTAATCAGGAAGATTATGAAAGAGCTTTATGTGGAAAAAGATTCATTACCTTGTAATGGTGGGAGGAGAGGGGTTTTTATAGTCGCCTTAGGGATCTGTTTCGAGATAAGAACAAATCTCTACTTCCCGATGTGGATGGATAGAAGTGGTTGAAACCACCTTTTAGGGATAATTATGAATCTGAATCCTTCTTTATCCTTCTGAACTGGTTTGTAACGAGTTGGGATCCGTACCCAGTATGACAGATCCGTTCATGGGTTATTGGGCTTTGAAGAAAGACCCAGTTCCTATTTCAGACCCGTTTGTAGGTGAAATTACCGTTTTACCCCTGAGAGCTTTAAGATTCGTGCCCGATTTGAATGGTCCCGATTTAATGCCATTTTTAACCATATCAGTATACATATATCATTCGCTGGGTCTCAATTATGTATCTGTGTTTTCGTAGAACGGGAAGCGGGGCATGATAGCTACAATGGTGGAAAGAACATGAATATCTTTATGATATACTTAAACATATGGCTAAAGATAACTAACTCCTCATGTCTCTATAGTTGCTTCAGAAAGTGCATTTTCTACAAGTGGTAGGGTTCTAACATATTACAAGAATCGCTTGAAGCCTCAATTGTTGGAGAGACTTGTGTGCACGAAAGATTTGATGAATGCTAAAGATAGGACTTAAGGAATTGGGGTTGACACGTCAACAAGTTGAAGCAACTCGCCCGAAGACCAACAGCAACAATAGAAAATTGAAGACCACCAACATCTAGCAAATTGTAACAAATTTATAAAAAAATCATATAAGTTCAAATAAAACAAATAAATAATATATACAATTTTCTTTCACATTTTCACACTTTGACTCGTAGTTTATATATATATATATATATATATATATATATATATATATATATATATATATATATATATATATATAATTATTATTATTATTATTATTATTATTATTATTATTATTTAGTTGAAACCCCCCCCCCCCCTCCCCAAAAGCGCTAAACCGGGCCAACCCGCGATCCAGACCGATCCGAAATGGGTTAGACCCTAAACGGTTCACAGGCCGAGTAGGTCGACATTTTGATTTTTTGAACCCGGCCCGACCTGAACCTGCCCTAACTTGGATTCTACCTGACCCGGTCAACCCGAATGCCACCACTATGAAAGGGGATGTATCAGATGTTGAATTTCTTAGGGTTTTCGGAACAAGTCTGCAATATCACACTCATTAGGCCTTTGCCCTTAGATTTAAGGGGAATTTAGAGGAGAGCTTTGAGAACAAAATTTGACGCTAGTGTAGTGTAGTGTTCGTTAGTTAATTTGCTATTACTATTTTATAGTGTATTCATCTTTAATTGGTTTCGATCTATTGTTTCGAATATACCAAGGTTTATTACTAACTTTTCTAGCAGCTAATGATTAAAGTAGGATTATCAATAATTCTTGGTTGAGATTCTAATTGCACTAGTGTTGCTGCTTATTTTGGAACGAGTCTCCCATTGTTTTGCATAGAGAATGGGAGATCTTCAAATATGTCAATGTATTTAATTGTGACCATTTCTTTCCATTGAATGAGCAGAGTGGCTTCAGGCCGGGGATTCAAGTCTATTACCGTGTCCTGATGAGGACGAATTTGGACCTGGTGGGAGATGATTTGGCAGGTTTGGAAGTTCTCGACAGGATTGTCTATTGCAGTAGCTTCAAGCTTATTTATGTGCTTGGATTTACTGTGACTGCTTTATTACAGTAACTCTATGACGTCTAGGGGGAGAATTGAGCCCCCCATTATAGCAGTGTAGCATGCTCGTGCTACCTGTTGGCTCCCTACAACTTGGCATCCGCCTGCTGTTGTTGGGAACTTCATTTTCATGTGGTAGGCAAAAATAACTGCATGAATGGCTGCTAGGCTAGGACTGCCGAATATTGCGTTATATGCGGCTTTGACATCGACTACCATAAAGTCCAGTACTTCCATTCGAATAGCGGGAGATTTTCCTGATGTCACATCGAGTGTGACGATTCTTTCTTCTTGAACAGGTACACCAGAGAATCCGTGGAGTGTATAACCGTCTGACTTGAGTCGGTATCGGGAGAGCTTCAGACCATTGAACGTGTTCATGAAAAGGATGTTTACTGAGATGTCGTTGTCTACCAGGATGTGACATACCTCATAATTCACCATGCAAATTTTTATGACCAATGCATCGCAGTGAGGTGTTCAGATACCTTTTATGTCTTTGTCTGAAAAAGATATCAGGACCCCGGTACTCTTGGCGGGTGGGATGTTATGTACTGAGTTGACTTCCCTCAAAAAATATTTGTGGGAGGAGTTCGAATCTCACCCTATCGGCCCTCTATGGATGAAGTGAAGAATGGCCTTGTATTCTAAGTCGTGATTTGGAGGGCCTCTTTTGACGCATATTAGCCCCTCGTACTAGAGGAGTTTCGGCGTTGTTGTTTTGTTAGACCAATTGAGAGAGATAGCCCCGGTGAATCAGACCTTCAAGTTCTTTTTTGAGGGCTCGGTAGTTGTCAGTAGTGTGTCCATGATTACTGTAAAATGTGCACCACTTATTTTTGTCTCTTCTCTTGCTAGCTATGGACATCTTGGGTAGATGTAACGCCCCGCCCCAATACTCAGACAATTTTATTATTTTTAGAATACAAATTAGATACTATGTAGTACAACTGCCCACCACAGGCTGCCTCTCAAAAGGTGGTTAACCAATTAGGTGACTCTTGATCATAGGCAATTATATTTATACTCAAGCTATTTTTGTATATTTTCCATGTGGGACTATATTTTCCAAATCTCTTTCTCAAATTCCCTCAAATCCCGTAAGCATTCAAATCCTTATAATTCCGAAATCAAATCCCCCAATCAAATCCTACTGGATGATGTCATCAGCCAATATACAAACAAACTCATATGTTCTCAAATAAACCGTGGGCTTTCTTTTATCCTTCAATACCGGATTTCATGAAACCATCCTATAGAGTATTCTATAGGACACCCCTCAAATTCTTTATATATATATTTTATTTATTATATTATTCACAAATTACGGGGTATTACATACACCCCACCTTAGAAATCAGCATCCTCGCTGAGTACGGGACACACATCTAGTGTAGGACACGCCTTTCTAGCCGATGTAGCGTTGTCCTCGATCCCGGAGATAAATCACTCTCAACACCGCAGATCCTACCTGATCCCGGAGATAAATGACTCTCAACACCGCGGATCATACTAAGGCCCTCTTCTACACCCGGTGTCGAAAGTCGGCTCTGATACCATTTGTAATGCCCCGCCCCAATACTCAGACAATTTTATTATTTTTAGAATACAAATTAGATACTATGTAGTACAACTGCCCACCACAGGCTGCCTCTCAAAAGGTGGTTAACCAATTAGGTGACTCTTGATCATAGGCAATTATATTTATACTCAAACTATTTTTGTATATTTTCCATGTGGGACTATTTTCCAAATCTCTTTCTCAAATTCCCTCAAATCCCGTAAGCATTCAAATCCTTATAATTCCGAATTCAAATCCCCCAATCAAATCCTACTGGATGATGTCATCAGCCAATATACAACCAAACTCATATGTTCTCAAATAAACCGTGGGCTTTCTTTTTTCCTTCAATACCGGATTTCATGAAACCATCCTATAGAGTATTCTATAGGACACCCCTCAAATTATATATATATATATTTTTTATTTATTATACTATTCACAAATTACGGGGTATTACAGTAGAGGACGAATTATTCCATCCTTCTCGACTTCCATGAGAATGGCCGGTACGCTTGCGTTGAGAGGATTGAACTTATCAAAGCATGGTGCTGGAGGTGGACGACGTTGACTAGCGTCATTGTTCTGAATTTTTTTGGGTCCTTCCTCATTTTTATTCTTTCGTTTGTTCCCGGAAGATGAATCGTTCTTGCCTTGAGGATAAAGAGCTTCCTCGACTCTGATATATTTTTCACTCCTTTCTCGGAGCTCAGTGTAATCTTTAGGAGGCATCTTCATGAGAGAGGCTTTCAGGTCTTTGTTAGTGACGTTGTGGCAGAAGGCAGTAACCACCACTAACGAGTCTAGGGAAGAGATGGACCTTGCTTCGGATGTGAAGCACTTAATAAAGTCTTTCAGCAGTTCTCCATCCTTTTGTTTCAGTTCCAACAGGGAGGCACTTATTTTTTAGCCTTGCGACTAGTAATGAAGAGCTCCGCGAGCTGGTCGAATGAGAATATTGACTCTGAAGTGATGCGGGAGTACCATTCCCTTGCTGACCCTTTCAAAGTTACAGCGAATATTCGGCACATGAGCACGTCCGTGGCATTGTAGATCATCATGAGAGTTTTAAACTCTCAATATGGTTAGCAGGGTCTGATTCACCATCGCATGACTCGAATTGCGGAGCTTTGAAGTTCTTCAGAATTGGTGCATCAAGGATGGACTTGCTGAATAGAGGTTGATTGGGATGGTAAGTCCGGCTGGAGCGGTTCTCTCATTTTTCATTTGTACCGGGCGATCTTTTACTTCTCAGATGCGGCGAAGGACTTGGTCGTCTTTCCCCTTGGATCTGGTTGAATCGCCAAATTCTTCTTCTTTTGAGGGTCGACCCTGATCTAGACTACCTTGGATTGCTCGAAGTATGTCAACCTTGAAGTTTTCCAATTCGGCCCTAGTGATTGGGGCATCTTTCTCTCTGTTTCTATCAAGATGCTTTCAACTCTCATGAGTCGGCTTCTTTTTGCTGTGCATCCCCGTGAGAGGAGGAGTATCTTGATCTCGGCCTTCGGGGAGAGTTGCTTCCCTCGTTTATGTGATGTTTTGAGCGGGAGGCCTCGTTCGGGCGCGCATCTCATCCAAACAGATTCGCAGGTAGGATCCTTGTTGCTTGGCGCTGATGATTTGATGAAGATCCCTTGACCCCCAGGGACCTTGCTAGGCCATTGAATCGCTAGAAGGATTATGGACTGAGATATGGTCGTGCAGAGGGCGTTATTCACTGTGTTGTTCATGACGGCTTGGTCGAGAGTCCCCTAGTGCCTCTCCGTTGATAGGAGCTTGACTAGGCTGATGGGGAAGATCCAGTTAATAACAAGCTCCACGGGAAGAGCTTGTTGACGAAGAAAGTTGGTGTGACGGCATGAGGCCACCGCTCTGTCGCTTAGTCTTGGTGGCATGACAGTAAGTTTGATCTATGTAGTTCCCACATATGGTGTCAATCTATTACTGCTTATTTTGGTGTAGGAGCAAACAGATAGTGAGTTTATATTTGAAGGAAACTACTAAATATTTTACCTTTGGTTGTTGCTGTGAAAAGTAGTTAAAGCTCCTGAAATTGGATCTGGACCGTTAATTGAACACCGTGATCTAAATCTGACGGTTGCTGACGCGGCCGATGGACCTGCAAAAAGCCTGATGGCCCTGGAGACATACTCTCCGACACTCAAATCAGAACAAGAGAGAGAGAAAGAGTTTGAGAGAGCCCATTTACCTTCTGACTGAGGAAAGGGAAGGGTATTTATAGTTCTGAGAAACAATTTAGAAGATCGATATGAATTCATTATTTCCGGTTTGAATATACCCCTCAAGAGATAAGCTCTCTTATTTGGGGATAAGAGATTTAACTAACAACCTTCATGGGCTAGGTCTTTCTTAGTAGCATAATCTGTCACTTTTATGAGCTTGAAAGAGACTCATGTCTTGTAGAGGAGCCTGGAGAAGGCCCGGACCTATCAAAGAGGCCCATTATGATTAATCTGCATGTAGAAGCTTTGAGATCCGTGCTGGAATCGTACGGCCCTGATTTGCTGCGATTTTTACTATTATCAACTAGGATCCATTGATTATCCCTCCTGCTACGATGACCTCTAGATTGAAGCTCTGTTTGTGACATTTACACAAGCCTTGAAAGAGGCGTGGCTGATCGGCATTGTCGTAATGGAAAGAATTATCTGGCTAGATACAAATAAATTCTACTCTTGGAACAAGTAATATTATGCATGGAAAATTATCTCCCATTATGGATTTACGTTCGTCTTGGGCAAAGGGCACATCTTAGGGCATGAGTGGTTTTCAACATATATAAGAGGTAAAAATTAAACGACGAGGAGAAATCGAGATTGGGGTGGCACTGCACCAGATATCATACCCTCCCGGGGTATTGGAAGGATCTCTTTATCTTACTGCTTTTAGAGTTTAGTTGCTTTCCTTGCTAATTTGTTCCCACCCCCCAAAGAAGTTGGGGATAGACAAGCTTATTAGCTTTTTTTGCTTATCTTTTTATTTTCTTGCTTTTACTCTTGTATATATATTTCAAAGTTTATTGGACTTTTTTTATATATATTAAATCATGGTGGCAATGTTCAATGTACGTTTTCTTTTTGTTCCCAAAAAAAGAAAATAAAAGGGTATGTTTAAAAGAATATACAATGAAGACGAGGGGCTTAAAAGAATATTCTCTATTATCTACACTTCAAGCTGAAGGTCCTACCCTTGATATAGTTGTTAAGAGCATTTGTAGTCGTTTCTTATATTTTCAAATTTAAAAAATTTGGCAAAAAAGGTGCTGCTGTCGTTCCCTATATTTCCAAATTTTGAATTTTGAGTTTTGAGAAAAAATACTCTTCTATATTTGAGAAGAGATATAGGAGATATAGGAATTACCAAATTATAGCAATCGAAAGATAAATTCTTGTCCTCCCAAAAATTTAACCGTTATTTTGTTCGGACGCAAGATGATCTATCGTCTTACTTTTTTTTAAAAAATGTATCGGACAAGAGATCATCTCACGTCCCATTTTTTTATTTTTAAAAAAAAATCGGACGGGAGATGATCTCCCATCCATGCATGTATTTTAAAAATTAAAAAAAAAAATCTCTCTTGGACTGGATTTGATCTCCCGTCCGATGGATTTTTTTTTCCAAATGTGAAGAAATTATTCTATAGAATTAGGCCTATAAAACTTATTATGCATACATATTAAGATTTAATTAAAATTCTTAATAAAGCTCTCGGACGAGATTTCATCTTTTGTCCGTCATTTGTTTTTAAAAAAACTGAGATTTTGAGTTCAAACGAGGACAACTTGAACTCAAAATACTAATTCTAAATGGCAAATATGAAAATTTTTAGTTACAGCGACTAGAGATGCTATAATTTAGGGCTTTGATACAAAAGGCTAGTCTTAGGGACGAGTTAAAAGTTAGGTCTTGGATCTATGGTAAACCAGGTTTGATACAAAGGGCTAGTCTTAGGGACGAGTTAAAAGTTCAGGTCTTGGAGCTATTGTAAACCAGGTTTGACTCAGTCTGGTATCATTCTTACTCAAACAATTATTGGATATTTCTTCTTCTCAAGGCCGGAATTTTTTCCCAAAACGATCCATTTTTGCAAAGTTTTTCCCAAACCGCCCTACTTTTTTTTTTAATTCTCAAAGCGCCCCACTCGGTCTCTCAAAGACCGAGTCTAGTACAAATAGACTCGGTCTTTGAAAGACCGAGTCTTGCGCTTTGAAAAATCAAAGAGCAAGACCGAGTCTATTTGCACTAGACTCGGTTTTTGAGAGACCGAGTCTTGACTCTGCGTTTTTATAACCGCAGATCCCCTTTCTTTCTTCTTCTTCTTCACTTTCGATTGTTTTTTCTTTTCGCTCTTTCCCTCAACGAATCCGTCGCAATCGCTACTTTTCCGTTCGATTACTCTCTTAATCGAATGTTGAACTTCCCAAAACCAATTACTCTCTAATTCATTTTCGATTTTACCAAATCCTATTCCCCAAAATCGATTCTTTCTTTAAACCCTAAACCCCGAATACCCATAATTGGAAGATTTCGGTTGTAGGATCTTGCTCTTTTCGCCAATTTCGGCTTCGTCTTCGGATTCTCCTACTTGTTAGGTATATTTCTTAAGCTTTTCCTAAGCAAAATTTGTGTTAGTGTTGATGCTATTGTGAAGTTCATTAGTTGAATTTGACTTATTGTTGACAATGTAGATTAGTTTATTGATGTTATTTTTACTGTTAATTTTGCTTAGCATTGATGTTCCAAAAGAAAGAGTTGAGTTATTGATGTTCAAAAAGAAAGAGTTGAGTTATTTTTAGTATTAATAACTCCAATTTTGTAGAGTTATTGATGTTGAAAAAGAAAGAGTTGAAAGAGATGAAGTTGGAATGAATAGAATTTTGTTGAAAGAGTTGAAAGAAATATTGTTGAAAGAGTTCAATTTTGTATAGAATTTTGTTGATAGAGTTGAAAGAGTTCTTGAATCATTGTTGAATAGAATTCTGTTGTTGAGTTATTGATGTTCAAAAAGAAAGAGTTGAGTTAATTTTAGTATTAATACCCAAATTTTGTTGAACTATTGATTTTCAAAAAGAAAGAGTTGAAAGAGTTGAAGTTGGAATGAATAGAATTCTGTTGAAAGAGTTGAAAGAAATATTGAGTTGAAAGAGTTCAATTTTGTATAGAATTTTGTTGAAAGAGTTGAAAGAGTTCTTGAAACCTTGTTGAATAGAATTTTGTTGTTGAATCAATTTTGTATAGAATTCCATATAGTATGTGTTGAATCTAGTTTTTTAGAATTTTATAGAATCTAGGTTATGTATAGAATTTGTTGAATTTGTTATACTCTAGTTTTTTGCTAAAATTAGAGAATCAACGGCTTTGTTATATAGAATTTGTTTTTATATCTAGCTTTTGTGTAGTTAATAACATTTTTGTTGAACTTGTAGGATTTGTAGTCTATTGTAAATGGCACGCACAAGGGGTAACATGGAGGTAGGAGAAAGTAGTAGACCTCCACGTAATCGCGGTGGACGTGATCGTGGTCGTGGTCGTGGTCGTGGTCGTGCTTCTACCGATGCTACTAATGTAAGTAATTAAATGTTGATTCTAATAGAATTGTATTATATTTCGGTCTATTGATGTAAATGTTATTGTTATGTAGGTTGAATTCAATCCAAACGAGGCGGGCACTTCCTCTTCAGTCCCTTCGTCGTCATACATCCCTCCTGTAGGCCCCGGACCACTCGACCCTTCACTTCTCACTCTCCAGCCGATGCATCGATCGCAGTATGTTTGGAACGGCGAGGCTACGGAGTGCCGTTTTAGGACTGGTCATCCGCTACCTGTGCACCCACGCATACACGAGATGCTTAGAGATTGCGGGTTCTACGGTATTGCCATGATGACATCCATCAAGTGCGATCGTCCACTTTTGGAAGCACTGCTTGAAAGATGGAGGCCCGAGACACACTCATTTCACCTGCCAGTCGGGGAGATGACGGTGACTTTACAAGACGTTGCTATACTAACCGGGCTTCCAATCGATAGAGAGGCAGTGACAGGATCGATGGACTTCGATCTCGTGTATATAGTGGAGGAGTACTTAGGGGTTGAAGTGGAAGCTGGTGCGATAAATGGGAAATTTATCCGCCTAAAGTGGTTGAAGGATACGTTTAAAGATAGATTGAATGATGCTTCAACTGCAGCGGAGGTGGAGTGCTACTGTAGGGCGTATATTCTAACGCTATTCGGCACGGTCTTGTTTCCAAACTCGACCGGGAATACCGTAGCACTGATGTTCTTGCCCTTAATCGCCGATATAGGTAGGATCAGCCATTACAGTTGGGGCAGTGCAATACTATCGGCACTGTATCGGAGTCTGTGTCTGTGCAGTATAGGTTCAAACCAGATGAATGGACCTCTAATTTTACTGCAGATATGGAGTTGGGAACGGATTCACGTAGGTCGGCCCGTAGTACGGATCCAATCCCAACATTGGAGAGTTCTTCCTGAAGATATTGACATGCTACCTCCGATCGGTGTGTACTGGACAGGAAAACTGACATGGACAGCCAACCCCAACAGGTGCTTGACATACTACCGCGACGAGCTCGATAGGTTGGTCGCTGACTATGTGGTGTGGACCCCTTACACAGAGGAGCGACTGATTCGACTGCCACCTATCTGTACGTTCAGGCGTAATTTGTGGCTCACGAAAGCACCTCTAATCAACTTTGGGGTTGTTGAGTTTTACTACCCCGATAGGGTCTTACGGCAGTTTGGTCTGCACCAGGGGATTCCAGCTACCGTGCCATTCAATGCCGAGATGCATAACATTACTGGAATGGGCCGTACACCCGGACACAACTAGGCCACTTGCTTCTTCGATTACGTTCAGAGATGGAACATTAACCGTTTCGAAGAAATCATCGTTGACACTCTACCTTTTGACCTCTCGTTGCATGGTGTGTACTTGTCTTGGTACGAGAGAGTCACTAGACGGTTCATTTCCCCACCGTTGCAGGCTCCTGCTGGAGTCGTTGTACCGATACGTCGACCAGGGACCGAACCAGTAGATGAGCATTCCGTGAGGTTGCCGATGTACCAACCAAAGGGATCCACTATTCGTGGCTTTGTAAGTTTTAATGTTTCGTTTTAAATTTTCAAAATTTACATATATCAATATGTTTTTATATATTTATGTGCATCTAATTCAACCTTTCATGTTTCTCAGTTGACCCAGACTTGGTCCCTTGCCAAGAAATGTGCTTCTATGCTAAATAGCAACATCGCCGATCAGACGAAGGTTACTGTACGGGAGATGTTATCGTGTTACCGTGCACAAGCTGATCTTGTGGGGGAGGGCACAATATTAGATGCAATACTTAGGACCCCCACACATCGAACCAGCGGCCGTACTGGTCAACGACGAAAGAGAACTGTTCATAGGCCGCCACCTCAACCTCGAAGTGATTCGGAACACGAACATGAAGCAGAGCCTGATATTGAAAGGGGTGATGAAGAACAACTCGTTGGGGATGAGATTGAAGGAGAGCCGGAGATCCCGTTGTCTGCACTGACACAGGCAACTCCCCATCGTCGTAGACGACAACGAAAACCCCCAGACTACTTCACACCGGACCCTTGACTTGTGATGTTATTAATATCGTTAGTTTGTTGTAATAATTTTTTAACTTGGTAGTTGATGTAATATTTTTAATTATTTTGATTATGTAGTTTTTTTTAATGTAGTATTTTTAAAATGTTCTTCTGTTTGAGATGAAGTTATTAAAATTGTTGATGTAGTAGGGATGTGTTAAGTTCTGCTCAGTTTTGGAAATTAGTTTTGTGATATTGTTGGAGTGGTGATATTGGTGTGGTGTGGCTTTATTTTGTGATTAAGATTGTTTCAAAGTTATTTGGCTATGAAGATAGTTGTTGAGAAAGAAAGTTGTGAAGTTGGATGTGTTTATTTGTGAAGTTTGGATGTGTTTATTTATGAAGTTTGCGTGGATGAGTTTTTTTGTGAAGTTGAGAAAGAAAGATAGTTTTGAAGTTTGGATGGGTTTATTTATGAAGTTGAGAAAGAAAGATAGTTGTTTGTTTGTGAAGATGTGTTTGTTTGTTTGTGCTTCCTACAAGCGTGGATGTGTTTGTGAAGATAGTTGTTGAGAAAGAAAGTTGCGAAGTTTGGATGTGTTTATTTGTGAAGTTTGGATGTGTTTATTCGGCGAGTTTGGATGTGTTTATATGAGAAGTTGAGAAAGATTGAAAGTTGTGAAGTTTGGATGTGCTTATTCAATGAATCTGAAGCTTGTTTGAAAGAATCTTGTGAAACTTGTTGTGAAGACTAGACTCAGCATATGGCTGATTCAAAAAAAATACACAGCTTCAAGAGTCGGTCTTTCAAAGACCGAGCTCAATATTACTAGACTCGGTCTTTGAAAGACCGAGTCTTGAAGCTGATAGCAAAACTTTGCTATCAGCTTCAAGACTCGGTCTTTCAAAGACCGAGTCTAGTAATATTGAGCTCGGTCTTTGAAAGACCGACTGTTGAGTACAATCTCTTCCAGAAACCAAGCGAGTCTCTGTAAGTGATTGAACACAACAGTCGGTCTTTCAAAGACCGAGTTCAATATAATTAGACTCGGTCTTTGAAAGACCGAGTCTTCAGCAAAAATTTCACAGACTGAAGACTCGGTCTTTCAAAGACCGAGTCTAGTAATATTGAACTCGGTCTTTGAAAGACCGACTGTTGTGTTCAATCACTTACAGAGACTCGCTTGGTTTCTGGAAGAGATTGTACTCAACAGTCGGTCTTTCAATGACAGAGCTCAATATTACTAGACTTGGTCTTTGAAAGACCGAGTCTTGAAGCTGATAGCAAAGTTTTGCAATCAGCTTCAAAAGACCGAGTCTTAGTAATATTGAGCTCGGTCTTTGAAAGACCGACTCTTGAAGCTGTGTATTTTTTTTGAATCAGCCAGATTCTTTGAAACAAGCTTCAGATTCTTTGAATAAGCACATCCAAACTTCACAACTTTCAATCTTTCTCAACTTCTCATATAAACACATCCAAACTTCACAAATAAACACATCCAAACTTCACAAATAAACACAAATAAACATCGCAACTTTCTTTCTCAACAACTATCTTCACAAACAAACACATCCACGCTTGTAAGAAGCACAAACAAACAAACACATCTTCACAAACAAACAACTATCTTCACAATCAACTATCTTCTCAACAACAGTGCTCAGTTCGAAATAAATATTACAAACACAATAGGAAGCACAAATTCAAATTTTAATTGTTTTGTGATGCTCTGTTAGTACATCGACGCTTGTTGTGTCCTTCCAACCCGCACCTTGAACATTTCATTCTTGTACCCCTGCTAGAACTATCTCTCACATCCATATCGTTGCGTATTCTCGTGAATTTAGGCCGGCCTTTCCGTGAACGTCGCAAACTAGAATCTGGTACAAGTCGTGGACTGTCGATAGTAGGCCAATATGCTTCATCTAGAATAGGAGTGAACACAGGAGCCCAAGTTTGTGCTAATGACGTGATAAGGTAAAATTTATCAACATAAGGCTTGTGATCGATTGCACGATATGCACAGGCTGCTAATACATGAGAACAGGGAATATGATATAGATGAAACTTCATACATGTGCATGTTTTCGTACCCAAATTCACGGTGTGCAAGTTCCCACCCTTCCGTTCTCCATTTACCATGCGTATACCAGTTTTGACGGAAAAAACTCCAGGCTGATGATGAAACATTGTAACCACATGTTGATTTGCTCTTTCACGGCGACTATCAATCAAATCATGTACACGTTTAGCAAAAATCTTCCCTTCACATAAAAGCTTACTAGCTTCCTGTCGACGAGTAGTAAAGTAAGAGTTGAGACGTAAAAAAATCGTCTCAACAATCGCAGTTACTGGTAAACTACGTACTCCTTTCAGTACTGAATTGAAGCATTCTGACAGGTTCGTAGTCATCATTCCATATCGTCGACCTTCATCTGCATAAAGTGTCCATTTCTCAACCGGCTTCTCTTTCAACCAGTTAGCCACCTCGACATTGACGGTTTCAAGTTCGGCGAGTTTGGCCATGAACTTTTTGGGTTGGTGTTGACAAGCTATACTTTTGGCCTTCTTGCGCAATGCCTTGCTACCAAATTTACTAAAAAAATTTGTGGCAAAATGACGCATGCAATATCGATGAAATCCATTCGGTTCGTTCCAAGCACCGTTTTGCAAATCCATAGCAGACAATATACCAGCATGACGATCCGAGATAACACACAACTCAGTGCGATCGGTGACATAATGCCGGACGCAAGTCATAAACCATGTCCACGTATTTATACTCTCTCCATCAACCAATGCAAATGCAAAAGGAAATAAGCAACCATTCGCATCCGGGGAAACAGCAATTAGCAAACAACCCTTGTACTTACCGTACAAGTGAGTTCCATCTACACTAATAACCGGTCTGCAAGACTTGAAACCTTCAATCGAAGGACCAAATGCCCAAAATACTCCCTTGAATGTTTCCTCGCTGGGGCTAAACTCAAATTTATCCCAGTGGACAACGGTACCTGGATTTGCTGCTTGAATTGCTGTTAGTAGAAAAGGCAACTTTGTGTATGCTTCTTCGAAGGTACCGTACAACCTCTCAATTGCCTTTTGTTTTGCTTTCCAAGCTTTCTTATATGAAATCTGATAATTATATTCTATTTTCACAATCTCAATAATTGCCCCCAGTGATAGAGCAATATCCTTCTTCACCACACCCACAATCAAATTACTAACAAGGTTAGCATCAATTTTGCAGTGGTCTTGATTCAACGTGGGATTCGTACAAGTATGAGGGCCAACTATCTTCTTCACCAAAAAATTTCTCCCTCCTTTTGGAACAATAGCTCGTAATCTCCAAGGGCATCCACCATCACTTACTCCTGGGGGACCTTGTACGATCTCCTCTATTGTACGTTTTCTAGGTGCCATTTTACATTTAACAGTGTATAGTGACGGTGATGTTTTCAATGTGACAAATTCACGATGTTTCTTGATAGAATACACCTTCACAGCATGCAGAAGGGAGTCTTTACTAACAAACTCCTGTCCAACGTAAAATTCGTCTACATTGGATGAACCAGAAGACTCTTGTGGAAATGGGGGTACTCTAGCAGCTTCAGCCATCTCCTCCGTAACATGAGCGTTAACATTAGCATACCTATCAGTAGCTCTCACTTCATTAGAACTATTGTTCGAAGGATTTACATTAGCTACATCATCATCTTCTTCTCCATCATCACTTTCTAGACTTTCATCATCGTCTGTTTCTTCCTCTTCTTCATCATCATCTAATAAGTTGTTGTTAATCACTGCATTTTGAAAGAGTTCAAACATACTGTCATTTGGAACAGAGTCAGGAATCGGGCTTGGTTGGCGTGGCAGCTCAACATTTACAGAATCCGGAATTGTTGTATTTGTGAAGGTGTTCTCTTGTGAGGATACCGGATTTGGTTGTGAAGATTGATCGGGGTTAGGCCTCGACTGCTGTGTAGGTACTACCCGTATGAAGCTTGCACTGGGGATATCATGTGGCTGAGCATTTACAACTCGAATTTGCTGAATATATAACTCTAATACAGACCAAGGACAATTCGGATCAAATGTCCTAGCAATCAATGACTTCAGCGCATTATCAGTAGGTACGGGCACTGTCATAAAATACTGAACATCTCCTCATCCTACTGCGTATCGAGCTAAAATTTTCACATTCCATTCATTCCTATCCCAATTAGTAACTTCATAGATTTTCTCAACTAGTTCTTCAAATGTAATGGTACGGGGTACCCAAACTATTTCCGGTTCCAAATGACTATAACAACAACCAATCTTTGGATCACGAATAATTTCACCACCAAAGTATAACCAAATAGGAATCTTAAGATCCATACCTAGGTATATTTATTAAAATATGCGAGTTATTATCTAAATGCAAACAAAATCTATACCAAATTTCAGAAAATTAAAGGCCAATATTCATCATACCTTCACAAGCGTCAAGAACAGAGCCGTATATATTTCGGTAAAAGAGTTGAAGTTGCTATCCGCTTCAAATTTAGCAAAAATCAAAAAAAATGGATCTTTCAAAATAAGGGTTTTGGGTTATTATAGTGGGGATGGTTAGAGGGTTAGGAAGATATTGGAATATATATTTAGATTAAGATTAGATTTTGTGGGTAGGAGGTCACCCTAGATTTAGGAAGATGGGTTAGAGAAATAGAATAGGTTAAAGTCGAGAAGAAAAAGAAGAAAGAAAGGGGATCTGCGGTTATAAAAACGCAGAGTCAAGACTCGGTCTCTCAAAGACCGAGTCTAGTGCAAATAGACTCGGTCTTTGAAAGACCGAGTCTTGCTCTTTGATTTTTCAAAGCGCAAGACTCGGTCTTTGAGAGACCGAGTGGGGCGCTTTGGGAATTAAAAAAAAAAGTAGGGTGGTTTGGGAAAAACTTTGCAAAAATGGGTCGTTTTGGGAAAAAATTCTCAAGGCCGACCCTGAGTTTTCGGGGGCCCGAGGCGAAAGACCCAAATAATTAGTTTTTGGGATCCCTAATTACAATATAATTTTTTACACCCAAAATACGTGCCTATATTTACAAGGGGAATACAAATTTGGGATCACTAAATTGCAAAAATTCTAGGGATCTGAGAGTTTGGGTACAAAGCATAACTAAAGTTATTTATTAAGTAGAGATAAAGGGTTGTTTTGGCTAGAAAACTTCTCCCTCTACTACAACTTAAAAGATAATTTCAGTTATTTTCTTGGTATTCAAAAAGGTGAATTTGAGATAAAATAGATATATAGGAGCAATTGTTAGATACCGAAGTTATTTGAACTCTAGAAAATGTCCAAACAACATGAAATTAAGATAAGTTGTAGTTGTTGTTGTCTACTTATTTACTTTTATTGTTTTTTAGAGAAGAAACTTTACGAAAGCCCGGGTCTATTTGGTTTGTTATTTTTTCCTTTTTTTTGTTTTCCAAAACTCCAAAACCCGTTTGGTTATGTTGTTTTTTGAAAACAGTTTTCACAAAACTCCACTTTACCTATTTTCTGTTTTTTTACATCCTTTTTCTAAATCTATTTTTATATATTATTATTATTATATATATATTTATAATATTATTGTTACATATATTATTATTATTATTATTATTATTATTATTATTATTATTATTATTATTATTATTATTATTATTATTATTATATACATATATATACTATTATTATAATATATATTATTATTTCATATATACTATTTTATATATACTATTATAATATTCTATTATTATTATAATATATATTATTATTATTATATATTACTATTATATATTATTATATATATTATTATATAATTTATTATTATTATAATAAATTATTTAATCTATTATTATAATATATTATTATTACATATATATTATTATAATTATTATATGTTATTATATATATGTATATAATTAAATATGTTTATTATAATAAATTATTTTATATTATTATATAATATACAATTATTATAATATACTATTATTTTATATATACTATTATTATTATATATATTATTATTTTATTTATACTTTTTTATATATACTATTATTATATTATATTATTATTTAATATATACTATTTTATATATACTATTATTATATTACATTATTATTATATATATTATTATTTTATATATACTATTCTATATATACTATTTTTATGTTATATTATTATTATATATATTATTATTATATATATTATTATTATATATTACTATTACATATTATTATATATATTAATATATAATATATTACTATTATAGATTATTACATATAATATTATATAATATACTATTATTATAATATATTGTTATATATATATGTTTACAATATATTATTGTTACATATATATTATTATTATTATTATTATTATTATTATATTATATAATTAATTTTATATATATATATATATATATATACACTATTATTATTATAATATATATTATTTTTTCATATATACTTTTTCATATATACTATATTATATATACTATTATAATAATCTATTATTATTATAATATATATTATTATTATTATATATTACTATTATATAATTTATTATATAATTTACTATTATTGTAATAAATCGTTTCATACATAATTATAATAGATTATTATTACATATATATTATTATAATTATTATATGTTATTATATATATGTATATAATTAAATATGTTTATTATAATAAATTATTTCATATTATTATATAATATAAAATTGTTATAATATATTATTATTTTATATATACTATTTTATATATACTATTTTATATGTACTATTATTATATTATATTATTATTATAATTATTATTATTATTATTATTATTATTATTATTATTATTATTATATATATTATATTATTTTTATATATATTATATTATTATTTATAGATATATATATATACACTATTATTATAATATATATTATTTTTTCGTGTAGACTATTTTATATATACTTTTATTATATTATATTATTATTATATATATATTATTTTGTTTTATTATTTTATATATACTATTTTATATATACTATTATTTCATATATACTATTTTATATATACTATTATAATAATCTATTATTATAATATATATTATTATTATTATTATATATATTATTATTATTATAATATATATTATTATTATATATTATTATATATATTATTATATAATTTATTATTATTATAATAAGTTGTTTAATATATAATTTGAATATATTATTATTACATATATATTATTATAATTATTATATATTATTATATATATGTATATTATTAAATATGTTTATTATAATAAAATTTTTTATATTATTATATATCAGTATGTATGTATATGTCAGAGTATATATACTGTATACAGTATATATATACAACCAAACCTATACATACATTATACTCTCATTTTCAAAAAACTGTTTTCATAAAAAATTATTACCAAACAGCTTTTACACTCTCATTTTCAGAAAACTCTTTTCAGAAACTGTTTTCAGAAAACTGTTTTCAAAACAACAAACCAAACGCAACCCCAATTTTTTTTGTTTTGGTTAAAAAAAAAGGTGACACTGCAAACTACAATCAAAAGCCTCCAAATGACCCTAGTGTCCATTTCTAACAGCCGGACAAACTCCACATCCAAGTTACATATAACAAGAAAATCATGAGCTGCAACGCGCCCACGTCCAGCCATACAATCGGCATAAACATTCCTTTTGTGGTAAATGTGCCTAATAAATCTCATTGGCAACTCCTTCATCAAAGCCACTATGTAATACCCACGGAGGAATTCAGGGATGAGTGAGAGCTCCAGAATGATCCACGAAGTGAGATATTTCCCAGTATTCCAGACGATGGATGAAATAGGCCCCAGAGTGATCTGTGGAGTGAGATTGATCTCCAGTATTTCTGGACGAGAGCAACACTCACAGGGAGTTCGTGTGGTGGGGCCTCAGAATGGTCTGTGGAGTGGGATTGATCCCTAGTATTTCAAGACGAGAGCAACATCCCCCAAGGTGATTCATCCCCAGTACGGTGGATGCGTGATGAGGC
The DNA here is from genome assembly GCA_017893485.1 of Hemerocallis citrina. Lineage (NCBI taxonomy): Eukaryota > Viridiplantae > Streptophyta > Magnoliopsida > Asparagales > Asphodelaceae > Hemerocallis > Hemerocallis citrina. The sequence goes on from CM030366.1 coordinate 68,703,990, forward strand.
GGGCCCCAAAATGATCCACATGATGAGATTGATCTTCAGGATGGAAGGATGAGTTGAGCACTTGAGGCTTGTGAGCCGGTATTAAGCACTTTAAGAGTCAGTTGTCGAGGATATTCCTCGCGGAATTGGAGATGATCACGAAAAGTATCTTCTGATCATTGATGAATGTCTACTATTTTTGCCCCTAGCATCATTCAGGAGACTGAACGATTCTAAGGAAGGAGTAATGTAACACCCTGCAAAATAGCATACAACTATTTTGTATTATAATTCGTGAACAGTTTATATTTGCACGTGATTATGTATATTTTCTAGTAATAATTAAATTATATATGAATGTGAATGGTTGCATTCATGGTGGTGCATGAGAATGAGAAAATCGACACTACGTATACTAGTATATACGTGTGGTACATATACAATTGTCAAATTGTATGATACTACACTATAAATATATTTTCACTCTTAGCATGCACTCACATCTAGCCATTCATCCCATCTCATCAATATCTCCAAAGCAATGAGCTAGAGAGCTTGGTTTGGAAAAACCTCCTTGCCACCTCACCCCCTACACCCCTTAGGCCGGCCACCACCTATGCACACCCTCCCTCATCTCTCCTCACTCATTAAATCCCCCTGTCCTCACTCCCATTTTAGAATTCTGAAATTTTTAGAGAAAGAGAGAAGGAGAGAGAAAAAAAAAGAAGGAAAGAGGAGGAGATCTAGAGCTTTTGGAGGAGGAACTAGAAGAGGAGGCTTGGCTACTCTCATCTTCTCAACTACACTTAAGGGTGGGGAGTTCTCTAAACTTTTGTTCTTGTTTTCTTGTTTGATTTCTTGCATGAAATAAGTAGTAGTAGCTTTGAAATGGATGGTTAGAAGTAGATTGACTAGAATTTGAAACTGAAAACAGAAAATATGAACTGCATGCTAAGTTCCCGAATTTTCAGAAAACAATATTGATGGAATCTGATCTTGATATTTTTACAGAATGATCTTATGCATGTCTAGAGGCTACATGATTTATTTCGGATTTTTTTGACATTATTTAGTATTTTAATAAAATTAATTTTGATGATTGGGTTGTAAGGCGGAGACTGGTTCTGTCTCTTGTAGAACCTGAAAGTTCTGTCTCTTGTAGAACCTGAAATTGAAGGAATTTTTAGAATTATTTGATGCATGATCTATATCTAAAATTTTGAATGTAGTATTCTGCATAAATCTAGACCCTACACAAAAATATTGAAATTATTTTGATGAAATTTGATGCATGTTAAAAATTAATTAATTAAGAGTATTTATGACAGTGACTGATGAACAATATAACTTTTGTACATGATTGAAATAGGTAGAACTCATTGAATTCTTGGAATCATGATGAGATCTTTTGTGCATGATATACATGATGATGTCTAGTTTCTAAAAATGCAAGTTTGATAATCATTGGCTATGCATGTGAATTATTGTGAATTTGTAAGTGAGTACTGTGCAGAACTTAGTCAGAATTGACACCCTGATGAGATTGTAACTTTATGGCTCTGTATGAGCAGAATTTGAGGAAGTGTACAACTAGGAAGTTGTAGTAGATATCCTAAGCTTTCCAATAAGATTTATTTAAAGAAATTCCTGTAAGTATAGTGATAGGTATGATTTTTGCAAGTTGGAACAGAAACCAGATTTTGAGCTATAGGCTCTGTTTGAGTATTTCATTATACATGGTTCTGAACACCTGAGAAAGATGAACATTTTATGATAACCAAATGAGATATTTTGGAATTGTGATCAATTAGAAAGTTGTAGAAGACATTCTCAGTTTTCCATAGAACTTGGATTTGTGTCATTCTGATAAATGAGTAGATTTCTATGTTGTCGGTAAGGTGCAGCCAATGTACAGGAAGTACACAGACTGATGATAGTGAGGCCTTTTAGGGCAATTAAATGGGTGAATCTGATGTAATGGTCAACTAGAGAGTTGTAGACTACATTCTTATCTTTCTAGAATGAGCAAGAACACCCAAATCTGAGTTGTATTGTGGGAGTTATGACCTTTCTAAATTTCAGGCAGAAACAACATAGTTGGCTTAGTCATGATTTTTGACTTAAGTGTTGGACGTACTTTCCCCACTTGTGAAAAAGAGTTAATGGACTTGCTATTGGGGATTATTACTAGTCTTGATGGTTTTTGACTCCTGATGAGGATGTTGTGACTCAAGTTAGTTACTAGGGTAGGGTGATGCCCTATGATTATCGACCCTCAGATTAGAACTTCTAACGAGGCGTTGGATGTCTGATTAGGTGCCATCGAATTCATGCTAGGAAGGCGAACGCGGGCCATGGTGAAGGAAAAAATCCAAGCTAGGGGAACTGGCGAGCAGTAATTGTGTCACCGGGGCCACTGGTCGATAGGCAGAGTTTTGAAGCAACTTTATCACCTGATGATTAGAGTGAGTCTTGGATTATAGTGATGTGTTAGATATATGTAAATTTAATTAGTACTAGCATACCATAGTTAGGTGTTGTACTTTTTCTGTCGTAGGGATACGAATAATGTTATCAGGTTTTGAGATCACGAGTCTCGTATCTCGATCTGTTATTTCCAAGGAGCCAGGGTAAGGAATGGGAGAGAAACTCCTGTCGGATAGGGGGATTTGACCCTCGAGGCCGCCATGTTCTTATGCGTGTGGGTTTTGTTATATATTTATATTTTTGACGTCATGGGTACAAGGGTTTGTATCAGAAGGTTCGTCACGACATTTGGTGTGATCCAGACCGGATTGGGCACTAGTGGCAAATGGGGACACCACTGTGTTTAGTAGTAATAACTGTAGGATTCACCAGCCACGTTGTATCTATTGGGAACATGATGAGTATAAGAGTAGGATGCATGGCGAGGGATTGAACCCTACATTTAGGAGAGGCGAACTGTTTGGAAAGTATGTAGTATGGGATGCATACATTTCCATTGAAGTTGATTTTGGGAAAGTATGTAGTATGGGGTGCATATATTCCCAAATGAATTGCATTAGAGTAGGTGCATCGTGTGCATTGTTTGTTTTGTGCATTAGATTAGGCCATGTCATGCATTGATCTGAAACGTATGTAGTATGGGATGCATGCGTATCCAAAGTCCCAAAGTCTTGCTTGCATTAGAATAAGGCATGTGACTGGTGCAATTAGTTGTTAGATCATGACATACACAAACGCTAGGGAATTAGGATGCAAATTTCTTTTCCCATTCAAGATGGTTTGTGGTTGCCAGTTTGGAGATCGTTGTTTCTTATCATCATTGCGTCAGTAGAATTACTGATGTTCCCCAACTTTTTGGTACCGATCCTACCATTCGAGCAGGTACAGAAATATCAGATTCGTGCAGCAGAAAACTCAAGCCGAGAGGTAAGTCCCAGGGAAGCAGATTGACTACTCAGCGGAGCTTCGGCGGTGATCAGTTGATTACCATTCCGGGACACAGCTGATAGCTTTACAAGAGGAGTTGGTAAATATTTTGTAATAAGATGTAATGAGTTAATGTAATTCGTATTCTTGTTCAAAGAACAAGATATTGGTTGTAATTGATAATGTAATGACCTTATTTGGCAATAAAATTTTTTTAAATTTCCGTGTTATTACTATGTTGAGATGCATTTGAAGGCAAAGATTCTGGTTGCATCGATTCTGGTTGCATCATGGGTGTCCGGTAATGGGGATCTGGGGCGTTACATTTTGATATATTTTGGCAATGACCGTTGTGGATGCTCTTATGTGAAGATAATAGAAAAAAAGTATTTGGTGCAATTGAATAAGAAGGTGAACAACAAAAGGAAGATGTTGTTTACACTCTTGGTCTTTCTGTTCTCGGCCATTTTACTGGAAAGATAGAAAACCAAAGAGAAAAAATTAGGGCATTACTACAAAACCTCCTATGTCCTACATTGACCCACTTTATATGGTGTATGGACACATTCCTACATAGAGTAATGAAACTCAAAGATACTAATAGCATACATTGGATATCCAGGTTTATTGAAGGATTACCAAATCTATTTGCAGAAAATGTAAGAAATCAGTTGCAAACTGCTCGTTGGGGGGGGGGGGGGGGGGGTTAGTTATTCACTATCAAAATCTCTCTTGTGGAGCATTAATAAATATTTGTGTGAAAGAATGCTAACCGTATGTAATGATTTAAAATTATGAAAACATATTGTAACTCTCGTTACTGATTGTGTACAATTGTATTTTCTTTCTCTCTCTTTGTATTGTTGAATACCAGTTATCAATGAAATTTTTGTTGTCCCCTTGAACCTAAGTTGCACTCCCTCGATTTATTCTAATTATAATTATATTCAACCCAAATTCTAGCACATACTCTTGCATTATTATTTGTTAATGTTTTTAACTCATGAGTTAGGCACAGTTATTCCCAAACCAAGTCCTATTCTAAATCACCTTATATATATTATTTTGCTTTATTTAGAAGCCTAACTTCTTAGCCCATGAGACAAACCCACTACCCTAACTCAAATCAAACTCAATCTCTAAGCCACAACTGCACAAACACATAATCTCTAACTAATCTCCCTCACTAAACTCTAACTAACCCCCCACTAATTCCCTAATCATCTATCTACCCCTAACTATTGCCCTTCTCCTTCTTCATTTCCCGAAACCTGACCCCACTTTTTCTTCTCCTCTTCTTCTCCAAAACCCCATCACCTTCCACCTACACCATCAACCTCAGCCTTGACCCCTGCTCTGTTGTTGCACCCGAACCCACTGCACCCCCGTCCCCCACATCGCACTCCACCTGACTCCTCATCTCCTTCGAGCACTTGCCACGCGCCACTTCCCAACCACCGCAACGACCACCTCGACGCTCCTCACCACCATAACAGAACCTCGTCGCCATCGCCTCCTCCTGTCTTCTTCTTCTTCCTCTGATTTCTGAACCCACTCCAAGCTGCACCACCGTCGCCGTCCACGACTCTGGAGCTCCTCCCTCCATTCACCCTGCAAACCTGTGCATCACCGTAGGGAGCCCCAGTTCTTTTGATGAAGCAGAAGGTTGGATCAATGAGGATGTGTATCAACTACAGAGAGTTGAACAAGGTTACAGTGCAGAACAAGTACCCAATTCCTCGAATCGATGATCTGTTCGACCGTCTGCAAGGAGCAGCTATTTTCTCCAAAATAGACTTGCGGTCAAGATATCACCAAGTCCGAGTGAAAGTAGAAGATGTGCACAAAATGGCTTTCCGAACTAGGCATGGTCACTATGAGTTTCTAGTCATGCCATTTGGAGTCACCAATGCACCGACTATTTTCATGGACATGATGAACAGGGTTCTACGACCATTCATTGATTCTTTTATCGTTGTGTTCATCGACGACATTTTGGTCTATTCCAAGTCAGAGGATGAGCTTGCCGAGCACCTAGCAGAGATTCTAAAGAAGCTACAGGAGCATCAAATGTATGCGAAGCTATCCAAATGTTATTTCTGGAAAACCGAAGTCGCCTTCCTGGGTCACATCCTTTCTAAGGAGGGAGTGGCTACTGACCCGTAGAAGATCGAAGCAGTGAAAGATTGACCAAGACCGACTACAGTGAAAGAGATCAGGAGCTTTCTGGGTTTAACTGGATACTACAGAAGATTAATTCAGGGTTACGCCCAGATAGCTGTGCCACTCACAGGCCTTACAAGGAAGAACGTGAGTTTCAATTGGTCGGAACAATGTGAAACGAGCTTTCAAGAGTTGAAAGAAAGATTGACTACTGCTCCGATTTTGGCTTTACCACGAGCAGGAGTCGAGTATGATATCTATAGCGATGCTTCCCATCACGGCTTGGACTGTGTACTAATGCAGGAGGAAAAGGTAATAGCTTATGGGTCTAGATAGCTGAGACCAGATGAAAAGAATTAACCAACCCATGATCTAGAACTGGCAGCAATCATCTTTGCTTTGAAGCAATGGAGGCATTACGTGTACGGGGAGAAGTTCAACATGTACACAGATCACAAGAGTTTGAAATATATCTATCAGTAGAGAAACCTGAATCTGAGGTAGAGGAGATGGTTAGAAGTGTTGGAGGACATCCGACCTGTGATCAAATACCATCCAGGCAAGGCCAATGTTGTGGCAGATGCACTCAGCAAAAAAGGCAGTTTGTCCCGACTGATCACAACTCAGGAAAAGTTGGCAGAGTTCCAAGTGAAGGATGCAGTGCTGTGGTATGGAGAGCGGCTGTGTGTGCCAGATCTAGCGGAACTGAAGGAGAGTATTCTTCAGGAAGTGCATGCAACTTTGTTGTCCGTGCATCCAGGGAGTACCAAGATGTACAAGGACATAAAGCTATATTTCTGGTGGCCAGGGATGAAACGTGATGTAGCCAAGTTTGTTTCCAAATGTGCAGTTTGTCAGCAAGTCAAAGAAGAGAATCAGAAGCCCGGAGGTTTGTTGCAGCCATTACCCATCCCGGAGTGGAAAATGGGAATGTATCAGCATGGACTTCATTACAGGTTTGCCCAAGAGTTCCAAAGGCAATGATACAATTTGGGTGATAGTGGACCGACTCACCAAAGCGACTCACTTTTTGGTGATGAAGCTTACCTGGTCAATGGAAAAGCTGGTAGAGATGTATGTTGGTGAGATTGTGAAGCTTCATGGAGTTCTGCTATCAATAGTATCCGACCGAGATGCGCATTTCACTTCGCATTTTTGGAGAAGTCTTCAAGCGGCTTTAGGGACGAAGACTGATTTCAGTACGGCCTTTCATCCTTAAATTGATGGGTAGACTGAGAGAGTCAACAGGGTACTTGAAGATATGCTGAGATGTTGTGTGTTGGACTTCGGTGGCAGCTGGGAGAGGCATTTAGCTCTTGTGGAATTTGCCTACAACAATAGTTTCCAAGCGAGCATTTGGATGGCACCGTACGAAGCTCTATATGGAAGAAAGTGCATGACACCGGTTTGTTGGTATGAAGTGGGGGAACGGCAGCAGTATGGACCAAAGATTGTGCAGTAGACCTCAGAAAAGATCGAGCTAATCAGGAAGAGGTTAGTTGACATACAGAGCAGGCAAAAGAGTTACGCCAACAACTGGAGGAGAGACCTGGAGTTTGATGAAGGTGACTTTGTCTTTGTGAAGGTGTCTCCGACCAAAGGGGTGATTCGGTTATAAAGGGAAGGAAAATTAGCCCCGAGATACATTAGACCTTATAAGATATTGAAAAGAATTGGGAAGGCAACTTATCGGTTAGAATTACCAGAAGAGTTGGCCCAAGTGCACAATGTCTTTCATGTGTCCATGCTACGAGGTTATATCTCAGATCCGAGTCATCATTTGCCAGAAGTGCCAGAAGGTTTACAATTGGATTTGAGCAATGCTGAGTGTCCTATTAAGATCGTGGATCGTCGAGAGAAATTCTTAAGAAACAAGACAATACCTATGGTCAAGGTCATTTGGATGAACCAATTTGTTGAGGAGGCCACTTAGGAATCAGAGGAAAAGAGGATGAAAGATCACCCTGAACTCTTTAACTAAAATTTTTGTAAACTTTTTCTTCCTTTTTCTTTGTATTCTTCTCGCTCTCAAGAGTAGTTCCGAGGACGGAACTATTCTAAGGAGGGAGTGTTGTAACACCCCATATTTTTATTTTAATTAAAAAATACATTTTTCAATTTTTGCACATATGATGCACGTGCTAATTTATCCATCTCTTTCTCTTACTCTCATTAAATATTTTAGCATGCATAATCTTATTTAGCCTTTTTATTAAACCCATGATCCTAAAGCTAAATTCAAGCCCATTAGATTAATTAAAAGGAGAGTCCAGTAGAATAATTAAGTTAGTTAATTAAAATGAAAGCCCATGGGACAAGCCCATCAATTAAATCCAAATTTAAGTTGTGCATGGACTTATACATGACATGTGACAACTTTTAATATACATTTTTAAACTATAGGAATTGTATTAATTTTTGTGCATATGTGTGCACTAGTGCACAACACGTGCATGTGGAATTTGAGGAGACAAGGGGAGTTGGTCGGATTTTAGTAACGGAGGAGGGGAGTTGATTTTTTGAAAGGTTAGGAGCATGAAAGGTTGGGAGTTTTAGGAGTTAGGATTGTGAAGGGTTGGAAAAATTAAGAAAGCAATTTATTAGGTGGAGATTTATGCAAATTAAACTCTCACATTGTCCTATAAATACACCCTCATTTCTCCTTCTCTTGTCACATCTAAACTAAACAAAATTTAGAGAGAAAAAGAAAGAGAGAAAGAGAGTACATTGCATTTTGGAGGCTTGCTAGGAGGAGAAGGACAAGGAGGTGCTAGTGGAGCTAGGAGCTAGAAGAGGTCTCTTCATTGTGATTTTTCATTCTTCATAGAGGTGGGTGATTTCTTACATTTTAATTGTAGAGAATGCATGCTAAAAACTATAAAAGAGTAGTATAAGGTGATGTTGATGTGAAATATGTAGATAAAAATTCATGCTAGTGTAATATGCTATGAATGAGAATAGTCTTGTTGTGATACCATATTAATTAAAAAGAAGATTTTGACTAAAGAATTAATACTATGAATCATGTTAGTATGCATGTAAAATTTTGTACATGTTGAGTATATGAAAATTTGTTGGAGAATGTCATATTCAAATTATGCCTTAGAATCATGATGATTAAGAAAGAAGAAAGAAAGCAAAGCAAAATTTAGTTAGTGCCATGAAATGTCCATGTTGTATTTGAAAATATAAATTCTTGCATGAAAGAGGTTTTTTGTGAGATTCTCATGATTGAGAGGCATGTTGGTATTGTTATAAATTTTAATTTGTGTAAGTAAGAACATAAACTAATTTTTATGAACACTTTTATTAAATTCAAGTTTTGAGAAAAATATAAGTCTATGTGTAAAATGAGAAGAGAAATTATTTAAAGAAATTGAAATATGGTTTTAATGAATTTGAAATTTGTTGTTTACTGTTTTAAAATTTTATTCTCAGTGAAAGGAAAAGTTTATTTCAATATCCTAAAAGATTAGATCACTGGATATACGAGTTTTGTGAAAAAGAACCAATTTCTGAACAGTATGACCAAAAGTAAATTCATACAAAACCTAAACAGATATTACACTTTGACTTACTGGTTAGCCAGTGCACCACAGAGCACTCTTTGTAAGAGATCTTGAATTCGAAACTTGATAGCACTACAAAAGAAAAGGTCATCCCCGGCGCTTTTTTTGGGCTTCACCGGCATTTATAAACGCCGGGGAATAACCTACCGGCGTTTGGAAAAGCGCCACAACAAGCGCCGGTGGAGCGCGTGTCGGGAATTGTTTGGCGGCCTACACCGGCGCTTTTGAAAACGCCGGTGTGGTGTAATATACCCCGGCATTTAGAAAACATCATTGTATACTTTTTTTTTTTTGAATTTATTATTTTTTTGGGTGGAGAAAATCTTCCCCGACATTTTGAAAAATGCCGGGGAAGGTAAACATTTTTTTTAAAAAAAAATATTTTTCAAAAATTTTTTTTTGAAAATAATTTAATTTTTTTTTTAAATGATTTTTTTTTGTTTTGAATATTTCATTCTTCTTTTTTCACCTGTAGCAAAACCGTGAATAGTGAATTGCTATATATAGCAGAGGAAAATAGCAATTGTCAAATATAGAAGACGGAAGATGAACTTCCGTCCTCAATTATTTTTAATTATTTTGAATATTAAAATAAGACAGACGAAAGATCTTCTTCCGTGAGGCGACTTTGAATGGTCAAAAGTTGAGAGGCTCTCCATTCTAATTTAAAAAAAAAAAAATAAAGGAGAGAGACAGAAGAAGATCTTCCATTTATCAAAATTTTTCAAAAATATTTACGAAAATGCTACTCATTTAATTACGATATTGCCATTTTCAATAATTAAAAAAAAATGGGTTGGTCATCTTCCGTCCACCAGAATGTTTCAAATTTTAATAACGATATTGCCATCCATTTAATTACAAAAATGTCATTTTACTAATAAAAAATTTAAAAAATCCAAAAAAATCTATTTTTTTTTCTTCTTCCATATTTTGTCCTTTTTTGTCATTTTTTCCGGTTGGGGTTTTATTTTAAAAAAAATAAAAATAAAAACACCCAGACGGAAGATGAACTTCCGGCTGGGTATTTAATTATTATTTTTTTCTAAATCCCAGATGGCAGATCATCATCCGTCAGGGCTTTTCTTTTTAAAAAAAAAATTAATTGCGACCAGTCTGGCTCTCAAAATTTTTTATAAAAAAATATTCTCAAACAGAACATGATCTTCCGTCTATCAAATTTTGGGTATTAAAAAATTTAATTTTTTTATTAGAAAGAGGATGTTCTTCCTTTTGTATATTTTATAAATTTTTAAACTCAAATTTTGGCTTTAAACGATAGCAACGTAACTTTTTCATTTCTATTTACCTATTGCCAAATACCTATATTTTAGCAGTAACGATAGTGGATGCTCTTATAGGTTAGAACTGTAAGCATATTTAATTAAAATGAGCATCTCTTAATTAGTTACTAGTGTTACCCTGTACAAATTGCATAGCTTAAAATAGTTTTAGGGGACTCATAAAATTATATAGAACTCCAAAAAAATGTGAGAAAATTCGGAGAAACTTATGAATATCTTCCCTACCGTAATTACTGAAATCTTCATTATCCTCGTCATATAAATAGATGGTTTAGAGAATCACTGCCAAACCATAATGTTACCCAATTGAATAGTGCTAAAGCTAAAAAATGCATGCAATGAAAAGATGTCCTGAATTCAACTAAATGTTACCCAATTTGAGATTTTGTGAGATTGAGAAAGTGGGAGAGGAAGAGAATGTGTTTGAGAGATTTGGGTTTTTAGTTTGTTTTGGTTTTTCAATAAAATTGTGCGTAATATACGTGTTTGTTAAATATGAATTTCCACTTTTCATCTCATTTCTCTATTTCACAATAGTAAAAGGAGAGAAGGGGTATACTCTCTCCTATTAGTATAAGATATAGATATAATTGATATTTCGTAATCACGACCTTAGAAGATTAAGTAAGAAATTAGATCTTCTCCACATTCTTTTTTCATGCTAACCTAATACAAGTGAAATTTGAACTATTTATCTCTTATTTATTTATTTCTAAAAAGCTTTACCATTGTACCAGAGCAACACTTGCAATCTATTTACCATATTAGTACATTACATGTAAGTCATCAAAACACGTACTGAGAGATCCAATTAAGAAGTAGGAGTTTGGTCAACTTATTGCGTAGTCGTGTATTCACAATATATTTGAACTTTGAAGGAGAGGTTAAGAGAGAGATAGAGAGAGAGAAAAGACTTAAACAGTAATTAATTAAAACCGCCTTAGAAAATGAAAGCGTAGCTTGTATTACGCACGCGGCCGGTGACTATTTCTTCACAATATTAGGAGGCCTGTTTGTTAAAATGTCCGTCTGTGCCAACTAAAGGCGCGTTGGTTTTAAGAAAGGGACAAAAATAATGCTTATGGGACAAAACCAGTTGCAAGACGTAATTTTTTTCATACCCACTTTGCCTTAAAATTAAGTAATCACCTACTTGTCTGAAAAATTAGTGGGCACAAAAGAAAAATGAGTTTGAAAAGAGGGGTGCAGAAGTTATTGTCCTTGACATACATGTACAGTTTCTTTTGCTTACCCTATACTTAAGTTGTTGGTTGCCATGTAATTTCTGATCAACTTCCTTGCCTCACCTCAAAGCTTGTCCATTATATAAACCCCCTAAGCCCTTCTTCTTTCTCATCACCACCTACACGATAACTCAATTTTCTTTTCATCCTCACTTCTTCATCAACTAATACAAAAATTATATCCTAAAGAGAGAAGGAAGTTGAGAATCTCCTCCAAAATATGGCCACCTCTTCCTCCACCATGTTGTCTATAGCCGTCCTCGTCTCCCTCTCCCTCCTCATCCCTTATGCTCTTGGTACGTACATATTCTTACTCTTCACTTATTTGTGTCTGATCCAGTACTTCAATTTGTCAATTTATGTGAGAGTTTCTGAATCTCTATTAACATGTACATATTATTAAGTATGTGCAAATGGATATAATTATCCCCAATTGTTTATATATGATATATATCAATCTAAAGAAATTTTGTTTTGTTAATGATTGATTTATAAATAAAATTAATATATGCAGCTGGTGTGATATGTGAGGATCTGCCTCAAGATTTGTGTGCGTTTGCGGTGTCATCATCAGCAAAGCGATGTGTGTTGGAGAGTTACCAGAACCAGAAGCAGGGTGGTAAGGTCGACACAGAGTACCAGTGCAGTACCTCAGAGGAGGTGGTACATCGAATTTCCAACCACATTGAAACTGACCAGTGTGTGAAATCTTGTGGAGTTGACCGTAATTCAGTCGGTATCTCATCAGATTCTCTGCTTGAGCCGCAGTTCACTGCCAAGTTATGCTCACCGGACTGTTACCAGAACTGCCCCAATATCATCGACCTTTACTTCAACCTTGCTGCTGGTGAAGGTGAGCACCACAAATTATTCTAATATTTAATTTTACGATTAATTTGTGAGACTTATTAAAGCAAAATTTGAAAAAAAAATCAAAAGAGAAGTTAAAAGGTGGTTGGTCTGAATTGAACCCTATTACTTCAGAATCTGGAAACCTTTGATGCTCTCCTTCACCTATATATATATATTTTTTTCCCTTTTCCTTTTCTTTTATTTTTCCCCTTATTCTTTACTAAAAAATTATACAAAGATTCTCATATGACCAAGTCTTTTGTTTGGTATTTGAAGTAAACCTGAAATTACTTTAAGAATAATGATATCATTTGCAAAACATTTAGCTAATAGACGTATGTGATGTGAAACAGGCGTGTTTTTGCCAGACTTGTGCCAGACTCGACGATCAAACCCTCACCGTGCGATGGCTGAGCTCCTTCTGAGCTCCGGTGCTGCACCTAGTCCTATCTCCGGCAGTGGAGAGGAAATCCATACGAAGTTGGATGCATCAGAGTCTCCTGCTCCTGCTCCTATCGCTGCATAATATCTATATATTGCTTCATAAATTCTCTTTTACATTCTACTTTTACAGTAGACTAGTATACACAGAAATGGAACTGATTTGCTGTATATGATCGAGGAATAACTAATAGACCATACTCCAGTGGGAATATACATCATGTCATGATACCATATTTCTTCAATTTTGTTTCTTTTATAAGTACTTGTTATAACTCTCACTTACTTCCGGTTCAATTCTTCACGCAGTTTGCTTCAGATTCATATGAATATTATTGGTTCAATTCTTCACGTAGTTTGCTTGAGATTCATATGAATATTATTAGTTTGAATATATCATTGGATGCTCCAATACCTGGGACTTGCTTAATTTATTGAAGTAGCCGTCTCGTCAGTTAAGAAGAAATCGTATGAATGTGGTTAAGGATCTTGATATCTTGCAAAGCAGGAAATACACCATTCAAAAAAAAATATAGAAAATGCAATCTAGTCTCAATAATTTTTTTGTTTCTTTGAATAAAATGTGCGAAATGGTCATCAGTTTCATTAATGAGCTGTTAATGAAACAACCAGATAAACTAGATACAACACATCCGAATAAGAAACCAAAATACAAAGGGTAAATTCCGTCCAAATCAAAAGTCTACAACATCAACAACTAATACGAAAATAAAAAGCAGATACAGATACATCATTAACAACCCAAGACCCCATCCACCCAAATAGAAGACTCGCTGCTGACACCCTCCAATCATGCCCCTCTAACACCTGAGTGGCAACTACTCCCTACCGTCCATACAAAGTCTCTTTCTCGATCTTGCCTGACTTGCCCATCCATCAACCAGAGCAAAAATTTTATGCATCATGCCGGAAAGTCTGCTAATATGATTATGAAAATATGCATCGTTGCGATATAGCCATAAGATCCACATGGTAGCGACAACCGAAAAATCCTGCACATTCCTACTCTCTCCCTTAATCGCTCTAGCTCTCCACTGACCCCACATGTCGGTAGGAGAAACTGGGCACTCGAAGAAGCCAAAACCCAAACAGACTCCCTCCCAAGGTAGTCTGGCCATAGGGCCCAAGAATAAAATGTGAGTAGTATCCTCATCTACTAGGTTGCATCTTGGGTAACTAGCGCCCACTAACATGTTGCAAGATCTAAGATTAACTTAGGAGAGAATGAAATTATTAGCCACCAGCCAAATAAAGGTCTTCCATAAGATACGAGCCTCCTTAGCCCTCCGTCATTGACCATTGATATATTGATATGACCGAGAACTTCCTATTGGGTCCTAGACACCATATCCTGTCAACTTCTTAGTCTGGCCATAGGGCACAAGAATAAAATGTGAGTAGTATCCTGATCTACTAGGTTGCATCTTGGGTAACTAGCGCCCACTAACATGTTGCAAGATCTAAAGATTAACTTAGGAGAGAATGAAACTATTAGCCACCGGCCAAATAAAGGTCTTCCATAAGATACGAGCCTCCTCAGCCCTCCGTCATTGACCATTTATATATCAATCTGACCAAGAACCTCCTATTGGGTCCTAGACATCGTATCCTGTCATCTTCTTCATCCCCCCCCCCCCCCCCCCCCCCCCCCCCCCCCCCCCCCCCCCCAATTAACTGTCATCCTCTACTAGTACGTCTTCATTAAGGGGGTGTTTGTTTGCCCGAATATTTATTGTAGGGAAAAAAATTCCAGTGAATAAACACTATTTAGGGAGTTGTTTGGCCGTAAACTGACTTAGATTTGTTTTCTGGGATTTCCTGAACAGTGCTCAACAGTGCCAATTGAGCCCTACAAAATTCACAATGAAAGAGGGGATGTTGATGGATAAACATTGTTCATATTTTTATATGATTTTCTCTATCCTCTTCCTTTTCCAATTCTGACTTCTATACAATCCAGCTCATCCCCATTCCCTCCTCCTCTCTCCTTTCCGTCCTTCCTACGCCACTCTCATGGTTGAAGTTTACTATTCAGGTTCCCCACCAAATTGATTTTCAGATATTTTCCCTGAATTTCTTTTCAAAACAATACTCTTTCATGGTTGGATTTCTTGTGCGGGCAAATAAACACCCCGTAAGTGTTTTTGAAGTTAGGTCCGGAAATAATGATTTCAATGTGTTATTCCCACACCATATATTCTTTCAGAATCTAGTATCTTTCTCATTCCCAACCTCACATTTCGTATTAGCATGGAACATATCTCCTAATTTCGCAACTCCTTTTCATAGATAAGAGACCTTACCGTACATGCTTCGCCCTCCATAATGAAACTTTTTTTTCATCTACAGTATAATGCAAACAACTTACACCACCACATTTTTCATTTTCTTTCGCATTTTTCACCACCACTTGTTGAGTAGTACTTTGTTTATAACTCTCAAATTCACCACTCCTAACCCCCCAAACTCCTTCTTACCAACTCTTTCCTAGTTGACTAAGTGTAATCCTTTACTGTTCTCACTCACCCCTTTCCATAAGAAGTGTCTCCTAAATCTATCGATTGTGTTGATAACCCATATGGGAAGCTCATACATAGACATCAAGCATGTTGGCAAGCTGCACAGCACTGAGTTAATTAATGTGATTCGACCACCTAACGATAATTTTTTTCCCTTCCATCTGGCTAGTTTTTTTCCCACTTTCTTGACCAAAGGCAACCAGTCTTGTCGCCTTATGCAGTCTGGTTTGATAGCAGTCCCTAGATACTTTGTAACGCTCTGCATTTCGATACCTCAAAATACGCTGCTATTATCGCAAGATCCACTTTGAGTATAATACACAAGTACAAAATTTGCAAGATTGCATGTTTACTATAGACAAATTTCTCTTTACATAAATAAATTACATGAAAAATAAAATAAGATATTTAGGTCTTCTAAACCCGCAATCTCGAATTCAGGCTCCCCGATATGTGAGTGCTCCTGATCTATATGTGGTATGCCACGTGATGAACTCATAACAATTTTAGGGTTTTGGCCTCAAATACACGTAGGCACTGAGTACTTGAAGTTGGAGAAGAAGAGGAGGAAACAAAGACAGCAAGAGAAGACAACATCAAGTAGAAGAAGTGTACTCTGGAGAGTTGCGGTCGACCGACCTGGGGGTGCGGTCATTCGACCCAAACTGCTAAGAGTTCTTCGAGTGTACAGGTCCAACAAAGGAGGAAACGATCGACCGTGCAGTCGACCGGTCGAGTCTTGGGTTTGGCTTTACACGTTGCAGTCGACCGACCTGGGGGTGCGGTCAACCGACCCAAACTGCTAAGAGTTCTTCGAGTGTACAAGTCCAACAGAGGAGGATACGGTCGACCGTGCAGTCGACCGGTCGAGTCTTGGGTTTGGCTTTACACGTTGCAGTCGACCAACCTTGGGGGTGCGGTCAACTGGCTTCGGTGCTGATTGTTTTTGGGCTTACGTGTTTAAGGCCCAATAGCTGGATTTGTGTTTATCTTTTAAGGTTTAATTGGGGACTATATATATGACTGTAGACTCTAGGGTTTGTAATATCAGATTAGAGAGATTTGGTGAGCCGTTATCATTGTTCAACTTCAAGAGGGGATTGTGCCGAGTGTTTCAAAGGCGAGAGAGAGAGATTGAGAGTTGTAATCTCTTTTGTAATCTTTGTATTTCTTGGGAAATAAGAAGTATTGGTTATCTCTACATATTTATTGTGTTATTGTGAGATCTTGCATATATTGTGGTGGCTTGTTCTTGGTTCATCTAAGTCTTGAGAGTTTCTATTGCTTGTGGTGTGTTTCCGCTATAAGCACTATGAGTTGTGGTAGAATCTTTAACAAGTGGTATCAGAGCAATTAGGTTCAAGATGGTCGATAGCAAGACGAAGATCGAGAGGTTCGCTGGGAGTGACTTTGCAATGTGGAAGATTCAGATAATAGCGTATCTTTGTCAGAAAGATCTTGATAGTCTGTTGTTTGATGAGATCTGGTAGGTTCAGGCACGGATGTGAAGGTCTTGGCAGAGTGGAATTGTTTGGATCAGATGGCGCTATGGCTGATTCAGTTGGGGCTGAGTAGGAAGACGTTATTTCATATCTCGAAGGTAAAGACTACAAAGGAGGCTATAGAGATTCTCATGGATATGTATGAGAAACCATCGGCATCTAATCAAATTCTTCATCTGAAGAAATTGGTTAATATGAAGTTGAGGGAAGGGAGTTCAGTAGCAGAGCATGTGAACAATTACTGTATGGTTTATAACTAGATGGAAGCTGCAGGTTTGAAATTTTTAGAGAGGGGGCAGTCATTGTTACTTCTATCTACTTTATCCGATAGTTATGGTACGGTGGAATAGACTATTACAGGTACTACAGGATGTGGTGAGTAGCATTCTGAACGAGGTGGTGAGAAGGGTGAGAAATGGGGGATATCCAACATTATCTTCAAGAGATTCCGCAATGTACGTTGAGAAAAGACGTGGGAGATCTAAGAGCAGTCAAAGAAGAAAGGATCAGAGTAGTTCAACTGAGAGTGGATCTGATGACAGCGATGGGGGACATGGACTTGTGTGCTGGTATTGTCACAAGAAGGGTCACATGATGCGCAGTTGCAAGGTATATATGAAGAAGAAGCAGGAGAAACCGAAGAGAGATACCCCAAAGGAAGCTCAAGTAAGGCTTCTTGAAGAGTTATGCTTATCAGCTCGGGAGGAGTTGGGCACTCAAGATTGGTGTATTGATTCAGGAGCTTCTTTTCATTGCACTCTAAGGAGAGAGGTGTTTGATGACTACAAGGAGGGTTCTTTTGGAGATGTGATCGTGGAAAATGGTCACCGGTGACCTGTACATGGAGTTGGTACTGTTCGCGTGAAAGCCAATGATGATCAAAGTGTTGTCTTGCGGGAGACAAGGCATGTTCCAGACTTGAAGGAAAATCTTATTTCGATTGGAAGGCTAGACAAAGAGGTATGTCTACTACAGTTGGTAGTGGGAAGTGGTGTATAGCTACATGTTCAAGGGTGATTGCAAAAGGGAAGCATGAGGAAACGTTGTATTTTCTTAGAGACATGAGGGGCATTTCTCCTGTAGTTGACTCCCAGCTGGAATCGAGTAGTAGGTTGTGTGGGGTGCAACCGAGTTCTTTCAGTTGTGGAAGGGAGGTTACTAATTTAGTGGGAGCTGCTGGCCATGGAAGTGATCCTAGAGGGCAAGACGCTACGGTGAGTGTACTTTGCGATATGGCAGTCAAAGCTTCAAGTCGCTCTTGTGTGATAGAGAGCACTGGTATCAATATGCTGGGTGATGTCGATGAGGGTAACCGAATTGGGACTATAGGGGTTGAACAGTCTGCGGATATTGTGGATGTGTCGTCAATGGAGACTTCTAATGTAGAGGGTGCATTGAGGAGATTCTGCGAGTTAGGGATTCTTGTAACACAGAATCCGACACGAGAGATTGTTTCTCCGATATTCGTGCTCTATGCGATTAGTGGAGCACATTCTTCATGAGGCGATAAGGGGTGGTTGGTGCACTCCACGAGTGGAGTGGCGGAGGTGCTCTTCTTGAGAGTGGAAAGTACTTGGGTCTTCCATGAAAGTGGGAGATTGACAGAGATAATGCGAGGTAAAGATTGCAATAACTTTGAAACGTTAAGTATTTGGTCCAAGTGGGAGATTGTTAGGGTTTTGGCCTCAAATACACGTTGGCACTGAGTACTTGAAGTTGGAGAATAAGAGGAGGAAACAAAGACAACAAAAGAAGACAACATCAAGTAGAAGAAGTGTAGTCTGGAGAGTTGCGGTCGACCGACCAGGGGGTGCAGTCGACCGACCTAAACTGCTGAGAGTTCTTCGAGTGTACAGGTCCAACAGAGGAGGGGACGGTCGACCGTGCAGTCGACCGGTCGAGTCTCGGGTTTGGCTTTACACGTTGCAGTCGACCAACCTTGGGGGTGTGGTCAATCGTCTTCGGCGCTGATTGTTTTTGGGCTTACGAGTTTAAGGCCCAATAGCTGGATTTGTGTTTAGCTTTTAAGGTTTACTTGGGGGATATATATATGGCTGTAGACTCTAGGGTTTGTAACATCAGATTAGAGAGATTTGGTGAGCCGTTATCATTGTTCAACTTCAAGAGGGGAGTGTGCCGAGTGTTTCAATGGTGAGAGAGAGAGATTGAGAGTTGTAATCTCTTTTTTAATCTTTGTATTTCTTGAGGAATAAGAAGTATTGGTTATCTCTACATATTGATTGTGTTCTTGTGAGATCTTGCATATATTGTGGTGGCTTGTTCTTGGTTCATCTATGTCTTGGAAATTTCTATTGCTTATGGTGTGTTCCCGCTATTAGCACTACGAGTTGTGGTAGATTCTTCAACAAACAGGA